>LR738711.1:141919110-142048243 GCA_902687465.1 Secale cereale
GCGACATCACATAAAGGGCTTATAAATGAAACGAATGCCACAGTCGGACGTCTAAGCGACATCACTTAAAGGGCTTTTAACATAAATAAATAACAAGAATGCCACAGTCGGACGTCTAAGCGACATCACATAAAGGGCTTATAACGTAAATAAATAATAATAATACCACAGTCGGACGTCTAAGCGACATCACATAAAGGGCTTATAAATAACAGTATATGATGATGAAATACTTCGGAAAGAAATATCAATACGGAGATAGTGGTGAGTTCATTTACCAAATGAACTGGATGATAACACTATTTTGGTTACTCACAAGAATATACTAGAGACGGTCACCGAGTTGACATGAATATTGATCCTAGGCCATAAACATGGCTACGGAAGGGATTTAACTCTGCAGAGCTTGTACTAGTAACTCATAGCCAACGGGTTCTACTAGCCACGTGGGCTAGTCCCGTCTACGGTGTTTTAGTAGAAACCCAACTAACCAGTACACACCCATTTAATATCCTGTCGTCCAGAATCACCCGCGACGACATTCACGAAAAACATTAAGACGGAGAGGCTACAACCTCGAATAGCATGGGATCAAATTTATATATGCGCGCTCTAAGTGGTACCCCCCCCCTCGGTCCCAACCGGAAACACCCATGCCCCCTGACCGGATGACGGGCTTTAATCCAGGGCCATGGAACCCTCATCCCAGCCCCTCTACTTGGTGTGTACTCGGAAAGTGGTTTACAACCGACTAGACCGTAATCCCAATGGACGGCCTATGATAGTACTGAAAAAGGAGATGAACGGGATCGGGACATGATCTCCGTTGATACTGAATTGACCAACTACTGGCATGCTCCAACAATACCAGCATTCCTCCCCATCATATCACCATATGATCGAGGTGGTTCAACATTCTCCTTCGGGACTCACCCGAAGCTTACTTGCATGAAATATGCCATACACATATGCCCATATGATCATGCTTATGAACGAGCTACTCGAGCAAACATGCAACACACTCATCATATCAAGAGTTCAAACATGCTTGCCTGGTTCTAAAAAGTCGGAGCCTAACTCGGTGTGATTCGCGTCTCCGTCGCGGCCTCCGGTATCTAAGTATTCAAACAATATACATACTAACATAAATATCGCGCGTGCAAATAAAGTTGCTCAAAATATTTCCACATAAATATGAAAAAAAAACTAGACAGAAAACCAAAGTGGACAGAAAAAGAATCAACTAAAAATCACTTTTAGTTTAGAAGATATTAAGGTTTCTGTCTAGGGACCCATCTGTAATGAAACAGAAAAGATCCAGGGGCTAGAACAGAAAAGGACAAAGCGAATCGGTATGCGGTACGCCAGCCGCAGAGGGAAGACGTATTTTTCCAATTGCGCTAACAGAAAACGTTTCGAAGGGAGAGAGATGAGAGACTGACAGAGGGCCCCTCGTGTCAGGTTTGAAAAAGAAAGCAGAGCCGCACCGGCGTCAGTGCTGCGGTGATCGCCGGCGTCGATCCGCGGCGAGCTAGGGGAGGGAAGGGGTACCTACAGCTTCACGGTGGACTTCCACGTCGAATGGTGGTAGAGTTGGGTGCCGGCGAGCCCCACGTTGATGGCGAGCTTATCTCCGGCGGACGGCGGCTCGGGTGGTCGTGGACCTCGTCGGAGAAGGTTTCTGGAGTGAAATTGAGTAGGGGGTTAGGACTAGGTGGATGCCAGGGTACTACGTTCAAGTTCACGGCAGCGGAGAAGCCCTCACCGGAGTGAACGGAGCTGGAGCCCGAGGCGGAGGCAGCTGGCCGGAGCCGGGGAAGAAAAGCCTCTCGGGGCTCTCCCAGAGGTTGGGCAGGGTCTAGGGAAGTAGTGGAGGCGTGTGTGCTCGAGCACGAGCTCGGGGGTGCCTTTTATAGGCGGCTCGAGGTGGCGGCCGCGAACGGATAAGTCCGACGAGCTAATAACGGCGCTGCTGTGGTCGGACGGCGGGGTTAGGGACTCGAGCATCATCTATGATCTGTAGGAGCTCCATTCCCGCGCTTAACTCGGCAGTAGGGGTGAAGTTACGGCCTGTCCTCGACGGAACGGCCGCGTGGCTTGCCGGCGGCAGAAACGGTGCTCTGTGCGGGCCAGGCCACGGCGACGGCGTGCCAGGCGTGCGTTGGTTGTGGCGAGGGACACGCGGAGCACTGAGGTGGTCTGGGCGACGCGAAATGGCGTGGAGCTACGGCGTTGCTTCTGTCAGCCGCCACGGGCGACGCTGTGGCCGTGGCAGTTGCCGGCGCGGTCGGGCCAGGGCGCCACCGACGCCCAGAAGCTGCCAAGCAACCGTGTGGCGCGTGGATAAGAAGAAGCTGCAGTGCAGCATCGAGCCAAGGAAAATACAGACGAGTTTTGTCACCGCGCCCGACGACTGTCGAAACTGACGAAACTGACGAAGTGTTGAACTGTTGACAGTTTCAGTTAATAGCTAACAGTTAGTGTAGGCTAGGTGTTTGATGAAATGATTTTGGTATTTGTGCAATGTCTCTAGAGCTGATTTTTGGTGGAGTGGTCTCTTGATGGATCTAGGGGCTGCATGATTTTTCACAGGATTTTTGGAAAAAAGATAAATATGAATTTCACCAGATTTTGCAAATCTGGTCCAAACTTGCAGTAGGTGAAATTTGAAAATTTTGAACTATGGACCAGTGAAACAAGATGGATCTAGGTTGTGGGTGCTAAAGACCATCCAGGAGAGTTGGTTTGGAGTCAAATAGGTAGATGAAAATGGTGGTCCCTTTGTAAATCACCAAGCCACTATAAAAGACAGAATTATTTTTGGAGTGAAATAAATAGGAGAAAAATCCCAATAAGCTCACAACTTGCTGGAATTGATGAAATGCTTGTCCCATGGTGTGAAGAGAGTCTTGGAGAGGATTGTTCCTCTTGGGATCATGGCAAGATGAAGGTTGGAGGGGAGATAAGTCAAGGTTAAACTTGAGAATTTTAAAACAAGAAGTGGTGAACTCAAACAACTCCTTTTGAATCTCAACTTGTGCTTGAGCCAAACACAAGAGGAGAACTTCAAGGCCAAAAACCAAGCTTGAGAAGACACACAAACTTTGGCAAAAAGGAATTTTAGAAGGGCAAAAGAAAGGATCAAATAATTCCCTTTTCAAAAAGGCCAAAAGTTTGCAAGAAAAACCAGCTCAAAATTTTGGGGTGTTACTAATGATGTGATCTCGTTATCAATGACATCCAATGTCCATGGTCAGGAAACCACAACCATCTGTTGATCAATGAGCTAGTCAACTAGAGGCTTACTAGGGACATGTTGTGGTCTATGTATTCACACATGTATTACTGTTTCCGAATAATACAATTAAAGCATGAACAATAGACAATTATCATGAACAAGGAAATATAATAATAATCATTTTATTATCGCCTCTAGGGCATATTTCCAACAGAACCTTGTGCCAAAGCTTAACACGAACCTTGACTGAGTGCTCCGTCATGGAAGTTCAAGATGATTAGCAAGTCGGGGTGGCGTCATTGCGTCGCCATGGAGCAAAGGTGAACCAAGACGAGACCAAGAGCCCGAGGCTCGCCTCAACAAAACAGGGTCATGAGCATGCATAGGAGCATGCCGGAGACCACACATAGGACAGTCGAAGAGAAACACCTGGAGAAGAACACGCCACCCTCGGTCCTGAGCAGGCCGCACCACCACCACCAAATGCACCACCCACATCCACACACAGCAACAGAAGCCGTTGTTTGGGTCTTAAATATGACGCCTCCAAGAAGGTAGTGTTGTCGAGCACACAACACCGTCGTCCGATCCGGTAAGCCCGATCTTGGGTTTTTACCCGGAGACCACAAACAAAGAAATGTAGGTGTTGTAGCTCCACGACGGCACCTCCTACGAGGAAAACGACGTCCATAGACGCCGCTACCGCCGGCATTAGCAGAGCCGATGCAAGGTTCTCACCCAGAGTTTGAGCACATCCCTACAGCTCGACGGCAGCCGACCACCACCGTCAAGCCCAAACGGAGGGAGTACAATAGAGCCAACGGTGGTGGTTGGCTGCCGTCGAGCTGTAGGGATGTGCTCAAACTCCAGGTAAGAACCCTGCATCGATTACACATCCCTACGCTCGATTTAATTGCATGATGCTTCAGAACCCAGCGCGCTCGCGGCTTGCGTTGCTCATGCATGTCCAATCAAAAGAGGATTAGAAGCACATGTGCTGGCCTGAGTACTGCTGGCTGGAATTAATTGAGCTTTGGAAGATGAATCGAAACGAAGGAGATCGAGAAAGAAATGAACTTTTTTTCTTTGGCCAGCGTAATTGATGGAAGGGGCCCATAAATACGGACGGGCTCCCTTATGTCACGGGCCTAATAAACCCGAATGGAGGGAGTACAATAGAGCTGAGTCAGCGGGCTATAAGGAATAAACTAGTACTCCTATATTTCTGCTTAGTTGGAGGAAAGAGAGGAGGAGAGAGAATGTAAGCGGGTTCTTCGTGAAGAGACAGCTCTATCACGTGCTCCTAGGCACTTTGTGAGAATGAAAAGTGGGTCACATAATAAAAAAAGTAGTATGCTCTTTTAATCTACTATTGTACATGTTGGCTATAAGATGGGTTATAGATGACATGACACTGGTTTATAGCCAGCAGCTGGCTATACTATTAATTATGCTCTTAGCTTACGACATAAGCGTATAATGGTTCCTTCTTTTTCTTGAAAAATCAGTGTGTTGGGTAGTGCACAGTAGAGGCCTTCCTAATCTATTGTCTGAACTTGATCATGGGAACAACGAGTGAATTGCAAAAAACCACCACATTTGAAGTTCTTGTTTGGAATTGCCATCACATTTCTTGCGCGCCTCAAAAATCTACCGGTTTTCTTGTTAATTTTCTCAATAAACACTTAT
Organism: Secale cereale; assembly: GCA_902687465.1. Taxonomy (NCBI): domain Eukaryota; kingdom Viridiplantae; phylum Streptophyta; class Magnoliopsida; order Poales; family Poaceae; genus Secale; species Secale cereale. The sequence goes on from LR738711.1 coordinate 141,924,038, forward strand.
GACCGATTTGAACTGTTTTAATCCGATTTTTGACCTGTTGGGTCCACCTGTAAGTGCTGACATAGCAAAAAAATGGTCAACACAAACAGTGTTGATGGTTAAGTTGGACATGGGACCCACTAGTCAGAGTTTGCGACCATGTTTATCTTTGTATCATTTCATCGAACAGATTGCGCATAGAACAACGGTGATTCTTGTAGCTCGTGTTGGTCCTCGCCGGCGGACTGTGTTGTAACCTAGAAATGTAGCGTGTGCCGCAACGTCGCCCCTCGCCGGCCACAACCTCCCCCGGCCTCTTCTGCTCCACCGGCCACACCCTCCCAAGCCCCTGCTCCCTTCCCTGAAGAACCAAGCCATGGCCGCCACTAAGCTTCAGCCACGCACCACCTCGGCCATGGCTACACCAGCACTGGCCAGGAGCTCAGCCGGCCAGCACCCCTTCGATGGTCGTCACGCGCGTCACAGTAGCGCCCTCCGGCGAGCAGCGGGAACTGGAGCAGTGGAGCTCCCGCGCCAGCACCTAGGCCATTCGATGCATCATGGCGGCACCCTCCGGCCTGGCAGCCGGCTCTGCCCAGGCGTCGCCTGCTGCTGCTCCCTGTGCGTGTGAAAGGATCGATATGGTTGACTAGAGGGGGGGTGAATAGGCTACTAACAATTTTTAACTTTTCTTAACCACTTTAAATTAAGCGTCAAAGTAAGTTGTCTAGATATGCTACTAAGATGACAACTAATAGAAAGTAAAGATAACAACTTCACAAGCAAGCTATAGGAGAAAAACAAGTAATGCTTGCACAAGTAAAGGTAAGAAATAACCACAAGAGGAACCGGTGGAGACGGGGATGTGTTGCCGAAGTTCCTTCCCTTTGAGGGGAAGTACGTCTCCGTTGGAGCGGTGTGGAGGCACAATGCTCCCCAAGAAGCCACTAGGGCCACCGTATTCTCCTCACGCCCTCACACGATGCAAGGTGTCGTGATTCCACTAGTGGTGCCCTTGAAGGCGGCGACCGAACCTTTACAAACAAGGTTGGGGCTATCTCTACAACTAAATTGGAGGCTCCCAACGAAACCACGAAGCTTCACCATAATGGAATATGGCTTCGAGGTGACCTCAACCGTCTAGGGTGCTCAAACACCCAAGAGTAACAAGATCCGCTAGGGATTGGTGGGGAGAATCAAATATCTCTTGGTGGAAGTGTAGATCGATGCCTTCTCAACTAATCCCGAGCAAATCAACAAGTTTGATTGGCTAGGGAGAGAGATCGGGCGAAAATGGAGCTTTGGAGCAACAATGGAGTATGTGGGGGAAGAGGTAGGTCAAAAGGAGGAAGAAGAAGCCTTTATATAGTGGGGGAAACAATCCAACTGTTATCCCCCACTCAGCCCCGCACAGAGTGGTACTACCGCTTGGGGGAGCGGTACTACCGTTGCCACACAAGCGGCACTACCGTGCCATAGGGGTAGGGCCCCGAGCGGTACTACTGTGGTCTCAGGGCGGTACTACCGCTAGGAGCAGTACTACCGCCTCTACTGCCGCACCTAGTACCGCAAAACTCGACACGAAAAATCGCTCGCGAATCGAGGCGGTGGTAACACGGATCAGCGGCGGTACTACCGCAGAGTGTACTAAGCGGTACTACCACTTAGTGGGGCGGTACTACCGCTTGTGACACACGGGCGGTACTACCGCTGGGATCCGCGGTACTACCGCTGGGGCCAGAAAAAGCTAGAGAAGATGGGAAAGAATGGCTCCATTGCGGCGGGAAGGAATGATGGGTGCAATAAAGAAGTGTACGTGTTGATTCCACCAAAACCTTGCCAAAGCGGATCCCCTCTTAATAATACGGCTTTCCTATCACTCAGAACCACCGAAAACTAAGCAAAAAGGAAACACCGTCTTCCATAGATTCCGAGGGGCCTCTAATCTTCTTATGCCTTTGTGAGATGTATCTGAAAGAGCTGAGAACACATGATTAGTCCGCAAACGCATTGTCATCAATCACCAAAACACCATTTGGCTAAATATGCCCTTACAATCTCCCCCTTTTTGGTGGATTGATGACAACACGGGATTTGCACAAAAAGAATAATAACATAATGTAAATGCAAAATCCACACCCCTAAAATATAGACTGGCTCCCCCTAGATGTGTGCTATCTAGATAAGTGCTTTGGACTGCATGGCGCACATGCTAGGATCAGCACTCCCTCTATATTTTAGAGACCAATAACCTAAGCAGGATATGAGAACATAGTACATAGTAAGATAATCATGCAAGCTAGAGAGTACCAGGTACATAAATAAGATAGGGTAGCATATGTCTCACACCATATGACGGGAACTTAGGTCTCACGAAAAAACAACCAAACCACAAGAAGCGAAAAGCACACAAGCGACAGAAACACAAAGGCACAAATCCCTAAACTCTCTCCCCCTTTGGCATCGAGACACCAAAAGGGCAAAGAGCTAAGCTATGGCTCCAGGTGAGAGCATGAGAAGGTCTCGAATGATCAGATTGCAGCAGGGTCATCGCCTTCGTCGTCGTCGACCGGAAACTGCTCGGCATCGGAATCAGTCCATGGGCAATGCTGCTTAATCCACTCTTCCTCCTCGGTTACCTGCTCCTCAGAGCCACTGGCCACAATTGCACCCATCTGACGCATGAGCTCCTTGTGACGCCCCCTGGCCTTCTTCTCTGCCACATGAGTCATATACTGACCATGAGACTCCATGCAGAACATCTTCTTCATCTTCTTCTTGAGCTTCTTTGCCCACGAGGGCTCTACACCAGATGGCTCATAGTCATCATCATCATCTGCTTCAACCTCAGCCTCCTCTGTCTCCATAGCAGCAGCGGAGGATGAGCCTCCAGTCTTGGATGCATGAGTGCCCCAGTTGTCCTTCTGCCTCAGACGCTTGATCTCATGAGACACCAACTCTCCAGTCTCCAGCAATGCATTGGGATAGACATGATCCCAAGCCTTCTCAATCAGCAGCATGATGAACGGACCATAGATCAGGCACTTGCGTTCAGAAATAGCAGACAGGAGCTCAAACCACATCACATGTTAAATATCCAGGGTCTCACCAGTGTTCCTTTCTAACTGATGTTGGCAAAAGAGAAGCATGTCCACAAGATAGGAGTGAACCATATCATGATTCCCAATCCGAGGGAAAAGAGTCTCACGGAAGATGCGGTGAAGGATATCCAGATAGGTAGACAACTCATATGTTACCTTCTTAGACTCTGGGTGGACCTTCACAGTGCAGTAAGGCCAGAGAGCTTGCTTGTGAGTGGAGGTTTCATTCTGGTGAGGACGAAAGCCAACTGGTGTCTCAAGTCCCTGGTCTTCCACCCAAAGTAACTCCATGAACGCCTTCCACTTGACAGATAACAGTTTGCCATTGGTCATCCATGTCAGAGTTCTGTCCTCATCCGTCCCTAGATGGACCGTGGCATAGAATTGAGCCACAAGATCTGCATCAAAGTCCTTGTTGAACTGAATGATCTGAAGAATGTTGAGCTGAGTGCACATCTGAAGAGCCTCGCCAAAATACACCGGATCCTTCTCCAGATATTCTGTGTCTATGGAGCGAACAATGACAAAGAGATTCTTCTTAGCCTTGAGCACATCAAAGTAGACAACAAACTTGAAGTGATTCCAGAACGGACGGTTGACCAAATTGGGTTCTTGATCAACCTCATAGGGATTGCAGCGACGCCTTGCCCAGAACTCTTTGCCGCTCATATGTGTCACGGTTTTTCCCTTTGGCTTTGCCATGGCCTTCTTCTTCTGTTGAGGAGGAGGTGGAGCACTCGAGGAACCTCCAACAGACTCAAATGTCCGGTAGCGCTTTGAGGTTGCACGATTGGGGTTGATACGGCAAGCCTGATGCTCGGGATGTTCATCACCTGGAACCAAACACACACACAAACGAACTTTAGCGACCACGATCCGAATGGACCGAAGTCTCTGTGTTCTGTGTCATCCCTGGATCGGTATGCTGACACACACAGTAATAACAGGATTTATAACAGAGGTAAATCACATGTATTAAGTAACGTAAATACTATTACCTCAAATCGATCATAGCGGAAGCAACAAAGGTCGTGGATTCCCATCAACACCAACGGCAAAGTTGAGTGTAGAAATCGTAACCCCTAACGTATCACTTACTTGTCGTAAGATAATCCTGCAACATAAAACGTTGCAACCCGAAAACGGGTCAGCACATGGAATATGCTGGCAAATTCACACTGTAATGATAATGATGAATAAGGCCTACAACTACATGCATATTTGGCTGGTGGAGGCTGTAAGGTTAAAGTTTTTGCGTAAAGCCAATTTTTCCCTACTGCAAAGGAATAGTTTTTCATTAACTATCATGGTAGTTGAAAAGTTGTTGAGAAGATAGACATCCTCTCAACCCCAATTAAAAATAATCATTAAACCCAACAATATTAAATTAGAGAGTGATGAGATCAGCAAATAATCCACTTCTAGATACTCAAAGATGTCCATAATCGGGGACACGGCTACTCATGAATAGTTTGTAAACTCTGCAGAGGTTTGTGCACTTTTCCCACAAGACTCGATCGCCTCCGTTTAGTTTCTCGCACTGCATGGTGTTTGAGAAACGGATGACCGAGACACAGTCTTTCCAAAGAGGTCCCTTTAACCAGATAGATAGGCCGGTACACCTGCAAAACCCAACTACATCTGCTAGCCCATGATGGAAAGGTTTCCCACAACTTACTCAACTATGCCAGAGCCCATATTGGCATGTGGTTGCACATGGAAGTTTCTAGGCATGAAATATTATATGATCCCTTTGAGCTTGGGTGGCATTCCAATAGGACAATCACACGGTAACCCCGGGATTTCCTAGGACAACACTGGTAACCCCAGGTGTCCGGGCAATCCACTGGTTCACTCCCAGGGTGCCCCAAACCAATCCACCCAGATGTGTATTCAAGTAGCCACCTTAAGTTGAACCATTAATTAACAACTCACATCTGTCATGGATTTCACTCAAACCCAAACCACGTCTACGAGCATAGCATGTCCTAACAGCAAACGTAGAAGTAACTCCCAAGGGTTTGAATGCAATGCAGGTAATAGGTTCTACCTCAATCTACTTCCCAGTCCCACAATTGAAAGATCCTACTGATGCAATGTGTTTGAGGATATAACTAATGCAATGAAAACTGGGTATTTTGGAAAATATGATCAAAGTGTTACTTGCCTGCAATGTTGATGAAGATGATTCGCACTCAAAACTCTTGATAGATCTACTCGTCACACTCCGGTCAATCTATCGTAAGCAAGCAATAGTAACCACACATAAGCAATCACTCAAATAGATCGGACAGAACGAATAAACACTTCGAAAAACTTCGAAAACAAACGAATGACTCTTGAAACATAAAACAATTTCCAACAGTACCAAAATTATGTGAGTTTGGCCTTATCAGAAAGTTTAGGTCAAGAGCTTCGATTTGCAAAAAGAATCAACTCAAACGGAGCTACGAAACTCAAGTTATGATCAAAACAAAAAACTAGTTGAATTCAACTTTTAAAACTTTCAAAAACTTGTTTGAGTTGTATTACTGGAAAGAGGGCTTCGTGATGAAGACGTGGGCGTTGGTTTCGTTGGATTTGGACCAACAGGTAAAAAGATATGGCCGTTTGAAGTGTAGGGACTATTCTGTAAATAAAATATTCACATCTAGGTCCCTGGCCGAAAATAAAAGAAAAAGGAAAAACTATCGAGCGAACGCTCGCTATTAGGGCTTAACCAGTGAACGTTCACTGTATAACTAAACCCTAAAAAAAATAAAACCGATCTAAAAACTTAACTAACAAGAAAACGAGAACGGGTTTATACCTATGGTTTTTTTTCTCAGATGAACCACGGTTCAGGCGAATAAAACCGGGCGACGGATCGGGCTCAGACCCGGCCGGCGGTGAGCTCCGGCCGGCGAGGCTGCGGCGGCGGCGCTGGCGTTGCGGCGAGGCGAGGTGGTGGGGCGCGGCGCTGGCGTGCGGGCGTGGCTGCGGGAGGCGAGGGAAGGCAGCAGCGGGAGGGGCGGCGCGGCGCTGGCGGAGCAGCAGCACGACGGCGGCGGCGAAAGTGCGCGGCGGCGGCGATGCGAGAGCGGGGAGAGAGGGGCGGCGGCGGCGGACTTATATAGGCTGGCGGGGCGGGTTTTGCTTGGGGAAGGGGCGAGGGGAGAGGCGGCGGCGAGGAGTCCGTGCGGGACACGGCGGCGGCGGCGGCTTGCCGTGGGGGAGGAGGAATCCTGCCCGAGCTCGGGGACGAACGGCGCGGGCTGGCTGGGCCACGGCCTGGCTGGAGCTGGGCCGGCCCAGTCGGTCTTAGGAGTTTTTTTTAAAACATTTTTTTCTAACAGACAGAAAAACGATTAAAAATCAAAATAACTAAAAAAATATCCTATAGGCATATAATATATCAAAATTTGCAGAAAAATAAGCCCTACAACATGAACATTTCCCTACTGCCAAATAAAATGCCCACAAAATCTAATAAATCAAAAGGTCCTACTAATGCAATAAAAATCCAGAAAAATCATTTTTAAAATAGCAAAATGAATTCAAATTTATTTCTCTCCAATTTTTTGCTGTAGGGAATCATGTTACCCTATTTTCCATGTAATTTATTTTTGGAGAAAAATAATTTGAATAAAACCAAATAACTCAATATTTGAAATTGAGTTCCAGAAAATTTCAGAAAACTTCCAACTCATATTTCCTATAATTTGAAGAAGTCATTTTATCTTCTCTCGGGAAAATCATTGAGTTGCTTAAAGTTTCTGAATTGAAAAGATTTCGAGGATGAAATTCAAAATCCTTTCAAAGCCCTTTATCATTTAGAATAAATGGAAGAAGTCATATTATCTTCACTCTAGGGTTTTGTTTCGAAAAGAATTTGAATTCCCTCGGAGATCCAAAAGCAAAGTGAAAGTTTTGGGAAAGTCATTTTATTCCCTCTCATTTAACTTTCAAAAGTTTCAAATTCACTCAATTTCACTCAGCATAATCAGCAAGCAATCAATTCTATCTATTTATTATAACATTCCAAGATTTAGAATTTTGGGATGTTACAAACCTACCACACTTAAAATGAATCTCGTCCTCGAGATTCGGGGAGGCTAGCAAGAAATAGGTTAGGTTTGGGGGGTCTTCTAACAATTCCACTGTTGGGTGTGGTCTAGTGTGCTACCACACTTAGAAACATGGATACGGTTCCATCAAAACTCAGGTACTCCATTCTTTGGGTTGACGGTGTCAGTCTTCTCAAATCTTCAGGGTATTTCCTTCTGTGGCTCTTTCGGTAGTGGCAAAACCTTTGCCCTCAATTCTTGTATCCTTTCATCTCGGTAAAGCTCTTTCAGGGCTGGTTCTTCTTAACTGACGAGTCTGGCGCCAATAATAAACAAATATCGATATCTCATGGTGGTCATCAACCAAATTAACAGGGTCCCTGCAGAAAACGGGTCTGGGCTTCATCCTCACCGTATATCCTACGGTTGGCAACAGCATGCCGTGTACAAGGGAAAAATTTCTATACCATTCTAAGGTTTAAACAAGGTTTTGACATCGTCGTCTCTCTACTATAGGTAAGTCACTCAGATTTACCATCCCGTATAGCAGAGGCGAATAATAAGAGTAAGTCGGTATGGTGATCAATCCATCCCGCACCCAAATCATTACCTTGTATATGGTTTGGTGAATCTCGAATTCTAACACTCGGTCATCCTCACAAGCATTGCAGAATTTCATCTTGTCGATGAACTGAGTTCGAACATATCCATTTATTCTGCAAGCCTAACAAAACATCTATCGTTTCTTCACAACCCTCGGGTTTAACGTAACCACCTATAAAATCGTCTATTGACAAAGGTCGTAACTTCTACCAGGGGTTTTCCTTCAGCAAGAGTGTGCTTGCTTGTCAGGTCCTGGGGCCTGTGGGTTATGGCTCACCTCATCACTAGCAACACTTGGTCTCATCATCGGGTTGCAACTGGGCATTCTCCCAACATCCTACTTCATTGGCTTTCTTAAATCCATCCAAGTATCCTTTACTTCTCTTGGGTAAAACTACGATGTAATTACTCAGACTCATCCTTGGGCAATCCACTCCAAGTCTGACGTAACCAACCACTAGCTAGTGTATTCGGGTAACGGTGTTGGATTCTACCACACTTAAAATGAATAACACTAGTTTCTTCAAAATCTCCTCCCATGCATCATGTCTTCACTCATCACTATAGAGTAACAACTCATAAAATCCAAAATCAATACCAGGCTGCTAACTTCACCGATTCTCAACTTACTACGGTCTACTGCATTTCCATTGCATGCTTCAACTTCAATACTTAGCACAAAACTCCTTCTTCTTGGTACAATCTCTAGCAAAATGCACTGCTTTACTACAGCAGAAGCATAACACTTATGACAAGTCTCGTGGTTCCCTTTTAATTATGTAGCCTCCTTTAGGTCCTCGGCTTGGGTCCACGTCATCCTTAGAGTCACTATTGCTCCACACTCCAGCCTTACATCCTCTTAAAAATCCAATTATACTTCTTTCCTTCATACTCTTGGGGTAAGCTTCATATCAAAATAAACCCCAACTTATTTGTGCAAACTCCACTAATTGGGGGCAACACATTCCTTCCTATGGGTCCAGGGTTCACTCAATAAGGTTCAACTAAACAAAATGCACTGGTTCATCCAAAAATCCATATTCTCCTCATATCAAATCTTGTATTACTACTTGAACCAGTATTCAATACTCCCATTTCCAAGGGTGCATCACTACATTTTCTACTATCCGGATAATCTGGTATGGTCAAGAATTTCTTCCATCTATATCCATTCGTCCTAGCTAAGGGTGCTTCAATCCCACTGGAATTGTGCAACGTGATTCTTAAAATCATCAATCTTTTGCTTCATCCTATTGGTCGTGTGCTTCATCTCCACCATCTCTGCATGCATCATACTCAGGCATCCCTGAGTAAAATGAAGTCTTGCTTTGAGTATTTCTCCAATCTGACGTACGGCCTCCATAGCAGCTTCACGAACAGAATCAAAGAATGCTGCTCGCGGTACTCGGGAGATGAAAAAGTATTGACCCGTAGTCTTTGGGCAAACTCCTTTCACACAGTGGAGGTGTACCTCCACGTACCATAGTTCAACTCCATTCTCCATGAAGGGATAACCCTTGTAAACTGTATCTCCTTCCAGTTGAATATGCTTCATCATGTCCTTCAGGATCTTTGGATAATCTTGATCGCTAGTGAGGGTCATGATGGTTTCCGGGCCTTTGAGAAAAGGCTCGTAAAGGGTGGTCATCGGTAGTCATAAGACAGAAGGGGTTCTTAGGCCAACATACGGACATCCTTGGGTAAAATGGGGTCTTTTGTCCGAGAAAGGTTTGGGGTCAACTTCTCCATGGGTCCTAGGTTTTAGTCTGGGTGAGATCACAAGAGAGGCACTCACAATCATCCAACTTCATAACATTTCCTTCTTAGATTCCAAAAGTATCAACTTATATTGCTTCACAAACTATTACAATGTTATTTTCCATACTTAACTCAACATTGTAAAAAGGGGTTTCCACCTTTAGCTACATGCTTTATTCTAATATCCAGATCTCAACTACTCGGATCAATCTTTCCTCAGGTCTAAACCTTCTCTTGGAAAAATGCTCTACTTCCTTGTAATGTAAACTAATGTCATAAGACAAATCTAAGGGCTTCCTGGTGACTATCCTGGTTCACTGGGTTCTTCGCTTCCTGGTTGGGCAGTTGATGGCATAATGACCTAAATCCTTGCACCGATAACATGTGATGTCACTCAGGTCCTTTTCCGCAGAAGTTGGGTTCTTTTGGGGAAACATGTTCTTTCTCTTCCTCGACTTCTTCGTTCCTATCAATTCTTCTATCTTTTGTGGATCAAACTCCACTTCTTCTGTCGGGAAGTCTCCCACATACTCATGGCTTTCCTTTGTGCATTGCTGTGAAAGATGTCCTTTCTCTCCACATAAGTAGCAAGCACGGGAATAATATTTGTTTAGTCCTTCTCCATCAGGGTCGTCAATAACTTCCTCCATCGCGGATTCCCTTAAGGTTTCCTTGAGGACTTCTTTCATTGCTTCTTTCTTCTGCTGGACAGTTCGTTGCACCATGGGGTAAATGTGACACTGAGCAGGGTAGTGGGTAGTCCCTTCATAGAAGAAATAAGTAATCCGCCTAGTTGGGCATTCTTCAGCTAGGTGACTTCCTTCACAATTAGGGCATTCATCCTTGTGCTCCTCCTGGGTGTGTCCTATTTCTCCACAAATCTTACAGGCACAAGGTTTCTCCTTCGGGTTGTCACCACGCTCTGTGATGAGTCGGGATCTCAACAGGGTCATCTTGAATTCCTTCCAACTTCCTGCTCCATTACATCCTTGTATGGCTTGATGCATCTTCCACCATGTTGCAGCACTTTTTGTAAAGTACTGAAGAGCGTATTGAACATCATACTTTCTTGCTACCAAATTTTTCCTAAAGTGATCCTCCATGTTTTGTATCCATAGCTCTGCCTCCGGTTGGGTCATTGGTCCCGAAACTTCAAGTCTATCTTTAGTCATCCTCTATTGGATCCAAGGGTTTTGGGATGAGATTAGGAAGGTGGGGAGAGATACACTCAATACAACCAAAAGTTTTTGAAAATACGGTTTTTAGTTTGTGGCCGTTAGAAAACATCAAACAAATGATGGCTCACAATCGTCATATCTAACGTAAATACATAATAGGGGGTTGGTCTTCTAAAGGTCATCATCTCTTCAAAGTTGTCATCTCTTCAAACATTCGGAGTATCCATTGTTGTAGCTTCAACACTTCCAATGTATGGTAAAATCCTCTTTACTCCGAAGTGGTCCAAATGGTAAAGGGTATAGTCTAACTATCAAGGGTCAAAGGGAAGACTTGACAAAGCTCAGAAAAGAAGAGAGATTAGAATCTTTTTGAAAAAGATAGTTTTAGAGAAATCCTTTCCTATGGTCTGGCTAGTTTCTAGGGTCACGTCCTACAGTCAACATGTGCTCTGATACCATCTTGTAGCGACCACGATCCGAATGGACCGAAGTCTCTGTGTTATGTGTCATCCCTGGATCGGTATGTTGACACACACAGTACAAACAGGATTTATAACAGAGGTAAATCACATGTATTAAGTAACGTAAATACTATTACCTCAAATCGATCATAGAGGAAGCAACAAAGGTCGTGGATTCCCATCAACACCAACGGCAAAGTTGAGTGTAGAAATTGTAACCCCTAACGTATCACTTACTTGTCGTAAGATAATCCTGCAACATAAACGTTGCAGCCCAAAAACGGGTCAGCACATGGAATATGCTGGCAAATTCACACTGTAATGATAATGATGAATAAGGCCTACAACTACATGCATATTTGGCTGGTGGAGGCTGTAAGGTTAAAGTTTTTGCGTAAGGCCAATTTTTCCCTACTGCAAAGGAATAGTTTTTAATTAACTATCATGGTAGTTGAAAAATTGTTGAGAAGATAGACATCCTCTCAACCCCAATTAAAAATAATCATTAAACCCAACAATATTAAATTAGAGAGTGATGAGATCAGCAAATAATCCACTTCTAGATACTCAAAGATGTCCATAACCGGGGACACGGCTACTCATGAATAGTTTGTACACTCTGCAGAGGTTTGTGCACTTTTCCCACAAGACTCGATCGCCTCCGTTTGGTTTCTCGCACTGCATGGTGTTTGAGAAACGGATGACCGAGACACAGTCTTTCCGAAGAGGTCCCCTTAACTAGATAGATAGGCCGGTACACCTGCAAAACCCAACTACATCTGCTAGCCCATCATGGAAAGGTTTCCCACAACTTACTCAACTATGCCAGAGCCCATATTGGCATGTGGTTGCACATGGAAGTTTCTAGGCATGAAATATTATATGATCCCTTTGAGCCTGGGTGGCATTCCAATAGGACAATCACACGGTAACCCCGGGATTTCCTAGGACAACACTGGTAACCCCAGGTGTCCGGGCAATCCACTGGTTCACTCCCAGGGTGCCCCAAACCAATCCACCCAGATGTGTATTCAAGTAGCCACCTTAAGTTGAACCATTAATTAACAACTCACATCTGTCATGGATTTCACTCAAACCCAAACCACGTCTACGAGCATAGCATGTCCTAACAGCAAACGTAGAAGTAACTCCCAAGGGTTTGAATGCAATGTAGGTAATAGGTTCTACCTCAATCTACTTCCCAGTCCCAAAAGTTGAAAGATCCTACTGATGCAATGTGTTTGAGGATATAACTAATGCAATGAAAACTGGGTATTTTGGAAAATATGATCAAAGTGTTACTTGCCTGCAATGTTGATGAAGATGATTCGCACTCAAAACTCTTGATAGATCTACTCGTCACACTCCGGTCAATCTATCGTAAGCAAGCAATAATAACCACACATAAGCAATCACTCAGAAAGATCGGACAGAACGAATAAACACTTCGGAAACTTCGAAAACAAACGAGTGACTCTTGAAACATAAAACAATTTCCAACAGTACCAAAATTATGTGAGTTTGGCCTTATCAGAAAGTTTAGATCAAGAGCTTCGATTTGCAAAAAGAATCAACTCAAACGGAGCTACGAAACTCAAGTTATGCTCAAAACAAATTTGAATCTAGAACTAGTTGAATTCAAATTTTAAAACTTTCAAAAACTTGTTTGAGTTGTATTACTGGAAAGAGGGCTTCGTGACGAAGACGTGGGCGTTGGTTTCGTTGGATTTGGACCAACGGGTAAAAAGATATGGCCGTTTGAAGTGTAGGGACTATTCTGTAAATAAAATATTCACATCTAGGTCCCTGGCCGAAAATAAAAGAAAAAGAAAAAACTATCGAGCGAACGCTCGCTATTAGGGCTTAACCAGTGAACGTTCACTGTATAACTAAATCCTAAAAAAAATAAAACCAATCTAAAAACTTAACTAACGAGAAAACCAGAACGGGTTTATACCTATGGTTTTTTTTTCTCAGATGAACCACGATTCAGGCGAATAAAACCGGGCGACAGATCGGGCTCAGACCCGGCCGGCCGTGAGCTCCGGCCGGCGAGGCTGCGACGGCGGCGCTGGCGTTGCGGCGAGGCGCGGTGATGGGGCGCGGCGCTGGCGTGCGGGCGTGGCTGCGGGAGGCGAGGGAAGGCAGCAGCGGGTGGGGCGGCGCGGCGCTGGCGGAATAGCAGCATGGCGGCGGCGGCGAAAGTGCGCGGCGGCGGCGATGCGAGAGCGGGAAGAGAGGGGCGGCGGCGGCGGACTTATATAGGCTGGCGGGGCGGGTTTTGCTTGGGGAAGGGGCGAGGGGAGAGGCGGCGGCGAGGAGTCCGTGCGGGACACGGCGGCGGCGGCGACTTGCCATGGGGGAGGAGGAATCCTGCCCGAGCTCGGGGACGAGCGGCGCGGGCTGGCTGGGCCACGGCCTGGCTGGAGCTGGGCCGGCCCAGTCGGTCTTAGGAGATTTTTTTTTAAAAACATTTTTTTTTCTAACAGACAGAAAAATGATTAAAAATCAAAATAAAAATAAAATATCCTATAGGCATATAATATATCAAAATTTGCAGAAAAATAAGCCCTACAACATGAACATTTTCCTACTGCCAAATAAAATGCCCACAAAATCTAATAAATCAAAAGGTCCTACTAATGCAATAAAAATCCAGAAAAATCATTTTTAAAATACCAAAATGAATTCAAATTTATTTCTCTCCAATTTTCTGTTGTAGGGAATCATGTTACCCTATTTTCCATGTAATTTATTTTTGGAGAAAATAATTTGAATAAAACCAAATAACTCAATATTTGAAATTGAGTTCCAGAAAATTTCAGAGAACTTTCAACTCATATTTCCTATAATTTGAAGAAGTTATTTTATCTTCTATCAGGAAAACATTGAGTTGCTTAAAGTTTCTGAATTGAAAAGATTTCGAGGATGAAATTCAAAATCCTTTCAAAGCCCTTTATCATTTAGAATAAATGGAAGAAGTCATATTATCTTCACTCTAGGGTTTTGTTTTGAAAAGAATTTGAATTCCCTCGGAGATCCAAAAGCAAAGTGAAAGTTTTGGGAAAGTCATTTTATTCCCTCTCATTTAACTTTCAAAAGTTTCAAATTCACTCAATTTCACTCAGCATAATCAGCAAGCAATCAATTCTCTCTATTTATTATAACATTCCAAAATTTAGAATTTTGGGATGTTACACGAACCAACCAAAAAGAACGAGCATAAGCCAATGAACCCAACAAAAGAAGATCAAGGAATGGAGAAATATCTGTGAACTAGGCATGCCGCGGTAGTACCGTGATCTGGTAAGTGGTAGTACCGCCCGAGCGGTAGTACCGCTCCAGGGAGCAGTAGTACCGCTCGAGGCAGGGAAACAGCGGTTTCCTACTACCGTGGTCAGATCCGGCACTACCGTCCTGTCAAATTCAAAAATATTTCTATCATACTCTAATCTAGATAGTCTTGTTGCTTTCTCCTTCCTACTCAAGCCTAGATTTAGTCAAAAATCTACAGATGCAAACACTATTGCCCCTAAACACAAGATCTAAAAAAGAACCACGAAGAGAACAGGAACGGGGGCAATACCGGCATCCATGGCAAGAGGACGTGGTGGGGATCGACTCCACCGAAGGAAAAGGAGAGAAGCACCCCGGAGGAGGAGATCCGTCGGAGCCCTCCCGCGGCGACGAACTGCTGGAGAGAGAGAGAGAGGAATGAGGGGGCGAATGAATGGGTATGGGGGGGGAGAAACCTCCCCCTGCCCCGATATAACCCCACATACCTCCCCGCAGCGGTAGTACCGCGCTGGTGGGCGGTAGTACCGCTTACAAGCGGTAGTACCGCGCACCACCAGCGGTAGTACCGCCCAGCACGCCACGGCAACAAAGGTTCAAGGCAAAGCTCAAAAAAGAAGCGCACAAAGAGGAAAAAGAAAGAACAAACCACCACTCACACACACACACACACTAGCAAGAGGCAAGAAACCCCTCTACACGAGAGGGCGGTGACCGAAGTCACCTATGTTTGAGTCTAGAGGTATGGCGCCGCGAAGATTTTAACCTTGGGCCCATGACCAAAACTCGTCTTTGAAGCACTAGTACCATCAAAGATGGTTAATGAAAGACTAGATCAATTTATGCATAATGGGGGAGAGAGAGTTCATTGAGAGAACAATGCTCCCCCTATGTCCATGCCTACACCTAGACTAGACAATATGATGAGTATGGTGGGGTGTGCACGTGCTCAAGCTACATTGCTCAAATCAATGATATTTAGCTCATGCCTTACCTCGCGAAATCTTGCTTCATCCAACGGCTTCGTGAAGATGTCTGCAAGGTTATCATGAGTGTTGACATAGTGAAGCTCGATCTCTCCTTGCCTTATGTGATCCCGGATGAAGTGATACCGAATCTCTATATGCTTCGTCTTGAAGTGTTGTACCGGGTTGAGAGAAATCTTGATGGCACTTTCATTGTCACACCAAAGAGGCACTTTGTCACAAGTGACACCGTAATCCTTTAAAGTTTGCCTCATCCATAAGAGTTGAGCACAACAACTTACAGCAGCCACATACTCTGCTTCGGTGGACGAGAGAGACACACAACTTTGCTTTTTGGAAGACCAACTAACCAGAGAGCAACCAAGAAATTGGCACCCTCCAGAAGTGGACTTCCTATCCACTTTGTCTCCCGCCCAAGTCAAAATCAGAGAAACCAACAAGGTTGAAGTTTGCTCCTCTTGGGTACCATAAGCCAAAGTTTGGGGTATGAGCCAAATATCGAAAGATTCGCTTGACAGCCACAAAGTGACTTTCCTTAGGTGAGGCTTGAAACTGTGCACAAATTCCCACACTCAACATAATATCCGGTCGAGATGCACAAAGGTTAAGCAAGGAACCGATCATAGAGCGATATACCTTTTGATCCACCGCTTTACCATTGGGATCAATGTCAAGTTGGCACTTGGTTGGCATAGGAGTAGTCGCCGGCTTGACATCACTTAGATTGAACTTCTTGAGCATGTCTTGAGTATACTTGAATTGTTTGATGAAGATCCCTTCTCTTCTTTGCTTAATCTCAAACCCGAGGAAGTACTTCAACTCTCCCATCATGGACATCTCAAAATGTGTGGTCATGAGTGCGGCGAACTCATCGTTGAAAGCTTTGTTAGGAGAACCAAAAATAACATCATCAACATATAGTTGGCATACAAACAACTCCCCTTTGACCTTCTTAGTAAAAAAAGTGGGTCGATTTTCCCAATTTCAAACCCACGATCTTGTAACAACTCGGTAAGATGCTCATACCATGCATGTGGGGCTTGTTTAAGGCCATAGAGTGCCTTATCAAGTTGGTACATGTGATTGGGGAGCTTAGGATCCTCAAACCCCGGGGATTGTTTAACATACACCAACTCATTAATAGGACCATTAAGAAATGCACTTTTCACATCCATTTGTTGCAATTTAAAGTTATGATGGGAAGCATAGGCAAGCAACAAACGAATGGATTCAAGACGAGCAACGGGGGCAAAGGTTTCACCGTAGTCGATACCCTCAACTTGGGAGTAGCCTTGAGCCACCAGACGCGCCTTGTTGCGGATGACATTGCCATGAGCATCTCGCTTGTTCTTAAAGATCCACTTGGTTCCAATGACATTATGGCTCTCCTTTGGCCTTGGCACCAGACGCCACACCTTGTTGCGCTCGAAGTTATGGAGTTCTTCATGCATGGCATTGAGCCAATCAGGTTCTTCGAGCGCCTCATAAACCTTCTGAGGTTCAACAAAGGAGACAAAAGCTTGATGAGCACAATAGTTTGCTAATTGTCTACGAGTGCTTACCCCCCTTTTGATGCTTCCTAGAATGTTCTCCATGTGATGTTCTTTGGAAGCAAGCCTGGAGGCAACTTTTGCAGCACGACGCTCTAATTGCTCTACAAGAGATAACTGAGGAGCATTGAGTTGATCATCTTGAGCGTCGTCAGGAGCTAGATCTTGATCTTGAGCTTCCTCTTGACCTTGATCTTGCTCGGAGGATAGAACTTGGCCTTGTGCATCATTTGGTGGCTCTCCACCATCTTGTGATTGATCTTGCACTTGGCCTTGTTCGTCCGGTTGAGGGCCTTCACTTTGTTCTTCGGAAGCGTGTGGGTCTTGGGTTGGTGATGGTTCCACATGAGTGGAACATTGTCCTTCTCCTTCGGCCACAAGGGGTTCCTCAATGGGTAGGATATATCCAACACCCATTCTTCTTATGGCTTGAGGAGGAATTTCATCACCTACATCACAAGTACCACTTTGCTCCACTTGGGAGCCGTTATTTTCATCAAACTATACGTTACTCGTCTCCTCAATGAGTCCATTGGACTTGTTAAGGACACGGTAAGCATGAGAGTTTGTAGCATAACCAACAAATATGCCCTCGTGAGCTCTAGATTCAAATTTAGACAAGCGAACACCTTTCTTGAGAATGAAACACTTACACACGAATACCCGGAAGTACTTGAGATTGGGCTTGTTACCGGTAAGTATCTCATATGGAGTTTTGTTCAAGCCTTTGCGGAGATAGAGCCGATTTGATGCATGGCAAGTGGTGTTGATGGCTTCGGCCCAAAAGTTGTATGGAGATTTGAATTCCAACATCATGGTTCTTGCCGCATCCATCAGAGTTCGGTTCTTTCTCTCCGCTACACTGTTTTGTTGAGGGGTATATGGGGCTGCATATTGATGTTTGATCCCCTCATCACAGAGAAACTCATCCAAGGTGTAGTTCTTCAACTCGGTGGCGTTGTCACTTCTGATCATCAAAATCTTTGCTTCATGTTGTCGTTGAGCTTCATTTGCAAAGTTGATGACGGTTTGTTGGGTCTCACTCTTCTTCTTGAAGAAGTATACCCAGGTGTATCTTGAGTAATCATCCACAAACACCAAGCAGTACTTTCTACCCCCAAGACTATCAAAAGATGGAGGCCCAAAGAGGTCCATGTGAAGGAGCTCTAGGGGTCTCTTTGAATAGATGATAGTCGTGGGAGGGTGAGCCGTCTCATGTAACTTTCCTTCAATGCAAGCCCTGCAAGCACGATCTTTGGCAAAGCTAACATTTGTTAGTCCACGAACATGGTCCCCCTTGAGAAGACTTTGCAAAGATCTCATATTGATGTGGGCCAAACGGCGATGCCAAAGCCATCCCACATCAACTTTAGCCATTAAGCATGTCGCGACCTTAGTGGGTTGCTTCGAGAAGTTAACCACATAAAGGCCGTTCTCGACATGCCCAACATAGGCTACTTTAAGAGTCTTGCTCCACAAGAGGGCCACGGTATCAATATCAAAGAATGTAGCAAAGCCCATGAGTGCAAGTTGGCGAACAGAAAGTAAATTGTATGCAAGGGACTCAACAAGCATGACTTTCTCGATTGTGAGATCATGAGAGACAACAACCTTGCCAAGCCCCAATACCTTATAAGATGAAGCATCACCCCATTCGACGTTGGTGGCCATAGATGAACCTAGATGCACGTCCACCACCAAGTATTTGCTTCCGGTCATATGATTTGTGGCTCCGCTATCGAGCAACCATGATCCCCCACCGGAAGAAAACTCCTACAAGAGATCAATGCTTGGATTTAGGTACCCATTTGGTAATGGGTCCTTTGAGGTTAGTAACAAGGGTCTTAGGAACCCAAATGGACCATTCAATGTACTCATAAGAAGAACCAACAAATTTAGCAAACACATGACCATCACTAGCATGACATAAAACATATGAAGGATTAAAGTTGCCGGCCATGTTTGATGGTATGGTGGAGTTTTTCTTGACACCACCACTTTTCACCATTTTCTTCTTCTTTGATGTGCCCTCTCCTTCTTTCACAAAAGATTGTCGGAGAGGGGGTGGTTGCTTGGTCTTGTCATTCTTCTTCTTCTTGGGCTTAGGAACAAACCCAATTCCTTCCTTTGCCACAACCTCCTTTTGATTGCTCAAAAGGTTGTTGAGGTTCTTATCACCTTGTATACATGTCACAAGGCCTTTCTCAAGTTGCTTCTTCAACTCGGCATTCTCTTCAACAAGATGCACATGCTCGCAACATGGGTTAGTAGCATTTGCATTATCAATTAATACCATGCGAGGAAAGATAGCCTTTTCCTTGGTTAGCAAAACTTGGAGTTGATCATGAGACTCCTTGAGAGTAGAATGCATACTTTTCAAGGCCTTGTGAGCCTTGTCGAGTATGTCAAACTCTTCTTTGAGTTTAGCATGGTCAACCTCAAGTTTTGCCTTCTCGGAATTAAGCACACGATAGACAACTAATGCATGTTCAAGATCTTTCTTTAATTTAGCACGATCATCGTTGTGTGACTCCTCAAGAGCCAAACGAAGACCACGCTCTTCCTCTAGGGCGTTAGAGAGATCCGATATCTCATCGGCATAGTCTCGACTATGTCCTTCCATTTTAGTAATGGTTTCCTCATGAGCCTCGATCATGTCATTGGCCTCACAGAGTTGTTCCAAGAGAGCAACAAAATGCTTCTTAGGTTTGCCCTTGAGATTTTTCATGAACAACTCAAATTCATTCTCTCCCTCCTCAGTTCCCTCACTTTCATCAATACAATTAGTCAATGAAGGATTAGAGGTGATGGTAGTGTTGATGTTTGGGGTTACCTTGTTGGTGGCCTTGGCCATAAGACACTTGGCGGTAATGTTCTCATTTGGCGAGTCGAAGAGAGATGAGTGCGGAGTAGTAGCAATAGCAATTGTGGCCATGGTGACCATCTCATCATCTTCATCATTATCATCATCCTCAACATATTCTTCTTGGGCCACCAACCCTTTAGGAGGAGTCTTCTTGTTGAAGTTGTTCTTGTTGGGATAGGACTTTGACTTGTCCTTCCGGATAAGCTTGCCTCCAAAGTCTTCTCTCTTCTCATATGGGCAATCCGCAACGAAGTGGCTTACATTGCCACAGTTGAAGCATGTCCTTACTCGTTGCTTGCCCTTATTTCCACTTGAGTTGTTCATGTTGAAGTTGGGTCTTGTGTTCTTCTTGCCCCAGAATTGCCTTGAAGCAAGAGCCATGTGCTCATGATAGGCATATTTGGTGTCCTCGGGGCTACACTCATCATCATCTTCCACCTCCTCTTCTTCCACACAAGCCTTGGCCTTCAGGGCAAGATTAGGCTTCTTCGATCGTTGAGCTCTTAAGACTGCATTGTCGGCGGTCATATCCAAGATCCTCATGGCAACAAACTCATACAGCACTTCATTTGAGGATAAGTGGTGGAAGTCCGGTCTCTGACGAATGATAGAGGACATGGCCTTATGATAGGGCATCATGGCCTTGAGGAACTTGCGCTTGATCCAATTGTCATCCGTGTCCTTACTGCCATGATCTCGAAGAGAGACCGCAAGGGTAGTTAATCTCTGATAAAGTTCACGAGGATCTTCTTCTTCGATCATAGAAAACTCATCGGCTTCATCTTGCACAAATTCATAGTTGGAGCGTTGAATACTAGTGCTTCCCTTGTACATCGTGCCAACATGCTCCCAAGCTTCCTTGGCCACAGTGAAGGGTCGAAGATGTGCAATGTCTTCAAGAGGGATGGCATCTTGAAGAATGCAAAGAGCGGACTCATTGAATTGATGATCCGCAGTTTCTCTTGGAGTCATGTTGTCGGGATCACGCGGATAAAAACCTTGCTCAATGATTCTCCAAAGATTAGTAGAACAGTGATTTATATGACGTTTGAAACGAAACACCCAAGTAGCAAAATCAGAATTTTTGATAAACTTGGGAGGAGGCCCAACGGAATTTAAATGCGGTGTGGGAACGGGTCCTCCATAGTGAGTAGGAGGAGCAAAGTGGGCAAAGATCCCACTCCCATTCTTAGTAACAAGGGCTTGTTCACTACTAGCTTCTCCCTTGTCGGGATTAGCCTCCGACACGTTGGTAGCGGGACGAACCACTTCCAACGGTGCGGTGGATAATTTAAGCCCCTCAAGCAAATCTTTAAACATGCCTTTGACCTCGCTTGCTAGTGACTCTTTCAATGTGGCCAAGGCCACATTGAACTCTGTAGGATCGAAAGTATGTCTAGAGGGGGGGGTGATTACACTACTTGTAAATGTAAAAATTCTGCCTTTTGACAAAGAACAGTTTTTGGTAGTTTCTCAATTATGATCAAGTCAAACATCACCCTACACATGCAATTCTAGAGTATAGGCAGCGGAAAGTAAATTGCACATGTAGTAAAGAGAGGTGGAGAAGAGCAAACGCAATTTGGAGACGCGGTAATTTTTCCCGTGGTTCCGATAGGTGGTGCTATCGTACATCCACGTTGATGGAGACTTCAACCCACGGAGGGTAACGGCTGCGCGAGTCCACGGAGGGCTCCACCCACGAAGGGTCCACGAAGAAGCAACCTTGTCTATTCCATCATGGCCTACGCCCACGGAGGGCTAGCCTTACTCGGGGTAGATCTTCACGAAGTAGGCGATCTCCTTGCCCTTACAAACTTCTTGGTTCAACTCCACATCTCGATGACGGAGGCTCCCAAGCGACACCTAACCAATCTAGGAGGCACCACCCCCCAAAAGGTAATAGATGTTGTAGATGATGATGAACTCCTTGCTCTTGTGCTTCAAATGATAATCTCCCCAACACTCAACTCTCCTCACTGATTTGGCTGTGGTGGAAGAAAGGATTGAGTGGAAAGCAACTTGGGAAGGTTAGAGATCAAGTTTCATATGGTGGGAGTGGAGCAACTTGATCTCAACACAAGGATAGGTAGTTCTCTTCTCAGAAAGTGTAAGGTAGGAGTGGTAGTTCTTTCTGATGGCTCTCTCCACGAATGAAGAGGGGGTGGAGGGGTATATATAGCCTCCACACAAAATCCAACCGTTACACACATAATTGAGCAATCTCGGTGAGACCGAAGTGGACAACTCGGTCAGACCGAAAGTTCAAATAATGTGAACGTTGGGGTTTTCGGTGGGACCGAAAATACCATCTCGGTTATTCCGATTTGAGCAAAGACAGGAGCATGCCAGTTTCGGTAAGTCCGACTTTATCATCTCGGTGACACCGATATGATGACAGAGGGTTACAGAAGCTTGGCAGCCCATGTTTCGGTGAAACCGATTTCAAACTTGGAATATTCGATTTTTCTAGGGTTTGGCTTATGTCTGAGGTGGTTCATCTCGGTGTGACTGAGTTTGGATAATCGGTGGGACCGAGATTACTTATGAGTGTATTTTGTAGTGAAGGTTGCTGATAGTTTGAGGAGATATATCACTAAGCACTTGAGCAACCAGATCATCAACATAACCTCATCCCCTTTTAATAGTATTGGCTTTTCCTATGGACTCAATGTGATCTTGGATCACTAAACCAAAAATGGAGTCTTGAGCTTTTGCCAATGCTTGCCTTTGCATTTTGAGGGGTCCACTTCTTCAGTCATTGCCATACCCATATCACTGAACTTCTCTGAAATGATTCTCAAGTAACTATTAGTTCAATGATATATATGTTGTTATTAATTTCCAAAACCACCCGGGGATTAGTTGCACTTTCAAACTCCCCCTTTTTGGTAATTGATGACAACATATAGATCAAAGCTGGAGTGACTGCTGGAGCTGTGGGAGGTGCTGAAGTGGTAGTCCTGGTGTCAGTCACTGGAATAGCAGCTGATCGGGATCCTCTGGGAACCGGAGCAGTCTGGCGATGAGAGTCCTGGACTAAGTCATCCTGCACAAGCTCTGCCTTGTCCTGCTTTGCTTCCTCCATATCTGCCTCAAGCTTGTTGACGGTCACCTGAATTTCAGTCAGCTTCACGTCCAGAGCGTGGATCTTCTCATCAACAATCCTCTCTAAGCTCTCCTGAGATTGTTCAATGCTGGCCAGGCGTTGTTCAATCCTTTGAGTAGCCTCAAGAATCTGCTCTCCGAAACTCTTTGGTTTAGCTGCTGCTGCTGCTGCTTCTTTGTCAGCTTTGGCTTTCTTAGCAGCTTCTATCTTGGCTTGACCTTCAACAGATGTTGGATCCTCCTCGTCCATCAGAACAACATTGTCTTCATGCTCTGGCTGCAGGGGTAAGTGTTTCCTATCCAACAAGAATTTGCCCGTGCCAAACTTGGCATTGATAAGCATCTGAATCTGTGGGGCAAATCCACATGACCTCTTCTGGTCAGCTGTAGTCCTCTTAATGGTCTCTACCATTAAGTCCATCACCTTGAAAGGTGCCTTCTCATCAAGTATATGCAGCATGTTGATAGAATAGCCTCTGATCATGCGATGATCTCCAGACTTGGGCATCAAGGTATGCCTCAGAATAGTGTTAGTGGTAGGTAAACCTGCCTGGAGATAGTAGACTGAGCCGAGCTTCCATACTTCCAAATCTGCTGCGGGGATCTCCTTGTACATGTTCTTCATGGAATCATGATTCTTCTTTGGAATCCCATAGACATCAATATCATCCTCTCGCTGCACTGGAGCATTCAGAATTTCTGCCCATTCTTCAACAGAAGAAGAGAACCTTTGACCTTCAGTCATCCAGGTGATCTTCCCATCAGGATAGAAGTGAGTTGTGGCATAGAATTGCATAATCATCTCATCGTTCCAATCTGTCAATTTCTGACCCACAAACTCTGCAACTCCACATGCAGTGAAGCTTTCATGCACATGTGGAAAGAAGTCTCTGTGCTCTTCGCTGTCAATGTATTCCCAGTCAACGTATCTGGTGTCTGCGACTATGGGCTTCTTGTCCATCAGCACAGTCTCATAGAAGTCCTGCTGCTCTCTGGTGTGGAATCTGGGGTCTACAGCAGTCCTTCTCCTCACGGCATATGGGTCAGCTTGTCTCCATAGCCTGAGACCTCTATCTTTCCTTGCCTTCATATCCTCGGCTTGAGGATGAGCATCATTGTGAAGTGGAAGTTTTGGACGGAGTTTCAGCAACACTTGTCCTTCCTCATCAGACTCAGCTGGTGGCACATCACCCTTGTTCTTCTCAGATGCTGGAATGTTTCTGGTAGTCCTCTTGGGCTTGGCAGCAGGCTTTGCTGGAGCTGCCTTGGCTTGAGCAGATTTCTTGGGCTTTGAAGTGGCTCTGGCCTTAATGGCATCACCCATGAGCTTCTGCTTCTGAGGAGCAGGCTGGGGTGCTTCTTCTTCTTCCTCATCCTCGACTGCTGCATCTGCATGAGGATCACTATACACAACCCTCTTTCTCTTGGAGGTTTTCTTCACTTTGCTTGGGGCTGGCTCTCCCAAGTTCAGCTTCTTGGCAACAGTGGATTGCTTGACTTTGCTGGTGCCCTTCTTTGACTGCTGACCTTGTTGCTCTTTGGCAACAACCTTTCTCTTAGGCTTGGAGGACACCTCTTCCTCAGCAACGAAATCAGAATCCTCATCATCGGAGTTCTTCTCCTTTCTAGCTCTGGTGGCTGCAGGAGGCAAGCCACTTGGTGTACTCCTCTCACCATCATCAAATGGACTGCTAGTCTCAGGACTAGTGTCTGCTTCAGGAATGTCCGCAATAGGTGACTCTGACCTGTTCTGACTGTCACTAGCATCTGACATGGCTAACAACCTATGAATAGATAAGGTATAGGCAGAGAAGAAGAGTTATCACAAACTGCAGAAGTTTTTGCAAAAAAATGAGTTCAAATTTTAGTTTTAAGTTTTCACAGAAGGCATTTCGGTCAGACCGATTTTCAGTTTCGGTGAATCTGAAGTGTGTAACAGAAACTTTACACACCACTTTCGGTTTGACCGAAGTGGGTTTCGGTCCTGCCGATACACTAGGGTTTCACTAAAACTATATTTCGGTCACACCGATTTGCACAACTCGGTTGGACCGAAAGGTGCAGTGCAATGGCCAGAGGCCGAATCGGTCACACCGAAATTTTAAAATCGGTTTCACCGAGATGTGTTCCGTGGAAACCTAACCCTAAGAATTTTACTCGAATCTAGTTCAAACGAACTAATCTGGTGTAAAGGAAGATTTCAATCGTGGCCAGATATTGGGCAAACCAAACGTGCATTGAATCGGAGATGGGAGCACGAGTGGGATCAAGACTCACCCTAACTTGGTGGAGTCTCTCTACGGCGGCAACGGCGCGGAGGAGAAGGCCGTTGATGGCGACGGAGACCTGCGGCGAGGGCGCACAGGCGACGACGGCGACGATCCGGAGATCAGGGCGACGGGAACAGGGGATGTGGGGCGAAAACGTTTGAAGGAGTAATCAACGCGCGCTGCCCTCAGTATATATATCCCTTTGCTGTCGGTGGGACCGAGTTGAAAAACTCGGTGGCACCGAGATGGATAACTGCTAGGCAGTTACGCATTTCGGTCACGCCGAGATTTAGAACTCGGTTTCACCGAGATGAAACCTAGATCAGTCTAAATGCTTTCGGTTTGACCGAGTTTGAGAAAGTTGGTCTGACCGAAATCACTTAGAAGGTTTTGGAAGTTAGCCCTTGACGGATCGGTGGCTCCGAGTGCTCCTCACTCGGAGGGTCCGAAAATGACTTGTTCAAAGTTTGTGATATAAGCATGAATAGAATTTGAGACAAGAAAGCATAGATAGCTAGGGGGGTACTTAGGCATTCTTGTCCATCCATTTGGCCAGAAAAATCAAAACAACCAAAACAACAAATGGATGTCCTCGAATGGATAAAATCATGCATTCAACATGCTCACACAATAAGATAGCAAATGAAATATGTGTCAAACATGCACAACCAAAACTCTAGCTACTAGCACACAATTTGTCGATGACTAGGTCATCTTTATATGAGTATTTTGACTTAGGAGCCAAATGAGAACATTTGATCATAGGTCATACTCATCGTTTAAGCACAAGTGGGGTTACCACTTTTACATAAAGCATTGATGTTTTCACATCATTTGAAGATGCTTTAGCTCAACTTTTAGAGCAAAGCTCCCCCTAGATGTGAGAACCCCTTTTAAAGGGTCAAACTAACCTTGGGTTGTCGTAGAAGACTTCATGTAGATGTTGAAGATGTGGATGCTCAATGTTGATGAAGATCATCAAGAGTTGGGAGCTATCCTTTGGATTAGGTCACTTTCAATACCTACATGGGTTAGTCCCACAAGGAACAAACAAGGATATCCATGGACATAGATTGAAGTTCACAATAGATGATGTCCATGAAAGCAATGATTACCTTGTCCCTTGACTTACCAACAAGAGGGTTTGTGACTCCATGAACTAGTGCATGATGTGGAAGTTGATTGCACAAGTTCTTGCCAAAATGAATGTGAGTGAAGTATGTTGGCGGAGTCACCCTCAAGAACTTTCTAGTTCTTCTTCTTCGGGATCCACATCATCTTGATGGGAATCCTTGGGGTTGTAGTTGAGCTTGACGAAGTAGAACTTGACGTGTCCTTGGGAACCCACTTGACCATGGCTTGAGGTGCTTCAATGAATGCATCAATCTCCTCTTGAAGCTTGTCCTTGGCTTTTAGCTTGTGGTCTTGTGGTGGAAGGTCATCTTGAGCTTGTTCCACATTGGAAGAAGTAGGATCATACTTCTCCTTTTGAGAAACAAACTGTGGAGTAGGGTATTGACCTTCTTCCCACTCAACACCTTCGGCGTTGAACTTTCGCTCAAAACCAATCCCTTGATTCTTCCGGTGCCTCCCTTGCTTGCGAATAATTTCCTCAAAGTTCTTGCTTCCGGCAAGACTCTTGTAGACACCTTTCTCTATGATCCCTTTCAATAAACTATTCTCTTGCTCAAGTGTAACTTGGCTTGAAACATTGTTAGTGGAATCAAGAGAACTACTAGAAGCAACAATATTAGATTTAACATGGTTATTGTTACTACTAGAGGAAGAATTTTTCTTATGCTTGTCATGCTTAGTCTTAATGGGTGGCAAGAAATTAGACAAGAGAAGTCATTTGGCAAGATATGAAGAACTCTTCTTTCGAAGATCGTCATTGATCGCTTTTAGAAACTCATGTTCTTGCTCTAGAGTGAGCTTCTCGAAGCGTAGCTTCTCATGAGATCTTAGGAGCTCTCTATGATCTTCTTGAGTTGTTTCATGAGCTAACTTAAGAGTGTTTAGTTCTTTAGTTAGACGCTCAATCTCCTTCATAGCATTGTCATTCGACTCTTCTCGACTATAAAGACTACTAGCATTTTCATCGTTACTAGGCTCACTAGATTTATCATGCAAGAGCTCATCTTCACCAAGCAAGTCATCCTCATCACTATTGAAGTCAATGAATTCATGGTGTGATACCTTGGGGCCTTTAGCCATGAAGCATCTTCCAATTCCCTCATTTGGTGAATCAAATAAGTCGTAGGAGTTGGAGTTGGAGGATACGAGTGCAAGACCGGCAACACCTTCATCTTGACTGTAGTCGGAGTCGGAGTGATAGCTTCCATCGGATTGATTGTCGGAGTCGGAGCCGGAGACCCATTCACCTACATGAGCTTGATGTCTTCTTCTTGTGTAGCTCCTTGATGACTTGTCTTTCCTCTCCGAATCCTTGCTTCTCCGAGAGGGTCTTCGTTCATAACGATCATCTCTACTCCTTCTCTCTTTCCGAGGTGACTCATCTCTTGATCTTCTTCTTGGAGATTCTTCTCTTCTCTTGTGGGGAGCCGTACACTCATTTGAGTAGTGTCCGGGTCTTCCACAATTGTAGCAGTTTCGATCACGACTAGAAGATCTCTTTTCATCATATGATCTAGACTTTGAGCTTCTCTCTTTGCCTCTATTTTTGTAGAGTTTGTTGAAGTTCTTAACCATTAGGCTTATCTCTTCATTGGAAATTAACTTGTCACTTGAGGTTGTGGGAGCATCACTTGTAGCTTTGTAAGCACCACTTGACTTGTTGTGAAGCTCTTCCTTATCCTTAAGTGTCATCTCATGAGCAACAATTCTTCCAATGACTTCGGTTGGCTTGAGAGTCTTGTAGTTTGGCATCATTTGGATCAAAGTGCACACGGTGTCATACTTTCCATCCAAAGCTCTTAGAATCTTCTTGATGATGAATCGGTCGGTCATTTCTTCGCTTCCTAAGCCGGCAATCTCATTTGTGATGAGAGCAAGCCTAGAGTACATTTCAGCGACTCCTTCACCATCCTTCATCTTGAACTTGTCAAGTTGACCTTGAAGAATATCTAGCTTTGATTCCTTCACAGACTCGGTACCTTCGTGCATTTCAACCAAAGTATCCCAAATCTCTTTAGCATTCTCAAGACGGCTGATTTTGTTGAACTCCTCGGGACACAAAGCATTGAAGAGAATGTCACAAGCTTGAGCATTGTTTTGCAACATCCGCAACTCTTCCGGTGTAGCTTCACGATCCGGAACTTTTCCTTCCTCAAAGAATTCACCTTGCATGCCAACACAAATAATGCCCCATGCGGCTGGGTTATGACCAAGAATATGCATTTTCATTTTATGCTTCCAACTAGCAAAATTTGTGCCATCAAAGTAAGGACCTCTACGATAATTACCCTCACTAGACGCCATACTCTCCTAGGTTGTGAGACCAAGCTTATGGAGTCCAATGCAATGAAAACCAATACAATGGAGACCAAAGCTCTGATACCACTTGTAGGATCGAAAGTATGTCTAGAGGAGGGGTGATTAGACTACTTGTAAATGTAAAAATTCTGCCTTTTGACAAAGAACAGTTTTTGGTAGTTTCTCAATTATGATCAAGTCAAACATCACCCTACACATGAAATTCTAGAGTATAGGCAGCGGAAAGTAAATTGCACATGTAGTAAAGAGAGGTGGAGAAGAGCAAACGCAATTTGGAGACGCGGTAATTTTTCCCGTGGTTCCGATAGGTGGTGCTATCGTACATCCACGTTGATGGAGACTTCAACCCACGGAGGGTAATGGCTGCGCGAGTCCACGGAGGGCTCCACCCATGAAGGGTCCACGAAGAAGCAACCTTGTCTATTCCATCATGGCCTACGCCCACGGAGGGCTAGCCTTACTCGGGGTAGATCTTCACGAAGTAGGCGATCTCCTTGCCCTTACAAACTTCTTGGTTCAACTCCACATCTCGATGACGGAGGCTCCCAAGCGACACCTAACCAATCTAGGAGGCACCACCCTCCAAAAGGTAATAGATGTTGTAGATGATGATGAACTCCTTGCTCTTGTGCTTCAAATGATAATCTCCCCAACACTCAACTCTCCTCACTGATTTGGCTGTGGTGGAAGAAATGATTGAGTGGAAAGCAACTTGGGAAGGTTAGAGATCAAGTTTCATATGGTGGGAGTGGAGCAACTTGATCTCAACACAAGGATAGGTAGTTCTCTTCTCAGAAAGTGTAAGGTAGGAGTGGTAGTTCTTTCTGATGGCTCTCTCCACGAATGAAGAGGGGGTGGAGGGGTATATATAGCCTCCACACAAAATCCAACCGTTACACACATAATTGAGCAATCTCGGTGAGACCGAAGTGGACAACTCGGTCAGACCGAAAGTTCAAATAATGTGAACGTTGGGGTTTTCGGTGGGACCGAAAATACCATCTCGGTTATTCCAATTTGAGCAAAGACAGGAGCATGCCAGTTTCGGTAAGTCCGACTTTATCATCTCGGTGACACCGATATGATGACAGAGGGTTACAGAAGCTTGGCAGCCCATGTTTCGGTGAAACCGATTTCAAACTCGGAATATCCGATTTTTCTAGGGTTTGGCTTATGTCTGAGGTGGTTCATCTCGGTGTGACTGAGTTTGGATAATCGGTGGGACCGAGATTACTTATGAGTGTATTTTGTAGTGAAGGTTGCTGATAGTTTGAGGAGATATATCACTAAGCACTTGAGCAACCAGATCATCAACATAACCTCATCCCCTTTTAATAGTATTGGCTTTTCCTATGGACTCAATGTGATCTTGGATCACTAAACCAAAAATGGAGTCTTGAGCTTTTGCCAATGCTTGCCTTAGCATTTTGAGGGGTCCACTTCTTCAGTCATTGCCATACCCATATCACTGAACTTCTCTGAAATGATTCTCAAGTAACTATTAGTTCAATGATATATATGTTGTTATTAATTTCCAAAACCACCCGGGGATTAGTTGCACTTTCAAACTCCTCACGAGAGACCGAGGCTCCCCCATCTGACGTAGGCAAGGACGGAGTTCCACCGGAATGATCCTCCGTCTCGAGTACGTTGTCACCCATACTCTTTGGACGGTAAAGTCCTTAAAAAGAGACGAGGCTCTGATACCAATTGAAAGGATCGATATGGTTGACTAGAGGGGGGGTGAATAGGCAACTAACAATTTTTAACTTTTCTTAACCACTTTAAATTAAGCATCAAAGTAAGTTGTCTAGATATGCTACTAAGATGACAACTAATAGAAAGTAAAGATAACAACTTCACAAGCAAGCTATAGGAGAAAAACAAGTAATGCTTGCACAAGTAAAGGTAAGAAATAACCACAAGAGGAACCGGTGGAGACGAGGATGTGTTGCCGAAGTTCCGTCCCTTTGAGGGGAAGTACGTCTCCGTTGGAGCGGTGTGGAGGCACAATGCTCCCCAAGAAGCCACTAGGGCCACCGTATTCTCCTCATGCCCTCACACGATGCAAGGTGCCGTGATTCCACTAGTGGTGCCCTTGAAGGCGGCGACCGAACCTTTACAAACATGGTTGGGGCTATCTCCACAACTAAATTGGAGGCTCCCAACGAAACCACGAAGCTTCACCACAATGGAATATGGTTCGAGGTGACCTCAACCGTCTAGGGTGCTCAAACACTCAAGAGTAACAAGATCCGCTAGGGATTGGTGGGGAGAATCAAATATCTCTTGGTGGAAGTGTAGATCGATGCCTTCTCAACCAATCCCGAGCAAATCGACAAGTTTGATTGGCTAGGGAGAGTGATCGGGCGAAAATGGAGCTTTGGAGCAACAATGGAGTATGTGGGGGAAGAGGTAGGTCAAAAGGAGGAAGAAGAAGCCTTTATATAGTGGGGGGAACAATCCAACTGTTATCCCCCACTCAGCCCCGCACAGAGCGGTACTATCGCTTGGGGGAGTGGTACTACCGCTTATAGAGCGGTACTACCGTTGCCACACAAGCGGTACTACCGTGCCATAGGGTTAGGGCCCCGAGCGGTACTACTGTGGTCTCAGGGCGGTACTACCGCCTCTACTGCCGCACCTAGTACCGCAAAACTCGACACGAAAAATCGCTCGCGAATCGAGGCGGTGGTAACATGGATCAGCGGCGGTACTACCGCAGAGTGTACTAAGCGGTACTACCGCTTAGTGGGGCGGTACTACTGCTTGTGACACACGGGCGGTACTACCGCTGGGATCCGCGGTAGTACCGCTGGGGCCAGAAAAAGCTAGAGAAGATGGGAAAGAATGGCTCCATTGCGGCGGGAAGGAATGATGGTTGCAATAAAGAAGTGTACGTGTTGATTCCACCCAAACCTTACCAAAGCAGATCCCCTCTTAATAGTACGGCTTTCCTATCACTCAGAACCACCGAAAACTAAGCAAAAAGGAAACACCGTCTTCCATAGATTCCGAGGGACCTCTAATCTTCTTGTGCCTTTGTGAGATGTATCTGAAAGAGCTTAGAACACATGATTAGTCCGCAAACGCATTGTCATCAATCACCAAAACACCATTTGCCTAAATATGCTCTTACAGCGTGTCGGATGGCTCAACCCATGGCTCCACATGACACTTCACAGGTGTGGCCTACTGCTACTCTCGCTACGTGCCGGAGGCCTTGGCCAACGGCTCCGCACGACTCCTCCTGGGCACGGCCTCACCCGACAGTATGCCCCGTGCCTTTCTCTTCCTCTAGTGAGGCCGGCCTCACCCGACAGTACACCCTCCGTCGCCTCCAACGATCTTCGCCACGAGCCTGACCGTTGCTTCCATGCGACCTGCTCGCTCACGACCATGCTGCATACATGTTCGATGGAATGCCTCCAAAGAGAACAAGAAGATTTGGAAGAGACAAGGCTGCTGACGGGTGGACCCTCTGTTCAGCATATAAGTAAACAAATGGTGATGATCGTTTTCTTCCATGTCAGCACTTACAGGTGGACCCAACCGGTCAGAAATCGGATTAAAACGGTTCAAATCGGTCATC
The DNA here is from genome assembly GCA_902687465.1 of Secale cereale. Classification (NCBI taxonomy): domain Eukaryota; kingdom Viridiplantae; phylum Streptophyta; class Magnoliopsida; order Poales; family Poaceae; genus Secale; species Secale cereale. Next base: position 141,956,283 of record LR738711.1, read on the forward strand.
AGTGTTTATTAAGAAAATTAACAAGAAAACCGGTAGATTTTTACAGCGCGCAAGAAATGTGGTGGCAATTCCGAGTGAGAACTTCAAATGTGGTGGTTTTTTGCAATTCACTCTGGGAACAACCGCTCTGATATATATCTGTCTGTCACATTCTATGGCACCACCACGGTTATCAGATGTATTATTACCTCATTTCCGGTTTATAAGGCCTCTAGATCAACAATTTGACCAACATAATACTAGTTATATATCACAAAACATATACGATTAGAAACTACAAATGTTATGTTTCCTAATGGTGTAATTTTTATGATATAGTACAACTCGTATTACATTGGTAAAATTGACGACCTAGGATACGCACCGAACCTACAAACCAGAAAGGAGATAGTATTTCACTGCCCGACATTTTGCATACACTGTGTACTATTAGGTGCTCTTATCTTCCTGTATTTTCTGCTCATTGTGTGAGCTCCATTTACCTATGCTGAGTCCGAGGTTCTAGGAGATCATGTCTATGTCTATGTTCATGGATATATTTTAGGAAGGGGTACACAATTAGTTGAGGAAGTTCTTATTGTTTGATCGTCTAAACTGTTCACACGCGCTGCCCGCCCGCGCGGGTGCGTAGGGGCGAAACTATAGCCGATGTCTCCACCTTCTTGCCCTCCCTTGATGCCAATGTCTTCTTGTGCATCAATATCTTGTAGAGGGAGCTCTCTAGTAGGGTGGGTGGCGGCTCCAGACGGCATAGCACGGCTAATAGAGCTTGAACACCAAGGCGGCTGTCCCGAATGCCACAAATGGTCATTGTGATGCCTTCTCTCAGTGACATGTCGTTATCGATATCTGCCACAAGGTTTCTAGAGCATGTGCGCCTAAGATGGCTTCCAACGACATTCGACTCTTTCGCATTATGTAATAGTTTTGTGCTCATACACATAGATTTGGTCATGTGTTGATATCCACACTATGGATATGCACGAGGAGTAGCTACCTTGGGGCATGAATTCCATGAAAGGGTTTAGATTTCAGTTTCCTGTGATCATGATGTGTGGGTGCCCTTTCATGTAGCTTCGTCTTCTTCGACAAGGGGTGGCGTCAACATGCGGTTTCTTCGATTTGGTGATGCTCATTGAGCATTGGGTCTCTAGCTTTGTGGTGTAGGTATGATCTTTGATGGTTGCATCTGGCCATTGTGTTGTTTTATGCATTGTGCCCTATTGAATCCATTGCTTTGGAGCCTTCTTAGACGTACTCTCTGTGGTGAAAACCCAAGATTTGACCTAAAGTTCTTGGATCCCGCGGCGAAGGCACTTGCACGTTGTTATCTTCTTGAAGACATTGCTTTCAGAGAATCTTTCACATGGCTCGTGTGTTGTCAAGGATTGTGGATGGCGTTGTTGCTAGTATGTTGCAAGTTGTTGTCCATGTGGACTTTGTTTCTTTTTTCCTTCTTCCCTTTATCCTTTTTGGTTGTCTGTATCCTTGATTTCTCCACTAGCTTGTGATATTGTGTCCTTGCATAGACCGGGTGTAATTGATATCATCTTGATACTAATATATTTTTGGTTGTCAAAAGAATAATCACATTTCCAGGTGACAACATTCCCTTATGTGATATGGCACTGGATCATACAGTTGTCGTGTTATTAAAGTCATATAAAGTTGTTGCCTCTATCTCCATCTTTATATCTCGAATTTTCTTGAGACCTGAAGTAAAAAAGATGGAAGAATAAGCCTACACAAAGACAACTAACCTATAGGCTTCGAAAAGCCGCATTACTCCCACACCCTCATAGGCCAGTGGTTGGGGGCACACCACTTCCAAGACAAGCCGCGAACAAAGACGGGAGAAATATGAACCGACGAAAGTTATCCAACACCATCGTTACACGTTGAAGCACCGAAAGAGAACCTGTTGAATCTAAAGCCGATGACCCATAGGACAATAATGCCACATGTTATATCTTTTCCTCTAGCAGCTACCAAACCCTCAAAGTTGCAGGAGACGTAGAGAGCTCCTATCAATTGCTCACCGTGGCAAACATGCAAAGCTCTATTAATTCAAATATAATGTTTACAAGACCTAAAAATAGATCATAGGGGAGGCCTAGTGAGAAATGGTGACCCACCCCCAAAGAAGGAGCATGCTTTGCAAGATTGTGAGCTTCATAATTGAAGATTCTAAGCTCATGAACAAATTCTACAGGAGGCAAATATTGTGGAAAGTCCCTTCGATGTCTTGGGTAATGGCATTATAGCTTTCTAACGGACCCCGCTTGATATCCTTGACAACCGTCTTCAGATGGAGCAACGTGAATACGCTGAATATGGATATTGACTGCAAGAGTTAATGCATCTATACAAGCAAGCGCCTCGAGTGTTCCGAGGTCCGCCATGTTGGGGAACGTAGTATTTCAAAAAAAATCCTATGATCACGCAAGATCTATCTACTAGATGCATAGCAACGAGAGGGGAGAGTGTGTCTACGTACCCTCGTAGACCGGGAGCGGAAGCGTCTAGTGACGCGGTTCATGTAGTCGAACTTCTTCTCGATCAAACACCGAACGTACGGAGCCTCCGCGTTCAGCACCCGTTCAGCTTGATGACGTCCCACGAGCTCTTGATCCAGTAGAGCTTCACGAGAGAGTTACATCAGCACGACGACATGGTGACGGAGATGATGAAGCTACCGGCGCAGGGCTTCGCCTAAGCACTGCAACGATATGACCGAGTTGTGTTTCTGTGGAGAGGGGAACCGCACATGGTTGGGAGAGATCAACTGATCAACTTGTGTCTATGGGGTGCCCCCCACCCCCGTATATAAAGGAGTGGAGGAGGGGGAGAGGTCGGCCCTCTATGGTGCGCATAGGAGGAGTCCTACTCCCACCGGGAGTAGGATTCCCACCTTCCCTAGTTGGAGTAGGAGAGGAAGGGAAGGAGGAGTAGGAGAGAAGGAAAGGGGGGCGCCACCCCCCCCCCCAAACCTTTTCCAATTCGTGCTCCTGTCCAAGGGGGCGCACCAGCCCCTTGTGGGCTGGTGTGCTTCCTTCTTATGGCCCGTAAGGCCCATAACTTCTCCCGGGGGGTTCTGGTAACCTCCCGGTAGTTCGGAAAAATGCCCGAACCACTCGGAACCTTTCCGATGTCCGAATTGATGTAGACCGAACCTCGATGGCACGATCCAATCTGTTGTTGCGGCCTGATCTTTCACGACACACCACCAGCAACAATAGTAACCTCTCGCCCACGCACGCGATGTACACGAAATAGAGGGTTTGAACCTTGCGGCTCAGCACGAGAAAACAAATCTCGACGATGGAACTCACGAGCAAAACAATTTCCTCGCAGAGAAATCGCAACACGGAGATTTTCTAAAGCTTCCTCCAAAACTTAGGGATTTTTAGACAGCTTCCCCCAAAACTCGATACGGGTATTTACCCTAAAAACACATCGTGTTTATTATCAAAATATAACCTGATTTTACAATGACCGTATCATCGCTTTAAATAACCGATTTGAACCTGGCCTAATGCCGTCTCACGCACGCACATAACTTTAGAAAAGACATAAACAATAAAATAAAAGAGTCCAATCCTTTTACATCTCAGATCGGATTTTCTAGCTAGCTTATTCTTGTGTGCCATCTTTCTTTCTGGTGGGCCCCATCCTACTTCTTGTAGGGATAAAGAACTCCAAGCGTTTAATCTCCTGCCCGTATCTGTCTTGTCAGCCTGTTTGCGTGGTAGAAACAAATATAGTATCCTGCTCCTTTTCTCTTTAAACGAATGTGGCTCCATCTCCTCGAAATCTTCAAATTGATCGCCTTCTAAATTATCTCCAAGCAAATATTGTTCAACAGCCGCACAACCTTTCCAATCCATGGTTAGCATAGATTTTCTCCTTGCGTGTAACAAAGGCATGCATCCACCTCTTTTTTTACTAAAGAAACCCATGTATGCTTGCTTGTCCTTTGTTAAAATATTAACACCAACGTGACTTACCAAAGCATCATGTCTCTCATGCATGCATGGCCGTTCACACGAGCATACAATAGCCACATCATGCCTACTGGTATTTTCCATCAACTTTGGTGCAGCAGTATTGTTATCAATAATAATAGCTTGATATGTGGTCGTATCATTCTCCTCCCCTTGCAATGAAACCGTCCTCGGTTTCAAGTCAATCTCTTCGACAATATTTATATCCAAAGATGGAACAACCATTGTAAAAATTTCAGCAGCTTCGACCTTGTTATTTTTTACATCTTCCTCTCCTTTTATCTTCCTCTGATGTTCTTTCCTCCAAGAAATAATACACTCATCACCCATTGGCACGAGGCTGCACTTCTTACCCTTCTTGATGGTATATCTATGTGTTCGGCAATCATATGCAACATCGTGTTCTGTATACCATGGCTTGCCCAACAACAAGTGACACGAAACCATCGACGTCGGAATCACGTCGCACAAAACCTCACAAAAATAATTCTCCAACAAAAATGGTACCTTTGTTTGGTGTGTGACAGTGATCTCTTCTTTACCCCAATGGAACAAGTAAGGCTGTAGATGTGGTTTCATTGGCAGCTCTAGCTTCTCCACCATCTCGATGCTTGCGGCATTGATCAAATTCATGTGATCGATTGTCATGGCACATGAACTCTCTCTCACCACCACGCGGGTGTGAAATAGCCCAACCCAGCGGCCTTCCTCCTCCAACTGAAATCCATAACTTAACTTACTGAATAATGATGTGCTCGCCATATTCTCCATAGTGTCGTGAACAACCTGATGCTCTGAATACCACCTGATGTAGACCGAACCTCGATGGCAAGATCCGATCTGTTGTTGCGGCCTGATCTTTCACGACACACCACCAGCAACAATAGTAACCTCTCGCCCGCGCACGCGATGTACACGAAATAGAGGGTTTGAACCATGCGGCTCAGCACGAGAAAACCAATCTCGACGACGGCACTCACGAGCAAAACAATTTCCTCGCAAAGAAATCGCAACACGGAGGTTTTCTAAAGCTTCCTCCAAAACTTAGGGATTTTTAGACAGCTTCCCCCAAAACTCAATACGGGTATTTACCCTAAAAACACATCGTGTTTATTATCAAAATATAACCTGATTTTACAATGACCGTATCATCGCTTTAAATAACCGATTTGAACATGGCCTAATGCCGTCTCATGCACGCACATAACTTTAGAAAAGAAATAAACAATAAAATAAAAGAGTCCAATCCTTTTACATCTCAGATTGGATTTTCTAGCTAGCTTATTCTTGTGCGCCATCTTTCTTTCTGGTGGGCCCGATCCTACTTCTTGTAGGGATAAAGAACTCCAAGCGTTTAATCTCCTGCCCGTATCTGTCTTGTCAGCCTATTTGCATGGTAGAAACAAATATAGTATCCTGCTCCTTTTCTCTTTAAACGAATGTGGCTCCATCTCCTCGAAATCTTCAAATTGATCACCTTCTAAATTATCTCCAAGCAAATATTGTTCAACAGCCGCACAACCTTTCCAATCCATGGTTAGCATAGATTTTCTCCTTGCGTGTAACAAAGGCATGCATCCACCTCTTTTTTTACTAAAGAAACCCATGTATGCTTGTTTGTCCTTTGTTAAAATATTAACACCAACTTGACTTACCAAAGCATCATGTCTCTCATGCATGCATGGCCATTCACACGAGCATACAATAGCCACATCATGCCTACTGGTATTTTCCATCAACTTTGGTGCAGCAATATTGTTATCAATAATAATAGCTTGATATGTGGTCGTATCACGAATATAGCCTTCCAATATATCGATCTTTATGTCTCGGACATTCCGAGAACCCTCGTCATGTCCGTGATCTCATCCGGGACTCCGAACTACCTTCGGTACATCAAAACTCATAAACTCGTAATACCAATCGTCATCAAACGTTAAGCGTGCGGACCCTACGGGTTCGAGAACTTTGTAGACATGACCGAGACTCATCTCCGGTCAATAACCAATAGCGAAACCTGGATGCTCATATTGGCTCCTACATATTCTATGAAGATCTTTATCGGTCAAACCGCATAACAACATACGTTGTTCCCTTTGTCATCGGTATGTTACTTGCCCGAGATTCGATCGTCGGTATCTCAATACCTAGTTCAATCTCATTACTGGAAAGTCTCTTTACTCGTTCCGTAATACATCATCCCGTGACTAACTCATTAGTCATTTGCTTGCAAGGCTTATTATGATGTGTATTACCGAGAGGGCCCAGAGATACCTCTCCGACACTCGGAGTGACAAATCCTATTCTTGATATATGCCAACGCCACGAACACTTTCGGAGACACCTTTAGAGCATCTTTATAATCACCCAGTTACGTTGTGATGTTTGATAGCACAAAAGGTGTTCCTCCAGTATTCGGGAGTTGCATAATATCATAGTCATAGGAACATGTATAAGTCATGAAGAAAGCAATATCAGTAAAACTAAACGATCATAGTGCTAAGCTAACGGATGGGTCTAGTCTATCACATCATTCTCCTAATGATGTGATCCCATTGATCAAATGACAACTCATGTCTATGGTTAGGAAACATAACCATCTTTGATCAATGAGCTAGTCTAGTAGAGGCATACTAGGGACACTTTGTTTTGTCTATGTATTCACACATGTACTAAGTTTCCGGTTAATACAATTCTAGCATGAATAATAAACATTTATCATGATATAAGGAAATAAATAATAACTTTATTATTGCCTCTAGGGCATATTTCCATCAGTCTCCCACTTGCACTAGAGTCAATAATCTAGTTCACATCTCCATGTGATTGAATACCGATAGTTCACATCGTTATGTGAATAACACCCATTGTTCACACCGCCATGTGACCAACACCCAAAGGCTTTACTAGAGTCAATAATGTAGTTCACATCGCTATGTGATTAACACCCAAGAGTAATAAGGTGTGATCATGTTTTGCTTGTGAGAGAAGTTTAGGCAATGGGTCTGTTACGTACAGATCCATATGTATTTCGCAAATTTCTATGTCTACAATGCTCTGCATGGAGCTACTCTAGCTAATTGCTCCCACTTCCAATATGCATCCAGATTGATACTTAGAGTCATCTGGATTAGTGTAAAGCTTGCATCAGTGTAACTCTTTACGACGAACTATTTATCACCTCCATAATCGAGAAAACATTTCCTTAGTCATCCAGTAACTAAGGATAATTTTGACCGTTGTCCCTTGATCTACTCCTGGATCACTTTTGTACCTCCTTGCCAAACTCACGGTAAGGTACACAACAGATTTGGTACACAACATGTCATACTTTATAGAACCTATGGCTGAGGCATAGGGAATGACTTTCGTTCTTTCTCTATCTTCTGCCAAGGTCGGGCTTTGAGTCTTACTCAACTTCATACCTTACAACTCAGGCAAGAACTCCTTCTCTGACTGATCCATTTTTAACTACTTCAAAAACTTATCAAGGTACGTACTCATTGAAAAAACTTATCAAGCGTCTCGATCTATCTCTATAGATCTTGATGCTCAATATGTAAGCAGCTTCACCGAGGTATTTCTTTGAAAAAAACTCCTTTCAAACACTCCTGTATGCTTTCCAGAAAATTCTACATCATTTCCGATCGACAATATGTCATTCACATATACTTATCAGAAAAGGATGTAGTGCTCCCACTCACTTTCTTGTAAATACAGCCTTCTCCAAAAGTCTGTATAAAACCATATGCTTTGATCACCTCATCAAAGGGTATATTCCAACTCCAAGATGCTTGCACCAGTCCATAGATGGATCGCTGGAGCTTGCACACTTTGTTAGCACCTTTAGGGTCGACAAAACCTACTGGTTGCATCATATACAACTCTTCTTTAAGATATCCATTCAGGAATGCAGTTTTGACATCCATTTGCCAGATTTCATAATCATAAAATGTGGCAATTGCTAACATGATTCGGACAGACTTAAGCATCGCTACGGGTGAGAAAGTCTCATCGTAGTCAACTCCTTGAACTTGTCGAAAACCTTTCGCAACAAGTCAAGCTTTGTAAACAGTAACATTACCGTCAGTGTCGGTCTTCCTCTTGAAGATCCATTTATTTTCGATGGCTTGCCGATCATCGGGCAAGTCAACCAAAGTCCACACTTTGTTCTCATACATGGATCCCATCTCAGATTTCATGGCCTCAAGCCATTTTGCGGGATCTGGGTTCATCATCGCTTCCTCATAGTTCGTAGATTCATCATGGTCTAGTAACATGACTTCCAGAACCGGGTTGCCGTACCACTCTGGCGCGGAACGTACTCTGGTTGATCTACGAAGTTCAGTAGTAACTTGATCCAAAGTTTCATGATCATCATTAGCTTCCTCACTAATTGGTGTAGGAATCACTGAACTAGTTTCTGTGATGTACTACTTTCCAATTCGGGAGAAGGTACAATTACCTCATCAAGTTCCACTTTCCTCCCACTCACTTCTTTCGAGAGAAACTCCTTCTCTAGAAATGATCCATTCTTAGCAACGAATATCTTGCATTCGGATCTATGATAGAAGGTGTACCCAACAGTCTCCTTTGGGTATCCTATGAAAACACATTTCTCCGACTTGGGTTCGAGCTTATTAGGTTGAAGCTTTTTCACATAAGCATCGCAGCCCCAAACTTTAAGAAACGACAACTTTGGTTTCTTGCCAAACCACAGTTCATAAGGCGTTGCCTCAACGGATTTAGATGTTGCCCTATTTAACGTGAATGCAGCTGTCTCTGATGCATAACCCAAAACGATAGTGGTAAATCGGTAAGAGACATCATAGACCACACTGATGACCCACAACCGTAAGGGATCTATTGCAGCGTTTTCGATAAGTAAGAGTGTCGAACCCAACGAGGAGCAGAAGGTATTGATAAGTGATTCTGAGCAAGGAATAACTGCAAGCACTGAAAGATAACTTTTTAGGGGTTTTCTTGATATAAGCAACAGGAAAGTAGAAGCGAGTAAAGTAAAAGGCACTGGAGAGTAATAAGTGGCCCAATCCTTTTTGAGCAAAGGAGAGGCCTAGCAACTGAACTTATAAAGGCTAAAGTGTTCTTGAGGACACACGGGAGAGGTAGTCATGTGCTTTCGCCATATTCCGTATTGGTACTATGTGATGTGTTGATAAGTGTTGAGTGGGTGAATCTATGCTAGTACACCCTCTAGACTAAGATGAGTGCATTCTTATGATTAAACACCTTGCAAGCATCCGCAAATACAAGATAGTATTTAAGGCAAAAGCCTAACCATAGCAATACGATCGATGATCCATTGTTCCCTTGTGCAAAAGCGTGCGAACTGGGGTTCAGGTTTCTGTCACTCCGGCAACCCACCATAAGCATTCTTTGTACACAATGTATTCCCCTAGGTCCTTAATAAGGCGAAGTGTTGAGTGTTCGACTCACACAACACCACTAGGAAAATAACAACACAACTTAAGTATCAAACAACACATATTACTTCAACATCATATGACTACTAACGACAAGACTTCTCCCATGTCCTCAAGAACTAAAGTAACTACTCACAAGACATAAAAGAGATCATGATCAGTGGAGATAGATGGATGATAAACAATCTGGACACAATGATATTTCTCCAACAAAACTCAATAACATTCACCACAAAGTAGTAATCAACACCGATAGAGTAGAGAGGATAGATAGTACGGACTACAACACAAGTTGCAATTGTGAGATGAGATTGGATGAAGATGGAGATGGTGCTGATGTTGGGGATGATGTTGATGATGATCTTGATGATGCCCGTGACGATGGTGATGACGATGGTGATGATCTCCCCTTCCGGGAGGTGATCTCCCCGACGGAATCTACCCGCCGGAGATGGCTTTTCTTCTCTGTAGGTTTCCGCCACGGAGCGGCGGTGGAACTCCGTAAACTCTCTCCTTTTTAGGGTTTCTGGATGACGATGAGTATATAGGCCAGAGGGGAGAGCCTGGAGTGGGCCAGGGGCTCCAGGCGCCCTCCCGGCGCGGCCAGGGTGGGGGCCGCGCCAGGTGGCCGCCTGGGCACCCTGTGGCCCCCCTCTGGTTGCTCTTTTGCGTATCTTCGTGATCCTTCTGGAAAATACCCTCCGTCGATTTTCAGGTAATTTGGAGGTATTCTTCTTCAGCAACTCAGCGTCCACTTTTTACCGCTGAATCCTGCGTCTGCTGCTTCGGCACCGGAAAGTTGCAAACTGTGTAAAATAGGCCAAAACAACATAAGAACATCATCGTAATGTGAAATATATCAATGAATAAGGATGAATTACGATATAAAATAGTGATGCATTTTGGACGTCTCAACACCCCCAAGCTTAGGCCTCGCTTGTCCCCAAGCGAATACTGAGCTCGGTAAACCTGTCCACAAGTTTAGAGAGTGAAGTGTCGATAAATAGAATACGGACAAGAAGCATCACAGTTTCTTCACCAAACTCAAATATCCTCAACAGCAATCTTCAACTCATAAGGCCCTTATAAAAGAGTGGTAACACTTATAATCGAAAGTAGGGCTAAGGAAACTCATCAAATCATGGCAAACATGTCCTTTGGTCAAAGAACAACTAATAGCTTTTACTTTTGCTCTTTCTCTTTATGTTTTGATGAGATTAATTGAAGCTTTTGAAAGAACATGTTATTAGGCAAGAAGTGAAAGTGTTAACACAAAGGAAGATGTTTGCTTTAGCTGGGCTTGACAAACAACTTACTTATCAAATGATAATGTCAACAAGGATATGATATGACAAATCTTAATGCAACTTTATATGAATGAATCCTCGTCAACATCAAATGTCCGCTCTCTTTAAGAATAGAAGGAAGTAGGAATAACTGACTCAACCTAAAACTAAGAGATAGGCCCTGCTCTAGGGAAGTAGGGAAAACTCATGTGCTATCCTTAAATCAAACAAAATGAAAACAAGTTTTGAGAGGTGCATGATTTGTCAACAAATGCTAATAGATAACTCAATTACTTCTCAAACTGGACAAGTTTCGAGGAACGGCTCCCGCACGGGGACGATCACATCCCCTTAATCTCCTTTGTTTATCACTGCCAAAGTTTTCTGATTTCTCATGAACAAAGCATGAAGGAGGGTTTGTTTGTTGTATTATCTTTTATGAGCCGGGCGCACTCATGCCAGTTCCTCCTCGTATTAGGGGTTTGCAGATTAGACATGCAATCCCGAGGTAAAACTTGTCCAACTTAAAAAGATCATGAATTAACTACTACTTCCTCATGAGCTAAAACAGGGGCACAAAATAGAAGATTTTGAACATTTAAGGATAACACATAAATTCTATACTTTAGGAGGTGGTAGTGGAATACCACGAATAGGAAGGTATGGTGGACTCATATGGAAGGTATTGGTTTAAGGGTATGGATGCACAAGTAGAATTCCGCTTAGTACAGAGTTTAGGCTAGCAAAGGCTTTGAGAGAACAGACAATTGATGATGACTAAGATGCAAAGCAATATAAAGCATAAACATTATAATAAGCATAACACATCAAGTTGTCTTCCTTGTCAGCATAACACTTCAAGCATAATAACATAAAGGTTTTGGCTATGTCGCTACTTTAAGAAAATCATGCTTGTTGTTATGACCAAAGCTATGTTTGCCAAGATTAAATAAAGTTTTCAAAGCCATACCTGATATAAGGTCAATACTCCCCATAAGAACCATCATATAAGGTCGATTGCGTGAAGAGAATACCGAGTGCAGCAAAGGAACCAATAGACTTCTCATTAATATTCCATCATAGACGACTCCACACTCACGGATACAATCTCTCCACAGAAGGAGTGATAGACCTCAATGCACACACCTATTTCATATAATAACCTCCCTAGACATGATACGACTCTACTTGACTCTAAAAGACAAAAGATAAAGATAAAGATACCGGGCACTCCCCCAAGCTTGGAACAAGCCAAGGGGATGCCATTACCCAAGGAGATTTAACTCCTCATTCTTGTTGACGTTGATCACGTAGTCCTCGGCGAAGCGCTTCCATGGAAGGGGTTCTCCAGTCTCATATGAGAAGTTTGTCTCCTGAATCCGGCATGATGTCCTCCATAGGGACTTTCAAGCATTTGGTCGATGAACGGCAACGGGTAGTGATCCTTCCTGGTTGCCTTGTTCAGCTTCCTGTAATCAATACACATTCTATATCCAATAATAATTCTCTGAGGTATTAGTTCATTCTTATCATTAGGAACCACAGTTGTACCTCCTTTCTTAGGAACACAATGTACCGGGCTTACCCACTTACTATCAGCTATAGGGTAGATAATACCTGCGGCTAGAAGCTTGAGAATCTCAGTTCTTACAACATCCATCATCTTCGGGTTCAACCGTCATTGAGGATCAACAACTGGTTTCGCATCGGGCTCAAGGTTGATAGTATGTTGACAGATAGATGGACTAATCCCCTTAAGGTCATCAAGGGTATAGCCAATTGCACCTCGGTGTTTACGAAGTACTTCCAATAGTCGCTCTTCTTCATATCCTGAAAGGTTAGAGTTGATAATAACAGGATATACTTTCTTTTCATCTAAATAAGCATACTTGAGCGTATCGGGAAGAGGTTTAAGATCGAACACCGGGTCTTCTTTTGGTTTTGATAAAATTCCCAAAGGTTCAACCGGAAGGTTGTGCTTCAGGATAGCAGGTTGTCTCAAGAATACTTCATCTAGTTAATTTCTTTCCTGCATATGCAAATCATTCTCGTGGTCCTCCATATATTGCTGCAAAGGATCATTAGGGGGAATAGCAATAGAAGCAATACTTTCAATAATTTTATCATCACTAGGTAAATCGGTACCACGAGGCTGCTTAGAGAACTTAGAAAAGTTAAATTCATATGGCTCACCATTGAATTCAACAGAAACTTTACCTTTCTTGCAATCTATTATAGCTCCACAAGTTCTGAGAAAAGGTCTACCATTAATAATAGGACAAAAATTGTCCCTCACTGAACCAAGTACTAGAAAGTCGGTAGGGTATTTTACCTTTCCACATAGGACTTCAACGTCTCTCACAATTCCGATAGGAGAGATAGTTGCTCTGTTTGCAAGATGAATGGTAACATCAACTTCTTCAAGTTCACAAGGTGAAATCTCACCGATGATCTCTTGATAAAGTGAATAGGGGATAGCACTAGCACTCGATCCCAAATCGCATAGCCCATAATAATTGTGATCTCCTATTTTAACAGATACTACTGGAGTGCCTGAAATTGGGCCTTTATTCTTGGCTGTGACAAGGTTACTGGAAACAGCACAAAAATTTACATTGGAATCCAAAACATCATTAGTAACAAGGTCTTTAACCAATGCAACTTGAGGATCGACCTTGATCTGGTCCTCAGGCTCATCAATTCTTCTCTCACTTTTATTTATTATGCCTGTCATAAGAGAGTGCTCCCTTATCCTTTCGGGAAAAGGAGGCTTTTCATATATAACTGCAGGCAAAATAGGGTTAGCAACATGAATATCAACAGGTAACTCTTTGAAAGGTTCATGATGCTGATCTCTCTTCTTTTTAAAAGAATCAACGTGAGAGGCAAAATCCTTACAAAAATCAATCATTAGATGGGAATCAAGACCAATCTTAGAGCAAAAGGTATTGAAGTAATCAGTTTTCACATAGCTCTCAATATAATCATGCTCATAATTTATAGCGGGTTCAATACCTTTATCAATTTCCCAATCTTCGGTATTCCTCTGGATCCTTTCAATGAGATCCCACCTTTCTTCAACGCTCTTTGTCTGAAATACCCCACTAGAGGAGGCATCCAGCATCTCCTTATCCTGACGAGAAAGCCTGGCATAAAAATTTGTAAGTATAATTTTCTTGGGGAGCTCATGAATAGGACATTTGAGCATTAGGGACTTCAATCTCCCCCAAGCTTGAGCAATGCTTTCTCCGTCACGAGACCTAAAGTTATAGATATAGTTCCTGTCTCGATGAATTTCATGAAGAGGATAAAACTTGGTATAAAAGAGAGACATAAGCTCTTGCCAATCAAGCAAGTGTGAGTTATCGAGAAGCTTATACCAATCTGAAGCTTTATCTATAAGCGATACGGAGAACAATTTCCTCATGACAAACTCCATTGATACACCTGCAAGCTTAAATAATGAACATAGTTGTGACAGATATAGCAAGTGTTCACCGGGATGTCTGTCTCCTGCATAACGATTAGCCAAAACATAATCGATAATACCAGCTGGTATTTTATAGGGCACAATTTCAGTAGGGGGAGGAGCAACCACCACAGATGTGGGGCGTCTTCCCACAAGCAACGATCCAATAGCAAGGTTGTCCATAAGGACAAAGAGCAGAAACAGCAAAATAAAAACAGAAATATAAAAACTTCCTTACCAGCTTCACTTACCAATAGCGCTACACTCCCCAGCAACGGCGCCAGAAAACGGTACTTGATGACCCACAACCGTAAGGGATCTATTGCAGCGTTTTCGATAAGTAAGAGTGTCGAACCCAACGAGGAGCAGAAGGTATTGATAAGTGATTCTGAGCAAGGAATAACTGCAAGCACTGAAAGATAACTTTTTAGGGGTTTTCTTGATATAAGCAACAGGAAAGTAGAAGCGAGCAAAGTAAAAGGCACTGGAGAGTAACAAGTGGCCCAATCCTTTCTGAGCAAAGGAGAGGCCTAGCAACTGAACTTATAAAGGCTAAAGTGTTCTTGAGGACACACAGGAGAGGTAGTCATGTGCTTTCGCCATATTCCGTATTGGTACTATGTGATGTGTTGATAAGTGTTGAGTGGGTGGATCTATGCTAGTACACCCTCTAGACTAAGATGAGTGCACTCTTATGATTAAACACCTTGCAAGCATCCGCAAATACAAGATAGTATTTAAGGCAAAAGCCTAACCATAGCAATACGATCGATGATCCATTGTTCCCTTGTGCAAAAGCGTGCGAACTGGGGTTCAGGTTTCTGTCACTCCGGCAACCCACCGTAAGAATTATTTGTACACAATGTATTCCCCTAGGTCCTTAATAAGGCGAAGTGTTGAGTGTTCGACTCACACAACTCCACTAGGAAAATAACAACACAACTTAAGTATCAAACAACACATATTACTTCAACATCATATGACTACTAACAACAAGACTTCTCCCATGTCCTCAAGAACTAAAGTAACTACTCACAAGACATAAAAGAGATCATGATCAGTGGAGATAGATGGATGATAAACAATCTGGACACAATGATATTTCTCCAACAAAAATCAATAACATTCACCACAAAGTAGTAATCAACACCGATAGAGTAGAGAGGATAGATAGTACGGATTACAACACAAGTTGCAATTGTGAGATGAGATTGGATGAAGATGGAGATGGTGCTGATGTTGGGGATGATGTTGATGATGATCTCGATGATGCCCGTAACAATGGTGGTGACGATGGCGATGATCTCCCCTTCCGGGAGGTGATCTCCCCGGCGGAATCTGCCCGCCGGAGATGGCTTTTCTTCTCTGTAGGTTTCCGCCACGGAGCGGCGGCAGAACTCCGTAAACTCTCTCCTTTTTAGGGTTTCTAGATGACGAGGAGTATATAGGCCAGAGGGGAGAGCCTGGAGTGGGCCAGGGGCTCCAGGCTCCCTCCCAGTGCGGCCAGGGTGGGGGCCGCGCCAGGTGGCCGCCTGGGCACCCTGTGGCCCCCCTCTGGTTGCTCTTTTGCGTATCTTCGCGATCCTTCTGGAAAATACCCTCCGTCGATTTTCAGGTAATTTGGAGGTATTCTTCTTCAGCAACTCAGCGTCCACTTTTTACCGCTGAATCCTGCGTCTGCTGCTTCGGCACCGGAAAGTTGCAAACTGTGTAAAATAGGCCAAAACAACATAAGAACATCATCGTAATGTGAAATATATCAATGAATAAGGATGAATTACGATATAAAATAGTGATGTATTTTGGACGTATCACACACCATGTCTAATAAAGTACGGTTACGATGTTCAGACACACCATTACGCTGTGGTGTTCCGGGTGGCGTTAGTTGTGAAACTATTCCACATTGTTTCAAATGAAGACCAAACTCGTAACTCAAATACTCACCTCCATGATCAGATCGTAGAAACTTTATTTTCTTGTTACGATGATTCTCTACTTCACTCTGAAATTCTTTGAACTTCTCGAATGTTTCAGACTTGTGCTTCATCAAGTAGATATACCCATATCTTCTCAAATCACCAGTGAAGGTCAGAAAATAACGATACCCGCCGCGAGGTTCAACACTCATCGGTCCACATACATCAGTATGTATGATTTCCAACAAATCTGTTGCTCGCTCCATTGTTTCGGAGAACGGAGTTTTAGTCATCTTGCCCATGAGGCATGGTTCGCAAGCACCAAGTGATTCATAATCAAGTGATTCCAAAAGTCCATCACTATGGAGTTTCTTCATGCGCTTTACACCAATATGACCTAAACGCAAGTGCCACAAATAAGTTGCACTATCATTATTAACCTTGCATCTTTTGGCTTTAATATTATGAATATGTGTATCACTACGATCAAGATCCAACAAACTATTTTCATTGGGTGTATGACCATCGAAGGCTTTATTCATGTAAACAGAATAACAATTATTCTATGACTTTAAATGAATAACCGTATTGCAACAAACATGATCAAATCATATTCATGCTCAACGCAAATGCCAAATAACATTTATTTAGTTTCTATACTAATCCCGAAATTATAGGGAGTGTGCGATGATGATCATATCAATCTTGGAACCACTTCCAACACACATCGTCACTTCACCTTTAACTAGTCTCTGTTCATTCTGCAACTCTCGTTTGGAGTTACTAATTTTAGCAACTGAACTGGTAACAAATACCCGGGGGTTTCTATGAACACTAGTAAAATACACATCAATAATCTGTATATCAAATATATCTTTGTTCACTTTGCCATCCTTCTTATCCGCCAAGTATCTAGGGCAGTTCCACTTCCAGTGACCATTTCCTTTGCAGTAGAAGCACTTAGTTTCAGGCTTGAGTTTAGCTTTGGGTTTCTTCACAGGAGTGACAACTTGCTTGTCATTCTTCTTGAAGTTCCCCTTCTATCCCTTTGCCCTTTACTTGAAACAAGTGGTCTTGTTAACCATCAACACTTGATGCTCTTTCTTGATTTCTACCTTCGCCGATTTCAGCATCGCGAAGAGCTCGGAAATTACTTCGTCATCCCTTGCATATTATAGTTCATCACGAAGTTCTACTAACTTGGTGATAGTGACTAGAGAACTTTGTCAATTACTATCTTATCTGGAAGATTAACTCTTGATTCAAGTAATTGTAGTACCCAGACAATCCGAGCACATGCTCACTGGTTGAGCTATTCTCCTCCATCTTGTAGGCAAAGTACTGTCAGAGGTCTTATACCTCTCGACACGGGCATGAGTATGAAATACTAATTTCAACTCTTGGAACATCTCATATGCTCCGTGGCGTTCAAAATGTTTTTGAAGTCCCGGTTCTAAGCCGTAAAGCATGGTGCACTAAAATATTAAGTAGACATCATATTAAGCTTTGCCAAACATTCATAATGTTTGCATCTGCTCCTGCAATAGATCTGTCACCTAGCGGTGCATCAAGGACATAATTCTTCTGTGCAGCAATGAGGAAAATCCTCAGATCACGGAAAAAGTCTACATCATTGCTACTATCATTTTTCAACTTATATTTCTCTAGGAACATATAAAATGAACGGGGAGCTACAACGCGAGCTATTGATCTACAACATAGATATGCTAATACTACTAGGACTAAGTTCATGATAAATTAAAGTTCAATTAATCATATTACTAAATAACTCCCACTTAGATAGACATCCCTCTGGTCATCTAAATGATCACGTGATCCAAATCAACTAAACCATGTCCGATCATCACGTGAGATGGAGTAGTTTTTAATGGTGAACATCTTATGTTGATCATATCTACTATATGATTCACGCTCGACCTTTCGATCTCTAGTGTTCCGAGGCCATGTCTGTACATGCTAGGCTCGTCAAGTTTAACCCGAGTATTCTGCGTGTGCAAAACTGGCTTGCACTCGTTGTATGTGAACGTAGAGCTTATCACACCCGATCATCACGTGGTGTCTCGACACGACGAACTTTCGCAACGGTGCGTACTCAGGGAGAACACTTGTACCTCAAAATTTTGTAAGGGATCATCTTATAATGCTACCGCCGTACTAAGCAAAATAAGAAGCATAATAAGATAAACATCACATGCAATCAAAATATGTGACATGATATGGTCATCATCATCTTGTGCTTTTGATCTCCATCTCCAAGGCACCGCCATGATCACCATCATCACCGGCGCGACACCTTGATCTCCATCGTAGCATCGTTGTCGTCTTGCCAACTATTGCTTCTACGACTATCGCTACCGCTTAGTGATAAAGTAAAGCAATTACATGGCGATTGTATTTCATACAATAAAGCGACAACCATATGGCTCCTGCCAATTGCCGATAACTTTACAAAACATGATCATCTCATACAATAACGTAACACTCATCATGTCTTGACCATATCACATCACAACATGCCCTGCAAAAACAAGTTAGATGTCCTCTACTTTGTTGTTGCAAGTTTTACGTGGCTGCTACGGGCTTAGCAAGAACCGTTCTTACCTATGCATACAAAACCACAACGATATTTCGTCAAGTATGTGATGTTTTAACCTTCACAAGGACCGTGCATAGCCACACTTGATTCGACTAAAGTTAAAGAAACTGACACCCGCCAGCCACCTGTGTGCGAAGCACGTCGGTAGAACGAGTCTCGCGTAAGCGTACGCGTAATGTCGGTCCGGGTCGCTTCATCCAACAATACCACCGAATCAAAGTATGACATGCTGGTAAGCACTATGACTAGTATCGTCCATAACTCACTTGTGTTCTACTCGTGCATATCATCTACGCATAGACCTGGCTCTGATACCACTGTTGGGGAACGTAGTATTTCAAAAAAAAAACCTACGATCACGCAAGATCTATCTACTAGATGCATAGCAACGAGAGGGGAGAGTGTGTCTACGTACCCTCGTAGATCGGGAGCAGAAGCGTCTAGTGACGCGGTTGATGTAGTCGAACTTCTTCTCGATCCAATCGATCAAGCATCGAACGTACGAAGCCTCCGCGTTCAGCACACGTTCAGCTTGATGACGTCCCACGAGCTCTTGATCCAGTAGAGCTTCACGGGAGAGTTACATCAGCACGACGGCGTGGTGACGGAGATGATGAAGCTACCGGCGCAGGGCTTTGCCTAAGCACTGCAACGATATGACCGAGGTGTGTTTCTGTGGAGAGGGGCACCGCACATGGTTAGGAGAGATCAACTGATAACCTTGTGTCTATGGGGTGCCCCCCACCCCCGTATATAAAGGAGTGGAGGAGGGGAGAGGCCGGCCCTCTATGGCGCACATAGGAGGAGTCCTACTCCCACCGGGAGTAGGATTCCCCCCTTCCCTAGTTGGAGTAGGAGAGGAAGGGAAGGAGGAGTAGGAGAGAAGGAAAGGGGGGGCGCCACCCCCCAAACCTTTTCCAATTCGGCCTCCTACCCAAGGGGGGCGCACCAGCCCCATGTGGGCTGTGTGCTTCCTTCTTATGGCCCATAAGGCCCATAACTTCTCCCGGAGGGCTCCGGTAACCTCCCGGTACTCCGAAAAAATGCCTGAAGCACTCGGAACCTTTCCGATGTCCGAATATAGCCTTCCAATATATCGATCTTTACGTCTCAGACATTCTGAGACTCCTCGTCATGTCCGTGATCTCATCCGGGACTCCGAACTACCTTCGGTACATCAAAACTCATAAACTCATAATACCGATTATCATCAAACGTTAAGCGTGCGGACCCTACGGGTTCGAGAACTATGTAGACATGACCGAGACTCATCTCCGATCAATAACCAATAGCGGAACCTGGATGCTCATATTGGCTCCTACATATTCTACGAAGATCTTTATCGGTCAAACCGCATAACAACATACGTTGTTCCCTTTATCATCGGTATGTTACTTGCCCGAGATTCGATCGTCGGTATCTCAATACCTAGTTCAATCTCGTTACCGGCAAGTCTCTTTACTCGTTCCGTAATACATCATCCCGTGACTAACTCAATAGTCATTTGCTTGCAAGGCTTATTATGATGTGTATTATCGAGAGGGACCAGAGATACCTCTCCGACACTCGGAGTGACAAATCCTATTCTTGATATATGCCAACACCACGAACACTTTCGGAGACACCTGTAGAGCATCTTTATAATCACCCAGTTATGTTGTGATGTTTTATAGCACACAAGGTGTTCCTCCGGTATTCGGGAGTTGCATAATCTCATAGTCATAGGAACATGTATAAGTCATGAAGAAAGCAATATGAGTCAAACTAAACGATCATAGTGCTAAGCTAACGGATGGGTCTAGTCCATCACATCATTCTCCTAATGATGTGATCCCGTTGATCAAATGACAACTCATGTCTATGGTTAGGAAACATAACCATCTTTGATCAATGAGCTAGTCTAGTAGAGGCATACTAGGGACACTCTGTTTTGTCTATGTATTCACACATGTACTAAGTTTCCGGTTAATACAATTCTAGCATGAATAATAAATATTTATCATGATATAAGGAAATAAATAATAACTTTATTATTACCTTTAGGGCATATTTCTTTCACGCCATTCCTATGTAAATGACTACCGAAGCCCCGAAATAAAAACGAAAATAATTGAGGTAGCGCACAAGCAATGGCGCTATGGGGCGGCCCACGGAGCAACACCTCACGTATTGTTTTCTAGCTAAAAATTTGTTTCTCTTTTGGGTTTATGAGTTTCCCTTATTTTTATTGCTCATAATAAAACAAAATCTATACTATCAAAAAGAAGATGTACCATTTTTTATAAAATAAATAAAGAATTATAGAGAGACACTTTTAATCAAAAATGTGCACCATTATTTTAGTCACAAAAAATTTATATCTACAAAGTGTACGTGAAAAAAATCTAAATTTTAGATGAATTTTATTTTTAAAATCTTTCGTATTTGTAAAAATGTCCATCATGAAATTTGGGAACACCTTTTCAAATCCGAGATCAATTTTCTAAAGTTTGGGAGCATTCTTTTGAAATTCAGATTCAATTTTAAAATTTGTGAATGTTTATCAAATCTGAAAACATTTTTATGGAATTCGTAATCTATTTTCAAAATCATGAACGTATTTCAAAGTTGAAAGAATTATTTTTAATTCATGAATGTTTCAAAATTCTTGAATGTTTTTAAAACTTAGAAACTTTCTAAATTCAGTAAAAAAAATTAGAATTTTGGATGTTTTTCATAATTGAGGGGAACATTTTAAAATCGCAAACAACTTTTAATTTGCAAACACTATCTAAACTCATGAATAATTTTAGTTATCTGATTTACATGTAAATTAAAAAAAACTAAATTTTCTTTGAATTTTGGAAAAAATGGAATATATTCCTAATAGAAAGTGTACAAATTAAGAAGTCTACATAAATATTTGGCTGTGTTATGCAGGCTGCGCACAATTCCCAACGGCTAGGACTATTTCTCATCTATAGGGATACTTCGATCTTGGCATAGCAACTAGTTGACGAGCGCTCCTTCGAAAGCCTCTTAACGATCACTTGGGGTGGGCTGAGAGCGCGTCACTTGGCGCACTCTCATCCGTCGTCACGTGTCACGCTCTGGGCGCTCTCTCTAGATTTTATTATTTTTATTTTTTCGCACACGTTTTTGGCTTTTCAGATGGTTTTGTTCCCATTTTTTTTGGTTTTCCGCCGGTCTTTCCTAGCGTTTTGACAAAAATTAAGACGAAAAATTTGCACAAAAATGCATTTCTTTTACTTCTATCAGAGGCAAGGTTTTGCTTCCGCGAGAGGAACGGGTTTGCTCCGCGAGTGCCTCTCGGAAATGAAAAAAAAAATCGTATTTTCTCTTCTTTTTACCGTGAGAGGCACGGCCATGCCTTCAGAAATGAAAAAAAAATTTCCTCCTTTATGTTTATTCCGTGAGAAACACAATTTTGCTTCTGCGAGAGGCACGGTCGTGTCTCTCGGAAATGAAAAAATATATGTTTTTCTTTTTTCGTGAAAAGCACGGTTTTGCTTTCGCGAGAGGCACAGCCGTGTCTCTCACAAACGATAGAAAAAGCGTTTTCTCTTTTTTTCCGTGAGGGGCACGGATTTTCTTCTGCGAGAAGCATGGCCATGCCTCTCGGAAATAACTTTCGTGAAGGAGAAAAAAACATGCTTGCGGTTTTGGTTTTTTCATGAAAAAAATCGTGAAAACCTATCAAATGGGATATAGATTAGAACATCTCGACGTGAGAAATCCAACCATGAAAACGGTTCGAGATATGGACACATGATTTAAGAGATAAAACACTTTAAATAAACCGATCTACGAAAAAAGAGAAAACTACCAGGTTGCGACAAGTGACGCACATGCAGCATTTAACCTGTTACAACCTGAGAAGGTGTGAGTGATCAGTATTCCTCAATTAGTGATTTCACGGTCGTGGCTCTGTCCCTCCAGGCCGGTTTTAGAACCTTTCGTCTTTTTTTATTCTTCTTCCGCTTCTGTGTGCTTTCTATCAGTTTCTCAATCATGTTTTCAGTTTTTCTTTGATTTTATTTGGGTATTTTAGTTATAAAATTTATTTATTTTCTCATTTCCAGTATATCTACATTTTTTGACATTGTTGTACCATTTTTGTGTACATCAGAAACAGTTTATCTATACATATTGAACATTTCTTAAATACATAAATAACATTTTTCTAAATACTTCCTCGTAACAAAAAAGATGTCGCAGTTTTGAACTGGGGTTAGTTCAAAACTACGATATTTATTATGGATCAGAGGTACTAGATGTTTTCAATATTTTTATATATGTGTTACAAAAATTTATATAAAAGTTGAAATATATTTTTGAATGGTAAATATTTTTTTAAACTACACAGACGTTATCTTACAATGTATACTTTTTAAAACTATATGAACAGGTTTTTAACATTTGAATATTCTTTTAAATGTAGCATACATTTATATTTTGTTGAAATACACGCACATTTTCTTTTTAGATTCGGTAAACATTTTCTAAAAATGTGTACGTGCATTTCTTTGTAAAGCGTGAACTTTTTTCTTTTAAAATGACACAAACATGTTTTTAATGCTATCAACATTTTTCTCAAACTGCTCTAACAAAAATACATTTTTCTAATACATGGTTTTTGGAGAAATTGTCTAATTTTATTTTTGTAATATATTTGTTTAGAATATTTTAAAAAATATGAAAAAACAAAAGTAAAAATGATGAATGAAAAAACAAAGCAGAAAAACAAACTAACCGGCATGAAGCTACTTTGGGTCGGTGCAATAGTAGCGACGAGGAGGGTGCCCTTGAGGCGAAACCTTCTTCGGTGTTGCTAGAAGCAAGACATACACCGGGAGGTGCTATTTAATAGTCAAGGTTTTGCATATGTGCAGCGATTGACTGGGCCGGTTCACAAGCTTTGAGGTCTGTAGCGCTAGAAAGTCAACATCCGCAAAAACTAACTCGCTCGCTTGGAATGGATCACAAGACCTCACGTTCATGTGAGGGTGCGGATAACCCTGGGAACTAATGACAATCCTTGACTACAAACGTGCACGAATCTCTAAGAACTAACGATGTCAGTAGATCCGAGCATTTAAAAAATGAACGAGATTTTTTCTTTAAAGTTAATATTTTTGATAAAAGAAAACTCTTTTAGAATCTATGACAAAAAAACTCAACATTTTTTGGATGCATGAACAATTTTGAAAATTCGGAAGAAAAAAATGCAAACAGGACAATTTTGGAAAACTGAACATTTCTGAATACGTAAACTATTTTTAAAAATGGAAACATGTTTGAAATTTGGAACAACTATTAAATCTTGAAATTTTTCTGAAAATTTAAGAACATTATTTCTGTAAAATATGAACATTTTTTTGAAATTCTAATAGGTCTAAAAAGCAAACCTTTTTTGGAAACACCAAGCCAAAATTTCAGATTTTTTGCAAAATGAGAATAAAATAATAATAAGTAGAAAAACGAAACTAAAAAAGATCAAAGGATAAATAATTATTTTTTGTCCCAGAACATTCTAGAAAGTTCCCAAAACCGTACATAAAGTTTCCTAAAACCGGGAGTCATGCATCGGCTTTACTGGGTCGGCTGAATAGCTCGTCACTCGTTCCTAGCCTCTGTAGAGGTCTGCCTATTTGATGTGGAATGCGCCACCTAGAGAATTCCAGCTATCTCCTCCCACTTTGTCTCGGAAAAATTATCCACTTACACTTTCAACACCTTATGCATAGTATTGGTGAAATCACTAGTTAAGAGCTACCCTTTGCAAAGGTCACACCCCACATTCTCAGGTGCTGACAAGTGAAGCACTTCATGTGCGTGACTCGTCGTAGTCTGCAAGTTTTCTTTTTTCTTCGTATATTCATTTATTAAAAACATTTTATCTCTTCAACTGTGCGTCCAAATACTGAACAATGTTGACTATTTGATTTCTCATGGCGAGATATTCGAGACTAGATCGCATGTTAACATATTTGACGAAGTTTTTTGCTGAAAAAAGCGAAAAGGAAAAAAATGAATAAGAACAAAATCCAAAAATACCGAAACCCGGAAAAAAATGAAAATGAAAAAATAATAAAAAGGAAGAAATCCAGAGCCTGAAAGCATGGTTGCAATTTTTCCTCTTTTTTTTTACGAAGCACATGGTACGTTTTGTTTTTGCCGAAGTATAGGTTTGTGCTTCTTGTAGAAGCAAGATTGTTCTTCTAGTAGAATCATAGTTGTGCTTCCGCAAGAAGCACATGTTGAGGGAAGCGGCGATTCGGTGCTCCAGCTCAGCTGAGCCCGAAATCGCTGGAGTCTATTCCGTGTTTGGGATTCGAGTAATTCCGTCTGACAGCCCGACCGAAGGGGCTGGAAAAAGGGTGTAAGGCCCGTATAAAATATGGAACAGTGCGTGTTCGCGGGCCCAAATCGTATGTTCGTCAGGCGCGGGCGCCCTGGTCCGTGGACTAGAACGTCTCGTTTTATGCTGAGCCGCTGAATATCGCCACGAGGCAACCATGATAAAAAAAAAGGTTTCTGGAATCCCCGTCGCAGCACAGCCCACTCCCATCCCCTGCACTGCCCCGGACAACCCTCCCCAATCCGTTTTTGAGCTGCGGCGGCCGCTGCTTCTCGCCGGTGAGGAACTAATGGAGATGCTGGTCCTGATTTTTTGCTGGATGTCGTTGACACGAATCATTCCTCGATTTACATCTAGCGGTTGCAGAGATTCATTGACAGGTCGTGTGCTGTAGGTTCCCACTCTGAGAGGAGTTCGCGGACAGCCTAGAACACTCAGATCCGGCCCCTCTCGCTATGCTGCGGACGGGAGAAGCCAATCCTAGTACTGTGCCGGCGGAGCCAAACGCAGGGTCTGGATGTGGGCAACAAGTTGGTGTCGCCGTCCCAGAGGAGGCGCAGGGCGGCATGCACCGTCGGCGTGAGGCATCTCCGACTCGGTCGGCCCAGTTGACCGACAAGGTCAACCGAGGCGCCAGGTTGAACAAAAAGGTATGCGCTGGATTCATACCCAATTTCTCTGCATTTCGATGTTGAACTACTGTAGTATGGTCTCCTGTAGTGTTCCTGTACTTTCATTTCTCACCTAAAGAGATTTAAATCAAGTTCACTGCCCCCGCCTGAGAACTTGTTCCTGCAGAAAACTTGTTAGTTCTCCTAGTCAGGCAATTACTTTGAACAGTCATACTTTACAGTTGAACATAACGAAAAGTAATGGTTTGCTTGAAAAATTCAGGTTGGGTCTCAGCAATGCACCACCCGACAGGCCACCGTGTCCCTTTAGGATGAGTGCACTAGAGCAGTCGATTCGCAAATACACGAAGACGGAGAAACCAACAAAAGTGTTATTATACCAGAACTAGGACTTAGTTTCGACTCACTTGGTGATGCATGCGATTTCTATAACTTGTATCCATGGGAGATCGGCTTTGGTTAGGTATGGATGAGCAGCTGAACACCGAGAAGACCAAATCAATGCAGGAGAACGCCGAGATCGTTTGCAGATGCTAAGTGCGTAATGAAAAAATACCTAATTGTTCTTTGAGGCAGGACATTCAATAGAACATACAACTGTTAATAAATATGGGGCGTAAACGCTGACATTTTAGATTGATTAATTTGCAGGGTAGGCCAGAAGCAGAGGAAGTGCTAAGATCTCTACCGGTTTACCTACTGACCACACATCGGCCACCCATGTGGCTGCTGCGATGGTTCGACCAGCGCGCAAGAGCTTGGTTTTGGTGTGGTGAGAATAAATGCAATGGAGGAAATTGTAGAATTCGATGGGATGTGGTCTGCCGCCCGAAACTCTTAGGTGGTCTTGGCCTTCAGGATAACAAATTAAATGGAGCTCTTTGCCTACGGAGGCTGTGGCTAAGATGGGCATCCTCACATTTGCCTAACCTGGGTCTGCTGGATCCATGTGATGACGATGACTTCGCCATGTTTGCAACAACATCAAGGGTGACCACTGGCAAATGGTAAAACATGCATGTTTTGGAAGATTCATGGCTAAACGGATTGGCGACGAGAAATGTAGCCCTGCCCTTTTCATTGCTTATGCTCGTAAGAGCGGAATGGTGGCTGATGCGCTGAAACGTGATAGTTGGGTTCACAATCTAGAACGCGTCTGGACGGACGACATGATGGAAGAGCTGCTTACTTTTGTAAATCTTCTTTAGCACATCACCCTAGCTCCAGCGGTGAATTATCAAATTATTTGGAAACTTACGGCTGATAGGGTTTATTCTGCAAGTTCAGCATACCACTTCCAGTTTGAGCGAATTGCTAGATCCAAACTATACAACTCTGTTTGGAAAGTTTGGACGCCTGCCAAATGCAAGCTCTTCCTCTGGATGGCTATGGAACGAAAGATACTTGCGGCGGACATGCAACTGTTAAGAGGTTCTGAAAATAACTACTGCCTCCGTCCCGGAATGTAAGACGTTTTTTTATCACTATGATAGTGTCAAAAAACGCCTTACATTTTGGGACGGAGGGAGTATTTTTTCCCTTTATCATGTGCTCTCTGAATGCAAATTGTCAAAGCGGATTCGGGAAACCTTCTCCAACACGGCTAGTCTGCCCTCGTTCTCCCCAGAAGTCTGGAATATTGAGGCCTTTATCTCTGAATGGTTTAACGATTTAGGTGACAGAACAGAGATGGCAAGTTGTAAAGGTGCAAGGGGGTTGGTGACCCTAAACTGTTAGAAAATCTGGCTTGAACGAAAGGAACTCCTAGTGCCGGCTTTGATCGTAAGGATCAGAGATGAGGTTGTAGCATGGAAACTTGCAGGTTGCCTCATTCCCCTTCGACCCAGGTTGAGCTGGACTAGTGTGTTGCTGGTCGTAGTGGAAGCTTTGAGCAAAGCTCTGCTCTTGGTGTATTTTTCTTGTGCCCTTCTTTTTGGTTCTTTTGGTTCAGGTTAACACTTGTACCAGGCCATCGATGGCCTCTCTTATTCTTCAATGAAATTACTACAGCAGCTCTCTGGCAGTCTTTCTCAAAAAAAAAAAGAAAACAGAAGCAGAGAACAGTATATTGTGTCTGAGACGTTGACGAATCAGCCTGGCACAGAACAGTGCCTGAGCCGTTCTCGAATTAGCTGTTCCGTCTCTCCCTTATGTCTGTCGCTGCATTTAATGCACCCACAGGCTGGCTTGATTTTCCATTCATACATGTGCTGTACAGAGTAAAATATAGCACTGCTTCACGCATCTCCATGCTAGCTGACGGTGGGGATTTCGGGACCAGCTCAGCCTGGGCTCAGAAATGAATATCCCGCACATGTTGTGCTTTTTTCTTTTCAAGTAGAAGCACATGTTGTTCTCGCAGAAGTAAAGATGTGCTTCTACGAGAAACACAACCGCACTTCTCGTAGAAACACATATATTTTTCGAGAAACACAAATGTGCTTCGGAAAAAAAAATCAAAACCTAGGGAAAACCAATCAAAAATCAAAAGGCCAAAAAATGTCTAATACCCCAAAACATACAGAAAATAAGAAAACCAAAATCCCTAGAAAACGCCCAGCACGCGACACATGGTGGCGGTTGGACGCTCCCCTTGAAGCGCTTCTAGGCCACCAAAAGTGATCCCTGAAGGCAGCTCAAGGGTGAGCGATCCCCTCAAATGCATATGAGAATAGAAACAACTATATAGAGCCCCATACTAGGCCCAGCGAGAACGCCGAGGCGATCTAGGCCCAAAGCTTCAGCCGTTTTCAGGCCCTGTTTCTGGTTTCTTCCAAATCGATTTAAAAAAATAAAAAGACCTCTTTTTGCAAACAATTATGGAGTGGAGCCATGCATAATGTAGTATCGTATGATAGATTCAGAGATCAATAATTAGAGCAACTAGCTTGACCCCGATCCCATGAACTAAAGGCAGACAAACGACCACTAAAGGCTAGCTACTAATTGAGCATGCAAATGCATTTTGACCAGGCGAGCCCCACATGCATGCAGATTTGGCCATAAAAATCGCCAGGAACATGAGGGCATGTACAATGGTTCTAGCTTAAGGATGCCACGTAAGATAAATGATGAGGTGGATTTTGACCACGTAAGACAAACGACCACTAAAGGCTAGCTACTAATTGAGCATGCAAATGCATTTTGACCAGGCGAGCCCCACATGCATGCAGATTTGGCCATAAAAATCGCCAGGAACATGAGGGCATGTACAATGGTTCTAGCTTAAGGATGCCACGTAAGATAAATGATGAGGTGGAGGAGAGAGAAATCATAAGAGAAGGCTTGTCTTAGCTTATTTAAGCAAAGACAAGAGATGATAGCTTAGCACAATTTGTCTCACCATGTTTTTAGGAATAACTAATTATTGAAGATAAGGCTAAGAGATGACCCAGTGTAGACTTGTTTTTTTGTCATCTCTAATTTACATGCAAAACTTAAGATAAGACTATCTTAGCAACCATTGTACATGCCCTGATAACTTCCATTCCAGTCTGTCTACTTGTCGTATTTAAGACCGCTTCAAAAAGAAACTCAACAGTTTGAAGGATATGTTTTTGTCGTATGGAGAACGACTTACCCTCATCAACACTATCCTCACTAGTCCATTGATGCTCATGCTATCCTATTTTGAGTTACCTAAATGGGTGTTGAAAATGCTAGACTTTTACGGGTTTTGGCTATGCAAGGAGAGAAAGCAGAATCACATACTTGCTAAATATGACATTTTGTGTAGTCCTCAGGATTGAGGTGGATTCGGTATTTGAAACCTCGAAATAAAGCAGGTGCCTACTCAACAAATTGTTGTATAAGCTACTTAACGAGGAAGGTGCTTGGCAAGTATTGATGCATATATAAATACATGGAGTCCAAACCGTTACCCTAAGTCATCCTTTCTTAAGAGATATTCCTTTAAATTTGACGATGGACAATCACGGTTTCTAGGAAGATATCTAGTTGGGTGACTCTTCGTTAACTCTACAATACCCAATGTTGTACTCCCTCCGTCCCAAAATAAGTGACGCAAAAGTGACTCAACTTTGCACTAACTTTAGTGCAAAGTTGACTCCATTTTGCGTCACTTATTTTGGGACGGATGGAGTATAATATTGTGCTAAAAAAAGAGAATTCACTACTCGG
The DNA here is from genome assembly GCA_902687465.1 of Secale cereale. Lineage (NCBI taxonomy): Eukaryota > Viridiplantae > Streptophyta > Magnoliopsida > Poales > Poaceae > Secale > Secale cereale. Next base: position 141,986,155 of record LR738711.1, read on the forward strand.
TGACAAATGGAAACGCAGATGCTAGATTTGTCCCACTAGAGGTTAATCACCAATGACGTCTTTACTATGAAACCTATGTATGCGGATCTTATGAATCCAGAACCTATTTTTCACAGAAAAGATATTTGAAAAAACAAAGATTCGTTCCAAGATACAAAATTTCATGTGTTATTTGTAGAGCAAGATAGTTCCTATCAAAGATAACCTTGCCAAACATAACCGATATGGTAGCAAAATATATATTTTATTTGTGATGAGAAGGAGACAATTCATCATTTATTTCTGGCATGTATGTTTACTACCTTGATCAGACGCACGATTCACATTGCATACAATTTTCCACCGCCAATGAGTATTCCAAATTTATTTGAAAACTATTTAGGTGGTATTCATCATAAGTTGAAGGCTAAGTTCTTGTGGGAGTTTGTGTCATTCTCTCGCAATATGGAATTGTCGGAAGCGTTTTAACATATCCTCTACTCTTAATTTCTTGCACGTTATCTACAGAGATATGACTCCAATCCCTATGTGGTTCTCACTCAGCATGTGGACGCGCGAGTGCTTATGGCTCTGGATGCAGCCGACTAGAAGGTTGTACATGTTTTATTCAACTAGTTTGGCCGGCAAGCCACTCATAGATTATGCTGATTAGCTGTGTAATCTCAAGTTCGACCTGTCGTGGTCAAGTTCCCTTTTTTATTTGCATTACTATCTGGTACTTGGTGACCGAACTCAATTCACATTTAACAAAAATGTATGTGTGCATCATGTGATGTAGAGGCATGTGCACTCTGCTTTTCGAAAAAAGAGAAAAAACTGATTGGTAGTACGACTTGTTAGAGTTTAATTCTATGTCTTTTAATTGTGCACGTGAAATGCAACTTCTTGTGAAGTTAATCTGACGAAAAATGCCTATTCAATTTAGTAATACTTTCACAAAAATAAATAATGTTCCGTACCAGCTATCTGAAAGTTTTCTTGTGAGAATCTGATATTCTAATTATCCCATAGAAGAAATGCTGATGTAGAATTAAATATTTTGAGATCTAGTACTCAAACTTAAAAGCTATGCTACCCGCAAAAATATATTAAAAGCTATGCAACAAAGAAAAATATACATTGGAGAACGAAGAAAAATCTATAGAGATACTAAGCTCCCTTGAATTGAAGCATTCTGGTGCTTCGAGGGTTGTGGGGTCGGTGAGGATCCCATGCATAAGTGTGCGGTGTTTAGTTTTACTTTTCTTCTCTTTTTTCACATTTTCTAATCCATGAACGCTTGTTTAAATTTGTTGGATGCACTTCAGGTTCATTAATATTGATTAAATTGTGGATATTTTTAAAGTTAACAATCATTTAAAGTGTGTAAAAAAATTCGATTTTTTTAATATTTGTGAACATTTTTTTTAAATCCATGAATGTTTTCTAAAAATCATGGTTTTTAAAATTTAGAATAATTTTAAAGTTCCTTAAACATCATTGAATTTAACTAACTTTTCAAATAAAAAAATATAGGCGATCTTTTTTGAGCTAGCAGTGGAGTGAGCGAAAAAAAACTAAATGAGCGAGAGGAGCAGGGAGCCAAGCTGAGCGAGTAAGAGCTTTGTGGACTGGCCCATGCGAGAGTTATAGTAGCAATTCCATGGTTTTAGCGTGAAATAGAAGCTCCCAAAGTCCCAAGAGACCCAAACATGCAAAGATTTCACAACCATGCCTCATACAACTCCTCTCAATCGTTTGAAAAAATACTGCGACAACAAACCAACACAATATATGAACAAAAAGAACGCCACCAATAAAAATTAAAACGGAATGCCAACACACAAAAAATCAAAACAAAACAAATGACACAATAGTCTATATAGATATAAAATAGTAAATTTCACGAGTGAAGAACGGAGCGGCGAAACGCGCATTAGCCACTAGTATACATTGATGGAGGAGCAAAATACACTTTGCAAGCAAACTACACATTGTCTTCGCCCAACAATATTTTGTCATTCGGCCCCAGGCCTAGCAATTATTCGGATCCTAACCCTGGGCCACGCTATGAGTGCGACGTGGGCCACACGGCTTTAGCACTCGAGTACAAACAAACAAATCAAACAGGGCTTTGCCTACATTGTCTTCAAACAGGACACGAATCATGGACCATTTGTCTCAAAAAAAAAAAAATCATGGACCATACGGAAACTTGGTGCTCACTGGTACCCGCGCATTCTTATATGCGCAAAAAAATAGTAATTCAAAAAAAAAATCTCAAATCATTTTCGGAATCAACCATGATCAGGTATTGTACCTGTATAAAAAGTTTGAACAAGAAATGACTTTTACTGACTTTAGGGCAAAAAAGACAAGCTTATGATGACAATATAGCATGTATTGTACTTATATATAGTGTTTTTTGCCAAATCTTCGACCCGGGATGGAACAAAAATCATTCTCAGACGAATCTTTTTATACGACTACAATACTTGATCCTGTTTGATACCATTATATATATATTTTTTGAACTTTATTAATTCTTTTTTTTGCATATAGGGTGCTTTTTGAACTTTTTTGAATTACTATTTTCCCGGAGTAGGTTCACTAGTGCCACTTTCTGAGGATCAAATTAAAAACCTAGCTGGTATCAACTCTGCCATCAAATGGAGATGCTCCTTAATTAATTAAGGTGGGAGTTGCACGCAGAAGCAGTAGCTTAGCTAGCTAGTTTGTTTGTTTACTTTTAAGGAACAGATCAAGAAACATATACTCTGACGTTCACAAACGATTTTGAAAGGCTCTTCTTTTCATGTAAGAAGGAATATATCTGGAACTGGCACTTCTCAGAGAGAATATACCCGTTTGCAAAATCTTCCAAACGGGCAGCTAAAAAGGTGACACACTAATGAAGCATAGAATACACGTGCCGCAGTGTTGAGAACCAAGATATATCAGTATACACTCCCTCTCGTCTTTTTTACTCCGTACTCCCTTCTTTTTAGTCTGCATATAAAATTTGATCAAAATCGAACTTTACAAAGTTTGACTAACTTTATAAAAAAAAAATCAACATCTACAATACTAAAGTTATATGTTATGAAAAACAATTTGATCATGCATCTAATAATATTGATTTCATAATGTGAATGTTGATATCTTTTTCTATAAAACTAGTCAACTTTACAAAGTTTGACTTTAACCAAATCTTATACGCAAACTAAAAAGAAAAGGAGGAAGTATATGAGATTTGTCCGAAGTTAAACTTCATAAAGTTTACCAATCTATATGAAAGAAATCAACATCTATAATACTAAAACTATACAATATGGAAATTTAATACATGATGCGTCTAATAATATTTCAATTTGTATGTGAATGTTGAAGTATTTTTTGATAAAGTTGGTCAAAATTGATGAAGTTTGGCTTCAGACAATCTCATATACGGAGGAAAAAAGGCCGAAGAAGTATAAGAGCGACTCCAGTAGCATCGTCATATCAGCCCCATCACCGTGACCTCGTTATCTCTTCTTTTTTTATATCAAAAAGACCACTATAGCAAAGTTATTGTCCTGCCCTCAATCGTTATGATATTGAAGTGCGCTCCATATCAAGCCGTGAGCCATCATATCTGAAGGTTGCGTGAGGCAATATAGCGCGCCTTCCATTTACCAAAATTTTAGCGCCACTGAAGTTTCAAAATGTGTGCTTCCTTTCGTCGCCGCCCACATCCTGTCACATTTGTGTGGTGCCACCTCCAACGTCCGGACCGTCACGATTTAGCCTCGGTCGCCTTCGTTGAGCCGTTTCCGGACCTCCCATGTTCCCGACGTGCTTTAGAGGCTACCAATATGATGAACCTATTAGAGTTGTTGTACATATTTAGCGAGAGCGATGATTTGGTGCCCGGGCTCAGATGAGCCCAGACATGAACAATACCCCGATTTGAAAGAGAAAAATTTCAAAAAAAATTCAAATTTTTTATGGTGTAAGATGCTCCTGTGCGTGAACTCCGTGTAAAATTTTGTGAAGTCTGGACATTCGAGGAGCTCGTGGCAAAAAAGAAAAATTTCGGATGTCTGAGAAATTTTTGAAATTCGCAATGTTCATGTCTGATTTTGTCTTTTTTGCCACGAGCTCCTCGAATGTTCAAATTTCGCAAAATTTTACACGGAGTTCACGCACAGTAGCATCTTGCACCATAAAAATATTGGCATTTTTGAAGAAAAAAATCTTTTTAGATCATGGTACTGTTCATCAGGCTCATCTGAGCCGGGGCTCTGGGTGGAATTATCGATGTTTAGCCGACTATTTTAACCAAGAAGACTTCCTAATGCAATCGAATCAAGAGTGTAATGTAAAATACTAGCCCCTACTACTACGAGCAGGACAACAAATTTATTCCACTTCAGTTTTTCTATCCGGGACGAGCTAGCGGTGGTTGGGAGCCACAGATTAAGCCGAAGAAACAAACAATGCTGGTCTAAGGACGAGCCCGAGGGGGCAGCAACAAAAGATTGGAAGGGCTTGTTGACGTCGCGTCGCCATCCGCAGACACACCGCCATTGTTGGCTTGGAACCTTGTACAGTAGGCAGGTCGTGTAGTTGTACCGGCGGCAGCATTCGGCGTCTCTCTCGGCCCATCGAGTGCGGCCAGTGACGCACGGTGGAGGGCGACATCGGTCGGCATGAGTCCTTTGCTGCCGCCACTTTGTTTGTTTCCCGGAGTAAAATGGCGAGGTTTTTCCCACTGAAAAACATACTACTGTGTAGTGTCTGAATTTATGGCTTCTGAAATTGATCAGTGGGTGAGTTGAGCATTATTTCTGCCCCCCTGCGCGCATGAGCATTGCCACCCGGATGTAAATGGCCGCCATAAACCTTTGCAGGGCGTGGTGGTGAGGTAGAGTGGAGTTTGGTCCACGATCGGCCTGGCACGGAGGAATTTCTTGTTTCTCGTGAAGCGCAGCGGCGCCCTGCTCTTGTCAATTTATTTATTACGTACTTGCCACACTGGGTGAAAGTGAAACCAGAGTCGTTGTAGGAAGCAGATTTCACACCGAGGGAACTGGGAAGGAAGCGAGCGAGCAAGAAGGGTTTCAAGGGCGCCTGTCTGACCTGCTGCCGTTTATGTTTAGTTAGAGCTAGCGTGTTAGTTTATGCAAAGATTCTCGTGACGCTGCTTGCGTGCATACGTACGTTGCGTGGCGGAGCGAGTAGTATATTATGTGTAGATGAGGACATGGATTGATGGATCTTAGGCCACGTGAAAGATCTTTGGGTTTAGCTCTATCCGGCTACCAAAAGCGGGGGTGGTTTCCTCTTTCATGTGGGCTTGGCTCTGAACCACCTGACGGGAAAAGAATGTAACATGATCTAGCACACGTATCTGTTACCGCTGTCACCGCAGCAGCACCCAAAAAAAGCGTAATAATTCAGACAAAACAAAACAAAACAGGCCATGGGCCGTCCCTTCCAGTTCCCCCGCGCCTTTTCATGAACGTTTTTCATTTTTAAGCATGTCAGTAGAAGCATAGGAAATAGGAGTTGTAGTACTAGCGGCAGCAGTACATACTGGTACGTACATTACGCGCCACGTGCCGGCCCGGGAGATCACGTGCGACGAGCCCCCTCCTCAGCAGTCATGTCCCGTCGTGCCGTACGATCACAGGCGGATCTTCCTGCTAAGATGGGCCTCGAGATGCGCGCTCGTGCCCATCCGCATGGCGACGAGGAGTCCTCTGTCTGTCTGTTGCTCACTCCGATGAGGGGGATGCAAATTCGTGCTTTCTGTCTCTCCCTCATCCATGTTTTATGCTTTTCGTGATTAGATTTGCATGAAATAATATCTCCAAAGGTGTCCTAATACGTCACTGCGGCGTGGTAACCTTACGTCAAATGCGCTACAATGGATTTATGTAGGGCTCAGAATTTTTGTAATACTACATACATTGACAGGGTTTTAAACTTAGGACCTTTTGAATTGGATATCATATTGAATTCATGCTCCAACTAAAAGCATCTACAACGGCGGCTCCTACTGTGGTGGTGGTCACGATCTACAATGCCAGCAGGAGGGCCCTTCCACAACCATGGTGGTGTCAGCCATGGGCGGATTTGGGTCCCAGGCAGCCCAGGTCATTGCCTGGGGCGTGGAAAAAATTGCAGGTCTATATTTACAAACAGAAAATATTGTCCTGGGGCGTAGCCCACTTCCAAGGCAGGCAGCCCAGGCCGACTGCCCCGCACTGCACGAACCAACGCAAGTGCGCACGCGAGGAACCAGGGCAGCGCCGCAGCCGTCTCTTCTGGTCTTCTTCCCCGGCTTGATGAACCCTAAGCTAGCGCCCGCCCGGCCGCACGAATCGCCTGCCGTCGTGAGCCCGTGACGGTCAGCTCAGTCCGGCAGCGCCCCCCGACTCCCCCTTCCAATCTTCCTTCTTCCATTCACCGTTCCCTTCTGCGGCGTCCCTGTGTATTGCGCCGTTGCCGGCTGCGGCCCTGTCCGGCGAGGGCGCGAGGCGGAGACCCCATCTAGGGCGCGAGGCTGCAGGATTCCCGCCGTTCTCGGTGTCCGGCGAGGTGGTACAACAACACTGCAACAGCGCAAGCGCAAATGTATTGTTATTGTTTCTAGATGCCACTGGATGCCACATTGTCATTGTTTGATGATGATTTTAGTTGCTAGATACCATAGTTTATTAGATGTGAATACATATTTAGACATTGAGTAATTTTTGTTTCTATAACACTTTACAGTAAGGCAAGATGACTAAAAGAAACAGGACATTGGATTCGTTTTTGCAAGTTCGAACCACCGAACCATCGAGCGAGATGTATCTGTTAGTGTTGAAGAATCAAAGACCATCGAGCGATTTCTAGGTTATCGAACACACAAAGGCCTTTTGCCTCGTCCTACACTTAAGTTTTCACATTTTGCATCCGTTATTAACTAGTTTTACATGCTATATTATGCACTGATTTGATTTTCAAAATTTATGATTGAAGGTTTAGCTTCTTCCGCCATTGAAGATGTAGTCATGGAAGGCTCAGATCAACCAATTTTTGATTTGGTACCAATCTTTTGTATCATCTATATATGCTACATATTGTCTTTTGATTTGTCTTGCTTTATTAGTTGTCCCATCACGTAACAAATGCAGCAATTGAACATTATATTTGGTTTACTATTAAATATGCAACATAGATTGACTTTTGTATGCCTTGAAACTGGGAATTTTTTTGGGTGTTTTTAGCCCTTAGTTTCTCGCCTGGGGCGTGAGGAAATCCTGGGTCCGCCACTGGTGTCAGCAAGCCAAGGATATTGCATTGTTCGAGACGGCAACAAAGGTGCCGCCTACCCCGCGGCAGATGTAGCCATCGGTCCATATTGGCCCCTGGTGCTTGTTGACCACTCCAGCCCGCCAACGTCATTCTCACTGCGAATTTGAGGGTTCACCAGATCCGATTGTGATGAGTTCCGGTCTACTTCATGCGGCGTCCTCAATCAAGACACCGACGAGCTCCGGTTTTCCTCTCGGAGATCTCAGCTTTTAGCGCTCGGCGCCACTAGATATCTAGATCGGAATTGATCTGGTCGAGCATGCCCTCATCTTCGGCTAGAGAGGCTTCAGGAGGGCGTGGCGCGAAGCTTCGTTGCCTTGTCGGTGCTATGGGACATGTCTAAGTATAGATTTCTATGGCATTGCCAGTGGTGAAGAAATTCATGGTGATTATGATCGGAGACTTGTAATGGCGGAGAGGAGTTATGGTTGCGTTGAAAAATGGCGGCACAGGTTTTTCCTGTGTGTCGGGTGTTGAGGATTTGCAGTGCCGGCGTTGGTAGGACGGGGCGGCAACACAGGTGGACAACAGTTCTGGGGGTGCTTCTCGAGTACCAAGCGGCGATCTCTAGGGTGAAAGCCCAAGGTCCGGCCTTCATTGGTTGTACCTGGCAATGGTCTTGCGGAGACATTGTTTTTGGGATCTTAGACTCTCTCCAGGGTGAAAACTCAAGATCCTTGATCGGGCGACGACAACGCTTGTGCATTGTTTCCTTCTTGGAGGCGTCGCTTTTGGAGAGCCTCTTATGTAATCCAGGTGGTGTCTTTGGTGATGGTTAGAGTGTTTCTGTTACGAGTGTTTCATCACAGCGTCGGGGTCGTTGTTTTTATATTTATATTTATTTTTATTTTTGTTCTTGGCTGTGTGCATCCTTGATGTCTTTCGATACCTTGTTGGTGCAGAGGCTGTGTCGGATCTAGAGTTCTGGCAAAACCCTTAAGGTTCGAACTCTGGGGTGCGCACGAAGATCTCTCCTTCCGCCCTAGCTCATCTACTCAACAACCCTCGGCTTAGCTCGTCAGATCCGAAAAACAAGTGACACAAGGTTTATACTGGTTCGGGCCACCGTTGTGGTGTAATACCCTAATTCAGTGTGGTGTGGTGAATTGCCTTGTAGGCTGAGGAAGAACTGGTATATGGATGAACTGCCTCCTGGGGAGAGGTATTCTTGAGCTCGGGCAAGCTTGTGGGTGTGTAGGTGGTCTCGATGATCCGATCCCTGTCTAAGGTGGTGGCTAGTCCTATTTATAGTGGCCCGGATCCTCTTCCCAAATATTGAGCGGGAAGGAATCCCACAACGGCCAAATTTAAAGGGGGACAGCTAGTACAAGCTACCCTAACAAAAGGTGGTCTTCGCCTGCCAAAGGCTCTGGTGGTGACGCCACCATGGGCTCCGCGGTGCCCTCCGTCCTGCTGTCCTGCTGGTCTTGGTCTTGTTGCACCGATATGGAAACCTTTGCCTGATGCCTCGGGACTCTTCGTCTGCACCTACTCCTTTACCACCAAAGAGGAAACTGGCACTTCTGCACCCGCTGGCGCCCGCCTGGCCTTGGTCGTCACTGCTCACGTCACGAGGACCTTGTGAGGTGCCCCTCGCCTTGATATCTTCGATCCTCGCGAGCCGGCCAGGTGAGGGCGCCCCAGGTGATGCCTTGTGTCGTTCGCCTCGCGAGGCTTGGCCCCTCGCGAGGGTCTTGAGTGGTCGCTGAAGACGTTGGGCCGTACCAGGCCTCCTGATGAGCCACGCCCTGGGCCGCGGGCAGGCAAGTCTGGGTACCCCCGGTCCCAGGACACCGACAGTAGCCCCCGGGCCCAAGGTGCGCTCGGGCTTGGCTTCGCGGTGAAGCCAAGGGCCAAGTGCGGAGCGCCGCGGACCCCAAAAGCCCGCGGCCTTGATTGAGGCGTGGCGATTGACGGGACGTGGGCGTCTCCACCTCCCCATATAGCATCGATTTTCGCCCGGCCGAACGGCCACTGTTACCTGCTTAACTCTGCCTCCTCTGCCAGTGGTGCGCTCGGCGGTTCCTTCATCCACTGAATCTCTTTCCCCGGACTGATCCAATACCGAGTCCCTCCGCCGCCATGGCCTCCGTCCGAGAGAAGGAAGAGGAGGCGGAGCCTTGCACCTCGGCTCCTTCACCGCCGGTCTTCGTGCCCGCCACCGAGCGGTCGGTGGTGATCAACGAAGATATGATGGACAAAGTGCGCCCAGCACTCGCCACCGGTTCCAATGAGTGGGGGGCGATGGTGGCTTGGCCTGCTTCTCGCGCCGAGATTGACAAGTCTGCCACTGAGGTCCCCCTCCATCTTCACCCGCCCGCCTTGTTGGGTCTAGCGAGAACCCTATCTGTGTGGTTCCCTCGCTTGCTGCTGTTGAGGCAGTCGTCCCGGAAGTGGGCGCAGGTGGACGACCGATGCCGAGTGCTGGTGGCGCTGCCGCTCCCGTGCCGGCACCTCCTGAGGTTCCTGAAGTGCAGCCCTCCGCAACTAAGGGGAGTCGCCCGGAAGCGCCGCCTGACGCTCCGGAGGCCGAAGCCCTTGTGGCTTCTTTGCATCGTCACGAGGAGGGAGCCGCGCCTCTGGGGGCGCCTTGTCCGGAGATGCATTGGCTGCGCCTGATGTCACCGATCGCTTTCGGGGCTTCAGCCGGCTCCGGCCGAACTTCGAAGCTCTTCGCAAGAGGAGGAGGACTCCTGGTGGCGATGACGTCGCCTTTCGACCGTTGAAGCTGAGGAAGCGCGTCGCCGTAGTCGAGTGAGTAGCTTATCCTTGTAATTTCTTGCGTGTCGCCTTCCTTCCTAACCATGATTCCTCAGGGCCCCTTCTGCTAAGGCGACGACGTCCACCAGGAGCGGGCCCCTGTGGCCTCGAGCCCTTCGGCGGCCCAGAGCGCCCTTGGTCAATGCGCCTCCTTGGCCGCAAGGCCGGATGCGCCAACCTGGCGCCTCGACCCCTCGTTCTTGCCGTTCCTTCTCCGCGGCCCCACCTGGGGGCTGGGGAGCATGCCAAGGGCTCCCCCCATGGTCGTTGAGCGCATCGGGGCTGCCTCGGCCCCGATATCTTCTTCAAGTGGTGGGTCCCAGCCCCTCTGGGCCCCTGCCGAGCCCGAGAGACGCCTGGGACGGAGGAGACCCCAGTTCCGCCTCTAGGGGAAGACAGGTCCCCTCGGACTTCTTCAACTGTTCCTGGTGCCGAGGAGGGCCCTAGCTTCCTGTTCGAGTCAGCGCGCCGGCGCGGGGCCGCCCGCCGTGAGCTTCTTCGGGAGGCGGTGAATGCGTTGGGCCGACTCGGGGAAGAGCTTGAGTGGGTCGATGCTTGCCTTGAGGCTGAGGGCCTTCAGCTACTGGAAGAGTGGCGCCGGCTAAGGGTGGCCATCAATCTCGGGCGCCTCCAGCATGAGAGCACTAATGCGAAGGCAGATGTGTCCCTCGCAGCATCGCGAGAGGCCAGTGCCCAGGCCATGGAGGAGGCTAGGGAAGCCGACGCCCGTCGTGAGGCCACAGAGAGGCGCGTCCTGGAGCTTTAGGTCTTGAATGCCGACTTGGAGGAGCGCATTGAGGTGCGCAGGGCTGCCCTGGCGTCGATGCGGGGGATGCCCTTCGAGGAGGCGGAGGTCTTGCGGCGCGAGGAGGTGCTGATGCTGGAAGCCGCAGAGCGCAGCCTCGAGCTTGAACAACTGGAGGCAAGGGAGCGCCATGTGACCCTGGCCGAGGATGCCGTCTCCTCTCGCGAGGCCACGGTCCAGGAGGAAATCGACCGGAGGGTGGCGGAGGCCCGCGCGGACCTTGCCGAGGGGTATAACTTGAAGTTGGAGTTCCAGCGAGCGGAGGCCGACGAGGGGACTGCTGCCCTCAAAACGAGGGTGAGGGATGCAGAGTTGCGTGAGAGGGCCACCGCAACAGCCCAGTCCTCTGCCCAGACTGAGCTGGTTCCCGCGCAGGCAGAATTGGCCTTGCTCCGGCGACGAGTTGATGACGCCGCAACCCTTGCACAACAGAGAGAGGACGAGGCCGATCGTCGATTGCTGTTGCAGCACGAGCATGTCCCGATGCTACGGACTCTCCGGGCGAAGGCCAATCGGGCGTTGGGGGCCATCTGCGAGGAGAGTGCCCCCGATCCCCACGTGGAGGATTACGCCAGTCACCTTGTCTTGTTCACCGATGTTGTGACGCGGCTGGAGAACCAGGCCGTGAAGGCCCACCGCCTCGTCGAGGAGAAAAGCCGAGGCCTCCTGGGCCCCGCGCTTTCCTAGGTCTTCAGCTACCTCTAGAGCATTGATCCCGACTTTGACTTCGACGCTGCCATCGCCCCCGTGCCCGGGGCTGTCCGAGAGAACCTGGCACACTGGGTGGATGAACGCGTGGACGCCCTAGTCCAAGCCTTTGCCACCGATGATGACGAGGCCGTGGTCATGGCGGATGAAGGAGGTGTGGTTGAAGATGATGGAGATGTATCCAGCGACAGCGTTGTCGGCGCACATGCAGGTGGCTTGGACGGCTCGTCGAGCGATATGTCTGGTTGAGCTCGCATTCTTCTGTCCTAATCCTGCACGCATAAACTCGCAAGGGGCCCTGTGGGGTGTGAGAGCATTTTGACGAGGGGAGTCCCCCTATGTGTGTAAATTGGTATTCCTCTTTCTTTCTTCCATTTTGTTTGGCGATTGAATTCGAACATGTGACATGCGTCCTCACGCTTTTCAAGCTTAGTTGCCGTAGTGCCTCACCTAGATCTTAACTGTCTTCATGAGGGTTACGAGGCCGTGGGCTTGCTTCCCTCCTAGGGTAGATTGCTGGCGGTCCGCGCCATGAGCCTCTTGAGAAATGCGTTGCCCTGCTCATGGTAATCTTCTTCCTCGAGAGCCTTGCCATTCCATCTCGGCCCGTGGAAAGCATTGGGGCCTTCCCCAAACACGTATGCCAGGTCCACCATGCGGGGCACGTAGGCTTCATCGGTAACCCCGCCAAGGGCGCCGCCTGTGTGCCCCGCGCCTTGAGCCCTCGACTGCAGCATCTGGCCTTGGCGCCCGCTGGGTTGAACCCCGGCGTACCCACGCGAGAGGCCACTAGCACTCGTTCTTGCTGGTGACGAAGTCGCTGCAGCTGTAAGGGTGGCACCAGCGCGCCTGCTGGTGTCACCGGGTCTTCCAATCGCTCCCGAGGACGCCGGCGCCTGCCGTGGCCTCACCAGCGCCCCACGTGCGACCTGGGGCGGGGGTGAGGAGCAGAACGGCAGCGCGCCCCCGCAAGCGCAGCCTAGTAGTTCAGCGACGCGCTTCAGCAGCACGTCGTGGCCGTCGTCGGCTAGCCTGCATCGTAGCAGTTCCCGCGCCACGATGAGCGCATCCCTCGTGTTCGCCTGATCCCGTCGGGTGTAAGGTGCCGTCGCCGCGGAGTGGTTTGCAGAGCGCGCCGCGGAGCGCGTGCGCCGAGACGCCGAGGCGGTGGTCGCCGGCCCGCACCGCCCGCGGCTGGCGGCGCCGGGTGGTGCTGGAGCAGCTTGGAGCGCGGGGTTGAGGTCTCCATGGGTGGGCGGTGCCGCCCGCGCAGGCCAGGTCGCCCAGCGGTCGGCATGAGCCCCCTGATCGTCGGCCATCGGAATCGTGGGTCGGTGATGGTACGAACGACAGAAGAACAGATCCGGCGGACCCCAACCTGGCGCGCGAAATGTCGGATCTAGGGTTCCGGCAAAACCCTTAAGGTTCAAACTTCGGGGTGTGCACGAAAATCTCTCCTTCCGCCCTAGCTGGTCTACTCAACAACCCTAGGCCTAGCTCGTCAGATCTGAAGAACAAGTGACACAAGGTCTATACTGGTTTGGGCCACCATTGTGGTGTAATACCCTAATCCAGTGTGGTGTGGTGGATTGTCTTGTAGGCTAAGGAAGAACTAGTACATGGATGAACTGCCTCCTGGGGAGAGGTGTTCTTGAGCTCGGGCGAGCTTGTGGGTGTGTAGGTGGTCTCGATGATCCGATCCCTGTCTAAGGTGGTGGCTAGTCCTATTTATAGTGGCCAGGGTCCTCTTCCCAAATATTGAGCGGGAAGGAATCCCACAACAGCCAAATTTAAAGGGGGACAGCTAGTACAAGCTACCCTGACAAAAGGTGGTCTTCGCCCGCCAAAGGCTCTGGTGGTGACGCCGCCGTGGGCTCCGCGGTGACCTCTGTCCTGCTGTCTTGCTGGTCTTGGTCTTGTTGCACCGATATGGAAACATTTGCCTGATGCCTCGGGACTCTTCGTCTGGACCTGCTCCTTTAGCACCAAAGAGGAAACTGGAACTTCTGCACCAGCTGGCGCCCGCGTGGACTTGGTCGTTGCTTCTCACGTCACGAGGACCTCGTGAGGTGCCCCTCGCCTAGATATCTCTGATCCTCGCGAGCTGGCCTGGTGAGGCCGACCCAGGGGATGCCTTGTGTCGTCCGGCTCGCGAGGGTCTTGAGTGGTCGCTGAAGACATTAGGCCATACCAGGCCTCCTGATGAGCCACACCATGGGCCGTGGGCAGGCAAGTCTGGGTACCCCCAGTCCCAGGACACCGACAGGCTGGGTGTAATTGATATCTCCGCGATATTAATATATTCCCTTTATCGAAAAATCTATAACCCGACTTTGCAAATCCGATCCCTATATGTCCGCGAACGTGCCCGAGCACTCCCTATATCCAGACCTCCACACCCACGTATCTCATATTCCGTCCCCTATATTCATACTAAACTATGCAACATTGCTAAAAACTACGTAGATTATGAGCGAACATACAAATGTACAATCAGTTCATCAAAAGATCACAACCGGATCATCAAAAGATAGCCAAAGTTCACATAATACACATATTACCTCGGACAAGTTCAAACTACATCTAATAACTTTAAATTAGGACGGATGTTCACCACTTCATCACTGGCCATTTGCCCTTCCGGTCGCCGGTGTAGCTGTAGGAGTACGCGGCAGGAGGTGGGTCCACGTTGGAACCATTGGACCCGTCATCGGAGAAGGACTAGGAGATGATGATGTAGCCTTGCAAGCGCTAGACGAAGCGGTCTTGCTTGCACTTGACCTTGGCCATCATCGCCGCCTCCCGCGCTGCCTCCACCGCTGATAACCCTCAACCGTAAGGGATCGAGATAGTCTTCGCGGGTAAGAATAACCCAATTTATTGATTCGACACACGGGGAGCCAAAGAGTATTTATAAGCTTTGACAGTTGAGTTGTCAATTCAACCGCACCTGAAATATACTTACTTGCAACAAAAGATAAGTGGTAACAGTGATATGATAGTGATGATAGTAATAGTAAAAGTAAACAGCAAAAGTAAATAGCAGTAGTAAACGGCAAAAGTAGCAACTAGTGACAAGCAGGATTTAAAACACTGTAGGCTAGGGAGATGGATGGTTGGGCGCTGCATGGATGAGATAGATTCTAACTTGGGGCACGGCACACGGAAAAGTAATGATCATCTAGGCAAATATCAAACATTAGGCATGTATCCCGTAGGTAGTTGTACGTGCTTGCAATAAGAACTTGCACAACATCTTTTGTCCTACCATCCCGCTACGAACGGGGCCAAAAGGAACTTATGGATATTAAGGTGCTCCTGTCAAAGAGCACCGGAACAAAGCAATGAACTCAATGGATACATGTAATCCTCAAACTACGGACCATCCCCTTTGGTGTCCCAAGCTGTCACTTTTGGGATCGCCGGTTCCGAACCGTAACAGGTGCAAACAACTCATAGATAGGATCACGAACACAAATATATTCATACAAACACATAGGGTTCAGATCTGAAATCATCGCACTCGGGCCCTAAGTGTCAAGCATTAAGAGTAATAAGTTGAAGCAAAGATGATAAACACCATAGTAGATGATAGGCAACATGCCCCCAACAATCTGATAAACTATTACATGATCTAACTCATCCAATCCCTACCATCCCCTTCGCCTACAGCGGGGGAATTACTCACACATGGAGGGAGAAGACATGGAGGGATGATGGAGTGGTGATGATGATGACGATGGCGACGATCTCCCCTCTCCGGAGGCCAATTCAGCCTCCAGATTAGCCCTCCCGAGGAAGAACAGAGGGTGCCGGCGGCTCCGCGACGAAAAACTGTGAAAGAACTTCCGATCTGGGGTTTCTGCGTCGGGAGTAAAAATACGGGCTAAAGTATGGCACCAGGGGGCGTGGGACCTGCCCAGGCGCCCCCCCCAGCGCGGCCCGGGGGGGGGGGGCGCCCACAGGGCGCGCCCCCCTTTGGCCCCAATTCTGGTTCCTGGTTCCTTCGGGTGCGTGGATTTTCTGTGATTTTTCGTGGATTTTTCTGAGGTACCTAAAAATCCGTTTCCTGCACACAAATAAACCATACAGGCAGCTCTGCTGAAAACAGCGTCAGTCCGGGTTAGTTTAGTCCAAATCATGCAAGAATGAGGTCAAAACAATATCAAAAGTGTTTGGAAAAGTAGATACGTTTGAGACGTATCAACTCCCCCAAGCTTAGCATATTGCTTGTCCTCAAGCAATTCAGTTCAACGAACTGGACGCGACAAAGAAAACTTTGACAAACTCTTTTGCTTCATTAGATGTATATAAGCATGTACTACGAAAAGAGTTTAGCAAGTATTGAAATAGTACTATGAGGACAATGCAAAGAGCAATCCTTCTTTCAAGTGACCAGTCACAAATACTTAAGGTAAATAATATATTACTGAAAATCAAGACAAGATTACATTGCACATAGCTTGAGCATATTAGGGTGGTATCTCGCTAGCCTTTATGAGTGAAGCAAAACATAAATGCAGAGACTCCTCCAGAGTTTTAAAGGAGACTAGAACTGAGAATTTCAGAATAAATCATATCACAAGTATGCAGAAGACAATGTAATACTTTGGGACAATGCACATTACACTCAGAATGACAATTATGCTCTCCTAGTTAGTGCTTTGAAGAAAGAAGATGAGACTCTCGAACCGTGGCTTTTATTGGCAAGGTTGAAAACCCGTGGTCGGAAACAAAAACTAAACATGTACCAGAGCTCTTGGTTTTAAAAACAGAAGTAAACATGTTTTGAGAAGTGCATATTTCGTCAACGAATGCTAGCAGATAACTCAATCACCTTTTAAGTGGACAAGTCTCGAGGAACGGCTCCCGCATGAGGACGATCACATCCTCTTAATCTCCTTTGTTTATCACTGCCAAAGTTTCCTGATTTCTCATGAACAAAGCGTGAAGGAGGGTTTGTTTGTTATATTATCTTTTTGAGCCGGGCGCACTCAATGCCAGTTCGTTTTCATATTAGGGGTTTGCACATTATACATGCAATCCAGGGGTGAAACTTGTCCAACTTAAAAAAAAATCATGAATTAACTACTACTTCCTCATGAGCTAAAACATAGGCACAAAAGAGAAATGCTTTTGATTAGTTTCGAGATGGTACATGAAAGTCTTCGTTAGGAATGGTAGGTAAATACCATGTATAGGAAGGTATGGTGGACTCATATGGCATAACTGGTTTAAAGGGTTTGGATGCACAAGCAGTCATTCCGCTTAGTACAGGTGGAGGTTTAGCAAAAGACTGGGAAGCGACCAACTAGAGAGCAATAACGGTCATAATCATGCAGAGCGACAAAGCAACATTGAATCGGGCATGAAAGTGATATAACTATTCTAAAACTCAAAGATCATCAAGGCAAAGTAGACTTTTTAGTCTTAAACATGTGTAAGCATGTGCCAAGTCAATCCAAAAATTCTCTAAAGGGAAATACCACCTTAGTATACCAGACTATGAACAGTGCAATGCATGTAGATCATTTCAATAACACATTATATACTCCAGTTATTCGGGACTAGCCACAAGGAAAGCATGAACCACTGGAAGAGCATTGTAAACATAGCACTATGTCGCTACAAGCTGGTCTCTAGATCATAAGTACAGGCATATGTACAAAAGTAGAAACAATAAGAGTTCATACCGGTCTTCCTTGTTGCTTCCTTTCAGTCGATCTTCGTCATTACTGCTTGTCACTTGCACGATCGAACATAGGAAATATAATCAAATGCCATCACGGACTCGAGCTGATCTCTGAAAACAAAGCAAACTAAAGAGAGAAAGGAAATCTTTTTGGTTTTTTTCAAAGGTTGAATAAAAAACAAAAGAAAAAGGAAAATCTTTTTGTTGTTTTTGCAACGAGAGAAATAAAGAAGAATGGGCAAAAACTTCGAAAAGATCAAAGTGAATAAAACGGATAATACAATGGAAAAGTAAGAAGGGCGCGTACTCCCCCAAGCTTAGGCTTTTGGCCTAAGTTGGTAGCAGCTACTGCCCCCAGGAGCCTCCTGCTCCAGGGGTATGGTGGTGAGTCCACGGGTCGTAGAAGGATGCTGGCGCGTACACCGAACTCCTCGGAGTCTCCCACGAGGAAGGCTCCGAACGCCAAACAGAGGAATACCCTTCACCAAACTCGGTGGCGGTCTCTTCCTGAAAATGTGGTATCTCACCGTGCCTCTCCTCGTCGGGCACAACCCCCTCCATGGGGTTATGAAACTGATGCTGGACCATGAACTCATCGAACTGAACAACATCAAAGGACCATCCGTTCCTGTGAGAAAAATCAAACAAAAGAGGTGCAGGTAGACGGATCTCGCGTTCCGCGGCAGTTCCGAAACGCAGGATATAGATAAGATTATTAAGTTCAGAACCCATGGTAACAAACTTATGCCTTTTCATAGAAGCAAGATCAAAGCTTACATAAGTAAAAGGAGTATCATCAGGGTGTGGGGTGCCTCCAAGATGCTCTAAGATAAGTGTGGCGTAAACGCCACCATATAAGTCCCCCTTGTTACCGTTCATAGCAAGGCGTCGAGCAATTAAGGTACCCAGATTATAATCAGACCTCCCTAAGAGGGCTGCTGCCAGGATAGCAATATCCGGAGCAGAAATGCTGCTCGTGTTGTCACGAGCTAACACCCCTCTAGCAATATAATATGCAAAATACCTGAGGTGAGGAAATAAGATACTGGAGATCTTCGACCGATGAATATCCCTCGTACCCATGCTGCAAAGAGAGTTGATGACGGTTTTCAGCTCGGAGGGCTGAGTGGCCATCCTAGCCGTCCTCCCAACGTTCGGCACACCTATTATTTCACAAAAATTTCCCAAAGTCATGGTGATAAGATCATTATAAATTTTAAACTCAATAGCACCTGAATCAGGATTATATCTAAAACTGTTAATGAAATTAGAGGTGAGTTTTTGATATTGAGTAACACGGCTCGTGACGAGTCGTGTCAAACCTGCATTAGCACAAAGATTATAAAACTCATCCTTGATTCCCGCAGTTTCCATGAATTCATCACATGGAAATGTCATCGCACGTGCTGGACTTGTATCTTCCAACAACTCCAGGGGCACATGATCTTCATTATAGCTCACCCTAGCAGTCGACGGTGAAGCTGCGGCTCTAGTAACTCGATCGGAGTGCGCGGGCCTCCTCTTCTCAAGCCACCCTTTTGCCCTTCCTAACAAACTCATTTCTGATTTTTTTTACAATTTACAAAAACGAGGATTAAAACAAAGTGAGCTAAGGCAAACTACTCAACTCACTTGCCCAAGGCATAAACTTGCATCAAAACTTGGAAAATAACTTTCTACACATGCATGCAAGCTCATCTCTACAGCACCAAGAACTACTAAATACTCACAAATGAGGCCACCAATCAAAAATCTAATTGGAGGGGTGGAGGAGTCACATACCAGGGAGTATTTGCTCAAAATTTCAGCTCAAACGATGGGCTGTAGAGAGAGATCGAAGAATCGCCTCCAAGAACAGCAAGAACACAAGAACAAAAGCAAAACTCGTGTTTTTTGGAGAAAGAGAGAGAGGGAGGAAGAAGAAGTACCTGGAGGGGGGTCCCGTGGGCCCCAGGCGCCCTGTGGGCGCGGCCAGGGGCTCGGCCGCGCCAGCTGGCCGCCTGGGCCACTGGTGGCCCCCCTGGCTGGCCCCAGGACTTTCTGGGTCTCTCCTGTCGTGGAAATTTTTATTATAATTTTTCTGGATTTTTTCTGAAAACTTCACTGTTGAATTTTTTTCGAAGTTCAAAAAGCTGCGAAACTCTCTGAAAACTTGAAGCAGTTAGTAGTATTGTGAAGCTTCAAAAACATAAATACTTGGTACAGCAAGTAGGACAAAACTAAAAACAAGTGAAAACATAACAAGCTCAACTTTTTATCCATATAAAACATATTTGCTAATAAGGTTGATCAAGTCTTACTAACAAACAGGCGATATATAGAGCAAAAAGTCTCACCTCCTACGAAGTAGTTACTGAACCTTTACCTTGATGGACATTGTCCCTACCATGATTGTTTTGTATTTGTGAGGCACATGTAGTGGACAATCCCATTCTCCAATCTTCACGGTCTCGATATTCTCTATAGAGTTGAGGCCATGCCTCCTGTCGGGTCTTCTTCGGAAAATATACCGTGTGTTCTTTATCATTCACATGGAAGGTAACCTTCCCTTTGTTGCAATCAATAATAGCACCTGCGGTGTTAAGGAAAGGTCTACCAAGAATAATGGACATGCTCCCATCCTCGGGCATGTCAAGCACAACAAAATCAGTAAGAATTAAACAATTAGCAACTTCTACGGGAACATCCTCACAAATACCTATCGGAACAGCGGTTGACTTGTCAGCCATCTGAAGGGAGATATCTGTAGGAATTAGTTTCTCTAAACAAAGCCTCTCGTAAAGAGAGAGAGGCATAACACTCACTCCTGCTCCAAGATCACATAAAGCAGTTTTGACATAATTATTCTTTATGGAGCAAGGAATGGTGGGTATACCTGGATCACCGAGCTTCTCAGGAATCTTTCCACTGAAATAATAGTTAGCAAGCATAGTAGATATTGCATCATTAGGAACTTTTCTTTTATTAGTGACAATATCTTTCATATATTTTGAATAAGGAAGTAACTTAATAGCATCAGTCAAGGGTATCTGAAGAAAAAGAGGTTTAATCCACTCACAAAACTTATTATAATGCTCTTCTTCTTTGGATTTGATGGACTTACCTGGAAAGGGCATGGGTTTCTGTACCCATGGTTCTCTTTCCTTCCCATGTTTTCTTGCGATGAAGTCTTCTTTAGTGTACCTCTTACGTTTGTCAGGTGCTTCTTCTTCTCGAACTTCAGGCGGATCATTCTTCTCATTATTATTTACCTTCAGGTTCAACACCGTCTTCTGTCTCAGCATCGGAGATAGATACGCCGTTGGGATCAATAGCTGGTTCTTCATCTGCAATGGGATCATTAGAATTGTCAGTCTCCTTATATTTCTTCTTTTTCTTTGGAGAGCCAACAATTTCTTCTTCCTGCATTTGAGAATCCTGCTCGATTCTCTTCGGATGCCCCTCTGGATAAAGAGGATCTTGAGTGCTAGTTCCTCCTCGGGTCTTAATTTCGAAAGCCTGCAAATTATCTTGTTTGGCATTGTTAGCAATCAAATCTCTTTGCACATTAGAAATTTGATCAAGCTGAGTTTGAACCATATGAAAATGCTTCACAAGACATTGAACATCATTAACTGTCCTATCTAAAACATCAAGCAGTTTTTTGATAGCAAGGGAATTATCATGCAACTGACTTTCTATCCTCTCATTAAAATGATTTTGTTTCATAATAAAATTATCAAACTCATCTAAACATTGATCAGGAGGCTTACCATGAGGGATGTCACTTGCGTTGAAATCTAAAAGAGAGAGTACCTCTACCATAGGAGGGTGAGTAGTAGGCTCACACAGCTTCTCAATAGGGGGTAGATTCTTCACGTCTTCAGCTTTAATACCTTTCTCTTTAATAGACTTCTTTGCTTCTCGCATATCCTCGGGGCTCAGAACAAACATGCCCCTCTTCTTCGTTGGTGGAGGTGGTTCAGGGACGGACCAATCTTCATGGTTTTTGGCAATCCTGCCCATTAAGTCTTCCGCATCGTCCGGTGTTCTTTTCCTGAAAACACAACCAGCACAACTGTCCAAATAGGACCTGGATTCATCAGTTAGACCAGCATAGAATATATCGATTAATTCATTCTTAGGGATTTCATGTCCTGGTCTAGCCTGAATCAGACCGCAGTACCTCCCCCAAGCTTTAGGGACGGACTAATCCTATAACTGTTAAAGTTATAAATTCTTTGTAAAGCAGCATGTTGCATGTGAGCAGGAAAGTACTTATCAACAAAAGAGTGAGCTAAGTCCTGAGGACTCTTAATGGAACCGCATGGGAGTGAATCATACCATGCTTTAGCACCCTCCTTCAAGGAGAAAGGAAGAAGCTTGGTCACATAAAAGTATCGTATCTTCTCATCTGTGGTAAACAGGCTACCGAACTCACCGAGTTTAGTCAGGTGTGCAATAGCATCATCATTTTCTCTGCCATAAAAGGGGTCAGCTTCAACCATAGGTATAAGTGAAAGATCAACAGAGAAATCAAAATCAGGATCATCAATGCATATAGGAGATGTAGCAAATTCAGGATTAGGAACGGTTTTGTTCTTCAGAGAGTGTTTTTCAAACAGTTTCTTAATAGCTTCAGGGCCAGAGCCAGAAAACTCTGTCAGTTCCCTGCATAATTCTTCATCTAGTATATAGTAATCATCATCAAGGAGCCTCTCTTTAAGTTTACTCAAATCAGGATAATCATAAGTTTCACCAATAGGGTAGCGAGTAACAGGAAGTTCAATTCCAGACTTTTTAGCAACAGCAGCAATTTGTTTCTCAAGAGCATAACCAAGCGAACTAATATCATCATCAAAAGTAGTAGAAGCATCATCAAGAGTATCAGACATAGTAACAGATTCAGTAGGAGCATCATGTGGTGGTGGTGAGGCAAACTTACTCATAACGGAAGGTGAATCAAGTGTAGCACTAGTGCTCAGAGCAGTACCTCTTCTTGTAGTAGATAGTAAGATAGGAACCTTGGGGTCTCCTTTCTTACCCATAGTGGATAAAGTGCAGCAGGTAGGATACCTCAAGTAGACTTGTAAATATTGCTATGCTCCCCGGCAACGGCGCCAGAAAATGGTACTTGATAACCCTCAACCGTAAGGGATCGAGATAGTCTTCGCGGGTAAGAATAACCCAATTTATTGATTCGACACACGGGGAGCCAAAGAGTATTTATAAGCTTTGACAGTTGAGTTGTCAATTCAACCGCACCTGAAATATACTTACTTGCAACAAAAGATAAGTGGTAACAGTGATATGATAGTGATGATAGTAATAGTAAAAGTAAACAGCAATAGTAAATAGCAGTAGTAAACGGCAAAAGTAGCAACTAGTGACAAGCAGGATTTAAAACACTGTAGGCTAGGGAGATGGATGGTTGGGCGCTGCATGGATGAGATAGATTCTAACTTGGGGCACGGCACACGGAAAAGTAATGATCATCTAGGCAAATATCAAACATTAGGCATGTATCCCGTAGGTAGTTGTACGTGCTTGCAATAAGAACTTGCACAACATCTTTTGTCCTACCATCCCGCTACGAACGGGGCCAAAAGGAACTTATGGATATTAAGGTGCTCCTGTCAAAGAGCACCGGAACAAAGCAATGAACTCAATGGATACATGTAATCCTCAAACTACGGACCATCCCCTTTGGTGTCCCAAGCTGTCACTTTTGGGATCGCCGGTTCCGAACCGTAACAGGTGCAAACAACTCATAGATAGGATCACGAACACAAATATATTCATACAAACACATAGGGTTCAGATCTGAAATCATGGCACTCGGGCCCTAAGTGTCAAGCATTAAGAGTAATAAGTTGAAGCAAAGATGATAAACACCATAGTAGATGATAGGCAACATGCCCCCAACAATCTGATAAACTATTACATGATCTAACTCATCCAATCCCTACCATCCCCTTCGCCTACAGCGGGGGAATTACTCACACATGGAGGGAGAAGACATGGAGGGATGATGGAGTGGTGATGATGATGATGATGGCGACGATCTCCCCTCTCCGGAGGCCAATTCAGCCTCCAGATTAGCCCTCCCGAGGAAGAACAGAGGGTGGCGGCGGCTCCGCGACGAAAAACTACGAAAGAACTTCCGATCTGGGGTTTCTGCGTCGGGAGTAAAAATACGGGCTAAAGTAGGGCACCAGGGGGCGTGGGACCTGCCCAGGCGCCCCCCCGGTGCGGCCCAGGGGGGGGGGGGGGCGCCCACAGGGCGCCTGGGCACCCCCTGGCCCCACTCTGGCCCCACTTCTGGTTCCTGGTTCCTTCGGGTGCGTGGATTTTCTGTGATTTTTCGTGGATTTTTCTGAGGTACCTAAAAATCCGTTTTCCTGCACACAAATAAACCATACAGGCAGCTCTGCTGAAAACAGCGTCAGTCCGGGTTAATTTAGTCCAAATCATGCAAGAATGAGGTCAAAACAATATCAAAAGTGTTTGGAAAAGTAGATACGTTTGAGACGTATCAACCGCCTCCCACTCGGATTGCTCCATGCCGAGCCGGAGCTGCTTGGCATTGAGCCTTCGAAGCCATCGGGCCTTTGTCTCCGCCTTAGTTAGTGATCGACGACACATCCACTCGAAAAGACGGTCCTCCTCGTCGGGCACCCAATGGCGGTGGGCGAACTGCGCAGACCGCCCGACATCTCCCTTGCCCTCTACCTCTCATGGCGGGCGACACGTGCCTCCTACTCCGAAGTCTGCGGTGTCAAAGGAGCGGGCATTAGAATCCAGCGCTGCCCGAGCGGAGCAGTGGTCGGAGGTGGAGGAGGCCGTAGGGCGGGAGGAGAAGACCGGGCGGACCCCGCAGATCCGTACGCGGGGCGGGAAGGGCGCCTGTCGGCATCAGCATTGCCACGACGTGCGACATAGGTGGCGCCGCACCGGGCTCGGAGCTGCCTCCCATGTCAACCCGTGATCGCTCGAGCATGATACAGAGCGCCAACTCTTCCTCGTCTCCGGAGCTGCCGTCAAAGTGTCTGCCAGTGCCGGACATGCTCGCCGACGCTAGGGATTTGGTGGATTGGTGAAATGGGAACATCGAGGAGGGAAGCGGAGTGATCTCGGGTTTGTTCCGAATGGGGTTTTTTGGGTCGGGGTGGGCCAGCGGTGGGCCCCCTGACATGGTGGACGTGCCCGGTCATGCCCAGGCCGCCTTATATCCGCCCTATATTTGGGACGGATATGAGTGGTGCCGGTCAATCCGTGCATTTGAGGCCCGTTTGAGAGGTCCGGCAGGGTCGATTTTTTGTGACTGGTCAGTTACTGGACGGCCCGCCCGGGAGTTTGAGACGGATATAGGACGCCTGGCTGTTAGATACTCTAAGTCATTTAAAATTCTGAACTTATGGAGTGATATGGGAAATTGTAGGATCGAAAGTAGGTCTAGAGGGGGGTGATTAGACTACTTGACCAAATAAAAATCTAACTTTTCCCCAATTTTAGTTTTGGACAGATTTTAGCAATTAGCACAAGTCAAGCAATCAACCTACACATGCAATTCTAAGAGTGTAGCAACGAAAAGTAAATCATTGCACATGAAGGTAAGGGGGAAGGGTTTGGAGAGTGCAAATGCAATGAAGACACATAGATTTTTGGCGTGGTTCCGATAGGTGGTGCTATCATAGGGGGGTGATTAGACTACTTGACCACATTGATGGAGACTTCAATCCACGAAGGGTAATGGTTGCGCGAGTCCATGAAGGGTTCACGAAGAAGCAACCTTGTCTATCCCACCATGGCCATCGCCCACGAAGGACTTGCCTCACTCGGGTAGATCTTCACGAAGTAGGCGATCTCCTTGCCCTTACAAACTTCTTGGTTCAAATCCACAATCTTTCTCCGAGGCTCCCAAGCGACACATAACCAATCTAGCTAGGGGATACCACTCTCCAAAAGGTAATAGATGGTGTGATGATGATGAACTCCTTGCTCTTGTGCTTCAAATGATAGTGTCCCCAACACTCAACACTCTCTCACTGATTTGTATATGATGGAAAGATGATTTTAAAAGCCCAACTGTTGCGATTACTGAAATATCAAAGTGACTATTGGAAGCAACATTACACAGTCAGGTGGGCTATCAAAGGTGAGGAAAATACTAAATATTTCCAAGCACGGGCAACCGAAAGAGCCAGGAGAAATTCTACAGCTAATCTGGTCTTAGAGGATGGTACCTTAGTGGAAAATCATGAGGAAAAGGCAAACACTTTCTTCACTTGTTTCAAGAATAGGATGGGGTTTTCTTCAGAACCAACCTATGACTTTGATCTTGCAAACCTTGTTCAAAAATGCCAAGGTCTAGAGGAACTCTCACTCCCATTTACGAAAGAGGAGATCGACCATGTCATCAAGATCATTCCAGCGGATCGCGCACCGGGACCGGACAGGTTCAATGGGCTTTTTCTCAAAGTGTGCTGGGACATTATTAAAGAGGACTTCTATAGGTTGACAGAAGATTTCTGGACTGGATCAGTTAATTTACAATGCATCAACAACTCTCCGATCACATTGATACCAAAGAAACTAGTGCCCGAATCGGTTAACGACTATAGACCCATCTCACTGATGAACTGTGTGCTGAAAGTGCTTACAAAAATTCTTGCAGAAAGATTACAACGTTGGATACTTAAAGTGGTTCATAGAAATCAGTATGGGTTCATTAAGACAAGGACAATCCAAGATTGTTTAGGCTGGGCCTTCGAATACTTGCATCAGTGTAAGCAATCGGGCAGAGAAATTGTGATTCTAAAACTGGATTTTGAAAAAGCTTTCGATACAATGGAACATTCATTCATCTTGAAAATGCTCGAATTTAAAGGGTTTGATGACAGGTGGTGTATGTGGATTAAAAATCTTCTGCAGTCCGGCTCCTCGTCTATTTTGTTGAATGGCATTCCAGGTGTAGAATTTAAATGCAAACGTGGTGTGAAACAAGGAGACCCAGTATCGCCACTGCTATTTGTGCTAGCGGCGGATTTATTACAGTCCTTGATTAATAAAGCTTGTCAAGAAGGTCTGATCTCACTCCCAATCAATCAGCAGGATTCAGAGGATTATCCGGTGATCCAATATGCTGACGACACGCTGATCATTCTGCCTGCAGACCAACATGAACTAGGGATAGTTAAACTAATTCTGGACTCCTATGCCCGGGCAACAGGTCTGAAAATTAATTATGCTAAGTCACAATTGATACCAATCAATGTAAGTACCCAAAAAGCCCTGGAACTAGCCAATGATATGGGATGTCAAGTTGGATCGATGCCTTTCACCTATCTAGGTCTGCCTCTTGGCACAACGAGGCCGACGGTCAGAGAGTTGATGCCCTTGGTGGAGAGAATAGAAAGAAGACTGACGGCAACTGCTATCTGGCTATCTTATGGAGAACGCGTTCAACTCATTAATTCGGCGTTCTCATCACTGCTGTCCTTTGCGATGTGTGTTCTTAAACTTCCAATAAAGCTGATTGAGATCTTTGATAGAGCAAGGAGACATTGCCTTTGGAGGAAAGAAACCGACAGAGACGCGAAAACTCATTCATTGGCCGCTTGGGAGATGGTTTGCAGACCAAAGAAAAGAGGAGGACTTGGGATCCTAAACCTACAAGTTCAAAACAAAGCACTACTGCTCAAGTACCTACATAAGTTTATCCATAAACATGATACCCCCTGGGTGATGCTAATCTGGAATGCTCACTATAATGATACACCTCCTCATGCTAGGCCAGCGTGTGGTTCCTTCTGGTGGCGCGATGTTTTCTCTCTGATGGACATTTATCGAGGAATCACGTCGTGTGTGCCTGCTGCAGGTGACACTATCCTACTATGGAAAGATGTCTGGAACAATGAAAGGCCGTTAGCTGAAACGCACAAACATCTCTTCTCTTCCGTCCTTAATGAGGACATGTCGCTGGCTCAATTCTACCACATGATGGACCAATGGATAACTTTATGCTCCCTCTGTCGTTAGAAGCCCGGGCTGAACTTGAAGATCTACAACAATTAATGACAGGAATGTTTTTGTCACCCATGGAGACTGATGAATGGATTCTATGCTGGGGAGATACAAAGTACAAACCAAAGAAGTTTTATAGCTATATATTCAGAAATGTCTCGGCTCCACAATGCATCACCTCCGTGTGGAAAACTAAATGCATCATGAGACATAAGGTTTTTGCGTGGTTGATGCTGAATGATAGAGTTAATACTAGGGACCTACTTTTAAGGAGGCACTTCAACATCGGGGATGATCACAATTGCCCAATGTGAACATGGGAGTGCTGGAGACGAATGACCATCTATTTTATGAATGTCCCTTTGCTGTGAAATGCTGGGAGACATTGGGCATAATCTGGGGGAGACACCTAGACTTGCAAAACAAATATGAGAGAGCTAAAGCTGGGTGGCAAGGACCCCTATTCAAGGATGTGACCATCTTGGCGGCCTGGAACATTTGGAAACAGCGCAATAAGGAGATCTTTGATGGGGTAACGGCCACACACGTGGAGTGGTTGAGAAGACTTAGAGAAGACTTGGTGATCTTAGGATATAGGATCAACCCTCAGAATCTATCTTTCTTGGAGAACTTTAGTAGCTCTCTTTCCATCTAACACTTTTCTTTAGCTGCTTTGAGGTCTGTTGTATCCTTTGTGTTACCCATGTAATTACTATCTTGAGTGCCAACTTTTGGCCGACACTCATGGAATTTATGGAAAAAAGGCAGTAGGAGGCTCTCCTGCTGTTTCAGCTTGTCAAAAAAAAGGTCAGAGTTCAAGATTCTTGTGGTAGGATTGGTATATCTTGACCTCAACACATGAGTAGGTGGTTCTCTCTCAGAAAATGTATGATGGAAGTGTAGGCACGTTCTGATGGCTCTCTCACAAATGGAGAAGGGGGTGGAGAGGTATATATAGCCTTCACACAAAATCCAACCATTACACACATTTGACCCAACTCGGTCAAACCGAATAGAAGAACTCGGTGGGAACAATTTAGTTCAAAATGTGAACGTTGGGAATCTCGGTGGGACCGACTCGAACAACTCGATGGGACCAATGTGCTAGGGCTAGGGCAAAACTTCATCTCGGTGGGGCCGATTGCGTGAACTCGGTGACACCGATTTCAGCAAACAACAAACAGAGAGTTAGTCAAGCAAACTCTGTGTAGCCGTTTGCTCATTTCGGTGAGACCAAAATGTTACAAAGGGAAACAAGAGAGTTTGCAAGGCCATCTCGGGAGACCGAGGTCCGTATCGGTGTGACCGAACTATTAGGGTTTCTGGCAGTGGCTATGTCATGTGAACTCGGTGGCGTCGGATAGAAAGAATCGGTGGGGCTGAGTTTCACTTTGGGTTTTGGACATATTTGGTAATGAGATAGTGGTTTAGGGTTTTGGAGCAATATCACTAAGCACTTGAGCAAGCAAGCCATTAAGAAACACCTCATCCCCTTTTAATAGTATTGGCTTTCCTATGGACTCAATGTGATTTTGGATCACTAAAATATAAATGAAGAGTCTTTTACTTTTGCGAATATGTGTCCTTAGCATTTTGAAGGGTCCACATCTTTAGTCAGTGCCATGCCATTCATTGAACTTCCTAAAATATTAAACTTGAATGGTTATTAGTTCAGTGAGCTATATGTTGTTATGAATTACCAAAGCCACCGGGGATTAGTTGCACTTTCAATCTCCCCCTTTTGGTAATTGATGACAACATATAGATCAAATATTCGACAAATGATAATATGAATGAAATACATCATCTCTTTGAGAAGTATGTGATAAGCAAGAGCCCCCCCTAAATTTGTGTTTGCATGCAAATGCACAATCAATTAGGATTATGGGTCACTTTTCCTTGTCACATACATCTTGGTGGAGTGCTCAAAATCATAAGAATTAAATAACATGCACTCATCACCAAGGATGCAAGTGATTGATCATACACAAACATTAATAGACATAATCATGCAGGCACACATTAAGCATAGTGTGATCAAACACAAGATATCTCACGAGCATAACACAAAAGTATCAAGAGTAGCAACAACCAAACGAACCAAAGTAGCAACTAGAAAATAAAACCAACAAAAAGAAAAAAAGGCACTCTCTCTCTCGAAGCCTATGATCTATACGCTTTCTCCCCCTTTGGCAACAAGTTACCAACAAGTTTGAAAATGTATAGTGCTATGTGGCACTCTAGGCACGATCTTCGGGAGCTCCTGAAGTGGTCTTCTGGGCTCCGGTGTGCGTAGGCGGCGTGGAGAGGAGTCCATCTGCAAATGCTTCTTCTGAAGTCAGTGGAGCTGGAGGAGTGGATACTGGAGGAACAACTATGGAAGTGGTTGCGGTTGCTGAGATGGTAGTTCTGGAGTCTACAACTGGCACAACTGGTGATTTTTGTGCCCTTGGCACTCTCTGGAATGTATCTGTTGTGGGTCTAAGATCATTGTCCTCGGCATCATCCCTTAACTTCTCCACAATGGTTTGAATCTCTGTGTACTTCACATCAAGGTTGTACATCTTGCTCTCAAGCATCCTCTCGAGACTCTCCTAATTCTGAGTCAAGGCTGCCAAGCTCTTCTCAATCCTCAGTGTAGCCTCAAGAAGATAGTTGAGTTGATCTTGCTTGTTCTTGAGATTCACTATTGTAGAAAGGGAATAGTCACTAGAAGTGGAACTGCCCCAAAATACATGGCGGATAAGAAGGATGGCAAAGTGTATATTTGATATACATGTTATTGATGTGTACCTTACTAGTATTCGTATTAGCCCCTAGGTATTTAATACTGGTTCAGTTGCTAAGATTAGTAACTCGAAACAGGAGTTGCAGAATAAACAGAGACTAGTTAAGGACGATGTGTGTTGGAAGTGGTTCCAAGATTGATATGATCAGCATCGCACACTCCCTCTACTTTCGGGATTAGTGTTGAACCTAAATAAATGTTATTTCGTGTTTGCGTTGAGCATGAACAAGTTTAGATCATGTTTATTGCAATACGGTTATTCATTTAAGTCAGAGAATAAGTGTTGTTCTGTTTACATGATGTCGTGGTGGTCTCGCGTCAGATGCCATAGGATGGCTAAAGAGTAGGACAAACACAAGGGCACCGGTGGGTTCTAGAGGCGAGGTTGGCACGCGCAAGTGTGAGATACGAGACGTACCCAGGTTCAGGGCTCTCCGAAGAGATAACACCCCTAGTCCTGCCGAGTGTGGTTTATATGAAGATGATACAAGCTTGCTCCTAGAGCTGTTTTGAGGAGGGAGGAAGACATCCTAAAGCAGAGGCTGCTCCTTCTCTTGGGTGTGTGTGTGTTCTACTGAGGATCGCTCCTGTACATGGAGGGGCACCGGGGCGGTCTTATAGGCTGGCCCCCTGGGGTTGCAATGGTCATATTACATGGACACGGGGCCCAGGCGTCAGCGTCTAGAAGCCGACGCTTGGACCCGCTCGGTACCAGGGTACACCGGGTTCTCTGGAGAGCAATGTGCCTCGGTTTGCCATATGTCACGGAGCGGTTGAGCCAGGTCAGCTACAGTGCTAGGACGCCTGGTCGCCATCGGTCCTTGTCGATGGGATGGAAGCACACTATAGCCATCTCCGTGCTGGTCAGCTGGGTAGGCGGGCCACTGTAGCCACGCTCGCCCCCTCGTGGGGGCCTATCTTGCCGTACGCTTGGAGGGGACGAGCGCTGACCCGATGCCGTGTTGAGGATTACGCTGTGGTCAGGCTCCTTTGTCTTCTGTGGGTTTATCTTCTTGGGGACATCTGTCATGCGTTTGCTGGCTGGCCAGGTTGTGCTAGGAAACCGCCCAGGGTCGGCCGGGCCGAGGGGCGTTGCTAGCCCCGATGTCTTTGAAAGGCATCTGGGCTCCATTGCCTGCCCCAGGCTCACCCCCTGACAGTAGTTCCCGAAGTTGTGAAGGCATGACGGCTTCGAGCCGGTGGGCCTATCACAGCCCTAGATCAGCCCTTGCCTGTCTTGCTTGGTCTTCATGTGCATCATGTTTAATTTCCTAAGAAACTGGAAATGGGGACGTTCAAACCCTAGCACCAATGAATTCAACTAGGGAAAAATTTAAAATCTTTTTCAATGAACCCAAAATGCCCTTTGGAATAGTTCATCATTTTTGGATTGATTAAAAACCTCTGCCAAAAATGTTGCACATATTTCTAGGACCATTCTGGATTTTGAATTAAATCATATCTTACTTGCATTTGGGCATTTAAATTTTATATATTATTTTAAATGCTTAAATAATCCTAAACTGAAATGTTCCATGTTGGTTATATGCTAAACAGTGGGCATGAGCAGTTTGGTGATTTTTGAAAGTGCCTAAGCATTTTTAGAAAAGCCACAAAGTGACAAAACAAATAGATAATAGAAAACAGAAACATAAATAGAAAAAGGAGAAGGATTACCTGGCCTTACCTGCGGCCCAGCTGGCGGCCCAGCCCACCACCGCCGCCTCCCTGTCGTCTTCCTCCTTGCCAGGAGGACGACGCCGTGTCGCCCGCGCACGCGCCGAGGTTTCCACCTCCTACTTCGTGATGGTGACCTCCCGTTCGAGCCTACCCGCACCTGGAGACGCCCAGAGCCCCCTGGTCCCTTCTCCTCACCCTCTGCTCTCTCCCTCGTCCCCTAGCCCCTTCCCCGAGCTCACCGAGAGCGCTGCCGTCGCCGTCGTTCATTTTTGCCGCGGCCACTGCCACTTCTTCGCCTCGTTGACATGTCCAGAGGCACCGCCGCTATGACCACGACCGCTACACCGAGTCACGCGCCTCGGGGAGCCACGCTTCATCTTCTTGGGCATCGTCTTCAACCTCGGCCGCCCAAGATCACCGGCGATTCCCCGCCTTCTTCGACGCCTCCCCCGAGCCGCAGAGCACCCCTACAACACCGCGGTGAGCCCCTGGTTATTTCTCACCTAGCCCCGCCGCCGATTTCTTCCTATGCCGTGCCAACTACCGGAGCCGTGAGCTTCCACCCGCCGGCCATGGCGCAACCGCGGCCACAGCTGCTGCCGCTCTCGTCCGAGCCCATAAACTCACTCAGCGCACCCCCAGGAGCACGCCGCACCCACCAGCTCACCTCCCCGTGCCCCGCAGCGCCTAACTCGATGGAGCCCGAACTCCGGCGCCGCCGTGAGCTCGTTTCCGACGAGCTCCGGCCACCCCAGCTACTCCCACTTGCGGGGATGGATGTGGGAGAGCACGGGCTCCCTCCTGGTGCCCTCAGCGTGCCCAGCCGCGGCCTGCAGCGCCGCCCCGACCAACTCCGGCGAGCCACCGCCGTGTTCTTTGGTCGCCGGCGCTAAGCCGCTGACGTGGCTCACTTAGTTAGCACTAATGACCCCCCTGGGTCAATGACAGGTGGACCCAGGCCCCTAACTAATTAAGGTTAGATTTAGTTTAGTGTTATTTACCTCTGTTAGTTAGATTGGACACTGACATGTGGGCCCTGGGCCCACTGACAGTTTAGTTAGTATTAACTTAAGGCTAACTAACCCTGTTAGTTAGATGTGTCAATGACACGTGGGGCCCAGACTCTGTTAACCTTTAGTTTAGTTTTAAAAACGTTTAGTTAGCCCTGAGAGACTGACCAGTGGGACCCACTGGTCAGGTTTGACCCGAACAGCCCCTGTTGACCTGCTGACGTCAGCATGTGGTCATGCTGATGCAGTAAAGTGTTTCTGGAATTTATATAAATCTAAATGATTTGTTTATTTCAGAAAATAGCCAAAACTTCTAAAAATCATAGAAAATAAACTATAGCTCACATGAAAATAATTTATATATGAAAATTGATCAGAAAAATCCAAGGAATCTGTTTATGGCATTTTCATGCATGTTTGAACAAGTTAAACCTGCTGATCAGGTCAAATCAATTAAATGGCATTTGAATAATCACATATGGAGTTTGAATTTGAACCTTTGGTTCAAACCAACTTCATTTAATATGGTTGCTAGTTGCATTAGCTCAAATCACAACATAATGCCATGTCATGATCATGCATCATATTGTGCATTGCATTGATTGTGTTCTTTCTCTGTTTGTCGGTTTTGTCCCCTCTCAGTAGACGACGTTCCGACGATGAGTTCGATGACACCGATGAAGACCCAATGTTATCTTCAGAAGTGCCAGGCAAGCAAAACCCCATTGAGCATTCCAATACAACCCCACTCTCTCGCTCTTGCTCTCTTTTAATGCATTAGGACAACAACGCTTCAACTGTTACCTGCTGCGGTAGTTGAACCCCTTTCCACTGCATGACCTGTCATTGCCACAGTAAATAGTTGAAACCCACTAGTATGAGTAGGAGTTGTTTGAGCCATGTTGTGCCTACTCTTTCATGCTTTCTGGTTATGCCTGCTATTGCTTAGAGTTGTGTCAGGTCTGATTCATCGGGGATGAATTGGAATGTGGTGAACATGTCTTACTGTTGAGAGCTAAGTGTGTGAACACGATTTGGTAAAGGTAGCGATGAGAGGCCATGTAGGAGTACATGGTGGGTTGTCTCATTGCAGCCGTCCTCAGGAACTGAGTTCTGTGTTGGTTGGTCCGTGAAACAGCTACTACCACACATTGGGATCCTTAATTGACTCTCTCGACTTATTAATCAACATGATCTCTGTCCAGGAGTTGCAACTAGTTTCTGGTGTTTGTAGTTTACTGGAGGTCGTGCGCAGCGCTGACCCTCGTGGTGGGCTGTGACGCGGCAGGTACGTGGCACGGTGTACCGATTGCCCGTTTGGTGATGCGGGAACCCTGTACACATCGTTTGGGGCCGTGAGCGACACCCCGGCCGGATCTCCCCACGGATGGAACCCAAATAGGCGATAAACCTAGACGAGAGACTTGTGTGGTTAGTCAGGCCGTGGCCGACACCCTCGCTGGGCCTCCGCTTGAAGGTTGCCGAGTACATGTCGTGTAAACGGCGGTAAGTGGTGAGAGCGTGTGTGAAGAAGTACACCCCTGCAGGGTTATATATAATCTATTCGAATAGCCGTGTCCGCGGAAATGGACTTCTGGGTTGCCTATTACAGTTCATAGACAAGTGAAAGTGGATACTCTAAAACACGCAAGATAACCGTGAGTGCTATGGATGGCCTTCTCGTAGGGAGACGGGAGCGGATCCATAGTGGTGTATTGATTGGTGAATATGTGGACTCGTGTGCGCCACCTCAAAAGAGTTACTTGCAGTCGTAGTTCAGGATAGCCACCGAGTCAAAGCTGGCTTACTGCAGTCAAGCACCATCACCCCTTTGTTGATACTGATGCATATGTAGCTAGTTCTGATGTAAGTCTTGCTGAGTACCTTTGTACTCACGTTTGCTTAATTTATGTTTTTGCAGAGAGACTTCAGTCTTGCTAGTGGTTCCACGTGGACTTCGACGTTTAGCTTGTTACCTCAGCTACGATCTTGTACCCTTGGGAGGGTCTTGTAGATAGTCAGGCTTTTCGGCCTTTTTCATTTGTAGTTGTCTATACTCAGACATATTATGCTTCCGTTGCCTGTATGCTCTGTATGTTGGGTCATGTGACCTCTGTTTGTAATAAATGCTATGATGGCTCTTCTGGGCCTTTATCTATATGAGTTGTTGAGTTGTGTTGTGATGCCTTGTTGTACAGCACATACTTGCATGTTATGCGTACGTGTAATGTGTATTGCTATGTGTGGGATCCGACACCTAGTTGTTTACCTTTGGTAGCCTACCTTACAGGGAAATGTCTCCTAGTGCTTCCACCGAGCCTTGGTAGCTTGCTACTGCTCCGGAACACTTAGGCTGGCAGGCATGTATCCTTCTTCGTTCCTGTGTCTGTCCCTTAGGGGAAATGTCACGCGTTGTTCCTTTAAGTCCTTGTAGCTTGCTACGACTTGGGTTCATACGTTGATGACCGACACGTTCGTTGCTGGGTCATGTATGCCTGTCTATGTAATTTAGTGCCATTTTTGGTTTATAACTAGTCATGTCGGCCCGGGTTCTCTGTCATATGGATGCTAGCGACACTATCATATACGTGTGCCAAAATGCGCAAACGGTCCCGGGCCAGGTAAGGTGGCACCCGTGGGGATACCGTGCGTGAGGCCGCAAAGTGATATGATGTGTTACAGTCTAGACCTGTGTGACTTAGGATCGGGGTCCTGACAGCTTTGGTATCAGAGCCTAACTGCCTGTAGGATTAGCAAGCCAAACTGGTCGAAGTCGTGTCTAGAAATTCTTTAGTTATATAAGGGAATTGATTGTGGAAGGGAACGTAAGGCACTTTTTACTCCTTTACCCCATGACCTTCTGATCTGAGTCATCTTCTCCTTTTCTACGGGGATTAAGAACTAGGATTCTCATTCTATTTATCAGGATCACGTTATTGTGGATTCAACCCTCAGTTCAGTTTCTACTATTTCTGTTTGTTCAACTGTTGGTCTCAGAACCTTGACATGATGATGTTAAGTGGTTATGCTACCCTTTTGTTGAGTCTCAAAGTATTTTCGAGCATTTGCAGCCGTTATGCTGTCCGAGTCATCCCAGGTTTCTAAATAGTCTGATGCATTTGCAAACCTTTCCTCCCTGTTTGCGATGTCCTTATAGGCCAGATTAATCACACTAGTCAGTGTGTTGAGGTACTCTGTTACCTCGACATATATGTTGGAATTATTATTATGACCCTAGCTGTCTTAGAAGATCACCCAGTAATGCAACAATACTTTGTATCCTCAGTGTGATGATTCTGGCCGTCATTCTCAAAAGCATCCCGTGATGCCATTTAGTTAGTAGGCATTCTACTCCTGGGTTCTTGAATCCAAGATTCATTCTACCTACTTCATGTTGGTAGTATTTGCTCGTCCCTTTAGGATATTAGTAACCTTGTGATAGTCCTCGAGGTCCGTGGTATATCCTTCTTCCAAATACCATGAACCATCATGGCAGAAGTTCTTCTGAACCAAAAGATCACAACCCGAGTGCTCTTGAGTAGTCCTCCATTCATACTGTGACTCTACCAATTCTACTTTCTGCATGGGTTATCCGGAAGAAATATGTTGAACTCGTTCGACATGTTAATCTATGCATCCACAACTCAGAAGTTATATGTTCCTCTGAGTTGCCCCTTTTGGTTGTATTATGACCCCGTCTATCAGTTGATAGCCAGGAGTGGTTGTGCATTCGTGTTCATCGATGCCTTCTACTCTTGTGGTCCGTCAAGTCATTCTATTCTGGAATGACTAGGAGAAACAAACTCCAGTACCTTATCCATATCCGGGATTGGGTCAAAGAAGTTGCGCTCCGCAGGTGAAGAATGCTAATCCAGCTTCTAATCTGTTCTATCCTGGAGTATTACCATTCTTATGTCAAGAATGTCATGGGAATTGCACAACCTCCTATGAACTTTTGATAGGGTGATACTTCTCACCATCATCGTTCATTCCTCGGTCTCCGTGTTGTTGTAACCGGAATACTGACAAGTGAATCGTGATGTGTGAAATCAATACCCCTAGCAATCTCGTTGCTTGGCGGTTAAAGGACAACAATTTCATTCTTAGTGTGTTGGTTATTAATCACCATTCTAACATTGACCGTGCTACCTAGTCCATTTTTCTAGTGCACTCATTGATCAATGAGTTAGGATTGCATAAATCCCTGATCCTTTTGATCATATCGTCTTGTCCTGAAAAGCAAGATTGTTCTCGAGCTTAATAACATGTCGGTGGTTCGTGATTTTACGAATATCTTATCGGAAGTATTACCGGGTTGTTCCCTGACTGTTATGTTGAGCTCGTGATCAAGTTGGTTTCTTATAAACCACCACTTCTCCAAGAATCTGTGTTGGATACCCCGAACTAGTTGGTTAAGCTAAAACAACAACTTGGAGAGTTGGAAGATAAAAGCTTAACCCACATAGCTCGCTCCAAAGGGATATCTTGTGTGTGTATTGAAGATAGATGATATCTTCTCCAATTGATCCCCATGATCATTTGTGGATCTATTGTCTTGTCCAAACCTTGATTTGAGTATGGGTTATCGTCAAGTCAAATCAGAACCAACGATATTCGTAATGTTGTCTTACTCATGGTCGTTCCCTTGAGCATACACCATTATATCTTTTGGGTCTGACCAATGCTATCACTTGTTCACATTGTCATGGAATTCCATCTATATGGAAACCTGGATGAATTGTTGTTGAGCCCATCAGCAACATTGTTATCTTCTCCATGATCTATGTTGAACATCCAGCTAGTATTGGAAACTTTTAATAAGCATTATCTTCATGACCCGTTCGTGAAGCATATGTACGGAAGAAAGAAGTGACTTCCTCTAATTCATGTGCATTTGATGCAAGTTGCCGCCGTGAATTCGAGAAAGCATGTTTTTACCTCCTCTGGAGTCATCCCAAGTCAGTCATGCATACGTGCGAAGTATTCTATGGTCTGATAGATTGATCACCTTCATTCTGTATGTATCCCTAGCACACCAAGCCACTGATTGATTTGTTCAAAGAAAAGAAGTTCAAATGCTATCCCCGAAGGGCCCGGACGGACATGCACAAGACTTCGTTATCTCCAATGATGATTCCCAATCTGAACTCGATAGTATTTTATTATAAGACTACTATGTGGTCACGTTTGTCTGGGACAACGTGTTCACAGGTACGTAGCAGAACTAGCTCATGTTTTGGAGCTTGCTATCGTAGTTCACTCCCCGAGAATTTTGCAACGCCATCTCGTCGATTTGTGTTGCAAACTTTCGTTTCCAGACATGGCGTCTGGAATATCCTGACACCAACCAGAATTGAATCTCAGGCAGCTATGATGGTTGGAACATTTTCCAAGAACTATAATATTGGTCTCTCGATTACCGGTAAAGTGAATGTCGTGGCCAACACACCTAGCCGGAAGACCTATTGTTGTAGTATCTTGATTGAAGAAATTGGCCACCTCCCCATAAGGATTTCATAGGATTTACTCCCCAGTTGTTCCTTATGGACTTTTTGTGCTCCCGAAGTCCGATCTTACTTGATGGCCATGTTGATGCTTTTAAGCATTGACCGTGGTACCTAGTACACCAAGGAGAACATTAGAAGCGGAGTGCTAAATGTCTCTCAGTCGATCATCCAGATTTTGCCCCTTGACTCCGCTAGGGTGAAATCTGAGAAGTGTTATCTTCCTTTGCATCTGCACTATCCATCATTATTCATCATGGTAGTTTGTTGTGTTACCAGGATCCTTGACACGGATATTGGTAAAACCTTGATGAATATAGGAATGCTCAAGTTCTTGAGAGCACGCACAAGCACTAGGTGTTATCACCGGCACTAACCGAGATTGCTCCCAGTGTTCTTGGTTATGCTATAACCTCTCAAAGAGTAGATTCACTCTCTACTGTTGGGTTTCTTTCCAGTTACCAGAATCATTCCCAGCATTTGCATTTTGTTCCCAGCTTGCACCACCATTGTGCCATCTACCATGGGCTGCCCTTTTCAGCAATTGTTGTTCGGGATCATCCTCAAAAGTGGACTTGCCATGGGTCCCATTCATTTTTGATGATAAGCAAATCATCCCTTGTGTTGTCTTCAGCAAGGTAGTCCACATCATCCATTCTGGCCCGAGAATGTAATTCTTTCGGACTCCGTCAAACGATCGTTTGCGAATACCTTAAGCTGGTATAGAGAATTTCAATGATCTCTATATCAAAAGTAATTCTTTTTGCCACTTAAGGGGATAATTCTACGAGTCACCTTCTCTAAGGTGCCCCGTCTGGTGACCTCGATCACCATTTTCTTAGGTGTGGAATTATTGCCTACCGAGTGAACCTTCATCGTTTATTTCACTCCATCCCCCTGGAGGTGTACTCCGTGTCTCAGCTCAAGAGATGTTTCAACGTCTCACTCCAGGAGTTGGTCTTGAGTTGCTCGATCTCTCAGAAGATCAATTTGGTAGAGTTTCTCTCATCGCCACCGTTTTGGACAAAGATCTCGAAAGCAAGGATGTCAAGATCAACATGATGCAAGAAATCAACATTTCTATGAAGTGCAACCTGGATCATGAAGATTGTGTTAGTTAGTGTTCCCTCTGACTTCTTACCCTACGCTTGAATCTCGGGACGAGATTCTTGTTTAGTGGGGGTGAGTTGTCACAGCCCTAGATCAGCCCTTGCCTGTCTTGCTTGGTCTTCATGTGCATCATGTTTAATTTCCTCAGAAACTGGAAATGGGGATGTTCAAACCCTAGCACCAATGAATTCAACTAGGGAAAAATTTAAAATCTTTTTCAATGAACCCAAAATGCCCTTTGGAATAGTTCATCATTTTTGGATTGATTAAAAACCTCTGCCAAAAATGTTACACATATTTCTAGGACCATTCTGGATTTTGAATTAAATCATATCTTACTTGCATTTGGGCATTTAAATTTTATATATTATTTTAAATGCTTAAATAATCCTAAACTGAAATGTTCCATGTTGGTTATATGCTAAACAGTGGGCATGAGCAGTTTGGTGATTTTTGAAAGTGCCTAAGCATTTTTAGAAAAGCCACAAAGTTACAAAAGAAATTGATAATAGAAAACAGAAACATAAATAGAAAAAGGAGAACGATTACCTGGCCTTACCTGCGGCCCAGCTGGCGGCCCAGCCCACCGCCGCCGCCTCCCTGTCGTCTTCCTCCTTGCCAGGAGGACGACGCCGTGTCGCCCCGCGCACGCGCCGAGGTTTTCACCTCCTGCTTCGTGCTGGCGACCTCCCGTTCGAGCCTACCCGCACCTGGAGACGCCCAGAGCCCCCTGGTCCCTTCTCCCTCACCCTCTGCTCTCTCCCTCGTCCCCTAGCCCCTTCCCCGAGCTCACCGAGAGCGCTGCCGTCGCCGTCGTTCGTTTTTGCCGCGGCCACTGCCACTTCTTCGCCTCGTTGACATATCCAGAGGCACTACCGCTATGACCACGACCGCTACACCGAGTCACGCGCCTCGGGGAGCCCCGCTTCGTCTTCTTGGGCATCGTCTTCAACCTCGGCCGCCCGAGATCGCCGGCGATTCCCTGCCTTCTTCGACGCCTCCCCCGAGCCGCAGAGCACCCCTACGACACCGCGGTGAGCCCCTGGTTATTTCTCCCCTAGCCCCGCCGCCGATTTCTTCCTCTACCGTGCCAACTACCGGAGCCGTGAGCTTCCACCCGCCGGCCATGGCGCAACCACGGCCACAGCTGCTGCCGCTCTCGTCCGAGCCCATAAACACACTCAGCGCACCCCCAGGAGCACGCCGCACCCACCAGCTCACCTCCCCGTGCCCCGCAGCGCCTAACTCGATGGAGCCCGAACTCCGGCGCCACCGTGAGCTCGTTTCCGACGAGCTCCGGCCACCCCAGCTACTCCCACTTGCGGGGATGGATGCGGGAGAGCACGGGCTCCCTCGTGGTGCCCTCAGCGTGCCCAGCCGCGGCCTGCAGCGCCGCCCCGACCAACTCTGGCGAGCCACCGCCGTGTTCTTTGGTCGCCGGCGCTAAGCCACCGACGTGGCTCACTTAGTTAGCACTAATGACCCCCCTGGGTCAATGACAGGTGGACCCAGGCCCTAACTAATTAAGGTTAGATTTAGTTTAGTGTTATTTACCTCTGTTTGTTAGATTGGACACTGACATGTGGGCCCTGGGCCCACTGACAGTTCAGTTAGTATTAACTTAAGGCTAACTAACCCTGTTAATTAGATGTGTCATTGACACGTGGGGCCCAGACTCTGTTAACCTTTAGTTTCGTTTTAAAAACGTTTAGTTAGCCCTGAGAGACTGACCAGTGGGACCCACTGGTCAGGTTTGACCCGAACAGCCCCTGTTGACCTGCTGACGTCAGCATGTGGTCATGCTGACACAGTAAAGTGTTTCTGGAATTTATATAAATCTAAATGATTTATTTATTTCAGAAAATAGCCAAAACTTCTAAAAATCATAGAAAATAAACTATAGCTCACATGAAAATAATTTATATATGAAAATTGATCAGAAAAATCCAAGGAATCTGTTTATGGCATTTTCGTGCATGTTTGAACAAGTTAAACCTGCTGATCAGGTCAAATCAATTAAATGGCATTTGAATAATCACATATGGAGTTTGAATTTGAACCTTTGGTTCAAACCAACTTCATTTAATATGGTTGCTAGTTGCATTAGCTCAAATCACAACATAATGCCATGTCATGATCATGCATCATATTGTGCATTGCATTGATTGTGTTCTTTCTTTGTTTGTCGGTTTTGTCCCCTCTCAGTAGACGATGTTCCGACGATGAGTTCGATGACACCGATGAAGACCCAATGTTATCTTCAGAAGTGCGAGGCAAGCAAAACCCCATTGAGCATTCCAATACAACCCCACTCTCTCGCTCTTGCTCTATTTTAATGCATTAGGACAACAACGCTTCAACTATTACCTATTGCGGTAGTTGAACCCCTTTCCACTGCATGACATGTCATTGCCACAGTAAATAGTTGAAACCCACTAGTATGAGTAGGAGTTGTTTGAGCCATGTTGTGCCTACTCTTTCATGCTTTCTGGTTATGCCTGCTATTGCTTAGAGTTGTGTCAGGTCTGATTCATCGGGGATGAATTGGAATGTGGTGAACATGTCTTATTATTGAGAGCTAAGTGTGTGAACACGATTTGGTAAAGGTAGCGATGAGAGGCCATGTAGGAGTACATGGTGGGTTGTCTCATTGCAGCCGTCCTCAGGAACTGAGTTCTGTGTTGGTTGGTCCATGAAACAACTACTACCACACATTGGGATCCTTAATTGACTCTCTCGACTTATTAATCAACATGATTTCTGTCCAGGAGTGCAACTAGTTTCTGGTGTTTGTAGTTTACAGGAGGTCGTGCACAGCGCTGACCCTCGGGGTGGGCTGTGACGCGGCAGGTACGTGGCACGGTGTACCGATTGCCCGTTTGGTGATGCGGGAACCCTGTACACATTGTTTGGGGCCGTGAGCAACACCCCGGCCGGATCTCCCCACGGATGGAACCCAAATAGGTGATAAACCTGGACGAGAGACTTGTGTGGTTAGTCAGGTCGTGGCCGACACCCTCGCTAGGCCTCCGCTTGAAGGTTGCCGAGTACATGTCGTGTAAACGGCGGTAAGTGGTGAGAGCGTGTGTGAAGAAGTACACCCCTGCAGGGTTATATATAATCTATTCGAATAGCCGTGTCCGCGGAAATGGACTTCTGGGTTGCCTATTACAGTTCATAGACAAGTGAAAGTGGATACTCTAAAACGCGCAAGATAACCGTGAGTGCTATGGATGGCCTTCTCGTAGGGAGACGGGAGCGGATCCATAGTGGTGTATTGATTGGTGAATATGTGGACTCGTGTGCGCCACCTCAAAAGAGTTACTTGCAGTCGTAGTTCAGGATAGCCACCGAGTCAAAGCTGGCTTACTGCAGTCAAGCACCATCACCCCTTTGTTGATACTGATGCATATGTAGCTAGTTCTGATGTAAGTCTTGCTGAGTACCTTTGTACTCACGTTTGCTTAATTTATGTTTTTGCAGAGAGACTTCAGTCTTGCTAGTGGTTCCGCGTGGACTTCGACGTTTAGCTTGTTACCTCAGCTACGATCTTGTACCCTTGGGAGGGTCTTGTAGATAGTCAGGCTGTTCAGCCTTTTTCATTTGTAGTTGTCTATACTCAGACATATTATGCTTCCGTTGCCTGTATGCTCTGTATGTTGGGTCATGTGACCTCTGTTTGTAATAAATGCTATGATGGCTCTTCTGGGCCTTTATCTATATGAGTTGTTGAGTTGTGTTGTGATGCCTTGTTGTACATCACATACTTGCATGTTATGCGTACGTGTAATATGTATTGCTATGTGTGGGATCCGACACCTAGTTGTTTACCTTTGGTAGCCTACCTTACAGGGAAATGTCTCCTAGTGCTTCCACTGAGCCTTGGTAGCTTGCTACTGCTCTGGAACACTTAGGCTGGCCGGCATGTGTCCTTCTTCGTTCCTGTGTCTGTCCCTTAGGGGAAATGTCACGCGTTGTTCCTTTAAGTCCTTGTAGCTTGCTACGACTTGGGTTCATACGTTGATGACCGACACGTTCGTTGCTGGGTCATGTATGCCTGTCTCTGTAATTTAGTGCCACTTTTGGTTTATAACTAGTCATGTCGGCCCGGGTTCTCTGTCATATGGATGCTAGCGACACTATCATATACGTGTGCCAAAATGCGCAAACGGTCCCGGGCCAGGTAAGGTGGCACCCGTGGGGATACCGTGCGTGAGGTCGCAAAGTGATATGATGTGTTACAGTCTAGACTTGTGTGACTTAGGATCGGGGTCCAGACAGGGCCTTCACAGTATCACCCCATGCGAGGAGGCGTTTGGGATGATAACGCTTGCGCCAGTCGGATTTCGGCGATGCCGGCCGCACGCTGGCTTCCGGAAGTCGGATCGCGGCATCCCGACACGAGCGGGAAAACGAGGCATCTGTCGAATCTTGAAGGGGAAGGGACGCGTTCCCCGTGCCCCGGTGTCACGCCACGTGGAGACCAAGGGCTGGCGCGGGGGGGAAACATGCCCGCAGAGCGCGGGGAAGTGGAAACATGGGCGCAGTCGTTCCCACTCCCCCACATTTCGCCGTGGCTTATAAAAACGGGGGGAGGGAGTGGCGGAGGCACTCAGGCATGATACGTCTCCAACGTATCCACAATTTTTGATTTTTCCATGCTATTATATTATATGTTTTGGATGTTTAAAGGGCTTTAATATGCACTTTTATTATTTTTGGGACTAACCTACTAACCAAAGGCCCAGTGTAAATTGCTGTTTTTTGCATATTTCAGTGTTTCACAGAAAAGGAATATTAAACGGAATCTAAACGGAATGAAACCTTCGTG
Source organism: Secale cereale (assembly GCA_902687465.1). NCBI lineage: Eukaryota > Viridiplantae > Streptophyta > Magnoliopsida > Poales > Poaceae > Secale > Secale cereale. The sequence goes on from LR738711.1 coordinate 142,030,374, forward strand.
AGGATCGCTTTGTAACAAACGCAATCCAAGAGACTTGGAGTACAAGTCTGGGAAGCCATGAGGCGGCCACGAGGCAGGAGGGTGTGCATAGGGGGGTAGGCGCACCCCCACCTTCGTGTGCCCCTCGTAGCTCCACCGACGTACTTCTTCAGCCTATATATACTCATATACCCTGAAAACATCCGAGGGCACCACGAAACCCTATTTCCACCACCGCAACCTTCTGTACCCATGAGATGCCATCTTGGGGCCTTTTCCGGTGCTCTGATGGAGGGGGAATCGATCACGGAGGGCTTCTACATCAACACCATGGCCTCTCTGATGATGTGTGAGTAGTTTAACATAGACCTTCGGGTCCATAGTTATTAGCTAGATGGCTTCTTCTCTCTCTATGGATCTCAATACAAAGTTCTCCTCAATCTTCTTGGAGATCTATTCGATGTAATACTTTTTGCGTTGTGTTTGTCCAGATCCGATGAATTGTGGGTTTATAATCAAGATTATCTATGAACAATATTTGATTCTTCTCTGAATTTTTATATGCATGATTTAATATCTTTGCAAGTCTCTTCGAATTATCAGTTTGGTTTGGCCTACTAGATTGATCTTTCTTGCAATGGGAGAAGTGAAGGAAATATGCCCTAGAGGCAATAATAAAGATGTTATTTGTATTTCCTTATATCATGATAAATGTGTTTTATTCATGCTAGAATTGTATTAACCGGAAACTTAGTACATATGTGAATACATAGACAAAACAGTTTGTCCCTAGTATGCGTCTACTAGACTAGCTCATTGATCAAAGATGGCTATGTTTCCTAGCCATAGACATGAGTTGTCATTTTATCAATGGGATCACACCATTAGGAGAATGATGTGATGGACTAGACCCACCGTTAGCTTAGCACTATGATCGTTTAGTTTTACTACTATTGCTTTCTTCATGACTTATACATGTTCCTATGACTATGAGATTATGCAACTCCCGAATACCGTAGGAACACCTTGTGTGCTATCAAACATCACAACGTAACTGGGTGATCATAAAGATGCTTAGAGGTGTCTCCAAAAGTGTTCGTGGTGTTGGCATAGATCAAGACTAGGATTTGTCACTCCGAGTGTCGGAGAGGTATCTCTGGGCCCTCTCGGTAATGCACATCATAATAAGACTTGCAAGCAAATGACTAATGAGTTAGTCACGAGATGATGTATTACGGAACGAGTAAAGAGACTTGCCGGTAATGAGATTGAACTAGGTATAGAGATACCGACGATCGAATCTCGGGCAAGTAACATACCGATGACAAAAGGAATAACATATGTTGTTATGCGGTTTTGTGGGATCGAAGAAGGTGAGAGTGTCTAGAGGGGGGGTGATTAGACTACTCGACAAGATAAAAATTCTATCTTTTATCAAGAACAAATTTTGACAGTTTTTGCATAGCACACAAGTCAAGTAGAAAACTACACATGCAATTCTAGAGTATGGGCAGCGGAAAGTAAATTGCACAAGTAGTAAAGAGAAGTGGAGAAGATCAAACGCAGTTTGGAGACACGGAGATTTTTGTCGTGGTTCCGATAGGTGGTGCTATCGTACATCCACGTTGATGGAGACTTCAACCCACGGAGGGTAACGGCTGCGCGAGTCCACGGAGGGCTCCACCCACGAAGGGTCCACGAAGAAGCAACCTTGTCTATTCCATCATGGCCTACGCCCACGGAGGACTAGCCTTACTCGGGGTAGATCTTCACGAAGTAGGCGATCTCCTTGCCCTTACAAACTTCTTGGTTTAACTCCACATCTCAAAGACGGAGGCTCCCAAGCGACACCTAACCAATCTAGGAGGCACCACCCTCCAAAAGGTAATAGATGTTGTTGATGATGATGAACTCCTTGATCTTGTGCTTCAAATGATAATCTTCCCAACACTCAACTCTCCTCACTGATATGGCTGTGGTGGAAGAAAGGATTGAGTGGAAAGCAACTTGGGAAGGCTAGAAATCAAGTTTCATATGGTAGGAATGGAATGACTTGATCTCAACACAAGGGTAGGTAGTTCTCTTCTCAGAAAGTGTATGGTAGGAATGGTAGACTTTCTGATGGCTCTCTTCGCGAATGAAGAGGGGGTGGAGGGGTATATATAGCCTCCACACAAAATCCAACCGTTACACACATAATTGAGCAATCTCGGTGAGACCGAAGTGAAAACTCGGTCAGACCGAAAGTTCAAATATAGTGAACGTTGGGATTTTCGGTGGGACCGAAAATACCATCTCGGTGAGACCGAAAGTGTAAAGATATGAACGTTGGAGATTTCGGTGGGACCGAGAAAGAAAACTCGGTTGGACCGATTTGAGAAAGGATAGGGACAAGCCAGTTTCGGTGTGACCGAAAATGCAATCTCGGTGAGACCGATTTGAGCCAAGACAGAACCTGGTCAATTTCGGTAAGACCGAAAATGCAAACTCGGTTATTCCGATATGATGTCAAATGGTTACAGAAGGTTGGCAGTCCACATTTCGGTGTGACCGATCTCAAACTCGGAAAGACCGATTTTTCTAGGGTTTGGAATATGGCTGAAGTGGTTCATCTCGGTGGGACTGAGTTGGAAGAATCGGTTTGTCCGAGATTACTTATGAGTGTGTTTGGTAGTGAAAGGTGCTGATAGTTGAGGGAGCTAGATCACTAAGCACTTGAGCAACCAGATCATCAACACAACCTCATCCCCTTTTAATAGTATTGGCTTTTCCTATGGACTCAATGTGATCTTTGATCACTAAACCAAAAATGGAGTCTTGAGCTTTTGCCAATGCTTGCCTTAGCATTTGAGGGGTCCACTTCTTCAGTCATCTTGCCATACCAATGTGATTGAATTTCCTGAAACATACTTGATAAAAGCATTAGTCCAACCACAAAGTATGTTGTCATTAATTACCAAAACCACCCAGGGAGCAAATGTGCTTTCAATCTCCCCCTTTTTGGTAATTGATGGCAACACACTAAAATTATACAAAACAAAACATCAAAGCTTTTTGAAAGAAAGACAGAATTATCACGAAAGCTTTGACAAGCATGTAGTACACAGGCTCCCCCTACAAGTGTGCAAGATTTTCATAGATTATGGTTTTGGAATACCACAAGCACACAAGAGAGATAAGCAAGATGTGCTACATGCAGCTTGGCTATATGCATCAGAGCAGATGAAAGGGAAGTGAGTGATAATGCAAATGTGCATGGTGATTTCTTGCAAACAAGTATTTACAAGCAAGTCACCATCATGCACATTCTGCAAGATGCATATACTTACCTTGAGGTTCCTTGGCATTGTACCTGAAAGGATAAACTTGGGAAAACAAGGTTAGATAACACAAGAGTATTCCTTCAACCAACTGCAAGAACATCAAGAGTACCAAGCCAGGGAGGACATGTATAAAGAGTGTCTCATATTGAGCACAGGCTTGAATCAGCAAACATGTCTCCGAAACTAAAATATTTTCAATGAACTCTGAGAGATTTTGCTTTCCATAAGATATCAATTGTGAAGATTCCTCTAAGTCTTCTCCCCCTAAACTAAAAGATTCCATAAGATGTCAGAACAAGGGGTTTTGATGGAAAGAGCAAAAATCAAAAGAAAGATGCCAATTGAGAATGATGTCCAAATGTAAAACAGCTTTGATGTGATTCTCTCCCCCTTAAGATATTCTTCCTAAGTCTTCTCTTCTCCCTACTCCCCCTAAGTCTTCTCCCCCTTTGACATCAAGTGCCGAAAAGGACAGCAAACTAGGTAGGGCAGGAAAGATGGAAAGAAAGAAAGAAGTGGGATCCTTAAGAATCACAACAGGGCAAATAGGAACATTCATAGAGAAACAATTTTAATTTAAATTTGAGTCTTCTCCCCCTTAAGGTTTAAATTTGAGTGGAGCTGCAGAAGTTGATGTCCTGGAAGATAAATCGGTGACACCGAATTAGATGGATCGGTGGGTCCGAATCCTTTTCGGTTAGACCGAAAATTTCAAATCGGTGACGCCGAGTTTATTCCAAGGAAAAACAGAAATAATTCAGCTCACTGTGCGAGGAATGTTTCAAAGGATTTGCAAGGAATTTGTAAAAGATTTTCGGGGAATTGATCAGAGCCAAAAGGATATTCACAAAGACATAAGAAAAGAAAGAAAAAAGTTCCTAGATGAAGTTTTTTTTTTGTGTAAAGAAAAACTCAATGAGAGAACATAAGAGAAAACAGAAAAACTCCAAAAGCATATGTACTTCATCTAGAAAAAGGTCGGCGACAAAGTCACCTATGTTTGAGTATATTGACTTAGGAGTCAAATGAGGACATTTGATCATAGGTCATACTCATCATTTAAGCTCAAAATGGGGTTGCCATTTTTCGATTAAGCATTTGATGTGATCACATCTTATGAAGCTGCTTGTACTCATGACTTTGAGCAAAGCTTCTTAAAGATGTGAAGAACATACCTTGGGCTTGTTGATGCTTTGCTCATGTAGGTAAGCTTGATGTAGGTGCTCATTGAATGTGAAGTTGGAGCACCATTTCTACTTGTGTAGTTTATCTTCCTACATGGGTTAGGCAAGCAAGGAAATATTCGAGAATATCCAAGATGACAAGAGTGAAATACTAGATGTATAAGATGTCAAAAAGGATATGTGGAATTTTGTTCCTTGAACTCAACATCCCAAAGGGCTAGATACTTGGTCAAATGACAAGATTACTCAAGATTTGAGTGAGTGGTAATCTTGTGGAATGTAGATCATCCAAGTACCTGCAAGGAGTTAGATGCAATACAAGGAGGCAAATGTGTCCAAGACATATGATCATCATCATAAGAGAAATATCAAGGATTAGTCAAGTGAGCTCATGCCTTGCATGAATCAATGGAGTTCTCACTCCAAGTTTGAAGCATCAATGATGTTCAACTCACTCCTTAAGCGACAAAACACTTTCTCATCAAGAGGTTTTGTAAAGATATCAGCAAGTTGTTTGTCAGTACGAACATGCTTAAGATTAATGTCACCCTTGGCAATATGATCACGAATAAAATGGTGACGAACTTCAATATGCTTTGTTCGAGAGTGTTGCACTGGATTGTGTCCAATCTTGATTGCACTCTCATTGTCACAAAGCAAGGGAACACGTCTCACATGTATCCCATAATCCTTAAGCGTTTGTGTCATCCATAGCAATTGAGCGCAACACGAACCAGTAGCAATATATTATGCTTCGGCAGTGGATAATGATACCGAATTTTGTTTCTTGGAGGACCAAGATACAAGGGATCGACCAAGAAATTGACACGTACCCGAAGTTGACTTTCTATCAACCTTGTCACCGGCGTAGTCCGAGTCGGAATAGCCAACAAGGTCGAAAGAGGCCCTCTTAGGATACCAAATGCCAAAGTTTGGTGTGTGTATCAAGTATCTCACTATCCTTTTAACAGCTTTAAGATGACATTCTTTAGGGGCTGCTTGATATCGCGCACACATGCATACACTCAACATTATGTCAGGACGAGAAGCACAAAGATATAGTAGAGAACCAATCATAGAACGGTAAACCCTTTGATCAACGAGTTCTCCATCTTTTGTCAAGTCATTATGTCCACTAGTAGGCATGGGGGTACTCATACCTTTGCTTTCTTGCATGTTGAACTTCTTGAAGAGATCCTTGGTGTACTTTGTTTGTGAGACAAAGGTACCTTCCTTAGATTGCTTGATTTGCAACCCAAGGAAGAATTTGAGTTCACACATCATGGACATCTCATACTTCTCTGACATGAGCTGTCCAAACTTCTTGCTAAAATGGGGGTTAGTTGAACCAAAGATAATATCATCAACATATATTTGGCACACAAATAGTTCACCATTAACCCTTTTCGTGAACAGCGTTGAGTCTATCTTTCCAATCTCAAAGCCTATTTCAAGAAGAAAACTAGTTAAGCATTTGTACCAAGCTCTAGGAGCTTGTTTAAGACCATAAAGAGCTTTATGCAACTTGTAAACATGATTAGGCTTTTTGGGATTCACAAATCCGGGAGGTTGTTTCACAAATACTTCCTCCTCAATTTCACCATTTAGGAAAGCACTTTTGATATCCATTTGATAGAGAGTAATATCATGATGATTGGCATAAGCAAGAAGAATGCGAATGGATTCAAGTCTAGCAACGGGGGCATAGGTCTCACCATAGTCCATACCTTCGACTTGTGTGTAACCTTGAGCTACGAGACGAGCCATGTTGCGGATGACTTGTCCATCTTCATCTTGCTTGTTCCGAAACACCCATTTGGTTCCAATGATGTTTTGATCATCGTTGGGCTTCTCTACCAAAGTCCATACCTTGTTCCTCTCGAAGTTGTGTAGTTCTTCGTGCATAGCGTTCACCCAATCCGGGTCTTCAAGTGCTTCTTCTACCTTCATAGGTTCAATACTAGAGATAAATGAGTAATGCTCACAAAAGTTAGCGAAGCGAGTTTTAGAGCGAGTAATTCTCCCGGAGTTGATGTCGTTCATCATTTGTTCCACGGGATGATTTTTCTTGACTCTTGCTCGGACTCGGGATAGCTTTTGTTGATGTTGTGGCTCAGCTTCCTCATCATCTTCATCTTCCTCTTCTTCTTCTTCATTGTTGTTGGTGTTGTCTTGAGGCGGTGGAGAAGGAGGTTGTGGTGGATCTTCTTGTTGCATTTCCTCATCTTGGTGAGTTCCACTTGTGGAGGCCTCCATGTTGCCTTGAGGTTCATCTCGCCGTGAGATAGGGGGCTCCACATATGTAGATGAGGTACTCTCCTTCACTTCCATGGGACGGATCTTTCCAATAGATAAGTCTTGGATTGCTTCCGATGGGTCCTTGTCTCCTACATCAATAGGCATTTGCTCTACTTGCGAGCCATTAGATTCATCAAACTTCACATCTACCGTCTCTTCAACCTTTCGGGTGAAATTATTGTAGACACGGTAGGTGTGGGAGTTTGATCCATAACCAAGGAGAAAGCCTTCATGAGATTTAGGAGCAAATTTAGACCGACGATGCTTATCAAGGATATAACATTTTGAACCAAAGACACGAAAGTATCCCACTTGGGGTTTGTTACCGGTGAGAAGCTCGTATGATGTCTTGCCGAGAAGCTTATGAAGATAAAGCCTGTTGATAGCATGACAAGCTGTCTCGACCGCTTCTCCCCAAAAGTGCTTCGGTGTCTTGTATTCATCAAGCATCGTTCTCGCCATCTCAATGAGCGTTCGGTTCTTCCTCTCAACAACTCCATTATGTTGAGGAGTGTACGTAGCCGAGAACTCATGTAGAATTCCTTCCTCATCGAGAAAAGAGTCTACATTGGCGTTCTTGAACTCCGTTCCATTGTCACTCCGAACTTTCTTGATCTTCACCTCAAATTGATTTTGGGCCTTTTTGGCAAAGGTCTTGAAGATCCTCTGAACCTGCGATTTATCATCAAGGAAAAATACCCACGTAAATCTGGAATAATCATCAACTATGACTAGACCAAAGGAGTTACCACCAAGGCTTTTGTAAGCATTGGGACCGAAGAGATCCATATGAAGAAGCTCAAGCGGTCTCCTTGTGGTCATGATGTTTTTTACGGGATGACTTCCACCAACTTGTTTTCCTGCTTGACAAGCACTACAAAGTCTATCTTTGTCAAAGAAAACATCTTTAACACCAAGAATATGATCACCTTTGATCAGCTTGTCTAGATTACGCATACCAACATGTCCTAGCCTTCTATGCCACAACCAACCTTTAGAGGATTTAGCAATGAAACAAGCTCTAGGTTGGGCTTTCTTAGTGAAATCAACAATGTATAGATCACCTCTACGGATACCGGTAAATGCCATGTTTTGATTGTCACGACGAAAGACTTGGCAATCTACTTTGGTGAATAGCACATTGAATCCAAAGTCAGCTAATCTAGACACGGAAAGTAAATTGTATCCAAGAGATTCTACAAGCATGACATTTTGAATAGAGCTATCATGAGATATGGCCACCTTACCAAGGCCAAGTACCTTACCCTTGGAGTTGTCTCCAAAAGTCACATACTTGCGTGGGCCATCGTTCTTTGCAAGCTCTCGAAACATGTCTTTGTCTCCGGTCATGTGGTCGGTGCATCCACTATCAAGAATCCACTCTTTTCCACCGGACATGTAGTCTCTCATATTTGCCATAAGATTTAGACTCTTCATGACCTTGTCTAGCTCGGTGTCTGAATCGGAGTAATCATCATCTTGCTCATGCTCATCATCATATTGACCCATAGATTGTTCATCATCAACACCTAGGTCAATTTGATAAGTACTTGCATTAGTTTGGTCAATGTGACAATAATCTTCGGAATGCAATGCAAGAGCATTTCTAATTATAACATTGATAAGACCGGGATCACCCTTCTTTTTCATAAGATCACGAAGCTCAAAGAAGCATTTATCAAAGTTGGGATCATTGGGGTGCAACTTATCAAATTCAATAGTCTTGTGTAGAATTTCATCAAGACTTCTCAAAGAGTAGTCCGGATAAAGTTCTTCCAAGAATTTCCACATAGTATAGGCGCACTCAAAGTTTGTAACAAGATTAAGCAAGCCATCGGGTAACCCTCTAATGATAAGATTTACAGTTCTAAGGTTACGAAGCAAATCAAGCTCTTCATCCATGGTAGGGTGCAAGGGGTCAAAAGGAGGCACATAGGGGGTCTTAACATATTTGCACAAATTGTACATCTTAAAGATACTAAGCATTTCAGACCTCCAAGAGTTATAGAACCTTCCATTATGAACAGGCACTCTATGGCTAACACTCCCATCCGTAGACACGTCCATCTTCCTCCAATGGTGTGTAAACCAAAGCAATGGAGACCAATGCTCTGATACCAATTGTGGGATCAAAGAAGGTGAGAGTGTCTAGAGGGGGGGTGATTAGACTACTCGACAAGATAAAAATTCTGTCTTTTATCAAGAACAAATTTTGACAGTTTTGCATAGCACACAAGTCAAGTAGCAAACTACACATGCAATTCTAGAGTATGGGCAGCGGAAAGTAAATTGCACAAGTAGTAAAGAGAAGTGGAGAAGATCAAACGCAGTTTGGAGACACGGAGATTTTTGTCGTGGTTCCGATAGGTGGTGCTATCGTACATCCACGTTGATGGAGACTTCAACCCACGGAGGGTAACGGCTGCGCGAGTCCACGGAGGGCTCCACCCACGAAGGGTCCACGAAGAAGCAACCTTGTCTATTCCATCATGGCCTACGCCCACGGAGGACTAGCCTTACTCGGGGTAGATCTTCACGAAGTAGGCGATCTCCTTGCCCTTACAAACTTCTTGGTTCAACTCCACATCTCAAAGACGGAGGCTCCCAAGCGACACCTAACCAATCTAGGAGGCACCACCCTCCAAAAGGTAATAGATGTTGTTGATGATGATGAACTCCTTGCTCTTGTGCTTCAAATGATAATCTCCCCAACACTAAACTCTCCTCACTGATATGGCTGTGGTGGAAGAAAGGATTGAGTGGAAAGCAACTTGGGAAGGCTAGAAATCAAGTTTCATATGGTAGGAATGGAATGACTTGATCTCAACACAAGGGTAGGTAGTTCTCTTCTCAGAAAGTGTATGGTAGGAATGGTAGACTTTCTGATGGCTCTCTTCACGAATGAAGAGGGGGTGGAGGGGTATATATAGCCTCCACACAAAATCCAACCGTTACACACATAATTGAGCAATCTCGGTGAGACCGAAGTGAAAACTCCGTCAGACCGAAAGTTCAAATATAGTGAACGTTGGGATTTTCGGTGGGACCGAAAATACCATCTCGGTGAGACCGAAAGTGTAAAGATATGAACGTTGGAGATTTCGGTGGGACCGAGAAAGAAAACTCGGTTGGACCGATTTGAGAAAGGATAGGGACAAGCCAGTTTCGGTGTGACCGAAAATGCAATCTCGGTGAGACCGATTTGAGCCAAGACAGAACCTGGTCAATTTCGGTAAGACCGAAAATGCAAACTCGGTTATTCCGATATGATGTCAAATGGTTACAGAAGGTTGGCAGTCCACATTTCGGTGTGACCGATCTCAAACTCGGAAAGACCGATTTTTCTAGGGTTTGGAATATGGCTGAAGTGGTTCATCTCGGTGGGACTGAGTTGGAAGAATCGGTTTGTCCGAGATTACTTATGAGTGTGTTTGGTAGTGAAAGGTGCTGATAGTTGAGGGAGCTAGATCACTAAGCACTTGAGCAACCAGATCATCAACACAACCTCATCCCCTTTTAATAGTATTGGCTTTTCCTATGGACTCAATGTGATCTTTGATCACTAAACCAAAAATGGAGTCTTGAGCTTTTGCCAATGCTTGCCTTAGCATTTGAGGGGTCCACTTCTTCAGTCATCTTGCCATACCAATGTGATTGAATTTCCTGAAACATACTTGATAAAAGCATTAGTCCAACCACAAAGTATGTTGTCATTAATTACCAAAACCACCCAGGGAGCAAATGTGCTTTCAGGTTTGACCGATAAAGATCTCCGTAGAATATGTAGGAGCCAATATGAGCATCCAGGTTCCGCTATTAGTTATTGATCGGAGATGAGTCTCGATCATGTCTACATAGTTCTCGAACCCGTAGGGTCCGCACGCTTAACGTTTGATGACGATCGGTATTATGAGTTTATGAGTTTTGATGTACCGAAGGTAGTTCGGAGTCCCAGATGAGATCACGGTCATTACGAGGAGTCTCGGAATGTCCGAGACGTAAAGATTGATATATTGGACGACTATATTCGGACACCGGAAGTGTTCCGTAAAGTATCAGAATTAACCGGAGTACCGAGGGGGTTACCGGAACCCCCTGGGGAAGCTATGGGCCTTAATGGGCTGTAGGAGAAAGAGGGAAGGAGGGCGAGGGCTGGGCCGCGCGCCACCCACCCCTTGGTCCGAATTGGACAAGGAAGGAGGGGGGCCGGTGCCCCTTTCCTTCTCCTTCTCCCTCTCCTTCCTTTCCCCCTTCTCCCTTTTGGTAGTTCCTACTAGGAATAGGATTGCAATCCTATTCCTAGTAGGATTGCTCCTCCTTGGCGCGCCAATAGGGGCCGGCCGGCCTCCCCCCTTGCTCCTTTATATATGGGGGCAAGGGGGCACCCAAAGACACACAAGTTGAATTGTTTTAGCTGTGTGCGGTGCCCCCCTCCACAGAAACACACCTCGGTCATACTGTCGCATTGCTTAGGCGAAGCCCTGCGCCGGAAACTTCATCATATCCATCACCACGCCGTCGTGCTGACGAAAATCTCCCGTGAAGCTCAACTGGATCAAGAGCTCGTGGGACGTCATCAAGCTGAACGTGTGCTGAACGCGGAGGTGCCGTACGTTCGGTGTTTGATCGGTTGGATCGCGAAGAAGTTTGACTACATCAACCGCGTCACTTGACGCTTTTGCTCCCGGTCTACGAGGGTACGTAGACACACTCTCCCTCTCGTTGCTATGCATCTGGTGGATAGATCTTGCGTGATCGTAGGAAAAATTTAAAATACTACGTTCCCCAATAGTGGCATCATGAGCCAGGTCTATGCGTAGATGATATGCACGAGTAGAACACAATGAGTTGTGGGCGATACTAGTCATACTGCTTACCAGCATGTCATACTTTGCTTCAACGGTATTGTGAGATGAAGCGGCTCGGACCGACATTACGCGTACGCTTACGCGAGACTGGTTTCACCGTTATGAGCACTCGTTGTTTAAAGGTGATTGGCGGGTGTCTGTCTCTCTCACTTTAGCTGAATCAAGTGTGGCTACGCCCGGTCCTTGTGAAGGTTAAAACAGCACATACTTGACGAAACATCGTTGTGGTTTTTGTATGCGTAGGTAAGAACGGTTCTTGCTAAGCCCGTAGCAGCCACGTAAAACTTGCAACAACAAAGTAGAGGACGTCTAACTTGTTTTTGCAGGGCATGTTGTGATGTGATATGGTCAAGACATGATGAGATATACGGTTTTGTATGAGATGATCATGTTTTGTAAAGTTATCGGCAACTGGCAGGAGCCATATGGTTGTCGCTTTATTGTATGAAATGCAATCGCCATGTAATTGCTTTACTTTATCACTAAGCGGTAGCGATAGTCATAGAAACAATAGTTGGCGAGACGAAAACGATACTATGATGGAGATCAAGGTGTCGTGCCGGTGACGAAGGTGATCATGAAGGTGCTTTGGAGATGGAGATCAAAAGCACAAGATGATGATGGCCATATCATGTCACATATTTTGATTGCATGTGATGTTTATCTTATTATGCTTCTTATTTTGCTTAGTACGACGGTAGCATTATAAGATGATCCCTTACAAAATTTCAAGGTATAAGTGTTCTCCCTGAGTATGCACCATTGCGAAAGTTCGTCGCCGAGACACCACGTGATGATCGGGTGTGATAAGCTCTACGTTCAAATACAACGGGTGTAAGCCAGTTTTGCACGCGCAGAATACTCGGGTTAAACTTGACGAGCCTAGCATATGCAGATATGGCCTCGGAACACTGGAGACCGAAAGGTCGAGCGTGAATCATATAGTAGATATGATCAACATAAGATGTTCACCATTGAAACTACTCCATCTCACGTGATGATCGGACATGGTTTAGTTGATGTGGATCACGTGATCATTTAGATGACCGGAGGGATGTCTATCTAAGTGGGAGTTCTTTAAGTAATATGATTAATTAAACTTTAATTTATCATGAACTTAGTTCTGATAGTTTTTGCATATCTATGTTGTTGTAGATCAATGGCCCGTGCTACCGTTCCTTTGAATTTTAATGCATTCCTAGAGAAAGCTAAGTTGAAAGATGATGGTAGCAATTACACGGACTAGGTCCGTAACTTGAGGATTATCCTCATTGCTGCACAGAAGAATTATGTCCTTGAAGCACCGCTAGGTGACAAGCCCCCTCCCGCTAATGTAGACGCTTTGAACGTCTGGCAGACGCGGTCTGATGACTACACGATAGTTCAGTGTGCCATGCTTTACAGCTTAGAACCGGGACTTCAACGACGTTTTGAACGTCATGGACCATATGAGATGTTCCAAGAGTTGAAGTTAATATTTCAAGCAAATGCCTAGATTGAGAAATATGATATTTCCAATAAGTTCTACAGCTGCAAGATGGAGGAGAATAGTCCTATTAGTGAACACTTGCTTAGAATGTCTGGGTACTACAATCATATGACTCAACTTGGTTGCAAAGTTGACGAGGATAGTGTTATTGATAGAGTTCTTCAATCACTGCCACCAAGCTATAAAGGCTTCATGATGAACTATAATATGCAAGCGATGCAGAAGACAATTCCCGAGCTCTTCGCTATGCTCAAAGCTGCGGAGGTAGAAATCAAAAAGGAGCATCAAGTGTTGATGGTTAACAAGACCACTAGTTTTAAGAAAAAAGGGCAAGGGAAAGAAGGGGAACTTCAAGAAGAATAGCAAGACAGTTGCTACTCCCGCGAAGAAACCCAAGTCTGGAGCCAAGCCTGAAACTGAGTGCTTCTACTGCAAAGGGACTGGACACTGGAAACGGAACTGCCCCAAGTATTTGGCAGATAAGAAGGATGGCAAGGTGAACAAAGGTATATGTGATATACATGTTATTGATGTGTACCTTACTAATGCTCGTAGTAGTACCTGGCTATTTGATACCGGTTCGGTTGCTAATATTTGTAACTCGAAACAGGGACTACGGATTAAACGAAGATTGGCTAAGGACGAGGTGACGATGCGCGTGGGAAATGGTTCCAAAGTCGATGTGATCGCCGTCGGCACGCTACCTCTACATCTACCTTCGGGATTAGTTTTAGACCTAAATAATTGTTATTTGGTGCCAGCGTTGAGCATGAAAATTATATCTGGATCTTGTTTGTTGCGAGACGGTTATTCATTTAAATCAGAGAATAATGGTTGTTCTATTTTTATGAATAATATCTTTTATGGTCATGCACCCTTGAAGAGTGGTCTATTCTTATTGGATCTCGATTGTAGTGATACACATATTCATAATATTGAAGCCAAAAGATGCAAGGTTAATAATGATAGTGCAACTTATTTGTGGCACTACCGCTTAGGTCATATTGGTGTAAAGCGCATGAAGAAACTCCATAGTGATGGACTTTTGGAATCACTTGATTATGAATCACTTGGTGCTTGCGAACCATGCCTCATGGGCAAGATGACTAAAACTCCGTTCTCCGGAACTATGGAGCGAGCAACAGATTTGCTGGAAATCATACATACTGATGTATGCGGACCAATGAGTGTTGAAGCTCGCGGCGAGTATCGTTATTTTCTGACCTTCACTGATGATTTGAGCAGATATGGGTATATCTACTTAATGAAACACAAGTCTGTAACATTTGAAAAGTTCAAAGAATTTCAGAGTGAAGTAGAGAATCATCGTAACAAGAAAATAAAGTTTCTGCGATCTGATCGTGGAGGTGAATATTTGAGTTACGAGTTTGGTCTTCATTTGAAACAATGTGGAATAGTTTCAAAACTCACGCCACCCAGAACGCCACAGCGTAATGGTGTGTCCGAACGTCGTAACCGTACTTTATTGGATATGGTGCGATCTATGATGTCTCTTACCGATTTACCACTATCGTTTTGGGGTTATGCTTTAGAGACAACTGCATTCACGTTAAATAGAGCACCATCTAAATATGTTGAGACGACACCTTATGAACTATGGTTTGGCAAGAAACCAAAGTTGTCGTTTCTTAAAGTTTGGGGCTGCGATGCTTATGTGAAAAAGCTTCAACCTGATAAGCTCGAACCTAAGTCGGAGAAATGTGTCTTCATAGGATACCCAAAAGAAGCTGTTGGGTACACCTTCTATCACATATCCGAAGGCAATATATTCGTTGCTAAGAATGGATCCTTTCTAGAGAAGGAGTTTCTCTCGAAAGAAGTGAGTGGGAGGAAAGTAGAACTTGATGAGGTAATTGTACCTTCTCCCGAATTGGAAAGTGGAACATCACAGAAACTAGTTCCAGTGATTCCTGCAGCAATTAGTGAGGAAGCTAATGATGATGATCATGAAACTTCAGATCAAGTTTCTGCTGAACGTCGTAGATCAACCAGAGTATGTTCCGCACCAAAGTGGTACGGCAACCAGTTCTGGAAGTCATGTTACTAGACCATGATGAACCTATGAACTATGAGGAAGCGATGATGAGCCCAGATTCCGCAAAATGGCTTGAGGCCATGAAATCTGAGATGGGATCCATGTATGAGAACAAAGTGTGGACTTTGGTTGACTTGCCCGATGAACAGCAAGCCATCGAAAATAAATGGATCTTCAAGAGGAAGACCGATGCAGACGGTAATGTTACTGTTTACAAAGCTCGACTTGTTGCGAAAGGGTTTCGACAAGTTCAAGGAGTTGACTATGATGAGACTTTCTCACCTGTAGCGATGCTTAAGTCTGTCCGAATCATGTTAGCTATTGCCGCATTTTATGATTATGAAATCTGGCAAATGGATGTCAAAACTGCATTCCTGAATGGATATCTCAAAGAAGAGTTGTATATGATGCAACCAGAAGGTTTTGTCGATCCAAAAGGTGCTAACAAAGTGTGCAAGCTCCAGCAATCCATCTATGGACTGGTGCAAGCATCTCGGAGTTGGAATATACGCTTTGATGAGGTGATCAAAGCATATGGTTTTATACAGACTTTTGGAGAAGCCTGTATTTACAAGAAAGTGAGTGGGAGCTCTGTAGCATTTCTGATATTATATGTGGATGACATATTGTTGATTGGAAATGATATAGAATTTCTGGATAGCATAAAAGGATACTTGAATAAGAGTTTTTCAATGAAAGACCTCGATGAAGCTTCTTACATATTAGGCATCAAGATCTATAGAGATAGATCAAGACGCTTGATTGGACTTTCACAAAACACATACCTTGATAAAGTTTTGAAGAAGTTCAAAATGGATCAGTCAAAGAAAGGGTTCTTGCCTGTGTTACAAGGTGTGAAGTTGAGTAAGACTCAATGCCCGACCACTGCAGAAGATAGAGAGAAAATAAAAGTCATTCCCTATGCCTCAGCCATAGGATCTATCATGTATGCAATGCTGTGTACCAGACCTGATGTGTGCCTTGCTATAAGTCTAGCAGGAGGTACCAAAGTAATCCAGGAGTGGATCACTGGACAACGGTCAAGGACATCCTGAAATACCTGAAAAGGACAAAGGATATGTTTCTCGTGTATGGAGGTGACAAAGAGCTCGTCGTAAATGGTTACGTCGATTCCACCTTTGACACTGATCCGGATGACTCTAAGTCACAAACCGGATATGTATTTTTATTGAACGGTGGAGCTGTCAGTTGGTGCAGTTCCAAACAGAGCGTCGTGGCGGGATATACGTGTGAAGCGGAATACATAGCTGCTTCGGAAGCAGCAAATGAAGGAGTCTAGATGAAGGAGTTCATATCCGATCTAGGTGTGATACCTAGTGCATCGGGTCCAATGAAAATCTTTTGTGACAACACTGGAGCAATAGCCTTGGCGAAGGAATCCAGGTTTCACAAGAGAACAAAGCACATCAAAAGACGCTTCAATTCCATCCGCGATCTAGTCAAGGAAGGAGACATAGAGATTTGCAAGATGCATATGGATCTGAATGTTGCAGACCCGTTGACTAAGCCTCTTCCACGGGCAAAACATGATCAACACTAGGACTCCATGGGTGTTAGGAGCATTACTTTGTAATCTAGATTATTGACTCTAGTTCAAGTGGGAGACTGAAGGAAATATGCCCTAGAGGCAATAGTAAAGATTTTATTTGTATTTCCTTATATCATGATAAATGTCTTTTATTCATGCTAGAATTGTATTAACCGGAAACTTAGTACATGTGTGAATACATAGACAAAACAGTTTGTCCCTAGTATGCCTCTACTAGACTAGCTCATTGATCAAAGATGGCTATGTTTCCTAGCCATAGACATGAGTTGTCATTTGATCAACGGTATCACATCATTAGGAGAATGATGTGATGGACTAGACCCACCCGTTAGCTTAACACTATGATCGTTTAGTTTTACTGCTATTGCTTTCTTCATGACTTATACATGTTCCTATGACAATGAGATTATGCAACTCCCGAATACCGTAGGAACACCTTGTGTGCTATCAAACGTCACAACATAACTGGGTGATCATAAAGATGCTCTACAGGTGTCTCCGAAAGTGTTTGTGGTGTTGGCATAGATCAAGACTAGGATTTGTCACTCTGAGTGTCGGAGAGGTATCTCTGGGCCCTCTCGGTAATGCACATCATAATAAGACTTGCAAGCAAATGACTAATGAGTTAGTCACGAGATGATGTATTACGGAACGAGTAAAGAGACTTGCCGGTAACGAGATTGAACTAGGTATAGAGATACCGACGATCGAATCTCAGGCAAGTAACATACCGATGACAAAAGGAATAACATATGTTGTTATGCGGTTTGACCGATAAAGATCTTCATAGGATATGTAGGAGACAATATGAGCATCCACGTTCCGCTATTGGTTATTGACCGGAGATGAGTCTCGGTCATGTCTACATAGTTCTCGAACCCGTAGGGTCCGCACGCTTAACGTTTGATGATGATTGGTATTATGAGTTTATGAGTTTTGATGTACCCAAGGTAGTTCGGAGTCCCGAATGAGATCACGGACATGACGAGGAGTCTCGGAATGTCCGAGACGTAAATATTGATATATTGGACGACTATATTCGTACACCGGAAGTGTTCCGTAAACTTTCGAAATTAACCGGAGTACCGGGGGGGGGGGGGGTT
>LR738711.1:142054095-142067142 GCA_902687465.1 Secale cereale
GGGGGGGTAGGCGCGCCCCCACCCTCGTGGGCCCCTCGTAGCTCCACCGACGTACTTCTTTCGCTTATATATACTATACCCTGAAAACATCCGAGGGCACCACGAAACCCTATTTCCACTGTCGCAACCTTCTGTACCTGTGAGATACCATCTTGGGGCCTTTTCCGGTGCTCCGCCGGACGGGGAATCGATCACAGAGGGCTTCTACATCAACACCATAGCCTCTCCGATGATGTGTGAGTAGTCTACTACAGACCTTCGGGTCCATAGTTATTAGCTAGATGGCTTCTTCTCTCTCTTTGGATCTCAATACAAAGATCTCCTCGATCTTCTTGGAGATCTATTCGATGTAATACTTTTTGCGGTTTCTTGTCGAGATCCGATGAATTGTGGGTTTATGATCAAGATTATCTATGAATAATATTTGATTCTTCTCTGAATTCTTATTTGCATGATTTAATATCTTTACAAGTCTCTTCGAATTATCAGTTTGGTTTGGCCTACTAGATTGATCTTTCTTGCAATGGGAGAAGTGCTTAGCTTTAGGTTCAATCTTGTGGTGTCATTTCCCAGTGACAGCAGGGGCAGCAAGGCATATATTGTATTGTTGCCATCGAGGATAAAAAGATGGGGTTTATATCATATTGCTTGAGTTTATCCCTCTACATCATGTCATCTTGCTTAATGCATTACTATGATCTTATGAATTTAATACTCTAGATGCATGCTGGATAGCGGTCGGTGTGTGGAGTAATAGTAGTACATGCAGAATCGTTTCGGTCTACTTGTCACAGACGTGATGCCTATATACATGATCATGCCTAGATATTCTCATAACTATGTGCTTTTCTATCAATTGCTCGACAGTAATTTGTTCACCCGCCATCAAATATGCTATCTTGAGAGAAGCCACTAGTGAAACCTATGCCCCCCTGGTCTATTTTCCATCATATTAATCTTCCGTCAACTAGCTATTTTTATCGTAGTTTGTTTTGCAATCTTTACTTTTCAATCTATACAACTAAGATACCAAAAATATTTATCTTATTATCTTTATCAGATCTCACTTTGCAAGTGGCCGTGAAGGGATTGACAACCCCTTTATCGCGTTGGTTGCAAGGTTCTTAATTGTTTCTGCAGGTACTAGGGATTTGCGTGTAGTCTCCTACTGGATTGATACCTTGGTTCTAAAAAACCGAGGGAAATACTTACGCTACTTTGCTGCATCACCCTTTCCTCTTCATGGGAAAACCAACGCATGCTCAAGAGGTAGCAATGCACACTCCCCCTGCCTTGCTCTTCTTCTTCCCGGTCTGGAGCCCGAGACCACGCCGCCGCCACTCCACCTCCGACGAGGAGCGCCCAGCGGCCGCCTCGGCTACTCTCTCACCACTGCGCCTTCTTCCTCCAAACTTCTCTCCTGATGGTGCGGCCCAAGGGGTCGTGGGAGGGGTCCGAGGCCACGATGGACAACATCAAGTACCTCCGGGACACAAGGCGTCTGCCACCATCGATGGAGGTGGTGGTGCGCATGCCCAGCAATGAGACCTCGCCGCGACCGGGGGGGGGGGACCGAGCGTGTGGTCTTCCTCACCCACTTCAAACACGGGCTCGGCCTTCCGGTGAGCGATTTATTCCGCTCCTTCCTCGATTTCTTCGGGCTGCAGCTGCACCACTTGGGGGTGAACGCGGTGCTGCAGCTCTCCGACTTCGTTACGTTGTGCGAAGCGTATCTGGGTGTGGAGCCCACAGTGGACCTCTAGGTCCGCTTCTTTTTCCTCAAGCAGTAGGGGCCATTTACCAGCACGATGTCTGCCTGCAGAGTGGCCGTCATCTCGGTCCGGCCACACGGGATGTGCCCCAAGATGCCGCTAGAGGACTCCGCCAAGAAGTGGCAGAACTCCTTCTTCTACGTCCTCAATTTGGGCGTGGACCGCATAAACTTGCCGCTGTTCGCCGACGTGACGCCGGAGGCCAAGCTGAACTGGAGCTACAACCCCGAGCACCCGCCGCAGGCGCTGGTGAATATGAGCCACCGGGTGGCGGAGATGGTGGCGCGCGAAGTGTTGAAGGCAAAAGACCTGATCACGGCCTTCATACCGTGCCGGGTGCTGCCGCTGTAGCGCCGGGCACACATCATGGATTAGATGGACGGTCCGCAGGACCCCACCCGGACGTCGTCGCGGGAGCTGACGCAGGAGGCAATTGCTGGCCGGGTGAACAACATCTCCAAGGCCAAGCTCATCAGGGACTGGCGCTGCGGGAAGTCGCCCTATCACCAAGGGCACCCGGCACCCGCAGTGAGTCCTTGGTCTCTGTACTTTGCCATGACCGAGGTCTTCCTCCGCCCCGATGCGACGAAGGAGACACTGTTGCTTGCAGTTGAACGGATGCGTGATGAGGAGACAGCGCACGTCCTGGCGGGCAGGCGAGTCGGCCCGGCCGAGCACACGCCCACCGGTGAGGACGAGGAGCCGACCGAGGGGCAGCTGGCGGGCGCTGAAGCCGGCGCAGCGCACCACGGGGTAAGTCTTTGAACCCGGCCCTTCTGTGAGATTGGCCGGACGACGACGACGAGTTTATGACGGACGTTGGTGGCGCAGCGGCCCTAGCAGGAGGAGATGGCTGAGCCAACCCCTTGCGGTGGCTGAGGAAGGCGGCCGATGTCGGGTCGTCCCGCGGGCCAGCGGCGGGAAGCCGGCCCCACGGGAAGGATTCGGTGGAGACGGCCACGCCGAAGCCGACTGCGAAGTGCATGGCGGGAGCGCCACCGCCGCGGGGCAAGACCGTCGCCAAGAAGTCACGCTGGGTTCTCCCAGCCACGCCGTTGAGGCAGGCCATCCCGACGGCGATCAGGTAAGTATACTTGTCGGTTTCCATTTGTGTGCTTGATCTTGCTTTCCTTATGCTATCTTTGCGGTGCATAGGATGCCTCTGGGCCTGGCGATGGAGGCTGCAGCATGATCTAGCGCCGTGCTCCAGAGGGTGGGGAGCAACGCCATTGATCAGGTGGAGAGCTCACCCGAGGACCTAGGCCTGGACCCGAAGGACGCGGAGCGATGCGCCTGGCGGGACCGGCCAAGGCTGTGGAGGCGCTGGCTGATGCCTCGGCCCAGGCCTGGAAAAAGGCCGCTGCCTCGAGGAAAGGGCCCGCCGGGAATCCATCTTGGCCGGAGATGGTGGCGGGCACGGAGCCAGCCATGACCATCGTCGAGCCCTAGACAGATGAGGGGCGCACCCATGACGAGCGGGTGGAGGTGGACGCCAGCGACGCCAGCGAAGGCGAGGAGATGGACGAGGATGCTCCACCCCGGGACAACTCGGCCGAACGGGCGGAGGGAGGAGGTGAGGAGCCCATGGAGGGCACTGCCCCGGGCGGGATGCCGCAGGGGACGCTGACCAGGATGCCAGAGTTGACGCCGGCCAGCAAGCCAGAAGCGACGCCGGCAGCCGAGGAGTCGGCCAGAAGCGGGAACCCTTTGGTGATCAGTCTGGCGTCGATAGCACCGGGGAGCGGGCTGGCAGCAGGGTGTGGTCGAGCCGGCCGGGCCGTGTTCGGGCCGCGCATCCAGGAGGAGGCGGCGATGGACGCCATGCGCCAGAACCTCCGCGGGCGCGAGGACCGGCTACAGGCCTTCGCTCAGAGTGAGCAGGATCGGTCGAGGGAGCTGGAATGCTCCATTGTGGTAAGGATTTACTCTTTGTCTTGCCTCTTTTTGGCTTGCCAGTGGGGGTGCACTAGCGGACCCACTAGGTGTAGCCCCCGAGGTTTGGGCCAACTATGAAGTAGTTGGGTCGAATCTTAGAAGTGTTTTATGGTCCTTGCCAAATTCTTCCTTCTTGCAGTATCAGGACGGCTTCCGGGTTGGCCTCCACAATCGGCTTCTGGAGGTGCACTGTGTGGTGACGGCGCAGCTCGCCGCCAAAGAGGAGGCGCTCCGGTATGCTGAAGGTATGTCTTGCCTGCTTTTAGTGGGGGCGCGCTAGCGCACCCACTAGGTGTAGCCCCGAGTGTCGGGTCAACTATGAAGTATTTGGGTCGGATCTTATAAGTGTTTCTCTCTTTTCTATCATCGTCTTGACTTGAGATTTTTCCGCGTAGCTGCCGTAGCCGAGGTGCCGGTCCTATGGACCCAGCTTGCCTAAGCTAGCCAGCAGCGCGACCAGGCGGTTGCTGAAGTCGGCCAGCTCCGGGCTGAGGTGGAGCGGCTGAAGGCGAAGGCCACCAAGGTGGTGGAGGCCCACCAGACGCTCGCCGAAGCCGGATAGTAGTGCGACCAGCTGGCCGATGACAAGAGCCAGCTCCAGGCCGAGGTAGAGCGGCTGAATACGGAGGCCACCAAGGCGGGCGAGGCCCAGCAAGCCGAGATCCTCCACATCCGGGATGAACACGAGAAAGCGGCCGTCTCCAAGGATGATGAGCTGAAGGTGGCCGTCGACAAGCATGCTGAGCTGGAGAAGGCACTTGAGGCACGCGGGCGCCCCAGAGACTTGGAGCGGCACGGTATGTTTTGCTTGGCGAAGCATCTGGACGAGCTCCTCGCCAGTAAGTGTTTCTTCGTTAATTTCGTCGGGTTCCCAGCCATCCTAGTTTTTTCGTGCCTAACAGTCTTTCTTCTCTGTCAACAGAGTACTTCTCGGTGATGCAGGAGGATGCGGAGGGTGCCGTGCTTGCCCACTAGGCGACCCAGGCGGATGCGGGTGCTGAACTTGTCCCAAACGTTGCATGGAGCTTCCTAGAGATCATGCACGCCACTGAGATTCGCTTGCAGGCCCTTGACAAGCAATCAACGCGGCTGTCCGAGGCCGGGGCGAAGATGGTGGCGGCGCTATGGCTTGGCGCCGTCGAACCCAATAGCTTTACGCGGTTGGCGCAGTGGCTGGACGGGCGCGGCTTCACGAGTGGCGCGTCTCCGCCACCCGTGCCAACAACGACTTTGTTCTGAGGTACGTCATGTCTTGGTATCCGGGTTTGAACCTGAACCAGCTGGCGGCCCAGCAAGCCGGCGTGGAGCCCCAGCTGCAGGCGGAGGCAAGCCGGATCACCGCACGGGCTAGCTACCTGGCCCAGTTCGCATTTCAAGACGAATTCCAGGAGGAGCGAACCGAAAGCAGCGGGGTGGTTGAGCCCGGCGACTTCGGCTTGGCGCTTGGCGACTCGACGGGCAGCTCCGAGGAGTCAGGTGCTGAACGTCTTCGTCGTATCCATATTTTGTTATTGTTTCATGCCAATATTATTCAACTTTTACATTCTTTTGACAACAATTTATATAATTTATTTGGAATAACCTATTGATCCAGTGCCCAGTGCCGGTTCCTGTTTGTTACATGTTTTTGTTTCGTGGAAAATCCATATCAAACGAAGTACAAACACGATAAAAATTTACGGAGAATTATTTTGGAATATATGTGATTTTTTGGACTTGGAATGAACGCAAACGGGGGCCCACAGCCCACACGATACACCCGGGCGCTGCAGGGGTGCCCGGCGCATCGTGATGGGTTGTGCTCACCTCGTACATCGGTTGGACCTCTATTTCGGGCACAAGGAAGCTTATATCCGAAAAAAAACATGTTAAAATTTTAGTGCAATCGAGGTTACGGATCTCCGGATATTTAAAAACAGTGAAGGGCCAGATCCGGGGAACGCGAAACAGAAGAGAACAGAGAGACAGATCCAATCTTAGAGGGGCTCTCTCCCCTCCACAGCCATGGAGGCCATGGACCAGAGGGGAAACCCTCCTCCCATTTAGAGAGGAGGCCAAGGAAGAATAATAAGGAGGGGGGGCTCTCTCCCCCTCTCTCCTGGTGGCACCGGAGTGCCGTCGGGGCTAGGATCGTGACGGCGATCTACATCAACAATCTTGCTACCGTCAACACCAACTTTCTCCCCCTCTATGCAGCGGTGTAACCTCTCTATTCCCACTGTAATTCTCTACTTAAACATGGTGCTCAACACTATATACTATTATCCAATGATATGTGGTTATCCTATGATGTTTGAGTACATCTGTTTTGTCCTATGGGCTTATCGGTGAAATTGCTATGATTGGTTTAATTTGCTTGTGCTTATGTTGCAATCCTTTGGTTTCCATCATATGAGCGCGTGCGTGGATCACACCATAGGGTTAGTTGTATGCTGATAGGACTATGTATTGGAGGGCAAGGGTGATAGCAGCTTCCGGACTGGCATAGAAATTGATGCATATCGTATTGAAGGGGGACCTATATATCTTAAGGCTATGGTTGGGTTTTACCTTACTGAACAATAGTACTTGCGGATGCTTGCTAGAGTTCCAATCATAAGTGCTTAGAACTCCAAGTAAGGGACGACATGCTAGCAGTGGCCTCTCCCACATATAAACTTGCTATCAATCTAGTAATGGCCTATGGACAAATTATTCTCTTATGTTACAAAAAGCTTGCTACTACACTACTTTTATTGTCTTGCAATTTACTTCAAGTTACCACTAAGTACTTCTAGTTTTATCCTTTTTTAGATAAAGCAAACGTTTAGTGTGCATAGAGTTGTATCGGTAGTCGATAGAACTTGAGGAAATATTTGTTCTACCTTTAGCTCCTCATTGGGTTCGGCACTCTTATTTATCGAGTAAGGCTACAAACAATCCCCTACACTTGTGGGTTATCAAGACCTTTTTCTGGCACCGTTGCCAGGGAGCAATAGCGTGGGGTGAATATTCTCGTGTGTGCTTGTTTGCTTTATCACTAAGTAGTTTTTATTTCCTTTTCTAAGTTGTTCTCTATCTTTAGTCATGGATATGGAACACGAAACACCAAAAAATTAGTTGTACTTGCTACTCATGGAGATGGGGAACCTCCAAAAACCCTCGATGCTAGTTATGGGAAAAATAGTATGTACTACTTTGATAATCTTGAGAAAACCTCATTCAACATGATAATGTGAGTAACATTGGATCAACGTGAATACTTTAGGGATTATCGCTAGAAACAAAAGGGGAAACTTTTACGGGATCAAATTCATCTGTTGCATTGGATGCTTGGAGTCTATGCTTGGAACATGATCTTACTTGTTGCTCTAGGATGAAGGCTCCACACCTTCCTTTTTCATGTGAATATAATGATAATGAAACCTTAGATTCTTATGCTAAAGGTGTATATGATTATTATGATGTGGAACGAATAGAAGAATTTGTTGCTTTTAAGGGTGCTCATGAAATTGAATCTCTATTTAAAATGTCTGATTATAATGATGATTCAAGTTATAGATGTGAAATTTTTGCTATCCTTAAGTATTGCTATGATAATTATAAATACAATTATGATATTAATGTAATTATTGAGAAAGTATCCGCAGTCCGAGATGAGACTAATATTTTGCACGAGTCCATGGAAGAAGAAA
Organism: Secale cereale; assembly: GCA_902687465.1. NCBI lineage: Eukaryota > Viridiplantae > Streptophyta > Magnoliopsida > Poales > Poaceae > Secale > Secale cereale. The sequence continues at coordinate 142,061,477 of LR738711.1, forward strand.
TTGATGACACTGTGAGCTCATTAGGTGAAAAAGATGAGGAGAAGAGTGAAGAACAAAAGGAGGAAGAACGGATTAGCTACCCGTGCCCACCTTTTGATGAGAGTAACCCCTCAACTCATACATTGTTTAATTTCCCTTCATACTTACAGAAGGATGAATGCTATGATGATTGCTATGATCCCATTGATTCATTTGAAATATCCCTATGCTTGTGGCCAAGATGCCAGTATGAATTATGCTTATGGAAATGAACTTGCTATACTTCCTTATGTTAAACATGAGATTGTTGCTATTGCACCCACACATGATAGTCCTATTATCTTTCTGAATTCTCCAAACTACACTATATCGGAGAAGTTTTCACTTATTAAGGATTTCATTGATGGGTTGCCTTTTATCATTGCACATGATGATTTTGATGAGTATAATAAGCATGTGCTTGCTGCCCCTACTTGCAATTATTATGATAGAGGAACTACATCTCCTCCTCTCTATGTTTTCAACACGATAAAATTGGAAGAAACTGCTTATACTATGCATTGGTCTTTACTTGTTGTGCATGAATTGTTCTTTTATGACATGCCAATGCATAGGAAGAGAGTTACATTCCGTCATTGCATGGGATATATCACTAAATGCCAAACCATTTCTAATTAAAATTGGCTTTGATATACCTTGGGATCCGGGTGGATCCATTACTTGAGCAATTTATGCCTTGTTTAATGGCTTTAAAGAAAGCACTGCCAAGGAGACAACCCGGAAGTTTTAGAGAGTCATTTATTTATGTTGAGTGCTTTTATAAAGTTTAAAAACAAAAAATATAGAGGGGAACCTAATTTTTTTTCAAAAAGAAAAGTGAAAGTGAGAGAGACGAGCATTGTTAAAGTGGGAGCTAGCCTTGAACTTTGTTCATGCCCATGGAAACTTTGTGAATCTCAATTACAGAAACTTTTCAACTAAAATAATTATCCCCTTGTACAAATCCATTGTATTATAAAAATAATGTGCAAAGATTTACCTTTAGGCTGATTAGATTGCTTGTTGGCATGTGCGGTGTAAAAATAGAAACTTTGGTTGTAGTGCGTGATTTTTCATTTTTTTACTGGAATGTCAAACGTTTCTGAAACTTTTTGCATGGCCTTTCTATACACATTTTTTATTTTGTCGTAATTTTTCAGAATTTTTAGAGTTACTGAAGTATGGTGAATGTTCAAATCTTTATAGACTATCCTGTTTTCACAGATTGCTATTATAGCTTCATTATTTGCGTATGTTTGAATTCTTGTTGAAGCCTCCTTGACTTGGGGCCATAGAATTGTGATAGCATACAGTGGGTAATTTTTTATTATAATTACACAATAATGTTAGAGCAGTACATGATGGGATTTCATTGATCACATGCACTAACCCTGCTAAAACTTTGGTTAAGTTTTGTGTGGATGAAGTGTTCGAAGATCGAGGAGGTCTCGATGTGAGGACAAGGAGGAGAGGCAAGACCTCAGGCTTGGGGATGCCCAAGGCACCCCAAGTAAATATCCAAGGAGACTTAAGCATCTAAGCTTGGGGATGCCCAAGCCACCCCAAGTAAATATTCAAGGAGACTTAAGCGTCTAAGCTTGGGGATGCCCTAGGAAGCATCCCATCTTCTTTAACAAGTATCAGTATGTTTTCGAATTCGTTTCGTTCACATAATATGCGTAAAGTCTTGGAGCGTCTTTTGTGCTTGTTTTTAAATTTTATTTTATGCACCATGCTGGTATGAGATAGTCCATGGTTGATTTATAGAATGCTCATTGCACTTCACTTAAATCTTTTGAGTATGACAATATAGAATGCTTCATATGCTTCACATATATCATTTGAAGTTGGGATTGCCCGTTTCTCTTCACATAGAAAACTGATGTTCGTAGAACGCTCTTTTGCTTCACTTATATTTGTTAAAGGACGATCTTTTGTAGAAATAATTATACTCTCATGCCTCACTTATATCTTTTTAGAGAGTCAAAAGGAATTGGTCAATTGCATGGTTACGCATAAAATCCTACATAAAACTTATGGATCACTGAATATGATATGTTTGATTCCTTGCAATAGTTTTTTGATATAGAGATGATAATATGTGGGAGGTACTACTGGATGATCGTGTTTAGTAAGAATTCGTGTTAAGGTTTATGATTCCCGAAGCATGCACATATAGTCTCTCGTTATGTCGGGAAGTTCGAGCACAATTTATCCTCGATTGTCTATCTTTGTGTGAAGGTCGGGGACGCGTGATGGTTAACTCCTACCGACCTCCCCCCCTAGGAGCATGCATAGTATTACTTTGCTTCGAGGGCTAATAAATTTTTGCAATAAGTATGTGAGTTCTTTATGACTAATGTGAGTTCAAGGATTATACACACTCTTACATTTTCGCAATTTGCTAGCCTCTCTCGTGCCGCGCAACTTTCGCCGCTGCATAAACCTTATTATACCTTCCTCAAAGCAGCCACCATACCTACATATCATGACATTTCCATAGCCATTCTGAGATATATTGCCATGCACTTACAACATATAGATGACTTGAGCATTCATTTTCATATTGCTTTGCATGATTGTAAGACAGCTAGCACGATATTTTCATGGCTTGTCCTTTTTGATATCTTTGCTATGCTAGATCATTGCACATCCTGGTACACTGCGAGAGGCATTCATATAGAGTCATACTTTGTTCTAGGTATCAAGTTATAATTTTTATTTCTTTTGAGTTATGAGTAAATAGAAGTGTGATGATCATCATTATCCATTATTAGAGCATGTCCCAGTGAGGAAAGGATGATGGAGACAATGATTCCCCCACAAGTCGGGATGAGACTCTGGACAAATATAAAAAAAGATTTTTTTTTGAAAAAATGAGGGTAAAAAGAGCCCAAGAAAAAGCAAAAAAGAAAAAGAAAAGGAAAAAAATAGAAAAAGAGAGAAGGGGCATGGAAATAACACACTTGTGCTTCAAAGTAGCACCATGTTTTTACATAGAGAGTCTCATATGTTGTCACTTTCATATACTAGTGGGAATTTTTTCGTAGCAGAGTTTGATGCATACCCACTTAGTTTCATATTGAGCTTTCATACACTTATAGCTCTCAGTGCATCCGTTGCATCGCAATTCCTACTCCTCACATTGATATCTATTGATGGGCATCTCCATAGCCCATTAAATTTCCTAGTTGATGTGAGACATTCTCCCTTCGTTTGTCTACTACCACCGCATTCTATTCCACCTATATTGCTATATCCATGGCATGCGCTCATGTATTGCGTGAGAGTTGAAAATGTTAAAGCGCGTTAAAAAGTATGAACCAATTGCTTGGCTGACACCGAGGTAGTTCATGATTTATACGTTGTGTTAATAAGACAAAGCATGACAAGGCTATATGATTTTGTAGGGATAACGTTCTTTAGCATTTGATATTTTGAAAGACGTGATTGTTTGTTGGGATGCTCGAGTATTGATGTCTTTATGTCAAATTATACACTATTGCTTTGAATCACTCATGTCTTAATATTCATGCCATGACTAGATCTATGATCAAGATTATGCTAGGTAGCATTCCACATCAAAAATTATCTTTTTATCATTCACCTACTCGAGGACGGGCAGGAATTAAGCTTGGCGATGTTGATACTTCTTCGTCGTATCTATAATTTTTGATTGTTTCATGCCAATATTATTCAACTATTACGTACTTTTGGCAATAATTTATATGATTTATTTGGACTAGCCTATTGAGCAAGTGCCCAGTAGTCCTGGCCATGGGCAGCCCGGCCCGAAAAAGCCCGACCAAGCCCGGCCTCATGCTGCTCCTGGGCCGGGATCGGGCCTAAATATTGCGCCTGATGGCCAGGTCGGGCCGGGCCCGGGCCCGTTGTTTTCGCTCTTTTCTGAAGGGGCCCGACCCGTGCCCCGAGGCCCGCCGAGCTTTTACACATTCGGGCCGAGCTTGGGCCCAAAAAACAAGCCCGACGGCTGGGTCAGGCCGGACTCTGTCCTGGGTTTTTTACACCGGGCTTTGGTAGGCCCGGTCCAAAGCCCGGCCCGGCCCGAGGTTTGGCCAGGTATAGTGCCCAGTGCCAGTTCCTGTTTGTTGCATTTTTTTCGTAGAAAATCCATATCAAACGAAGTCCAAATGCGATAAAAATTTATGGAGAATTATTTTGGAATATATGTGATTTTTGGTACTTGGAATCAACACTAACGGGGGCCCACAACCCCCGGAAAACACCTAGGTATGCCAGGGGCGCCCGCTGTGCCGTGGTGGGTTGTGCTCACCTCGTATGTCAATTGGACATCTACTCCGGGGGCAAGATAGCTTATATCTGGAAAAAAATTGTGTTCAAATTTTAGCGCAATCGGAGTTACGGATCTCCGGATATTTAAGAAACGGTGAAGGGCCAGATCTGGGGAACGCGAAACAGAAGAGAACAAAGAGACAAATCCAATCTCGGAGGGGCTCTCGCCTCTCCACATCCATGGAGGCCATGGACCAGAGGGGGGTCCCTCGAGGAGGCCAAGGAAGAAGAAGAAGGAGGGGGCTCTGTCCCCATCTCTCCTGGTGGCGCTGGAGTGCCGCCGAGAGCTACCGTCAACACCAACTTTCTCCCCCTCTATGCAGCGGTGTAACCTCTCTATTCCCACTGTAATTCTCTACTTAAACATGGTGCTCCACACTACATACTATTATCCAATGACACGTGGTTATCCTATGATGTTTGAGTAGATCTGTTTTGTCCTATGGGCTAATCTGTGAAATTGCTATGATTGGTTTAATTTGCTTGTGGTTATGTCGCTGTCCTTTGGTGCCCATCATATGAGCGCGCGCGTGGATCACACCATAGGATTAGTTGTATGTTGATAGTACTATGTATTGGAGGGCAAGGGTGACAGCAGCTTCCAGACTGGCATAGAAATTGATGCATATGGGATTGAAGGGGGACCAATATATCTTAAGGCTATGGTTGGGTTTTACCTTAATGAACGATAGTAGTTGTGGATGCTTGCTAGAGTTCCAATCATAAGTGCATAGAATTCCAAGTAAGGGACGACATGCTAGCAGTGGCCTCTCCCACATATAAACTTGCTAGCAATCTAGTAACGTAGTTGATGGCCTATGGATAAATCATTCTCTTGTGTTACAAAAAGCTTTCTATACACTACTTTTATTGTCTTGCAATTTACTTCAAGTTCCTGCTAAGTACTTCTAGTTTTATCCCTTTTTAGATAAAGCAAACGCTTAGTGTGCGTAGAGTTGTATCGGTGGTCGATAGAACTTGAGGGAATATTTGTTCTACCTTTAGCTCCTCGTTGGGTTCGACACTCTTATTTATCGGAGAAGGCTACAAACAATGCCCTACACTTGTGGGTTATCAGGTGCCTATGCGGATGACATGACCGGGTTGGAAGAAACCGGCGGCTCGGTGAACCCGCCAGTCCACGCAGGCATTGACTGAAGCTGTCTTGCTTTTTTCTATCTTCTTTGTACTTTTGTTAGTTTGACAAGTCCACCCACTGGGGGTATATGGACATTTAATGGACTACGGCCACGGGCCTTTTATAATGTAAATATTTCGTCAATGTTTACACTTTTGTTCTTCGTACTTAAGCTTCTTTCTTGCTTGCCCCCTCT
>LR738711.1:142067247-142126289 GCA_902687465.1 Secale cereale
GAGTCGAACAGCCGGGTTCCGGTCCGTGACAAGGGGTTCGGCCTTCTTAGAGAGAGCGCAGTACTTAGGCCTTTTGAACGTTGAGCGCGAGACAAACATCCACTAGGCCAGCTGGCGGCAGTCGACAAAGCTGGCTGGTGCGTAGACGGCCGTGCGGCAACTTAGTGCGGTGAGGACGGGTTGGATGATTCGGCAAGTCCTACTTAGCGTTTTCGGCATGCCGGCGCTTTGGCCCAAGGTTCTTGCCGGCCAACAGTCAAAGCAGGACCGTGTCTTAGGGCGAAGTGAAGGACCTCGGCGACTCGGGCACGCCGGGTAGTACCAAGGAACACGGCGGGGTGCTGTCAAGTCGGCCAGCCCCCGAGCCCTCAGGCTTGGACGAGCCAACCCGGCGGTGGGGGTTAGGAAAATTTAAAAGGATGTGCAAGATGCAATAAGTTTATAGCAAGGGGTAGCCACCGAGATATGTTCGGGGGTCCCATTGTCTCTCATTGCAGTTCAAAAGTTAGTGATACATACGTGCATACAACTAACTATAAAATGGTCGGAGGAGCCCTGCATTCCAGGGCCAGCTTGTCTCTTTGCCGGCAGTACCTCTTTTGTGCTTATTCATCTTGCGTGCGTCGATGAGGTAGTAGGCGTTGCAGTCGCACATGGCCTTGCTGACGATGAAAGGGCCCTCCCATGGAGAAGCCAACTTGTGCTGGCCGGCTTGCTGCTGGACAAGCCGGAGGCGAGATCTCCCTCGTGGAATGCGAGGGGCTTGATTTTCTTGCTGTGGTAGTGCCTCATGCTTTGCTGGTAGATGGCTGATCGTCTGAGGGCCAATAGGTGTGCTTCTTCGAGTAGGTCAACGCCTTCTTCACGGGCTTCTCTTTCTTGTGCTTTGGTGTATGATACGTCGCGTATCTATAATTTTTGATTGTTCCATGTTGTTATATTATCATTCTTGGATGTTTCAAAACCATATTACAATCATTTTATATCAGTTTTTGGAACTAACCTATTGACATAGTACCCAGTGCCAGTTGCTGTTTTTTGCTTGTTTTTTTACATCGCAAAAAGTCAATACCAAACAAAGTCCAAATGCAGCAAAACTTTTTGGAGATTTCTTCTCAGACAGAAGACACAACATGGGCTGAAGAAGTACCAGGGAGGGGCTCTAAGGGGAGCACAACCCACTAGGGCGTGCCTGGGCCCCCTAGAATGCCCAGGTGGGTTGTGCCCACCTCGGTGGCCTCCCGCACCGCCTCTTCGCTCTATAAATACTCCAATATTCTAGAAACCCTAGAGGAGTCGACAAAATTTTATTCCAGACGCCGCAAGTTCCAGAACCACGAGATCCAATCTAGAGCCCTTATCCGGCACTCTGCCGGAGGGGAACACAATCACGGAGGGGTTCATCATCCTCATTGGCGCCTCTCCGATGATGCGTGAGTAGTTTACCATAGACCTACGGGTCCGTAGGCAGTAGCTAGATGGCTTCTTCTCTCTTTGTATCTCAATACAATGGTCTCTTGGAGATCTATTTGATGTAATGACTTTTTGCGGCGTGTCTGTTGGGAGCCAATGAATTGTGAGTTTATGATCAGATTTGCCTTGATTTAATATCCATTCTTGATTATTGTAGCCTTTTATTTCTTCTCTGATATTTGGATTTTGTTTGGCCAACTTGATGTATTTATCTTGCAATGGGAAGATGTGCTTTGTAATGGGTTCGATCATGCGGCGTCCTTTCCCAGTGACAGAAGGGACATCAAGGCACACATGTATCGTTGCTATTAAGGATAAAAAGATGGGGTCTATTCCTACATGAATAGATCTTGTCTACATCATGTCATCGTTTTTATTGCATACTCTATTTTTTCATGAACTTATTACACTAGATGCATGCTGGCTAGCGGTCGATGTGTGGAGTAATAGTAGTAGATGTAGGCAGGAGTCAGTCTACTAATCTTGGACGTGATGCCTATATACATGATCATTGTCTTGGATATCGTCACAATTATTTGCTTTTCTATCAATTACCCAACAATAATTTGTCTACCCACCGCATGTTATTTTCTCGAGAGAAGCCACTAGTGAAATCTACGGCCCCCGGGTCTATTTTCCAATCATCTACTTTCAGATCTATATTGCGATTTGTCTTTTATTTTATTTTCAACTTTTATTTTCAGATCTATATTATCAAAAACACAAAAATACCTTGCTGCATTTTATTTGCTTTTATTTGCATCTTTCAACCTACTATAATTTTATCTCGTTAAATCATCAATTTCTGGCGCTGTTACTAGAATGGGATTGACAACCCCTCTAACGCGTCGGGTTGCAAGTATTTGTTCTTTGTGTGCAGGTACCGTTTACATAGTGTTTCATGGTTCTCCTACTGGTTCGATAACCTTGGTTTCATAACTGAGCGAAATACTTATGGTCGCTGTGCTGCATCATCCCTTCATCTTTGGGGAAATACCGACGCATCTCAAGCGCACGTCAATGTACATGGTGACTCGGGGTGAGTGGAACTCAATGTCGGTTGGGTGACGGCTTCGGCTCTGTAGACGAGGAAGAATGGGGTGAACCCGGTCGATCGGTTCAGTGTCGTCCGGAGATTCCAGAGGACGGCCGACAACTCGTCAAGCTAGCTGTCGGGTGGGCGGATGAGGGGTTTGACGAGCCACGGCTTGATGCTGGACAAGATCAGGTCGTTGGCCCACTCGACCTGGCCGTTAGATTAGGGATGAGCGACAGAGGCCAAGTTGAGCCGGATGCCGAAGACTGAACAGTATTGCGCCAGAGCGGCTTTGGCAAAGTTTGTGCCGTTATCTGTGATGATGTTGTGCGGGACGCCGTAGCAAACCGCGATGTCCTTGAAAAACCGTACGACTGTTGGCCCGTCTAGCTTCTTGATTGGTCGTGCCTCGATTCACTTGGTGAACTTTTCGACCGCCACCAGCAAATGCGTCATGCCGCCTCGAGTGGTCTTGAAAGGCCCCACCATGTCCAGCCCCCAGGCATCAAAAGGCCAAGTGACCGGGATTGTCTAGAGGGCCGAAACTGTCTGCTGGCTGCGCTTGCTGAAGCATTGGCAACCTTCACACTTGAGGATGAGTGACATGGCGTCTTTGAAGGGCCGTGGGCCAGTAGAAGCCATGGTGGAAGGCCTTGGCCACCAGGGACGTTGAAGCAGCGTGGTGCCTGCACTCACCCTGATGTATGTCGAGGAGGATCTCTATGCCCTTGTCTTGCTTGACGCAGCGCTGGAACACACCCATCACGCCGCACTTGATGAGCTCGATGTTAATGATGCTGTAGGCAGATGCCTGGCGTTGCATTTGCCGGGCTTCGGTCTCGTCCATGGGGATTGCTCTGCCCTCAGGAAGGCAAGGATCGGTTGGTCCCATGACGGAGCCGTTACCACTATGAAGACGATTACCTGGATGGGGGTGCTACCTCTCGAGCATGCGTTGTTTTTCCCTTGAAGAGAAAAGCGTGATGCAGCAAAGTAGCGTAAGTATTTCCCTCAGTATTTGAGAACCAAGGTATCAATCCAATAGGAGACTACATGCAAGTCCCTCGTACATGCACAAACAAATAAGAACGTTGCAACCAACGCGATAAAGGCGTTGTCAATCCCTTCTCGGCCACTTGCAAAAGTGAGATCTGATAGAGATAATAGGATAAATATTTTTTGTATTTTTGTTGTATAGATTGAAAAGTAAAGATTACAAAATAAAAGAACAGTAAAGATAAGTAGTTGATTAAAGATTAATATGATGGAAGATAGACCCGGGGGCCATAGGTTTCACTAGTGGCTTCTCTCAAGATAGCAGATTCTACGGTGGGTGAACAAATTACTATCGAGCAATTGATAGAAAAGTGCATAGTTATGAGAATATCTAGGCACGATCATGTATATAGGCATCACGCCCGTGGCAAGTAGACCGAAACAATTCTGCATCTACTACTATTACTCCACACATCGACCGCTATCCAGCATGCATCTAGAGTATTAAGTTCATAAGAACAGAGTAACGCCTTAAGCAAGATGACATGATGTAGAGGGATAAACTCAAGCAATATGATATAAACCCCATCTTTTTATCCTCGATGGCAACAATACAATACGTGCCTTTCTGCCCCTGCTGTCACTGGGAAAGGACACTGCAAGATTGAACCCAAAGCTAAGCACTTCTCCCATTGCAAGAAAGATCAATCTAGTAGGCCAAACCAAACTGATAATTCGAAGAGACTTGCAAAGATATTTAAATCATGCATATAAAAATTCAGAGAAGAACCAAATATTGTTCATAGATAATCTTGATCATAAACCCACAATTCATCAGATCTCGACAAACACACCACAAAACAATTACATCAAATAGACTCCAAGAAGATCGAGGAGAACTTTTTATTTAGATCCAAAGAGAGAGAAGAAGCCATCTAGCTAATAACTATGGACCTGAAGGTCAGTGGTAAACTACTCACAACTCACCGGAGAGGCTATGGTGTTGATGTAGAAGCCCTCCGTGATCGATGCCCCCTCCGGTGGAGCTCCGGAAGAGGCCCCAAGATGGGATCTCACGGGTACAGAAGGTTGCGGGGGTGGAATTAGGGTTTGTGGTTCTCTAGGATGTTTTCAGGGTATATGAGTATATATAGGACGAAGAAGTATGTCGGTGGAGCTACGAGGGGCCCACGAGGGTGAGGGGCGCGCCTACCCCCCTGGGCGTGCCCTCCTGCCTCGTGGCCACCTTGTGGCTTCCCTGGCGTGTACTCCAAGTCTTCTGGGTTGCGTTTGTTCCAAAAACGATCCTCCCGAAGGTTTCATTCCATTTGGACTCCGTTTGATATTCCTTTTCTACGAAACACTGAAATAGGCAAAAATTAGCAATTTGCACTGGGCCTTGGGTTAATAGGTTAGTTCCAAAAATAATATAAAAGTGTATAATAAAGCCCATTAAACATCCAAAAAAGATAATATAATAGCATGGAACAATAAAAAATTATAGATACTTTGGAGACGTATCAAGCATCCCCAAGCTTAATTCCCGCTCGTCCTCGAGTAGGTAAATGATAAAAACAATTTTTTGATGTGAAATGCTACCTAACATAATTTTCAATGTAATTTTATTTATTGTAGCATGAATGTTCAGATCCGAAAGATTCAAAACAAAAGTTTAATATTTACATAAGAATAATAATACTTCAAGCATTGTCGGTGTACTAAAGTAGGGGTACCTTAGTATCCCGAACTTGTGCACGGGCAGTTGCAGCGCCCCATGGCAGGGCTCGCCGCGCGACCGCCAAGGCCCACTGTGGTTCCTTTGGAGCCATTCAAGAACAAAGTATTCAAGTTAAAGAAACAAGGCCCCGGCAAGACGAGCTTGCCCGGAAGGCCACTCAAGGCTCAAGACCACTTCTTTGACACAAGACCCTGGCAAGAAGAACTTGCCGGGAAGGCCAAACCTGGCATTTCAAGAGACTTGCCGCGACGCGGCACGCGTCCCAGCAAGGCCCGGAGAGCGACAAGCTTCCGGGCGCGACAAGGTAGCAACCGCGGCAAGGCGCTTTCCGCGGAAAACTTCCACTAGGTACCAGCGCTCCAGCGCATCCACCCACGTGTCGCTCTGGGACCCTTCCATACACACGTGGCGGAAGGCTGTGCAGCCTGGGGTACACGATGGCAAGCTGCGATGACAAGGCCGCCGTCGTGGCGGACGGTGGCGCCCTGACGGACACTTTTTGCACTGTTTGGAGCGACGGCGACGGGCATTTAATGCCCTTGTCCCCTGCCGTCAGAGTTAGGTATGGAGCACTATGCAAACACTGTTCCAACTACCATCCATTTTACATTTTTACCCTCAACTACGTTGCCACCTATCGATGACCCCTTTGACCTATAAAAGGAGGCCCATGCACAACGTAGAGGAGGTTCGGAGGATCGATCACTCTCACGCTCGGTCCAGTTAGCACTGTAGTTCTTCTCGCTCCCGAGCCAAGAATGCAATACAAACCAAGGCAGGAGTAGGGTTTTACGCATCCGTGCAGCCCGAACCTGGGTAAACTGCTCGCGTGTTTGCCTCGATCTGCTCTTTGTGCATCCTCCGCCCCCCTTGCCATACCGAAAAGAGGCTCCGGTCCCATAGGTGTTCGTGGGCGATCAGTTTCCCCGACATCTTTGGCGCGCCAGGTAGGGGGTGCGTCGAGGTTGTGTGAACCTGATCCGGCGTTCACGCGAGCGAAATCTCCACCAACCTCATCGACATGCCGCCGAAGAAGAAAACTTCGGAAGTAGCAGGCCCGTCCGCGTCGATCCCGCCACCACCGGAGCCAACGGTTGGTGGGGTAGACGCTGGCGGAAGGACGGACGTCGGCGAGGAAACTCACGGCGCCGCCAAGTCCAAGGACAAGATGGACGACCGAGCGCACTCCAAGACCTCGGCGTCCGTGCATGCACCACGCCCGTCTCAGGAGGCGCGGGACCGGCAGCGACGTGGTACACAAGGTACCATACGCTTGCTGGGCCAAGGTCAAGCTGGCGGTTCGCGGGTCGCTTAAGGCCAACATGCTGGCACGAGCAAGGCGCGGTCGCCGGGACGGGACGCTGCTCCTTCTAACGTAGTTAGAAGTCCGAGCATATCTCGCTCCTCGCACCGCTCGCCACCGCTCCCCGCCACTCCAGCAGAAGCTCTAGCTCGAGCTCAACTGCTCCTCGACTTCCCTCCAGCGGCAGACAAAGCCGACGACTGGAGGGCCAGCATCCAGTGCCTCATCGCCTTCGCCAACGGCGACACTCCGCAGCAGCCAGCCACGTCACGGCCGCGGCAAGTTAGCCAGGCGCGGGCTGATGGCGACAAGACTGCCGGGGGTGCAACCACCATGCACTCCCCGCCCCGAAGGCCAAAATCGCCGACTCGCCGGATCAACATCGACGACGATTCCACCGCGTCGTCAGATCCACGAGCTCGCCGCGATCAGCGCCAAGTCCTAGACGACCGACAGCAAGAGGACGCTCGAACTCGCATCGAGCGTCGAAGAGAAGCGCGACGTCAATCTGACCAGCGCGCTGGGCCCGCTGTAGACATGCAAGCACTAGGGGGGCCAGGCGACCTGCCGTACACGGCAGGTTGTCCTGCGTTCACTCGCGAGCTGTGGCAAGTCCAGTGGCCCAGCATGAAGAACTTCAAGCCCGACGTACCCGAGAAGTACGACGGCAAGACTCATCCGTCGGAGTTCCTCAACATCTACACCATCGCGGTGCAGGCTGCCGGGGGACGAGACGAGAAGATACTCGCAAACTACTTCCCGCTAGTGCTCAAGCCAAACGTCAGATCTTGGCTCATGCACTTGTCGGAGAACTCCATCTCTTCTTGGGCCGACCTGTGCCATTAGTTTGTCGGCGCCTTCACAGGTGGCCACAAGCCCCATGGCCAGGAGAGCGACCTTCACATACTCGCCCAGAAGGAAGGAGAGTCCCTGCAAAAGTATATCCAGAGATTCAGCCGCGTCCAGCACAACATCCCAGACGTCCACCCTGCCGCGGTTATCAGCGCGTTCCACCAGAACGTGCGTAACCGCAGGATGAGGGAGGAAATGGCGATGTGCATGATCCGAGACGTCAGTGAGCTTTATGCCCTGGCCGACAAGTGCGCACACGCTGAGGAGGGGAGGAAACTCCCCGGAGAGGATACTGGAGCAGGGGGATCGGATAGTGAGGATGCCGCCCTGGCAAAGAAGAACCGGCGGCGGAACAACAGGAAGAAAAAGAACAAGGAAGTGCTTGTCGTGGAGCAGTCCGGCAAGGAGGCTGGCGCCAAGAAAGCCCCGACAGGTGGCTCCGACAAGGAAACTGCCGCGTGCACCAACTGTCAGACTGTGGCTGCCGCCGACAAGCAGGACGGCTCCGACAAGCAATACTGCAAGATCCACCGCACCAAGGGCCATGACCTCCAGAACTGCAAAAGAGTCGAGTACCTCGTCGAGCAGTAGAAAGCTGAGTACGAGCGACGCGACAAGGAGAAGGCCCAGGGAGGTGATGGAGAGTCCGGCAAGAAGCGGCCGTTCAACGGCCGGGGAGGACGCCGCGGCAAGGCCAAGCAGCGGCAAGGAGACAGGCCTCCCCGCGGCCGCGACAAGGACGAAGACGAAGACGACGATGAAGACATGGATGATGGAGATAACAGCGAGCAGGAGTTCCAGAAGGCCACATAAGTTCTGTGCGTTGACGGAGGTGCTTCTCTGCATACTTCCCACCGCCAACTCAAGCAATGGGTGCGGGAAGTTAATGCAGCAGAGCCACCCATCGAGTCGCGCAAACTTCTGAAGTGGTCCAGTACGCCTATCATCTTCGACATTGAGGACCACCCTAATCGCACCACTGCGGTCGGGTGTTTGCCGATGTTGGTTTCACCAACCATCCGCAACCTCAAGGTCACCAAGATGTTAGTTAACGGCGGGGCCGGCCTGAACCTGATCTCCTCTGCTGTGGTCCGGAAACTCCAGATCCCCGACAGCAAGCTCGAGGAAACCGGCACATTCCAAGGGATCAACCCGGGAAGGAGCAAGCCGAAGGGGAAGATCACACTGCCAGTGAAATTTGGCGGAGAGCTGAACTTCAGAACCGAGAGGATCACCTTTGACGTTGCCGATATTCCTTTGCCTTACAATGGAATACTTGGCCATCCAGCGCTCGCCAAGTTCATGGCAGCATCTCATTATGCCTACAACATGCTCAAGATGCCAGGCCCGATAAGCGTCATCTCTGTCCCCGGTGACAAGAAGGACGCTCTTATCTATGCCGACAAGATTTACCGGGATGCAGCAGCCGCAACAGATAGCAAAACACTTGCCGCTGAAGCTCCCGGGGGGAAGAACAAGACCAAGTCCGGCAAGAGCTCTGGGGCCCACTCTGGCAAACGCACCTCTTCGGAGTGTTGCGCTGCCGTCGAGGACGCACCATCGAGCTCCACCTGCAAGTGCAAGAAGGCGATGGCAGCTCCACCCGCAACCAAGAAGGTGTCCGCCAAGGAGGACGGCACTGGTGGTACTTTCACCATCAGTGCCACGCTCGATCCTAAATAGGAAAGCGCGCTCGTTGCTTTCCTGCGGGCGAACGTCAGCGTGTTTGCCTGGCAACCGTCTGACATCCCCGGTGTTCCCAGGAAAGTGATTGAGCACAAGCTTGCCGTTTGTCCTCACGCGCGGCCCGTCAAGCAGAAGGTTAGAAAACAAGCGGTGGAGCGCCAAGAGTTTATCGCAGAAGAGATCAGGAAGCTGGAAGCGGCAGACCTTGTCAGAGGTGTACTCCATCCCACGTGGTTGGCCAACCCTGTTGTCATGCGCAAAGCGAACGGGAAGTGGAGGCTTTGTATTGACTTCACCGATGTGAATAAAGCTTGTCCCAAAGATCCATTTCCCTTGCCGCGCATTGACCAGATCGTTGACTCCACGGCTGGATGTGAGTTGCTTTCGTTTCTTGATGCATACTCCGTATATCTCCAAATCTTCATGGCTGAAGAAGATGAGGAGAAAACCGCATTCATTACTCCATGTGGCACTTATTGCTTCATACGCATGGCTTTCGTATTGAAGAATGCGGGTTCAACATTTGCAAGGGTTGTCCATACAACTTTTGAGCCACAGATACACAAGAATGTAGAAGCTTACATGGATGACATAGTGGTCAAGAGCAAGGATAGGGCGACTCTGATACAAGATCTAGATGAAACCTTTGTGAATCTGCGCAAGATCCAACTCAAGCTTAACCCCGAGAAGTGCGTGTTTGGAGTCCCCTCCGGCAAGCTTCTCGGGTTCTTTGTGTCCCAGAGGGGGATTGAAGCCAATCCCGACAAGATTAAAGCCATTGAGCAGATCGAAGCACCGAAGCGCGTCAAGGATGTGCGAAGACTTGCCGGCTGCGTGGCTGCTCTGAGCAGGTTTATCTCTAAATCTGCAGAACGCGCCCTGCTGTTTTTCAAAATTTGAAAAAGGCAGGTCCAGTGAAATGGACTCTGGAAGCGGAGGCAACACTGCAGGACTTGAAGAGGTACCTGTCCTCCACTCCAATACTTGTCGCACCTAAGCCGCAAGAAAAGTTGCTGCTGTACCTAGCAGCAACCAATCAAGTGGTTAGTGCTACGTTAGTAGCGGAGAGGGAGGCGGACGATGAGCCAGCGACCACGGCAAGCATATCCAGCGACAAGCAAGGGGCTACCCCAACAAGCTCTAGCCCCGACAAGAATGGAACTGTGCAGATGCAAGAGGAAGTGCGAAAGAAGATGGTACAGCGCCCAGTCTACTTTGTCAGCTCCCTTCTGCAGGGGGCTAGATCAAGGTACTCTGGTGTGCAGAAGCTGCTTTTCGGCCTTCTCATGGCCTCGAGAAAGCTGCACCACTACTTCCAAGCACATGAGATAACAGTGGTCACTCGCTTTCCGCTGAAAAGGATACTCCAAAATCCAGAAGCAACAGGCATGATTATCGAGTGGGCACTAGAACTGTCAAGCTTTGGCCTTAAGTTTGAAAGTACTTCAACTATCCAGAGCAGAGCATTGGCAAAGTTCATAGCAGAATGGACGCCAACGCCAGACGAAGAGATTCCAGAGACGAGCATTCCCTTCAAGGAAGCGAGCAAGGAATGGATAATGTACTTTGATGGTGCCTACTCGCTGCAAGGCGCCGGTGCCGGCGTGCTGCTTGTCGCGCCCACCGGAGAGCACCTCAAGTACGTCGTCCAAATGCACTTTCCCAAGGAGCAAGCAATGAACAATACCGCCGAGTATGAAGGTTTGCTTGTCGGCCTCAGAATCGCGGCAGAGCTTGGGATCAAGAAGCTGATTGTGCGGGGTGACTCGCAGTTGGTCGTCCGCCAAGTGAACAAGAGCTACCAGAGTTCGTTGATGGAAGCTTACGTCGACGAAGTGAGAAAGCTTGAAGAGCACTTTGAAGGCTTACAGATGGAACACGTTCCAAGGGCTCAGAACGACACCGCAGACGGCCTGTCAAAGTGTGCTGCACTAAAGCTACCTGTGGAACCAGGGATCTTTGTGCTCAAGCTAACTCAACCATCCGTAACACCATCGACTGGACAGAGTAAGAAGAGGAAGTTGGTTTCTGGTGACTATTTACCGGCAGAGCTTCCCGAAGCCGCCGCCAATAAGGTCCCCAAGGTCAACGACAAGATTGCTGAGGAGCGGTCTGCTCCTGTAAACCCTAGGGTTTGTACAGTTGAAGCAGGCGTTCCCGACAAGTTTTGCTCCGGCAAGCTTGCCGGGGAACGTCAAGCTCCGACTGAGCCGCAAGTTCTTGCAGTGGAAGCTGACGTTCCCGCAGCAGCACAGATGCCTTTAGTCCTTGTCATCGAGCCGCAGGCTCCGGCATGGGCACAGCAGATCGTCCGTTTCCTCCAGACAGGAGAACTCCCCGAAGAGCAAGAAGAAGCTGAAAAAGTAGCCCGGCAGTCAAGTATGTACTAGTTTGTCGGCGACGAACTGTACAGAAGGAGACTCAATGGTGTGAAATTAAAGTGTATTCCCCGGGAAGATGGACAGAAGCTGTTGGCAGAGATACATGGAGGCATATGTGGTCACCACATTGGCGCAAGAGCACTTGCCGGCAAGACGTTCCGGCAAGGTTTTTTTTGGCCAGAAGCCCTCCAGGATGCAACTTCACAAGTAACCAAGTGTGAAGCGTGCCCGTTCCATTCCAAGCAGATACATCAGCCAGCTCTCTCCAGACGATCCCTTTGTCCTAGCCATTTTCGGTCTGGGGGATCGACATCCTCGGCCCCTTTCCCCGCGCAGCCTGGGGCTTTGAGTTCTTGTACGTTGCCATCGACAAGTTCACAAAGTGGCTGGGAGTGGAACTAGTGAGAAAGGTGACCGCACAGTCAGTAGTCAAGTTCTTCAGGTCGATTGTTTGCCGTTTCGGGATCCCTAACAGGATCATCACCGACAACGGTACGCAATTCACAAGTCGCACCTTCATGCAATATGTCCAAGACCTTGGCGCCAAGGTATGCTTCGCTTCTGTTGCTCATCCGAGAAGCAATGGTCAAGTGGATAGGGCAAATGCTGAAGTGCTGCGCGGCCTCAAGACAAGGACTTTCGACAGGCTGCACAAGTGCGGAAGAAACTGGATCGAGGAGTTGCCGGCGGCTCTTTGGTCGATCAAAACGACGCCAAATCGAGCCACTAGACAGACGCCTTTTGCTCTAGTCTATGGAGCAGAGGCAGTTCTCCCCACGGAACTCGTATACGGGTCACCTCGAGTGCTCGCTTATGATGAGCTCGAGCAAGAGCAGCTGCGACAAGACGACGTGCTGCCCCTTGAGGAAGACCGTCTTCAGGCTGCTTTACGAGCTGCTCGATACCAGCAAGCTTTGCGCCGCTACCATAGCCGCAAAGTTAAAGCCAGAAGTCTCGAGGAAGGCGACCTTGTTCTTCGGCGCGATCAGTCCGCCAAGAATTCCAACAAGTTGACGCCGAAGTGGGAGGGCCCTTATCGGGTGAAACGAGTCACTAGGCCCGGCGCAGTCCGCCTAGAGACCGAAGATGGCTTACCGGTGAGCAACTCCTGGAACATTGAGCATCTTCGCAAATTTTACCCGTAAGGCGCGGTTGCCGTGATCCGCTCCGGCAACCACCTTTTGTACAAGTCTTGCCGCTGTTGCATGTAATCCTTTGTACAAAGCCGGGCGCAGACCCCGTGCATCAGTAAAGCTTATGTGCCTCGCACAACTTGTCAATTCATGCCATTTTTACTTTCTTGCATGTACTATCTGACACTTTGTGCAACACCTATCCCCGGTAAGCAATAACGAGCCACAAGACTCCATATCTCTGTTTTCTCTCCTTTCTTTTCTCTCAAGCAGAAGAAGTTTCCTCGTGCACAAGTTTGCCGGGGGGGAAGGAGATAGTGGTATGGACCAAGTGCCGTTCAAGAGAGCCTTGCCTTGCCGGGAAGCAAACGACACAAAAGCTAAGTTGCCAAAGTTTGAGCGATCAAAATTTTAAATTTTTAAGTTATCATCCTTGAACGACCTCGCTTAGTATGGAAAACCTGTGCGCTGAGGAACCAACTCGTGGCTAGCCGCGCCCTTACTTTGTTTCGAGCACGCTCAACGACTTAAGTGTGCTGCGACTAATGTCGCGCCCTTGCTTTTTTCGAGTTCGCTTAACAACCTAAGTGTGCTGCGACTAGCTGCGACAAGGTTTCTTGTCGGCAACGGCATTGCCAGCAGGCTGCTGAAGTTCCGCACTCAGCGCTCGCGGCAAGGGTCCCACCGCCGGCAAGTTCCCTAAAAGCGTAGGGTAAAAGCATACAAAGCAAGGAAGTCAAGTAAAGGAAATAACGTTGCATTAACTACCCAAAATAAAGTTATATTACAAAGCAACTTGTCGCAGTTCTAATAGACTATTGTTCATAACATGGTTGGCAACGACAAGGAAAGAAGAAGGTGAACAAGACTAATCCGCGCGGTCGCCCTCGACCCTCTTGATGCCGCCCACCTTGTTCACAATAGGCGCGACAAGGGCCTTGAGCGCCTCCTGATCAACGTCCGGCGGCAGGGTCCTGAGGACGTTGGTGAGGTTGAGGCCTGGGTTGCGGTGCGCTATCTTCATCAACACCTTCTCGAGGGCCCCCGCGCAGAGCCTGCGCGACTCGTCCGCCAGCTGCTTTGGGATCCTTTCCCGGAGCCGCTGGAGGGCCGGCGCCACCCCCCTGAAGAACAAACTCAACTTGGCGCTGTGAGGGAGATTCTCGTCGGTGGAGTACCCGAGGTGGTCCGCCCCCAGCTCCGCCAGCTCCTTGTCGACGTCGGCAGCGGCGGCAACAAGACCCTCTGTCAGTGCTCCACCGTCAGCCTGAAGTTGTTTTGGGAGATGGCGGCGCTGTCCAACAACGCCTTCTCGGCCCTGAGCTCCTCCTTCAGGTTCGCCTCCCGCTCCCTGGCGTCGTCAAGCGTTGTGTTAAGAGTGGA
Organism: Secale cereale; assembly: GCA_902687465.1. Taxonomy (NCBI): domain Eukaryota; kingdom Viridiplantae; phylum Streptophyta; class Magnoliopsida; order Poales; family Poaceae; genus Secale; species Secale cereale. The sequence goes on from LR738711.1 coordinate 142,081,229, forward strand.
CAACTTCAACTCCAGATCGGCGATGGAGTCCTTGGCGACGGCGAGCTCCTTGCCCTTGTCGGAGAGGCGGACCTGCAGCTCAGAATGGCTGTGGGCATCTTTCTCCCTCTCGATCTTCAGTGCGGCAACCTCCTCGCCGCTCGTCTTGAGGTTGGCCTCCAGTTGCGCCACCCTCGCCTCCAAGTCCCTCTTGGCGGTCTCGGCAGCTGCAGCAGCATCCTTCGCTTCCTGCAGAGCTCCGCCAAGAGACTGTTCACGCGCGGCAAGCTCGTCCTCGTGGCTGTCGAGGTCGACCTTCCGCTGCGTTAGTTCGCCTTCTCGCCGGGACAACTCCTCGGCGGCAAGCCTTTGCTGCTCCTCTGCTTCAGCCTTCTCAAGAATGAAAGCCTGATGCGCCTCGGCAAGCTGCTCTCGCTCCTCCGCCAAGGATCGGAGAGCTGCTTGGTTGTTGGCTCGGAGCTCCTCAGCGCGCTTCTCCAAGTCGGCGCCCACCTTGGCGGCCAGAGCCTCTCGGGACTCCAGCTTGGCCTGCCGTGCGCGGTACAAAGCCAGAAGTTTGCGCAGCAGCCGCTCCTCCTCGGGCTCGCAGCTGGTGCTTGGCGCGTCGACGAGCTTCAGTCCGGCGGAGGCAAGGACCTCCCCGTCGAAGACCTCTCCCTCAGCAGGCACCCTGGACGTGGACGCCCATGGGAGCTGGATGAAGACGCCGTTGCGGGCCTCCAGATATGCGCCTGGCTCGGCCGCGGCAGCAGAGGGATCGGCAGCCAGCGCAGCGTCTGACGCTCCTGCGGCCCCAGGGCCGTCAGTGCGACTGCCGGATCCCTCCTCAGCTGCCGCGCCAGCAGCCTTGGCGGTCTCGTCGACGGTGGGCTCGTCAGCACCGGCCGCCTTTTCGGTAGCGGCGGCGTCGCCAGTGTTGCCGCGCGCGTCCTCCTCGGCTGCGGCCTCCGTCTCCATCGGCTCTGCGACAGACGGGTCTAACAGAAGAAAAGAAAAAGAAGGAAAAATTGTCAAGCAAATATCCAAAAAAGAGAAGATCCAAAAAAGAAAAGTCCAAGGGCTTACCTGCGCGGGCCGGCTCCTCAGTGAGGTTCCTCGCCGAAGAGCTCTCCCTCGGCGGCGTCGTGGCAGTTCCCGCCGGCGGAGGGCCGCTAGCGACATCCCTTGGCGGGGTGCTCGCCCTTGGCGGGGTACTCGCCCTTGGCGGGGTGCTCGCCCTTGGCGGAGTGTCCTCCCTTGCCGGGGAGCTCCCCCTTGGCGGTACGGTCGAGGCGTGCGGTGCGTCGGGGGCGGTCTCCTGGCGCTCCTGATGCTGCTGCTCTGCTTCTGCACAAGTCAACAAACAAAACATCAACAAGGGTAGAAGGCCCACGCGCGCCCGACAAGCGGAAAGTGGACAAAGGGCTTACGCTGGGGGCTGCGCTGGGGGCTGCTCCGGAGAACAGCTGCCGGGTCCGGCAAACTTGTCACAGGCGCACCCCCTGCCGAAGCTGCGGGCTCGTCCTCAATAACGATCACTGGGACTTTGGCCCTCTTCGCCGCCCTCTGGGCCAGAGTCCTGGAAGAAAGACAGGATCAGAATCAGGCAAAAGAGATACAAGACAAGAATCAACAGAAAACCAAAGAAAAACAAGAATCGCGCAGACTTACTCTTCTTCCTCCTCATCGTCGGAGCTGAGCGCCGAGAAATCAAAGTCCGGCTCGCGCGTCCCGGCGCGAGGAGCTGGGGGAGTGGGCTCCCTTGGCCGCTTAGCGGGAGCAGGGGCGGCAGTCTGAGAAGAGCCCGCTTCGGTTGTCGCCGAAGCACGAGGGGCGGAAGGAGCAGTGGAGCTGGCGCGGGAAGATCCCCCTCCAGTTGCCGTTGAAGCACGAGACGCTCCCTTGGCGGCCTTGCTCGTCGTGGTGGCGCGTGTCGGACGGCACTGTGGCTGCTGGCCTGCCTGCCGCCCCGTCACGTCTGTGGCTTTGCGAAGGCGCCTCCTTGTTTGAGCTGGAGGACTTGCTGGCGGCGGCGAGCTACACAAGGACGAAGAAGAGGAGTCGAGGCCCAGCGAGCCACCCGAGTCCTCGGCAGGGTCGCTTGACCCGACGCCCTGCTCGGCGGGCCCGCTCGACTCGGCGCCCTGCTCGGTGGGCTCGCTTGTCCCGGCGAGTCGCCCGTCAAGCTTTCCCGCTTTGCGAAGCTCTTCCTCCTCGGCGAGGCTTGTCGCCTCCGCGGCCTCCGCTTCCTCCATAGTATACCTGAACTCGCCCACGGCCCTGGCTGCCGCTGCCTCTTCCAGCCTGGTGGCAATATATGCCATCTCCTGGTCGGTGGTGTCATGGGTGAGGCCCCTCTTCTCATCGGCGTCGATTGGCAGCTCCACCAGGTTGTCGAAGAACGTCTGCACGGCTTCGTCGGAAGGTTCCCGCCAAGTGGGGTTGATCCCGTGGGAATCACACAACGGCATCGCCGCGCGAATAGCACTGAGCGCAGAGCTATTGCACAATGGAACTACGCCCGGCGGCAATGCAAACCACTCAGGATGGGCGGAGTCGTACTTAAATAGCGCTTGGAGCATTGCGTTGAGCTCCAGGACAGTGAAATTGTAATTGAGGCCCGGGCGCAGCCTCATGATGTCTGCCGCGTTCTCGAACTCCCAAGCAGCCCTCTTCCTGTCCTGCAAGGGAGCGATGCGGCGGCGGAGGAAGTCTGCCCTGACTGCACCTACAGTGAGCCTGGCTTGCCGGAGGCGAAGGATCCGAGTGATGGCTATCTTCAGCTTGTCGTCCTCAGGGGCCAGGTCACTCCAGTCGTTGCCGCGTACTACTGCAACTTGGCGCCGGGAAGTGAACGACTGCGGGTCATCCTCTATAATCCAACACCAGTTGGCCCTCCACTCATCCCACTTGCCGCGGAGCTCCCCCGTCAAGTAAGCCTCTTTCTTATGGGTCCTAAAGATCCAAGAGATTCCGCCAGACAGAGGTGACCCTGACTCGACTCAAGGTATGAAATAATGGCAGAAGAGGGCTACATTGGGGTAAACTCCGACGAAATTTTCGTACAGATGTGCGAAAATGGCCATGGTCAAGACGGCGTTTGGGGTGAAGTCAAGGAGATGAAACCCGTAGGTATTCATGATGTCGCAGAAGAATTCCGAAAAGGGCGGGCAGAGCCCGCAGTAGAAGAACAGAGCGAAGAAGGCATAGCCGTTCGGGAACATCTCGCAGGCCACGGCGGGGAGTACCTTGGTGCGTGGGTGCGCCTTCGTCTCCCTCGACCAGAAGAGGTAGAAGGTGTCTTTCAGCTCCTCCGCATCGAGCCTTGGTGGGAAGACCGCCATCTTCTTCCGCATTGCTACCAGCCGCAGCGCCTTGGCAGACTTCGCGACCTTCGCCTTCTCGCCCTTCGGGGCCATGGCGGGGACGATGGGGGAAGTCGACGGCGCTGGTGATGCCGGCGGCGACGAAGGGGGGCGGAGCGCTGCTCTTTTTCGACCTTCGGGGAGGAGGGGAGCGGCGGGGGTTTCTGGAGGATGAAGAAGCAACGGGCGAATGGAAGGAACTGCCCCTGTTTCCCCTGCTTTTAAGGGGGGAGGGGGGAGACGTTCCACATTTCCCCATTAAAGAAACAGGCCACGATCTCTCCCACGACGCCGCGATCGACGCGTGCCATTAGGGAGGGGCGCGGTGGATACGGAGTGGGATACGGCGTGCCGCAGGCCGCGCGTGCCCGTGCACTGTTTTGGGCCTGGCCCAACAGCGCTCGGCACCGTGTATGGCCCAGGCCCGGGGGCTCCTGTCGGTGTACTAAAGTAGGTGTACCTTAGTATCCCGAACTTGTGCACAGGCTGTTGCAGCTTCCCGTGGCAGGGCTCGCCGCGCGACCGCCAAGGCCCACTGTGGTTCCTTTGGAGCCATTCAAGAACAAAGTATTCAAGTTAAAGAAACAAGGCCCCGGCAAGAGGAGCTTGTCGGGAAGGCCACTCAAGGCTCAAGACCACTTCTTTGACACAAGACCCTGGCAAGAAGAACTTGCCGGGAAGGCCAAACATGGCATTTCAAGAGACTTGCCGCGACGCGCCACGCGTCCTGGCAAGGCCCGGAGAGCGACAAGCTTCCGGGCGCGACAAGGTAGCAACCGCGGCAAGGCGCTTGCCGCGGCAAACTTCCACTAGGTACCCGCGCTCCAGCGCATCCACCCATGTGTCGCTCTGGCACCCTTCCAAACGCACGTGGCGGAAGGCTGTGCAGCCTGGGGTACACGGTGGCAAGCTGCGATTACAAGGCCGCCGTCGTGGCGGACGGTGGTGCCCTGACGGACGCTTTTTGCACTGTTTGGAGCGACGGCGATGGGCATTTAATGCCCTTGTCCCCCGCCGTCAGAGTTAGGTATGGAGCACTATGCAAACACTGTTCCAACTACCATCCATTTTACATTTTTACCCTCAACTACGTTGCCACCTGTCGGTGACCCCTTTGACCTATAAAAGGAGGCCCATGCGCAACATAGAGGAGGTTCGGAGGATCGATCACTCTCACGCTCGGTCTAGTTAGCACTGTAGTTCTTCTCGCTCCCGAGCCAAGAATGCAATACAAACCAAGGCAGGAGTAGGGTTTTACGCATCCGTGCGGCCCGAACCTGGGTAAGCTGCTCGCGCGTTTGCCTCGATCTGCTCTTTGTGCATCCTCCGCCCCCTTGCCGTACCGAAAAGGGGCTCCGGTCCCATAGGTGTTCGTGGGCGATCAGTTTCCCCGACAAGCATACTAACAAAGCAATTATGTCTTCTCAAAATAACATGGCAAAGAAAGTTCATCCCTACAAAATCATATAGTTTGGCTATGCTCCATCTTCGTCACACAAAATACTCAAATCATGCACAACCCCGGTTTTAGCCAAGCAATTGTTTCATACTTACTTTTTCAAACTTTTTCAACTTTCACGCAATACATGAGCGTGAGCCATGGATATAGCACTATAGGTGGAATAGAGTGGTGGTTGTGGAGAAGACAAAAGGAGGAAGATGGTCTCACATCAACTAGACGTATCAATGGGCTATAGAGATGCCTATCAATAGATATCTATGTGAGTGAGTAGGGATTGCCATGCAATGGATGCACTAGAGCTATAAATGTATGAAAGCTCAACAAAAGAAACTAAGTGGGTGTGCACCAACTTGCTTGCTCATGAAGACCGAGGGAATTTGAGGAATCCCATCGTTGTAATATACAAGCCAGGTTCTATAATGCAAATTCCTACTAGTATATGAAAGTGACAAAACAAGAGACTCTGTATCATGAAGATCATGGTGCTACTTTGAAGCACAAGTGTGGAAAAAGATAGTAGCATTGTCCCCCCTTTTTTGGGCCTTTTTTTCTTTGGCCTTTCCTTCTTTTTTTATTTGGCCTTTCCCCTTTATTTATTTATTTGGCCTTTCCCTTTTTTTCGGGACAATGCTCTAATAATGATGATCACCACACTTCTATTTATTTACAACTCAAAGATTACAACTCGATACTAGAACAAAATATGACTCTTTATGAATGCCTCCGACGGTGTACCGGGATGTGCAATGCATCAAGAGTGACATGTATGAAAAATTATGGATAGTGGCCTTGCCACAAATACGATGTCAACTACATGATCATGCATGGAAATATGACAATGATGAAGTGTGCCATAATAAACGGAATGGTGGAAAGTTGCATGGCAATATATCTCGGAATGGCTATGGAAATGTCATGATAGGTAGGTATAGTGGCTGTTTCGAGGAAGGTATATGGTGTGTGTATGGTATCGGAAAAAGTTGTGCAGTACAAGAGAGGCTAGCAATGGCGGAAGGGTGAGAGTACGTATAATCCATGGACTCAACATTAGTCATAAATAAATCACATACTTATTGCAAAAATATACAAGCCATCAAAACAAAATACTACACGCATGCTCCTAGAGGAAGGGTTGGTAGGATTTAACCATCGCGCGATCCCGACCTCCACACAAAGGATGACAATCAATGAAATACCTCATGCTTCAAATTTGTCACACAAAGGTTACCATACGTGCACGCTACGGGACTTGCAAACCTCAACACAAGTATTTCTCAAATTCACAACTATTCTACTAGCATTACTCTAATATCACCATCCTCATATCTCAAAACAAGCATCAAGTATCAAACTTCTCATAATATTCAATGCACTTTATATGAAAGTTTTCATTATACCCATCTTGGATGCCTATCATATTAGGACTAATTTTATAGCCAAAGAAAATTACCATGCTGTTCTAAAGGACTCTCAAAATAATATAAGTTAAGCATGAGAGATCAATAATTTCTATAAAATAAAACCACCACCGTGCTTTAAAACGATATAAGTGAAGCACTAGAGCAAAACTATCTAGCTCAAAAGATATAAGTGAAGTACATAGAGTATTCTAATAGATTCCGATTCATGTGTGTATCTCCCAAAAGGTGTGTACAGCAAGGATGATTTTGGTAAACTAAAAAGCAAAGACTCAAATCATACAAGACGCTCCAAGCAAACCACATATCATGTGGTGAATAAAAATATAGTCTCAAGTAAAGTTACCGATAAACGAAGACGAAAGAGGGGATGCCTTCCCGGGGCATCCCCAAGCTTAGGCTTTTGGTTGTCCTTGAATTTTACCTTGGGGTGCCTTGGGAATCACCAAGCTTAGGCTCTTGCCACTCTTTGTTCCATAGTCCATCAAATCCTTCCCCAAAAACTTGAAAACTTCACAACACAAAACTTAACAGAAAATCTCGTGAGCTCCGTTAGTATAAGAAAACAAACCACCACTTTAAGGTACTGTATTGAACTCATTCTTTATTTATATTGGTGTTAAACCTACTGTATTCCAACTTCTCTATGATTCATACCCCCCGATACTACTCATAGATTCATCAAAATAAGCAAACAACACATGAAAAACAGAATATGTCAAAAACAGAATAGTCTGTAGCAATCTGTAACTTTCCAATACTTCTGTAACTTTCCAATACTTCTGTAACTCTAAAAATTCTGAAATAAATTGGTGGACGTGAGGAATTTGTCTATTAATCATCTGCAAAAAGAATCAACTTAAAATCACTCTCCAGTAAAATATGGGAGCAAATCTCGTGAGCGCAAAAGTTTCTGTTTTTTACAGCAAGATCGCAAAGACTTCACCCAAGTCTTCCCAATGTTTCTACTTGGCACAAACACTAATTAAAACACAAAACCACATCTAACCAGAGGCTTGATGAAATATTTATTACTATACAGAAGTAAAAAGCAAATAAAATAAAATTGGGTTGCCTCCCAACAAGCTCTTTCTTTATAGCCATTAAGATAGGCTTGAGAATTCAATGATGCTCACATGAAAGATAAGAATTGAAGCACAAAGAGAGCATCATATAGCATGTGAAAATCACATCTAAGTCTAACATACTTCCTATGCATAGGCATTTTATAGGAACAATTTTTAGCAAGACAAGCAAGATCTAGCATATGGAAGGAAGAAGAAAGAAACAATAGCAATCTCAACATAACGAGATGTAATTTAGTAACATGAAGATTTCTACAACCATATTTTCCTCTCTCATAATAATTGCATGTAGGATCACAAGCAAATTCAACAATATAGCTATCACAAAACATATATGACCTATCCAAACCCAATTTTATCAAAAGATTCATAAGATTGAACATTCCCCAAATAAGTGGGATCTAAAGTTAACACTCTTCCAAACCCACTTTCAATATTATTGCAAACATTATTATCAATCTCATATGTATCATGGGGCTTAAATAAGTTTTCAAGATCATAAGAAACATCACCCCAATCATGATCGTTGCAACAAATAGTAGTCATAGAAAAACTAGCATCCCCAAGCTTGAGGTTTTGCATATCATTAACACAATTGGCATTAAGAGAGTTTATAATAACATCATTACAATCATACTTTTATCGAACGAACTATCAAGTATGGGTGCAATAGCAACGATCTCATGTTTAACATAAGGAACTATAGCAAATTCATCTTCATAAATATTGGCATCATGGCCACAAGAATAGCAAGTGTCATGTTCATCAAGGGATATTTCAATCAAATCATCGGAATCATAATTATCTATAGATTCATGCATATCATTATTTTCTTCCAATGCAGCGGTCATTCTTTCAATAAATTCTTTGACATAGATATTATGAGCATAGTTTTCAAAGCAATATTTAAGTATGTCAATTTTTTCAGAATCGTAGAGAGTAATATCAACTTCATAAGCACCCTTAAAAGCAACAAATTCTTCAATTTGTTCGATATCGTAGTAACTATAAACACCCTTTGCATAAGAAGATAAGAATTCATTATCATTAAACTCACATAGGTAGGGGAGGTGTTTTTAGGGTTCTTAGAGCAACAAGTAAAATCATAAATTTCACAAAGATTCCAAGTATAACACATCAATCTGTTTATTTGATCCCATAAGAGTCTCCCCTTTTCAGACAAACGGTGATGCACAAAATGAGCATGCTCATCAAAGATTTCCCATCAACTAGGCTAGTTGGGGTTTCGGCACGAGCGCATAAGGATCGAAGATGATCCAAGTAGAACACTTTAAGGTGATCCATATCAATAGATTTTTAACAAGCAAAGATGCAAGCAAATAGAAGGCCGATGGCAACTCAAGGAAACAAGAAGCAAGCGAAAAGAGGCAAAAGGAAAAAGGGCGAATAAAACGGAAAAGGTGAAGTGGGGGAGAGGAAAATGAGAGGCAAATGGCAAATAATGTAATGCGAGGGGCAAGAGTTTGTGATGGGTACTTGGTATATAACCTGTGCGTAGATCTCCCCGGCTACGATGCCAGAAATTCTTCTTGCTACCTCTCGAGCATGCATTGTTTTTTCCTTGAAGAGGAAAGGGTGATGCAGCAAAGTAGTGTAAGTATTTCCCTCAGTTTTTGAGAAGCAAGGTATCAATCTAGTAGGAGACTACACGCAAGTCCCTTGTACCTGCCCAAACAAATAAGAACCTTGCAACCAACGTGATAAAGGGGTTGTCAATCCCTTGTCGGCCACTTGCAAAAGTGAGGTCTGATAGAGATAATTGGATATTTTTTTGGTACTTTTGTTGTATAGATTGAAAAGTAAAGATTGCAAAATAAAAGAACAGTAAAGTGCGATCTTCGAACCACGCCACGGCAACAACACCCTACACCCGACGGGAGCAGGCGAATACGAGGGCTGTGCTCATCGTGGCGCGAGAGCTGTTATGATGCAGGCTGGATGAGGGCGGCCGCGACGTACTGCTGGAACGCATCGCCGAACTACTGAGCTGCGCTTGAGGGGTGCACCGCCGTTCTGTTCCTCACCCCGCCCGAGGTCACGGGCAAGGCATCGGTGAGGTCCCGGTAGGCGTGCGCGCCCCCTGGGGCGATGGGGAGATCCAACGACGCCAACAGGAGCCCTAGCGCCATCCTTCCGACCGCAGCAACTTCGTCACAAGTAGGAGCAAGCGCCGGCGTCCCCTTGCGAGGATACTCTGGGGGTACAACTTAGCGGCCGCCAAGGCCAGGTGCCACAGCTAGAGGCTCAAGGCGTAGGGCACTCAAGCGGTGCTCCCGGTGGGGTGGCCGACGATGCTTACATGCCCCGCATGGTGGACCTGACGTACGTGTTCAGGGAAGGCCCCAATGCCTTCCTCGGGCCGAGATGGAACAGCAGGACGCTCGAGGAAGAAGGTTACCATGAATCGCCCAGGGGCTCCGTTGACCCCTTCAACAATGACAACATAGTGCAGCAGGTAACACAGCGGCAGGCATGCATTAACAATGGACTGCAGGTGAATCAGACCACGGTGATGGTTGGAGACCTGAGAGCGGCCGCTCCACCCTCGACCGGAGCAGAATGCTTGGGGGTGTGCGTGGAAGGTCTGGAGCCGCGACCTCCCACGCGGCGCGTGGAGCAGGGAAGTATGCGAAAGTAGGTCCTCTACCGGTGCGACCATCACCAAGCCTCCCCCCGGTAGAGGGCCCGTGGTCGCCGAGGGCGCCGCTGGCGTCCCCCTTGCCTCCTTGGTCCTGTATTGGTTTCTGGTCGCCCCAACGGAGGTCGGGGTGCACAAGGCAGGTCCCTCGTCTGGCGATATGAAGTAAGGCTCACGCCTATGAAGGTTTCCCCTCGTGACACTCTCACGTAATAATGAGTGGGGCTGTACAGGCCCCGGAGTCTCCGGAGAGCCACCCTCTCGCCTCGGGGGCTCCCTCCCACGTCCTAGTGGCAGAACTTAGCTCTGCGTTGGTGAGAAGACATGAAGACTAGATAGGTGCCGGACGCAGCTATTTTCTTTCCTCGCCTTTCTTTGTAATTGGATTCGCCGTGTCTTCAGAATTGAATTTGAAGTCTTTCTCATTGCCGAAATGGGGGGGGGGGGTTTCGTTCATTTCTGCTGGATTTTGCTGCCTCTCGTTGTCTTGAAGATCTTACCCCGGGCCCTCCGGCTCGGGGACCAGAAGGCCGATCCCACTTGGCGGACCGATGTAACCGCGGCAGGACCCCCTCGGGGCAAGAGCCTACGTGCCGCAAATTTGCCGTGGCCAGTCGAACGCCCCTGGCACTGCTCCCCGGAGCAGGGCCACGTGTTGCTCAGGAGACTCAAGGTCGCGAAGACCTAGAGATCCACCCCAGGAGGGAGGCGAACCCACGACCTCGCGAGGCCAGGTAAGATCTAGGTGAGTTACAATGACAACTAAGCTCAAAAAACTCGAGGACGTACGTCCCGGTTTCGGATTCAAGCAGCAAAAGAAGGAAAGTGGAATATCAGTTAACACACATGGGGGGACCCCCCCATCAAAACGCTCTCATGCCCTACGGGGCCTTATGCCAGTCTATGTGTGCAGGGTCAAGGCAAAGGAGTACAAGCTCAACCGGACACATCGCTCGTCGCTGGCCGCATCTTCACCATCGTCCATTGCGCCACCTTCATCTGCCACGACCACGGCCTCATCATCATCGGTAGAAAAGGCCCTGACCAGAGCATCCACATGGTCGTCCAACCAGTGTGCCAGGTTGTCTCGGACGGCCCCAGGCACTAGAGCGATGGCGGCGTCGAAATCAAAGTCAGGGTCAATGCTTTGGAGGTAGTTGAAGACCCAGGAGAACGCGCGCCCAAGGAGGCTTCAGCTCTTTTCTTCAACAAGACGGCGGGCCCTCGCGGCCCGGTTCTCCAGGCGAGTCACAACCTCGGTGAAGAAGACAGGATGGCCAGCGTAATCCTCTGCGTGGGGGTGAGGAGCGTTCTCCTCGCAGATGGCCCCCAGTGCCCGGTTGGCCTTCACCCGAATAGCCTGGAGCATGGGGGCATGCTCATGTTGTAGCAGTATTCGATGGCAAGCCTCGTCCTTGCTCTGCTACACGAGAGCTACTGCATCATCAACTTGTCGCCGGAGCAAGGCCAAGTCGGCCTACGTGGAGTCCAGCTCAACCTGAGCAGAAGACTAGGCTGCCGCGGCGTCCCTCTCGCGCTACTCTACTTCTTCCAGCTTCACCCTGAGGGCAGCAGTCCTCCCCTCAGCCTCCGCCCATTGGAGCTCCAACTTCAAGTCGTACCCCTTTGCAAGGTGTTCGCAGGCCTCCGCCACCTTCTGGTCAATTTCCTCCTGGACTCTGGCCCCACGAGCGGAGACAACATCTTTGGCCAGGGTCACGTGGCGCTCCCTCACCTCCAGCTGCTCGAGCTCAAGGCCTCGCTCCGTGGCTTCTAACACCAGCGCCTCCTCACGCCGTAAGATCTCCGCCACTTCGAAGGGTGTCCTCCTCATCGACGCCAGGGCTGCCCTGCGCACCTCAGCTCACTCCTCCAAGCTGGTGTTCAGGACCTGAAGCTCCAGCATGCGCCTCTCTGCAGCCTCGCGGTGGTGGTCAGCCCCCCTAGCCTCCTCCAGGGCTTGGGCGCAGGCTTCTCGCGAGGCTGCGAGGGACGCCTCTGCCTTCGCATTGGCACACTCGTGCTGAAGATGCCTGAGGTTAATGGCCACCCCCCAGTCGGCACCACTCGTCCATCAGCTGAAGGCCCTCAGCTTCGAGGCAGGCGTCCACTCCCTCAAGCTCTCCCCCAAGTCAATTCAGCGCATTCATCGCCTCCTAGAGAAGCTCGCAGCGGGCGGATCCCCGCCTGCGCACTGACTGAAGCAGGAGGCCAGGACCCTCCTCGGCACCACGAGCAGTTGAAGAAGCATGATGAGACTCGTCTTCCCCCGGAGGCGGGACTAGGGTCACCTCCGCCCTAGTCGTCTCTCGGGCCTCGGCTGGTGCCCAGAGGGGCTGGGACACACCACTCAAAGAAGATGTCGGGGACAAGGTGGCCCTACTACGTTCGACGACCATGGGGGGAGCCCTCGGCACGTCTCCCGCTCCCCAGGCGGAGCCGCGAAGAAGGAGCGGAAAAAACGCGGGGTCGAGGGTCGAGGCGCCAGGACGGCGCATCCGACCTCGTGAGTGACCTCGAGCCAGAAGTAGCGCATCGGCCGAGGGCGCCCAGGACTAGCGGGGAGCACGAGACAACAGGGGCCAACTTCTTAGGAGATTTCGTCGCCTTGGCAGGAGGGGCCCTGAGGAATCGCGGTCAGGTGGGAAGATAGCACTCAAGGAATTACAAAGATAAGCTACTCACTCATCTACGGCGATGTACTTCCTCTGTTTCAATAGCCGGAAGGCGTCATCACTGCAGCTTGGAGATCTCTTCCTCTTGCGGAGAGCTTCGAAGTTTGGCTGGAGCCGGTTGAAGCCCCGGAAGCGGTCGTCTACATCAGGCGCGACTAGGGCGGCTCCGGAGGAGGCGCCCCCAGAAGCGCTAGGCTAGGCGGGGCCCCCTGCCCCGCCCCAGGGCGACGCGAGGGGGCTACGGGGGCTTCGGCCTCAGGAGCACCAGGCAGCGCCTGCACCTAAGTCGTCCTCTCCGGGCGGCTCTCCTGAGCCCTAGGGGACGGCGCTTCGGAAGCCTCAGGAGATGCCAACGCCAAAGTAGCCGCACCTCCAGCACTCAGCAACGATCGCCCCCCGCCCGCGCCCCCTTCTGGGACGATCGCCGCGACAGCGGCAGACAAGGGAGCCACGCAGACGGGGTTCTCACGAGACCCGACAAGGCCGGACGGACGAAGCCCCCATTCGTCAAAGGAGGGCATCTGCCTCACGAATTCCACCTTGTTTGAGCAGTGGTACAGAAGACAACCTTCCTTCGGCAAGCGGATTGGCGTTGGGTCGCCTGTTAGGAGCTCGAGCACCGTGCACCGTACCTCGCGAGGAAGGGCAGGCTCTTGGAGCCTCATGCGGTCCCCATGGCCGGAGAAGGCCCACATCGGCCGAGAGTGGCGCTGAAGCGGAGCAATGCAGCGCTGGATGAACTTGTCGGATCTTGGGTTCCGGTAAAACCCTTAAGGTTCGAACTCTGGGATGCACACGAAGATCTCTCCTTTTGCCCTAGCTTGTCTACTCAAGAGCCCTAAGCCTAGCTCATCAGATCTAATGAACAAGAGACACAAGATTTCTACTGGTTCGGGCCACCGTTGTGGTGTAACACCCTAATCCAGTGTGGTGTGGTGGATTGCTTTGTAGGCTGAGGAAGAACCAGTACATGAACAAACTGCCTCCTAAGGATAGGTATTCTTGCGCTCGGGTGAGCTTGCGGTGTGTGAGAGGTCTCGATGATCCGATCCCCTCTATGATGGTGGCTAGGCCCTATTTATAGTGGACAGGGTCCTCTTCCCCAATATTGAGCGGGAAGGAATTCCAAAACAACCAAATTTGAAGGGGGACAACTAGTACAACCTATCCTCACAAAAGGTGGTCTTCGCCTGCCAAAGGCTTTGGTGGTGACTCCGCCATGGGCTCCGCGATGACCTCCATCCTGCCGTCCTGCTGGTCCAGGTCTCATTGCACCGATACGGAAACCTTTGTGTGACGCCTCGGGACTCATCGCCTGTACCTGCTTCTTTAGCACCCAAGAGGAAACTGGCACTCTGCGCCCGCTGGCGCCCGCCTTGCATCGGTCGTCACCGCTCACGTCACGAGGACCTCGCGAGGTTCCCCTTGCCTCGATATCTCCGATCCTCATGAGCCGGCCCGGCGAGGCCGCCCCAGGCGATGCCTTGTGTCGTCCCCCTCGCGAGGCTTGGCCCCTCATGAGGGTCTTGAGTGGTTGCTCAAGATGCTGGGCTATACCAGGCCGCCTTGTGAGCCATGCCCCCGGCTGCAGGCAGGCAAGTCTAGGTACCCTCGTTACCAGGACGCTGACAGTAGCCCCCGAGCCCAAGGCGCGCTCGGGCTTGGCTTCACGGTGAAGCCAAGGGCCAAGTGCGGAGCGCCGCAGGCCTAGAGCCTGCGACCTTGTTTAGCACGTAGCGCTCGATGGGACGTGGGCGTCTCCACTTCCCCTCGCAGCCTTGGTGAATGCGCGACTCGTCAAGTCTCTGCATGCACAGCTGACCATCATTACCTGCATTTATGGGGCCGGTAGTTGGCCTTCCTCTGGCTATCAATAGGGCGGCAGGCCGAGCCCTTGCCACCCATCTTCTTCCTTCGTTCCCCTTGTTCCTTCGCTTGACCGAACCGCCCATGGCGCCGCCCAGGAAGTACTCATCCGTGGAGAAGGGGAAGGCTCAGCAGGAGGGGCTTAGCTCACCACCAGCTAAGAGAGGGCGAGGCTATCCTCGTAAGTGTGCCGCGACCCCCGTCGTGGCTGCGAGCGGGCATGGGCGGGCCCCCACAGTGCCCGTAGCCGCCCTTGGTAGCCGCGGCGGAGGTCCTTTGAGTGGCGGGAGCCGTCGTGGCGTTGGCGATCCGGTGAACGGAGGGAGGAGGTCTGGGGTTGTTAGACCTCCCCAGCCGCATTCCCGCCTAGCGGAGGCTGCGCTGGAGTTCATCGTGTGGTCAGAGAGCCCAGCCGGCACCAGGCTCCAGCTCCCGTGCTCCTTGGCCGACGAACTCCTTAATGCGAGCTCCGGCGGCTTTTGGCTGCAGGCGGATGGTTGTTGCAGCCGGGCATCGTGGGTTGTGGTGGAGGTTTCCGCCACGGGCGCTGTGGTGTTGGCCAGAGGCTGGCAGACGTTCGCCCGCGCGCGCGGTTTGGGCGGCGATGTACCCTTGACTTCAAGTCTAGCGATGACTCAACCCTCTTCGGGAGGGTGTTTGGAGAAGATGGGCGCCGCGCCGAGTGCTGCCCCGAGGACAACAGTGGCAGTGGGGTGCTTGGCCTAGGCGATGGCCGCAACTCGTCAAACTACGGCGGCTCTTCCTTCAGCGGCATCTCCAGCAGCGGTGGCTATGACCAGCCGCCACGCCTCCGCGCCCGCCTAGAGGGCGGCGCTGGGTTGTCTCGTCGTCACGCTCGGGTGAAGCGTGAAGAGGGCTCTGCCCGAGCCAGAGGCATAGGTCCTCGTGAGCAACCATGCCACGAGGGTCGCTGTCAGCCGTTTTTAGTCTCTCTTCTTTTGTCCTGCATCGTTTGATCAAACAAGCATGGAGCCCTAGGGGGCATGTAACGAACTGTGGCTTCATGACATTTAGCACCATGCATAGTGTTCCTGCATATTGCTGTGCGATCCGTGTTTTACATGTCCTTAGGGTGAGGAGACTTATCTTGATGTGCCCGGGATTGCTCTGATCTCGTATCGTTCGACCCTTGATGAGGCTGCAAGAACTCGTTAGGTTATTATCTTTTATTGCTCGAGGCCTTTGACGCGGGTCGACCGTGATCGGTCGCCCGTTGTCGCGGTACCCGTGGGGCACGGACGTAAGAATGGGGGGCACGTCAGTTACGAGCCCCTATTCGGGCGCCTCGTGAAGGCTAAAGAGGAGGGCGCGCCGGGAAGAGCGCCGTGCAACTGTCGCTCTCCCTTGGCTAGCCCGAAAGCTGGGGGAAGAACCACAGGGAATCTGAGAGAAGAACCGTAGAGGGAGATCAAAGCCAAGCAATCGAGGAACACCAGAACCTTCAGCATCCATTAAAAGGGAAAATATAGGAACAAGCCAACTCCAGAAAGCAAATGAACGGCCGCGTTCGGCACCTAATCTAGTCTTCTCACCAGCGCGGAGCTAAGTGCTTCCACTAGGACGTGGGAGGGAGCCCCCGAGGCCCGAGGGCGGCTCTGAGGAGACTCCGGGGCATGTACGGCCCTACTCATTATGACGTGAGAGTGTCACGAGCGGAGATCTTCACAGGCCGGAGCCTTGCTTCACAGGCACCGGGCCTTGGCTTCTCAGGCGCGAGGGCCTTGTTCTTCGCAGGCACGGAGCCTAGACTTGTCAGGTGCAAGGGCCTTGTTCCTCGCAGGCACGAAGCCTAATCTTCTCAGGCGCAAGGGCCTTGTTCCTCGCAGGCACGGAGTCTAGTCTTCTCAGGCGCAAGGGCCTTGTTCTTCACAGGCACGGAGCCTAGTCTTCTCAGGCGCAAGGGCCTTGTTCCTCGCAGGCACGGAGCCTAGTCTTCTCAGGCGCAACGGCCTTGTTCCAAGGATATAACCTCCGGAGGTGCCGGATATTGCATGCGTTCAGGACGGGGATGTCGTCTCCTGTTTCCAGGTGCACAGCGCTGGGTCTGGAGACGTGGGTGATCTTGCATGGACCTTCACACATGGGCAAGAGCTTGTGCAGTCCTTCTCTGGAGAGGACTCTCCTTAAAATGAGGTCACCTACCCCAAGCGTCTTGGGGCGAATGTTGCAGCAATGGTACCTCTGCAACGCCTGCTGGTATCTTGCTGGTCGGAGTGAAGCGTCGCGTTGGCGCTCCTCCCCCAGCACGTGGTCTATCCCCTACACGGCGCCTTGTTGCGCCTCGTCAAATGCCAAGACCCGCGGCGACCAGTGCCTGACCTCGTGAGGCAGGTCCGCCTCAGCTCCGTAGACGAGGAAGAATGAGGTCTTGCCCGTCGGCTTGGTGGCGCTAGTGCGGATGGACCACAACACAGACGGAGCTCGTCGTGCTATCCTCTTCCGCAGGCTTCGAGCTTCTTCTTGAATGTCCTGGTCTTGAGGCCCCTCAGAACCTCCGCGTTGGCGCGCTCGACCTGGCCATTGCTCCCGGGGTGCGCTACAAAGGCGTATCAGATCTGCATTCCAAGGTTAACACAATATGTCTTGAAAAGGTTACTGGTGAACTGTGAGCCGTTATCGGTGATGATGCGGTTAGGGACCCCAAACTGGTTTACGAGGCCCTTGATGAACTTGACTGCTAAGCTGGCTGGGGTGGTTCAGACTGCCTCCACCTCGGCCCACTTGGTGAACTGGTCGACGATGATGTAAAGGTATCGATAGCCCCCGGGCGCTCGGGGGAAAGGGCCCAGGATGTCCAGCCCCCAGACCGCGAACGGCCAGGAGAGTGGGATGGTTTGCAAGCCCTGGGCCGTTGGTGGATCTGCTTGGCGTGGAACTGGCAAGCCTCGCAAGACTTTACCAGCTCGGCAGCGTCATTAAGTGCCGTGGGCTAGTAGAAACCACTGCGAAATGCCTTGCCGACCAAGGTGCGCGATGATGAGTGATGCCCGCAGTCCCCGGCGTGGATGTCAGCTAGCAGCTCGCCTCCCTGCTTCCTAGAGATGCACCACAAAGAAACGTCATTTGGTCGTCTCCTATAAAGCTCACCATCTTGGATGTAGTATGCCGTGGCTTGTCGGGCTATGCGCTCGGCATCTTCCTCCTTTTTCGGCAACACTCCATGCACCAGGTATGACTTGAATTCTTCGATCCATCACCCCTCCTGAGGCTCGAGCACCAGGAGAAAGCGTGATCCTGAGGCCGGGCCGCAGGCTGGGGCTCCCGAGGTTGGCGGGTGGGGGAGTTCTTCCTGAGGCTTCGCCGACCCTTCCCGCGGGGGTGACGCCGAGGGCCTGAGGAGCCTTTCCTCGAAGATGCCGGGCGCTTGGGGCAGTCACCTGGACACTTTCTTGGCGATGTCGTCGGCCTCCTTATTGGTGCCGTGGGGCACATGCTCTAGCTCCAGGCCCAAGAACTGCTTCTCCATCTTGCGTACCTCTGCGAGATATGCCTCCATATGCTCGTCCCTTGGCTCGTACACCTTGTTGGAGAAGTTGACGAGGAGCTGGGAGTCACCTCTGATGAAGAGGCGTTTCACCCCTAGGCCTATCGCCGCCCTGAGGCCAGCGATGAGGCCCTCGTACTCTGCGATGTTGTTGGAGACCCTATCACCTGGCTGAAACCAGAGTTGCACGGCGTAGTAGAGCTTGTCTTGAGCGGGTGAGATGAGCACAACCCCTGCCCCAGCGCCCTGGCGAGCAAACATGCCATCAAAGTACATGACCCAGCCATCAGGTGCTTTGCTCCCTTGTAAGAGGGACTGGTTTGGGCTCGCTTCGGGTCCTGGGGCGTCGGTCCATTCCGCCACGAAGTCAGCAAGCGCGCCCCCTTGATGACTCTGGTGGTGCTGAACTCTAGCTGGAATGCATGCAGCTCTATATTCCATTCCACGACCCTTCCTGCCGCGTTTGGGCTCCGGAGTACCCTTTCTAGGGGGTAAGTTGAGACGACCTTGATGGGGTGGCCTTGGAAGTAGTGACGCAACTTACGTGAAGCAACAAGGAGCGCAAGCAAGAGCTTCTGCGTCATGGGGTACCGTGCTCGGGCATCACGGAGCATCGGGCTGACGAAGTATACCGGGTGCTCGACGAGGGTGGAGTCCAGACTCTCCTGCGGCTGTGTGATCTGGCAAGGTGTCCGAGGAGTTTGGTCATGGGTTGGGGCAGCCTCGGCCTCAAAGAGGTCGGCTTGTATGTCACGGCCATCTTCCGGCCCTGTCGGGACCTCGGGAGTGCCTCCCTTGGGTTGCAAGTTCTTGTCTTGAGGCTCCTCTCGAACAGCCACCAGCGCCGCACTAGCTGAATGTGGTGTCGCGGCCAGGTAAAGTACAAATGGTTCTTGAGGCTTGGGTGCCACCATCACTGGAGGGCTGGTGAGGTATCTCCTGAGGCCTTCGAACACTGCTTCAGCCTCAGGGGTCCATTCAAACGTGCCCTTCCTTTTCATCAGCTTGAAGAAGGGGAGGGCTCTCTCCCTAGCTTGGAGATGAAACGCCCCAGCGACGTTACACAACCAGCCAGCTTCTGCATCTCCTTGAGGTTCTTGGGCGGACTCATCTTTTCTATGGCCTTGACCTTCTTGGGGTTTGCCTCTATTCCTCGGTGCGACACGAGGAAGCCCAAGAGCTTGCGTGAATGGACTCTGAACACGCACTTCTCCGGGTTGAGCCGCAGGTCTACCTTGCGTAGTTTGGCGAAAGTCTCTTCCAGATCTGTGATAAGGGTTGAGGCCTCCTGAGATTTTACCACAATGTCATCCACATATGCCTCAGCGTTCCTCCCGAGCTGCTTTCCAAGTGCGATGTGCATTAACCGCTGGAAGATTTCTCTTGCATTCCGTAACCCAAACGGCATGCAGGTGTAGCAGTACACCCCGCATGGGGTGAGGAAGGCAGTCTTCTCGATGTCTTGCACCACCATCTTGATCTGGTTGTAACCTGAGAAGGCGTCCAAGAAACACAGCAAGTCGCACTCGGCGGTGGAGTCAATGATTTAATCGATGCGTGGCAGAGGGAACAGATCTTGCGGGCAAGCTTTGTTGAGGTTGGTGAAGTTGACGCACATGCCCTCTTTTCCTCCTTTCTTGGGTATGACGATGGGATTTGCCAGCCACTCCAGGTACCGAACTTCGCGGATGACACCCGCCGCCTCTAGCTTACGAGTCTCCTGCATGATGAAGGACTGCTTCTCCGTGGATTGGCGCCTGGCCTTATGCTTCACAGGGCGCATGTTAGGGCATATGTTTAGGTGATGCTCGATCACCTCTCTTGGGACTCCCGCTAGATCCTTGGGTTCCCATGCGAACACGTCCCTGTTCGTGCGCAGGAATCCAACCAATGCCTCCTCCTGAGCTGGGGGAAGGCCAACTCCTATGGTGAAGGCGACGCCTGACGGCTCATCTTCATCCACCGGCACCTGTTTTGTCTCGGCTTGGTCTTGGGAGAAAAGTTGCTTCTTCTTGGCAGGGCAGACCCCTTGGTCCAAGGGACGGCTTCCTCGGCAGGGTGTGCTGCCCCAGCGGTCCGGAAGACGTGCTTGAGTGCCGCCAGGGCTTCTTTGGTGTCCCCCGTCACGGTAAGGACACCACGGCTCCCCAGCATCTTCATGAGGTTATAGGCTGGGTGGGTTGCGGCCATGAACTGAGCCAGCGCTGGGTACCCGGGGATGGTGTCGTACGGGAGACCAATTCGGGCGATGTCAAAGTCGATCTGCTCGGTGCGGTAGTTGTCTCGGGTGCCAAAGGTGACCGTGAGGCGGATCTGCCCTAGGGGGCTGGTAGAACCCCTACCAACCCTAGAGAAGGGCTTGGTGGGGCGTAGCCGCACGAGTGGCACTTGGAGCAAGCTGAAAGCTTCCACCGAGAGCACGGTGAGGTCAGCCCCGCTGTCGATGAGGGTCTTGGTGACTGCAACTTTGCAGATGGTGGGGGTGCAGAGCATCGGGAGAGCGTTGGAGCCCGCGGTGGAGGCGGGGTGGTCTCCCGAGTCGAAGGCGAGGTCGGCCTTGGGAGTCATCCACCCAGGAGGAGCCCCCTTGTGTAAGGAGGCGTCACCCGTCTGGCGAAAGATCTGCTTGATGTGTCGGCCAGAGGGTGGTGCTTGGGAGCCACCGAGGAGTGCCGCGACAGCGTGGGGCGTCGACGCCCTGAAGCACGCGTGGAAGAGGCTGCGTAGCTCTTCCCAGGACGCCACGGACAATTCTCGCTAGCTGAAAAACCAGGCACGTGGCACGCCGTTGAGTGCCATGGGGAGCCAGCTGGCCATGACTTTGTCGTCGCCGCCGGCCGCCGAGATGGCCTCTTCGTAGGCCTGGAGGAAGAGAAACGGGTCATACGACCCGTTTTAGCGCGGTGGTAGATTAGGCCTGAACCTGGGCGGCCACTCTACTCGCCGCAAGGCGGGGGTGAAGGCGCGATGGCCGGGAGTGCCGTAGCGCGCGGCCGCCAAGCCCGTCGGAGGAGGGACGCCCGCCATGAGAACTTGATGAGAAGAGAGTGGGACAGACGGGGAGAAAACTTCGGCACACACCTACCTGGCGCGCCAAATATCAGATCTTGGGTTCCGGCAAAACCCTTAAGGTTCGAACTCTGGGGTGCGCACGAAGATCTCTCCTTCCGCCCTAGCTCGTCTACTCAACAGCCCTAAGCCTAGCTCGTCAGATCCGATGAACAAGAGACACAAGATTTATACTGGTTCGGGCCACCATTGTGGTGTAATACCCTAATCCAGTGTGGTGTGGTGGATTGCCTTGTAGGCTGAGGAAGAACTAGTACATTGACGAACTGCCTCCTGAGGAGAGGTGTTCTTGCGCTCGGGTGAGCTTGTGGTGTGTAAGAGGTCTCGAAGATCCGATCCCCTTTATGATGGTGGCTAGGCCCTATTTATAGTGGCCAGGGTCCTCTTCCCCAATATTGAGAGGGAGGAATCCCACAGCGGCCAAATTTGAAGGGGGACAACTAGTACAAGCTATCCTGACAAAATGTGGTCTTCGCCTGCCAAAGGCTCTCGTGGTGATGCCGCCGTGGGTTCCGCGATGACCTCCGTCCTGCCCTCCTGCTGATCTTGGTCTCGTTGCACCGATATGGAAACCTTTACCTGATGCCTCGGGACTCAACTCTTGCACCTGTTTCTTTATCACCCAAGAGGAAACTGGCACTCTGCGCCCGCTGGTGCCCGCCTGGCATCGGTCGTCACCGCTCACGTCACGAGGACTTCGCGAGGTGGCCATTGCCTCGATATCTCTGATCCTCACGAGCCAGCCTGGCGAGGCTGCCTCAGGCGATGCCTTGTGTCGTCCCCCTCGCGAGGCTTGGCCCCTCGCGAGGGTCTTGAGTGGTTGCTGAAGATGCTGGGCCATACCAGGCCGCCTTGTGAGCCATGCCCCCGGCCGTAGGCAGGCAAGTCTTGGCACCCCCGTTCCCAGGACGCCGATAGAACTCCTTCACCACCATGGGCGCCGACACCCGAAGCCTCTGCAGGCTGGTCAGCTGGAGCGAAACGGGAGCTAGCTTCCAGTCGACGAGCTTCTCATGGCTCCCGTCGGAGCTCGGGGCGGCCGGAATCCATGGTGGGAGCAGCAGGGGGCTGCGCACCCTGACATCGACGAACACCCACCGCCTCCTGAAACCGCCAACGACCATTGAAAGGTCGAAGTCGATGCCCGAGCCTACCGTTGCCGTGATGGCCTGGAAGGACATGCATCCGAAGCACTGGAGCGCATCCGTCAGATGCAACGAGAAGAAGTGACGGAGCAAGGCCACGGAGGGGGCAATGCCCACCATGGCTTCGCAGACAAAGGCGAAAACAGCAAGGAGGACGAGGGATTGAGGATCAAGATGCAGCGTGCTGATCTGGTAGTGCGAGAGTACCACGTTGAAGAAATCAGAAAAGGGAGGGGGATCATGCCTGCCTAGAGAGCATGAAGGTGGAGAGGGACCTCGGTGGCCGACCTGTCAATTCTGGCACAGGAAGCGGGCCAAGCCACCGTCGCCCCCTACTCATTGGAATCGCTGGCAAGTGCCGGGCGCACCTTATCCATCATCTCTTGGTTGATCACCACAGACCGTTTGGTGGCAGGCCCGAAGGCCGGCGGCGAGGGGGCCAAGGTACAAGACTCCGCCCCCTCTTCCTTCTTTCGGCTGGAGACCATGGTGGCGGAAGGAGTTGGTGTCGAATCAAGCCAAGGGAAGAGACCAAGAAGATGAGAAAGCCGCCGGGTGCGCTACCGGCAAAGAAGGAGGAGTGAAGCAAGTAGCAGAAGCCGGCCAGCCGGGCGAGAATCGAGGTTGTATTGCGGAAGTGGAGGCGCCCACGTCCCGTCAATCGCCACGCGTCAATCAAGGCCGCATGCTTTTGGGGCCCACTGCGCTCCGCACTTGACCCTTGGCTTCGTCGCGAAGCCAAGCCCGAGCACACTTTAGGCCCGGGGGCTACTATTGGTGTTCTGGGAACGGGGGTACCCAGACTTGCCTGCCTGCAGCCCAAGGCGTGGCTCATCAGGCGGCCTGGTACGGCCCAACCTCGTGAGCAACCACTCAAGACCCTCGCGAGGGGCCGAGCCTCGCGAGGCAGACGACGCAAGACCTCCCCTGGGGCAGCCTCACTAGGCTGGCTCCTGAGGAGCGGAGATATCAAGGAAAGGGGAACCTCACGAGGCCCTCATGACATGAGCAGTGACGACCAAGGCCAGGTGGGCGCCAGCGGGCACAGGGTGCCAGTTTCCCCTTTGGTGCTAAAGGGACAAGCGCAGGCGAGGAGTCCCAGGACGTCAGGCAAAGGTTTCCATATCGGTGCAACAAGACCAAGACCAGTAGGACGGCAGAGCGGAGGTCATCGCGGAGCCCACTGCGGCGTCACCACCAGAGCCTTTGGCCGGCGAAGACCACCTTTTGTCAGGATAGCTTGTACTAGCTGTCCCCTTCCAAATTTGGCCGTTGTGGGACCCCTTCCCGCTCAATATTTGGGAAGAGGACCCGAGCCGCTATAAATAGGACTACCCACCACCATACAAGGATCATCTCTTCTTGAGCTGACCAAACCAAAGGGCGGATCGGATCGGATCATTGAGACCGCCCAGACACCCACAAGCTCACTCGAGCACAAGAACACCTCTCCTCAGGAGGCTGTGCCCCCCATGTACTAGTTCTTCCTCAGCCTACAAGGCAATCTATGACACCACACTGGATTAGGGTATTACACCACAACGGTGGCCCGAACCATTATAAACCTTGTTTCCCTTGTTCTTAGGGTCCGACGAGCTAGGCCTAGGGATCGGTGAGTAGACGAGCTAGGGTGGGAAGGAGAGATCTTCGTGCGCACCCCAGAGTTCGAACCACAAGGGTTCTGCCGGAACCCAAGATCCGACAACTTCGGCAAACCGATTGGGTTCAACTGCAGCCGGCATGACGCCGTATGCAGCATCGTGCTCCCGTTGAGCGGGTTCCAACTGGCGTTGCATGGTGTCAAGCGTAGTGCCCTCGTCCAGCAGGCGCACGTGCTCCTCGTCGAGCCGGGCCCTGGCCTGGGTGGCGTTGGCGACGGTGGCGATGTGGATGCTGAGGTTCTGCAACATAGCGCGCGACAGCCTGGGCTGTGGCGGCTTTAGCAGTGGCGCTAGTGGAGGAAGAGGTCGAGCCGGTGGTGAGTACCTCAACACGAGTGCAGAGGTCCGCCACATCGCTAGAATCGGTGCAGTCGACGGGATCAGGGGAGTCGGTGACGTCGAGTATCCCGCCGTGGTACTCATCTAGCAGCAGCGCGATGGAGACATGGAACGCGCCGAAGGGGATGATGGAGTCCGCGGTGATGCCCCCGAGGCCCGAGGGCGGAGCTAAGTGCTTCCACTAGGACGTGGGAGGGAGCCCCCGAGGCCCGAGGGCGGCTCTGAGGACACTCCGGGACATGTACGGCCCTACTCATTATGACGTGAGAGTGTCACGAGCGGAGATCTTCTCAGGCCGGAGCCTTGCTTCACAGGCACCGGGCCTTGGCTTCTCAGGCACGGAGCCTAGACTTCTCAGGCGCAAGGGCCTTGTTCCTTGCAGGCACAAAGCCTGTTCTTCTCAGGCGCAAGGGCCTTGTTCCTCGCAGGCACGGAGCCTAGTCTTCTTAGGCGCAAGGGCCCTGTTCCTCGCAGGCACGGAGCCTAGTCTTCTCAGGCGTAAGGGCCTTGTTCCTTGCAAGCACGGATCCTGGTCTTCTCCGGTTCAAGGGCCTTGTTCCTCGCAGGCACGGAGCCTCGTCTTCTCAGGCGCAAGGGCCATGTTCCTCGCAGGCATGGATCCTAGTCGTCTCACGCGCAAGGGCCTTGTTCCTTGCAGGCACGGAGCCTGGTCTTCTCTGGTGCAAGGGCCTTGTTACTTGCAGGCACGGAGCCTGGTCTTCTCAGGCGCAAGGGCCTTGTTTCATGGGTAGAACCTCCTGAGGTGCCGGATATTCCATGCGTTCAGGATGGGGATGCCGTCTCCTGTTTCCAGGCGCACAGCGCTGGGTATGGAGACGTGGGTGATCTTGAATGGCCATTCCCACATGGGCGAGAGCTTGTGCAATCCTTATCGGGAGAGAACCCTTCTTAAAACGAGGTCACCTACCTCAAGCGTCTTGGGGCGAATGTTGCTGCAATGGTACCACCGCAGTGCCTGCTGGTATCTTGCTGCTCGGAGTGAAGCATCGCGCCGGCTCTCCTCCCCCAGCACGTGGTCTGTCCCCTGCATGGCGCCTTGTTGCGCTTCGTTGAATGCCAAGACTCGCGGCGACCGGTGCCTGACCTCGTGAGGGAGGACTGCCTCAGCTCCGTAGATGAGGAAGAATGGAGTCTCGCCGGTTGGCTTGGTGGCGGTGGTGCAGATCGACCATAGCACGGTCTGGAGCTCGTCGTGCCAACCTCTTCCGCAGGCTTTGTCGTGGAATTAACACGGCAGATGTCCGGTTTAACGGACTTGTTAATGGATCCATCACACGGGTTAGCTTGAAGGGGTTAAAAACACACAAAGGACACAGAGGGTTTATACTAGTTCGGCCCCTTCGATGAAGGTACAAGCCTACATCTAGTTTGGTTTGGTATTGCTTGGGCGTCGATGAACAGGGAGCAGATTGCTTGCCTGTGTCTCGATGGGTTGTTTCTTGCTTGTCCCTGAACCGTCGCCGGGTCGTCCCTTTATATAGAGGTGACGCCCGGTCCGGTTTACAGAGTCCCGAGGCCGGCTCATACTCGTGTCCGCCTCGGTCTCTGCTCTTTCTTCCTTATCTCTCAAGTTACATGATCAGGCGGTTTACAAACCATAACTCTATACATGAGCCCTAAGATCTCTTGGGCCGTAGCCTTTACTAAATATTACAATCACACAAATATATTATAGTAATCCGGTTTACACTAGCCGGTTCATACCTGCTAGTAATATCCCTAACATTAGGCCCCAGAATGATTTGAACTTGTTCACATCAATCTTCCCAGTCTTGCATAATCTTCCTTCTTGTGTCTTCTCATTTTTGTAAACCGGCCCTGACGTCATCCTCGAGAATCGCTTAATCTGACCGTGACATCACTTCCGCATTTGACGCACCCAGCTGTCCATCGGCTTTGTTTAAGGGTCGTCCCGAGAATCGAGGCGACAGAGGATCTTTATCCAATCTTTTGCCTCCTCAAATCCCGCACCTGTCGTTTCAGCTCTGCCTTTCTATAAATACCGCTGCTTCCATTCTTTACCTCCCTCCGTTCGTTCTTCTTCCTCCGTCGCCCGAACTTAAGACTCTGTCGTCACCCTTGAGCTCGAATCGCCGCCGTCGTCCGTCGAATCCAAGTCTTCGCCGGTCGCTGCGTCGACCTGAGCGTGACCAGAGAAAACTCCGCCGCCACTTCTTAGGTACTTCATCTTCTTCGCCGTAGACCTAAAGCTCTAAATCTCTTCTCGCACCTCCGCCATTAAAACCTCAGTGAAAGCTTCATCTTGTTCATCCTAGGCACCAAGTTCTCAGTAATTTTTACCTTTAGATCTTACCCTTTAAAATTTGCCTCTATTCCGCTGCGGTATGCTTTAGATCGCGTCATTCATATTCAATCTGTAGATTTATCCGCTCTGTATAGGACCCTTGTAGTTCTTCCCGTAATATCGTTGCATTTGTTTTTCTTTTTCCTGGGTGCTCAGATCTGTTTCACTTTAGCTGTCTGTGGAAACCTTTTTCTTCACCTTTGTAGATCTGTAAAGTATTCTCCGGTTTAGATAGTCATATACTGCTTCTGAAAAAATTCAATAGCGAACACAACGGTTTAGCTTTTCCTTCTTTTGTTGTCCTGAACCGGCAATAATACTTTTTTCAGTTTTATTGTCGGGTTAGCCATATCATTAGTCCCTTTGTCTAAACCGTTGCGTGATCTTTGTATATATCTTCCGGTTTATGCCACTGTACTCGAATAATCCGGGTTTACACTTTACCCTTTCAGCACTTGTTCTCCTGTTGCTATGGCCAAACAGTTTGTCTCTTGCAACTGGGTTCCTTCCGTTATCACGGAGGAAGATTTAGCTAGAGCGGTTGCAATTGGTACTTTGGGCCCTCAGTCCGTTTTAAAGTGGCGGGCTCCGGGAGATGAATGCCCTCCTACTCCCAAAGAGGGGGAAATTATTGTCTTCTTCGACCACATTGCTAGAGGCTTTACTCCTCCCAGTTCAAAGTTCTTCCGGGATGTGCTTGCTGCCTTCCAACTTCACCCTCAGGACATAGGTCCCAATTCTGTTTCCAACGTCTGTGATTTTCAAGTTTTCTCCGAGGTATACTTGCAAGAAGAGCCGTCTGTTGATCTGTACCAGGACTTCTTTCACCTGAACCGGCACACTGAGTTCACCAGCGGACCTCATCAAGAACTGGGCGGGGTCAGCATTCAGAAAAGAAGAGACACAGTCTTTCCTCATGCCGCTCTCCATACGCACCCCAAGGAGTGGAACAAGTCTTGGTTTTATTGCATTGACACTTCACCTGAAGGGGAAAACCCACTGCCGGGTTATCGCGAACACCGTCTTCCGGAGGACCACCCTTTGCCGCAGCGCCTCAGCTCCTCAGAGAGGCCCCAGTTTGCTTCTCAGCTTGCCAGGCTAAAGGCCTTTATGGCCAATGGTTTAACCGGAGTGGATTTTAGGCGCTGCTGGCTCTCTTGGAGTATCCTTCCTTTGAGCCAGCGTCCAAACTTGATGTGTAAATATTCTGGTAAACCGGATGATCCTCAACGGTTTTCCAAGGAAAAACTTTCTGAGTTGGAAGTTATTGAATCGGCCAAGAAAATGCTCAATGTCTCCTTAGACGAATGCAGCCAAACCGGGTTGGCTCCGTACTACAGGAAAAACAAACTGCCCGCAGTAAGTCTTACTCTCTGTCATGTATTTGTAATCTGTTCCTTTAAACCGTTCTTTCAATTATCTTTCTCCTTTTGAACAGGCTGATGATCCCTTTTGGAAGAGGAAACCTCAGGAGAAAACCGGAAAACAGGCACGCCGGAAAGCCTTCGCTACCAAGAAGAGAAAAGCGGCTGGTGGCTCCGGTTCTCATGCTGAGGATGATGATCCGGACTCTGAGGTATGAATTAATCTGGCTTTGACTTGTTAACTTTTACCCATATCTGTATTTAATGGTAACTTTTCACAGGAGTTGGCTGAAGGAGATAAACCGACCGAAATTGAGGTAACTATCCTTTCTTCCGATTCAGAACCACTGTGGGGACCCCGACTCATAAGTCGTGATCACCGAATGCACGTGTACAGTGATCCCAGAGATCAATGCTCACTGAACACACAGAAGCTGAATAACAAGAGTCTTACATCCTTACATACCGTGTTACACAAATAGGACCATAATGGTCAAGTCTTGAGTATATCATCGCAGCGGAAAATCTTCAAAGACAACTGGGACCCATGCCATCTGCCTTAACCCTACAGGCATTTTGACTGGGAAGCGTCCTAGCTCGCATGCTCGTCACCGAGAAATCTTCATCATAATCTGTTCTCTCCTGCCTGGCCAATAAAATAACCAGTGGCAAGCCAATGAGTACATTGAATGTACTCGCAAGCAACCCGAGTGTGATGACAGAATAATTATGCAAGGCTCTACTGCTAAATTGGCAGTTTTGCGGAAAGCTAGTTTTTCATATGCAAGTATGATCAACATATAACATGGATATGCATGTGTCTGTAACAAGTATCAGGAGGTCACAGACATCAATATCGAGAAAGAGTTGTAATCAACTCATGTTCAAGCTCATTGTGACTTCCTTAGGAATCACATCATCAATATCTCTGATCCGAGTTGTTTCCTCACACGCACACACCAGGTTTCGCAAACATTGGACGTAGCCCAAGAGCGGTTACCCAACTGTCCATGACCGTGCACACGGCTATTCGAATAGTTTTACACTCTGCAGAGGTTGCACACTTTACCCACTAGATCCGGGGAACTTCCGTGACATCCACGACCCGCGGTACCTCAAGTACCCGGGGTAAGCACCCGATCACTATCTTTCCCTAGGCGACACTAATATGGAGTCCACTCGATTGGTAACAGCCCCGTGCCCCACATTTCACATCTCAAGATTTGTGGAGACTCGCTCCGTATTCATCACATATCACAAGCACGGGGTACCAACGGTGTGTCCGGTGCCCTGTAAAGACAGTCATGGCCGCCTATCCAAGCGCGACCCCGTCCCAAGAGTGACCTCATGTCACTCCCGTCACTAGTAATGCGGGCACCATGCTAGTATCTACCTAGGTAATCAATAATGCCCTTTCCCATATAAGGGTAGAGTGGTTGCGCATGTAAGGTTGGAATAACAGTCGCAACTTAAACCAATCCATTTTCAAAACAACACACACACTTGCCTCGGTACACCACTTCGTCATCAAGTGGTTACCCATCTCACCATCTCCCTCGGGCATAAATGGCACCCGACGGGGTTTTCGAAAAGTCTTTTGAAAGCATCCTGCCTCCGTCACCATGCATATACCCGTCCCGTTTGCGTAGCCACTATTAAAGCAACCTAACTACTCCCACCCACATAACCCTCATAGGAAGGTAGGGTCATGTTTGATGCAAGTTTCAACAGTAAAGTAACAAAGGTAGCAACCAAAGTGGTTTCCACCTCAACATGATTCCGATGCATTGAATAATAAGGTGCTATGAGACATGCATAAAAAGGTTTCTCGAACATGGTCAAAGGGCTGCTTGCCTTATTCTTCCGAGTCTTCAAAACTTCTGGTCCATCTCCGAGTACATCATTTATTTCGTCAACTAACGATGGAAACAATCATAATAAGCAACACAATCAAAGCAAAAATAAAAGTGCTCTAAAAATAGGAGTTGGACTTTTCTAGGATACCTCTGGTCATACTAAAAATAACCAAGGTGGTTTCATAGGTGTTGGATCAATAGGTAGTTTGGAACATTTCAATGTGATGGAACCAAAGGGTTTATGGATTTGGAAGAAGTATACAGAAATATTTCCTTGAATGATGAGCAAAGGCACCCATCAACTAGTCATGATTTTAGAAGCATTTAGGAGTTGGTTTCACTGGATTTGGATTTGAAATGAATTTCCTAGGATTTTGCTAAGCTGATAAATATGAAGAAATGGCTCAACATTTGGTGGGGTACAGAAACTATTATTAAAAATGTTCCAAAACTAAGTTTGGACATGACAAGCATCTAGGAACTTGAATCACTGCATTTGGATCAAGATTGAGCTCTCTGTGATTTTCTAAAGTTTATCACAGAAATGAAATAAAGGCATTTGATAAATATTTGTGTAGGGAAAGTTTCTGGAATAATGTGCATGTTGCACCATGTGATAGAGCATGATTTATGGAGCCATAGGAAATTTGAATCATGCAATTTGGAGTTCATATGAATTATCTAGGAATTTTTTATGTTGGCAGAATAAAGAAAAGAAAAAGAATAAGGGTTCAACCTTATACAGTGTGCAGGGCGAGGGATAGTTCGCGGGCCGGCCCATCTGCACAGCAGCGCGCAGGGGCTCGGCCACGTCGAAGGCGCCCGCCAGGAAAGGCGCTTCCACGCAGGGGAAGCGGTCGGGGCCAGATCCGCCTCCACTTAAACGGAGGGCCCAGCCTCCAGGTCGCTGACGCGCGGGCCCCCAACGGCAGGCCGTCCTCTTCCTCCCGCGCGAACAGAGGCGAGGCAGAGGAGGCGCGGCCGAGCGCTCGTCGGCGTGGCCCCGTCGACTCAGGCCGTCTCCAGCGACGCTCCGGCCACCGGAACGACCAGCGTGGAGAGGCGCATCCTGCCGTGGGTGACACGCCCGCCGGGGAGGACCAGATCGAGCAAGGGGGCAACCGTGGCGGAGGAGGGCTACGGCCACTTTGGGCTTCGAGCGCACGACCACCTCGGGGAGGATAGACGGAGGTGGGGAGCTCCCTGGAGGTCGTGTGACGGCACCAGGGTGGCCAAGGGGGAGAGAGGGGCTCGGGGTCGCCTGAATTTGAGCGGCGGCCGGCGGCTCTGCTCCGGCCAGGGAGGCGGCTGCAGGGCACGGGAAGAGCGAGGGATGGGTCCAGAGGGTGTTTGGGAAGGAGAGGAGGGCCTGGGGCAGTCTCATATAGACATCCCGCAGCTCACCGTGGATGCGGCGCACGCGTGGCTGCGGCAACGGCTCGGGAGGCCACGGGGGTAGGTTCCGGTGTGTCTGCGGTGTGCGTGGGCGTGGTCCAAGTCGAGAGGAAGGAAGAGAAGGGGCGGGGAGCGCCAGAGGGGCCGCGCGTGTGAGCTTGCTCACTGGAGCGCTCGGGCGGCCACGGCGCGCGTGCGAGCAGGGGTGAGGGAAGAGGAGAGAGGAGGGGGCCGACCGCCTGGCAGGTTGCGGACGTCGAGGCCGCCTCGAGGGACACGAGGGGGAGGCCCGATGCTGTCGGAAGCAGCCGATTGGGGGCGGCTACAGTGCGGGAGCGCACTGTAGCGCGCTCCAGAGCACGCTTTTGGCTGACATGGTCGTGACCTCGCCGCTCTGGTCGTGTCCAACAAGCCAAAGGTTGTCTAGAAGGTCAGAAGTTGAGTAAAGAAATGGCCTGTGGCCTTGGATGCTCTTGGAGGCCACTGGAATAAGGAGAGAGGTGAAAGAGAGGGAGTTTACTGCTGTCCAGGAGAGTGAATTGGGGTTTTACCCCCTCAATCATGGAGCTGGGGTGCTGGGGAAGTTACTGGGGGTAGCCAGTAACTGAATGAACATGTGGTAAAAAGTTGAGGCCATGGAGAAAAGTAAAAGTGATCAAGATGAAGGTTTTAGTAGAAAGCCAGAAGGTGTTTGATCAGTGCTTGGTCAAGCAAATGACATCCACTTGACATGGGACTTAACAGGATCAAATGTCACATATAATTAGGCCCCTACACCAAATTTGAACTCATTTGGGCAAAGTGGCCAATGTAACTTTGGTGAACCCTATAAATCAACAGAAACTGCTTCATCTTGTTTGAGTCATGCTAATCATCTCCCCTAGATGCACCACTTGGTGTAGCATCATCATTTGGGGTATTGATCATGCCCACAAAGTTTGAAGCTCCAGATAAAAAGTTGGCAATGTAAACTTGTTCAAATTTGAATTTGAACAGAAGTGGTTTTGGGGTGATCTGATCAAGTTGCTCTATTCCAAATCTTGTGCCATTTGGTCTAGATGCCTTATTAGGCCATTCTAGCATGTGCACCAAATTTTAGAGCATTTGGACAAGTTTGGCAATGTAAAGTTGCTCAAACTTCAAATATGGACAGAATGGTTTTGAGGGGATTAGAGGATGTTTCCTTGATCTTCAAGGCATGAGGCTTTGCAAGATCATCAAATATGTCATATGTGACATGATAGAATTTCCCTGGAATTTTTGGAGAATATTTCCTTTGTAAATATTTCAAAAGCTTGAAATATCCAGAAAGGGTTTTGGAAGGATTTGCCCAATATTTTGAACATGACCATGTGCTGAAACTCTTATATATGGACAATATATGTCCTATGAGTCTTCCTGAATTTTGGCAAATATTTTTGAAATGATTAAATAATTTTTCCCTATTAAAGACCATTTCTGGCCTTAAGAAAAAGCTTTTAAATAAAATATAAAAATAACTTTTAAAATTATACTTTTGTGGTTTCTGGGAGTCCTATACCTAATAGGATTCAAATAAACTTTTTGAAAGATTTTTCACACCCTAAATAAGGTACTTGCAGTGCAAACCTCAATTCAGGGGTTTTTGGAAAACTAATTTTAGAAAATACCATTTGGCCAAAATATTTTTATAAGAAAATTCTATACTGGTCTATACACATGGCATGATCATTGGGAAAAGGTTTTGGATCAAGGAGATGAAGTATAAGAGTTGGAGGATTTATTTGATTTTTAGAGCACTAGCAATCAGCAGACAAAAGTCAAATCAAGCAAAGTCAAAAACACTCAAAAGTTTTTGCAAATCCACATTTTTAACATGAGAATTAGCTTAAGCAATGTGACATGAAAATCAGGGTGTGACAGACCTACCCCCCTTACAAGAATCTCGTCCCCGAGATTCCCAGACTAGGCGTGGAAAGAAAGGCGGAGTCTTGGATACGGGGTAGTCTTCACTTCTTCTTGTTGGTTCTGCTTCCGAGTGGTGCTCCTTGGAATCTTGAAGTGCTTGATGGTATGGCTTCTTGCTTGATGCCTTCCTTGATGGAGGTCGCTGAGGGGTCTCTTGCATAGGTTAGGTTGGGTTAGCTGTCAAAGGCTCGGTGATCGATGTCCTTGCGGGCATCGGGCTAGCTAGAAGGTAAGAAGTACTTCCAGAGTGGGGGCTCGTGGAAGATTTGGTGCACGGAGGGTATCTCAGGTGGTAGATCTAGCTGGGGAGCCGTCTACCACATGACTTGCAGTGATCTCAAAGGGGTCCAATGAACCTTAGTGCGAGCTTCCCCTTGACGTGGAAACGCTTGGTTCCCTTCAGAGGAGTTACCCGCAGGTTCACATGGTCCTCGACATGGAAACTCATGACCCGACGGTGAGTGTCAGAATAGCTCTTTTGCCTTGACTTGGCTGCCTTCAAACGCTCTCTGACTAGTTGGACCTGCTCTTCCGCTGCGCGGAGAATATCCGGTCCAAAGACTAGCCCTTCTCCAGTCTCTGACCAGTTGAGGGGTGTGCGACACCTACGTCCGTGCAACACCTCAAATGGTGCCACCTGAAGGCTCGACTGGTAACTATTGTTATAGGAGAACTCGGCAAAAGGGAGACAATCCTCCCACTTGGCTCCATATGCCAAGACACAGGCTCGGAGTATGTCTTCGAGAATCTGATTGACTCGTTCTGTCTGACCTCCGATCTGTGGGTGGAAAGCCGTGCTGAAAGATACTTGGTTCCCAAGGCTTCTCGGAACTTCTTCCAGAACCTTGAGGTGAACTGGGTTCCTCAATCTGACACAATCTCCTTGGGAACGCCGTGAAGACTTACGATTCAGTTGATGTAGAGAGCTGCCAGCCGGTTGCCATCATAGGTGGTCTGGACAGGAATGAAATGGGCCACCTTGGTCAAATGATCGACTATGACCCAAACAGAGTCATGTCCTCTATCCGACCTTGGTAACCCAGTGACGAAGTCCATTCCGACTTTATTCCACTTCCACTCAGGAACCTTGAGTGGTTGAAGCAATCCAGCGGGTTGCTGAGGTTCAGCCTTGACCCTTTGGCACACATCACACTTTGCAACATAGGTTGCAATCTCTCTTTTCATCCCGTGCCACCAGAATCGTGCCTTCAAGTCTTGATACATCTTGGTGTGAGCGTTCCTTCGACACGGAATTGCTCGGTTCCTCCGGGAGGAGTGGTTTGTAGATACGCCCGGTCTTCGACGCGGAAGTTTGCTTCTTGATGGCGGTGGTTGGTGTAGATCTTCCTTCTTGACAGGGCGGTCTTCAAATGTCTTCCATCTAGCTGTCCGTCTCTTCTTTGTCTTCGGGCAGACAAGTAGGCCATCAATTAATGATGTTACCCAACTTGTCCACTTATTCCATGAGGTCTAATGGGTACGCAAGGTAAGTTGATGTATTGGTGGTGGTCTCGGTTGAGTATTAGCAGAGGCCTTCCCGACTCTGAGTCAAGGCCCGTGGTCAGAATCTGACCAGGTTGTGGCTCGGTGGGGCTTAAGGGTCTCAAGGATTCTAGTGAGTGAGTGAACTTATATCATCTTATCCTTAAGCACAGTTTCTGAGATGCCAATAGCTCTATCTAGTACCCCGAACGGAATAGCGGCCTCTCGCATAGACCAACTTCAATCACCACTCATGCCATACATCCTCATGACTCTCAAGAGACGGTCTAACAAAATTATACTTGTCTACGATCCCCAAATGCATATGTACGTCTACCTCTAAAATCCAAAGGTAGATCATACATGCTGCTGAGCTTAAATTAAACTCCATAATCCAAGCACTCAACCTATTCTTGCAAGGCTCAAGATAATGCATCTCTATTCTAAGGAAACACGTCATATGCCACTCCAAAATTTTGTTTCCTTCCTATAGATCAACTCCAATAGCCCGGTAATTACCATCAATCACCACATAATCCAACAATCCTACAAATCCGTTGTCTACGGTGTTCGCAAGATCTCGAGTCCCTATGATATCCAAATATTGGGGAGGACTATGCATCACGATAGTAAATCCACCAAATTCCCATCATCCGGGTTAAGTAAACTCCAAGATCACGACTATATAGATCCCTAAATCAACTCCGACAAATAATCCAATCTCCTAGGTGATTGTCCACCGAGAAGCATGATATCATAATCAGGATCATAGGCCTAAATCCAATCTTACTCGAACCATGCAGACATATCCAGCATCTATACCAACCAGAGTCACCTACACAAATCCAAATCTCATGCCCATCGGGCACTCCTACATGCTTCCCCAAAGTCATGATCCCACCAACATGAAAACCTCACAATCCATCAAGGCCTCAGATAGTTCCTCGAAGTGACTGATATAAACCACCAAGTCATCTGTCCAATATCCTCGAACTGGACTATCTATGGCATCGTCAGACCTCGTGCTATATCAGGATGAAAATGTGCTCACTCATCGTGTCCACTAGCTCCTTTACGAACCCAGTGTTGTGCAAGATTGCAAAGGCTTAACAGGTTCTCTTTGTTTACCATGGGTTAGGCACATGGTTAAGGATTCGTGCTGGAGTGTCTCGGGAAGTCTCAAAGGGCCTAGGGATGGGGTTACTGGTCTGGAGGGTTAAACATAACTCCACGGGGTTGCACTTGATCGCGGAGGTTGTAGCAGAAGTCTTCAGTGCCAGTTGGTTGCCGAGGTAGAATCCTTGGTGCATCTTGTCTTGCGGGTCTTCAATTGGGGAGAGAGAGAATAGAGGGAAGAAGCAGCGTAGAGGAGGGAAATGCCTAAAGGGGGTGCTATAGTGCAGGTGCAACAAACAGGTGCAAAAAGGTCGAAACAAAAGAAACAAGGCAAGGAAGGTGATATAGCCATGCGCTTGTTGCCTGGGGCAAAAGCGCGACTTATATCAAAACACAAACGAATAAAAGCAAACAACACACAATCATGGTTCTATTCGACCCATCATATGGACTCGACTGTGCATAGGGGGTACACGACTCATCCTACCCTAGGGGTTCTCGGACTCTGTGCCGTGACTTGTGCCTCGTGCAGTCTTCTGAGCTTCCTCGGATGTTGCTATGCCCCTTGTAGTTGCTTGATGAATGATCCGGGTTGAGCCTGAAGAATCTTCAACAACTTCTCGCCTGATGAGGTAATGTGGTGAAGGTGCCTCCTTGTAGCTGGCGTTGACTTGGTCTTCTCTTGCCTCTTTAATCATGACGATCCCTTGTGCCTTCTGGGACGTCGAGGGTACCAGGTAGGCAATCCATCTGTAAAATCAAGGCATAATAGAGGTCCAACATGTCGGTTTCGTTGATGAAAACATCGACTCCAAGAGCGGGGGACGAAGAGAACCATTTCCCTGCTCACTATAGTGAGGCGGACCAAATGGCAAGGTTCTCATCCACCGGTGGTTGTCGATACAACAACGGTAGTGACATGATTACTCTATTAGCAATGTATATCATGATTTTGCATAACCTATACCCTGGTCATCGTAGGCTAGGGTTACACCATCTTGGGGGCTCTTGTCAAGGGTGTCCCCTATCTTCTGGGTCTTCATGTCCTCACTCATCGAGGATGTAGTTTCTGTTGGTACCGTCTTGTCGTGGTGTCACCAATCTTGCGTGCAAAAGTGGTCGGTGAGTGTTTGGCAAGGTGCACTCCACGAGGATTACAGAAAATCCAGTGGTCAGGGGCATAAGGGTTTTAGCGACCAAGGTTTTGAAGGGGAAGAGATCAAGTATAGCCTAGTTTTCGAAAACTGAGAAGGGAAGAGAAGTATAGATAGTTTTGAAAATCTAGTAATAGTTTTGGAAATAGTTTTACCCTAACTAACGACCATGCTAACTAAGGCTTCCTACAGTCAGGATGGCTCTGATACCAGCTCTGTGGGGACCCTGACTCATAAGTCGTGATCACCGAATGCACGTGTACAGTGATCCCAAAGATCAATGCTCACTGAACACACAGAAGCTGAATAACAAGAGTCTTACATCCTTACATACCATGTTACACAAATAGGACCATAATGGTCAAGTCTTGAGTATATCATCGCAGCGGAAAATCTTCAAAGACAACTGGGACCCATGCCATCTTCCTTAACCCTACAGGCATTCTGACTGGGAAGCGTCCTAGCTCGCATGCTCGTCACCGAGAAATCTTTATCATAATCTGTTCTCTCCTGCCTGGCCAATAAAATAACCAGTGGCAAGCCAATGAGTACATTGAATGTACTCGCAAGCAACCCGAGTGTGATGACAGAATAATTATGCAAGGCTCTACTGCTAAATTGGCAGTTTTGCGGAAAGCTAGTTTTTCATATGCAAGTATGATCAACATATA
Source organism: Secale cereale (assembly GCA_902687465.1). Lineage (NCBI taxonomy): Eukaryota > Viridiplantae > Streptophyta > Magnoliopsida > Poales > Poaceae > Secale > Secale cereale. The sequence goes on from LR738711.1 coordinate 142,118,768, forward strand.
ACATGGATATGCATGTGTCTGTAACAAGTATCAGGAGGTCACAGACATCAATATCGAGAAAGAGTTGTAATCAACTCATGTTCAAGCTCATTGTGACTTCCTTAGGAATCACATCATCAATATCTCTGATCCGAGTTGTTTCCTCACACGCACACACCAGGTTTCGCAAACATTGGACGTAGCCCAAGAGCGGTTACCCAACTGTCCATGACCGTGCACACGGCTATTCGAATAGTTTTACACTCTGCAGAGGTTGCACACTTTACCCACTAGATCCGGGGAACTTCCGTAACATCCACGACCCGCGGTACCTCAAGTACCTGGGGTAAGCACCCGATCACTATCTTTCCCTAGGCGACACTAATATGGAGTCCACTCGATTGGTAACAGCCCCGTGCCCCACATTTCACATCTCAAGATTTGTGGAGACTCGCTCCGTATTCATCACATATCACAAGCACGGGGTACCAACGGTGTGTCCGGTGCCCTGTAAAGACAGTCATGGCCGCCTATCCAAGCGCGACCCCGTCCCAAGAGTGACCTCATGTCACTCCCGTCACTAGTAATGCGGGCACCATGCTAGTATCGACCTAGGTAATCAATAATGCCCTTTCCCATATAAGGGTAGAGTGGTTGCACATGTAAGGTTGGAATAACGGTCGCAACTTAAACCAATCCATTTTCAAAACAACACACACACTTGCCTCGGTACACCACTTCGTCATCAAGTGGTTACCCATCTCACCATCTCCCTCGGGCATAAATGGCACCCGACGGGGTTTTCGAAAAGTCTTTTGAAAGCATCCTGCCTCCGTCACCATGCATATACCCGTCCCGTTTGCGTAGCCACTATTAAAGCAACCTAACTACTCCCACCCACATAACCCTCATAGGAAGGTAGGGTCATGTTTGATGCAAGTTTCAACAGTAAAGTAACAAAGGTAGCAACCAAAGTGGTTTCCACCTCAACATGATTCCGATGCATTGAATAATAAGGTGCTATGAGATATGCATAAAAAGGTTTCTCGAACATGGTCAAAGGGCTGCTTGCCTTATTCTTCCGAGTCTTCAAAACTTCTGGTCCATCTCCGAGTACTTCGTTTATTTCGTCAACTAACGATGGAAACAATCATAATAAGCAACACAATCAAAGCAAAAATAAAAGTGCTCTAAAAATAGGAGTTGGACTTTTCTAGGATACCTCTGGTCATATGAAAAATAACCAAGGTGGTTTCATAGGTGTTGGATCAATAGGTAGTTTGGAACATTTCAATGTGATGGAACCAAAGGGTTTATGGATTTGGAAGAAGTATACAGAAATATTTCCTTGAATGATGAGCAAAGGCACCCATCAACAAGTCATGATTTTAGAAGCATTTAGGAGTTGGTTTCACTGGATTTGGATTTGAAATGAATTTCCTAGGATTTTGCAAAGCTGATAAATATGAAGAAATGGCTCAACATTTGGTGGGGTACATAAACTATTATTAAAAATGTTCCAAAACTAAGTTTGGACATGACAAGCATCTAGGAACTTGAATCACTGCATTTGGATCAAGATTGAGCTCTCCGTGATTTTCTAAAGTTTATCACAGAAATGAAATAAAGGCATTTGATAAATATTTGTGTAGGGAAAGTTTCTGGAATAATGTGCATGTTGCACCATGTGATAGAGCATGATTTATGGAGCCATAGGAAATCTGAATCATGCAATTTGGAGTTCATATGAATTATCTAGGCATTTTTTATGTTGGCAGAATAAAGAAAAGAAAAAGAATAAGGGTTCAACCTTATACAGTGTGCAGGGCGAGGGATAGTTCGCGGGCCGGCCCATCTGCACAGCAGCGCGCAGGGGCTCGGCCACGTCAAAGGCGCCCGCCAGGAAAGGCGCTTCCGCGCAGGGGAAGCGGTCGGGGCTAGATCCGCCTCCACTTAAACGGAGGGCCCAGCCTCCAGGTCGCTGACGCGCGGGCCCCCAACGGCAGGCCGTCTTCTTCCTCCCGCGCGAACAGAGGCGAGGCAGAGGAGGCGCGGCCGAGCGCTCACCGGCGTGGCCCCGTCGACTCAGGCCGTCTCCGGCGACGCTCCGGCCACCGGAACGACCAGCGTGGAGAGGCGCATCCTGCCGTGGGTGACACGCCCGCCGGGGAGGACCAGATCGAGCAAGGGGGCAACCGTGGCGGAGGAGGGCTCCGGCCACTTTGGGCTTCGAGCGCACGGCCACCTCGGGGAGGATAGACGGAGGTGGGGAGCTCCCTGGAGGTCGTGTGACGGCACCAGGGTGGCCAAGGGGGAGAGAGGGGCTCGGGGTCCCCTGAATTTGAGCGGCGGCCGGCGGCTCTGCTCCGGCCAGGGAGGCGGCTGCAGGGCACGGGAAGAGCGAGGGATGGGTCCAGAGGGTGTTTGGGAAGGAGAGGGAGCAAATGGGACGGAGAGGAGGGCCTGGGGCAGTCTCATATAGACATCCCGCAGCTCACCGTGGACGCGGCGCACGTGTGGCTGCGGCAACGGCTCGGGAGGCCATGGGGGTAGGTTCCGGGGTGTCTGCGGTGTGCGTGGGCGTGGTCCAAGTCGAGAGGAAGGAAGAGAAGGGGCGGGGAGCGCCAGAGGGGCCGCGCGTGTGAGCTTGCTCACTGGAGCGCTCGGGCGGCCACGGCGCGCGTGCGAGCAGGGGTGAGGAAGGAGGAGAGAGGAGGGGGCCGACCGCCTGGCAGGTTGCGGACGTCGAGGCCGCCTCGAGGGACACGAGGGGGAGGCCCGATGCTGTCGGAAGCAGCCGATTGGGGGCGGCTACTATGCGGGAGCGCACTGTAGCGCGCTCCAGAGCATGCTTTTGGCTGACATGGTCGTGACCTCACCGCTTTGGTCGTGTCCAACAAGCCAAAGGTTGTCTAGAAGGTCAGAAGTGGAGTAAAGAAATGGCATGTGGCCTTGGATGCTCTTGGAGGCCACTGGAATAAGGAGAGAGGTGAAAGAGAGGGAGTTTACTGCTGTCCAGGAGAGTGAATTGGGGTTTTACCCCCTCAATCATGGAGCTGGGGTGCTGGGGAAGTTACTGGGGGTAGCCAGTAACTGAATGAACATGTGGTAAAAAGTTGAGGCCATGGAGAAAAGTAAAAGTGATCAAGATGAAGGTTTTAGTAGAAAGCCAGAAGGTATTTGATCAGTGCTTGGTCAAGCAAATGACATCCACTTGACATGGGACTTAACAGGATCAAATGTCACATATAATTAGGCCCCTACACCAAATTTGAACTCATTTGGGCAAAGTGGCCAATGTAACTTTGGTGAACCCTAGAAATCAACAGAAACTGCTTCATCTTGTTTGAGTCAAGCTAATCATCTCCCCTAGATGCACCACTTGGTGTAGCATCATCATTTGGGGTATTGATCATGCCCACAAAGTTTGAAGCTCCAGATAAAAAGTTGGCAATGTAAAGTTGTTCAAATTTGAATTTGAACAGAAGTGGTTTTGGGGTGATCTGATCAAGTTTCTCTATTCCAAATCTTGTGCAATTTGGTCTAGATGCCTTATTAGGCCATTCTAGCATGTGCACCAAATTTTAGAGCATTTGGACAAGTTTGTCAATGTAAAGTTGCTCAAACTTCAAATATGGACAATGGTTTTGAGGGGATTAGAGGATGTTTCCTTGATCTTCAAGGCATGAGGCTTTGCAAGATCATCAAATATGTCATATGTGACATGATAGAATTTCCCTGGAATTTTTTGAGAATATTTCCTTTGTAAATATTTCAAAAGCTTGAAATATCCAGAAAGGGTTTTGGAAGGATTTGCCCAATATTTTGAACATGACCATGTGCTGAAACTCTTATATATGGACAATATATGTCCTATGAGTCTTCCTGAATTTTGGCAAATATTTTTCAAATGATTAAATAATTTTTCCCTATTAAAGACCATTTCTGGCCTTAAGAAAAAGCTTTTAAATAAAATATAAAAATAACTTTTAAAATTATACTTTTGTGGTTTCTGGGAGTCCTATACCTAATAGGATTCAAATAAACTTTTTGAAAGATTTTTCACACCCTAAATAAGGTACTTGCAGTGCAAACCTCAATTCAGGGGTTTTTGGAAAACTAATTTTAGAAAATACCATTTGGCCAAAATATTTTTATAAGAAAATTCTATACTGGTCTATACACATGGCATGATCATTGGGAAAAGTTTTTGGATCAAGGAGATGAAGTATAAGAGTTGGAGGATTTATTTGATTTTTAGAGCACTAGCAATCAGCAGACAAAAGTCAAATCAAGCAAAGTCAAAAACACTCAAAAGTTTTTGCAAATCCACATTTTTAACATGAGAATTAGCTTAAGCAATGTGACATGAAAATCACGGTGTGACAACCACTTCCACAAAAAAGTCGTCGGACAGTCCGGAAATATCAGTTTTCTCACCCTTATGCTCAATTGGATCCTAATTTTCTTTTGAAGAAACAGCAACATGAAGCCCTTCGCCGGACCACTCGCCATAGCGGCCTTGCAGTGGAATCCTCCGGAATATCTCTTAATCCGGCTTGGAGGCGCCGCTCTGAGGTTATACTCTCTCCAACCCTCCTTCACCCCAAGGCCGGGCTTATACGCAAACCTCTTAAACCGTCTGACCCTGATTATCAGGATACTCCGTTATCTTCTTCCGGTGAATCAACTGCCACACAACTTCCACCCCTGAAAACTGTCCCAGGGTAAGTCTTTTTAATTTATCCGGTTTATGATTGCAGTTTGCTTTACAGTTCTAACTTGCTTTTTCCAACTTCCTTCAGCAAGCCAAAGCCTAGCAAAAAATCGAAAGCCAACCAACCAACTGCTGAGACTGCCGTTGATGATCCGGCGGCTGATCCGGACTCAACTATCCCTCCGGAAGGCGAACCCACAATTTCACTTGAAGATCCTGCTCCTACGGATCATACTACTGAACTTGAAACTCCCAAGATCGAGAACGTCACTGAACCGGCGAGTTCTGCCCGGGCCGATCCTCCTTGGACTAGTCCGGCTCCTGCTAGCCCGGCTCATACTGCGACCCCAGCACCAACAACTGCTTCTCCGGAGGTTGAAATAACTCACACAGCTTACACCGCTCCTGCTGAGCCCACTGTCTTAGCCAAACATACGGCTAAAGCGGAGAAGCTGCATCAAGAAAAGGGTAAATGGAGTACCGAGCTGTCTAGCTTTGCTGATATGAGTGCCGAGGAGCTCTATTCCGGGTACCTGAACTGGCTCCACACTGGTCGAGACTATGAAGCAGGCTTGATTAACATGATGAAGGACAAGTATGAGGTAATCCTTTGCATCTTCTTTTGACTTTCAATGTACTTCTGTCTATACCGTATCAGCCCCCAAGTTCCGGTTTAGCTATGGTTAGAAGGTGAACCGGTACTTCCTGATTAAGCAAATGATCTTACATTAGCCCCCAAGTGCCAGGGGCATAACTCGGTTTATGTGCCTGGGACTTGACTAACTTTTCCTTTGATACTTCAATTATCCATTAGCCCCCAAGTGTCAAGTAGACAACTTGTTTGTGTGCTTGTGACTTGTCTGATTTTTTCTTCTCCCCACTTTTATTTTCCTTGCAGGCTGATTTGAACCGGAGGGCAGAAGAAATTACTGAACTCCGGAATAGACTTGCTGAAACAGAGTCTGCTGCTTCTAAGGCCAAAAAAGACTTGGCGCTGAGCTTAAAGACTGCCGAACAGCTGAAGAAATTCTTTGAAGAGGAACGGACCTCCTTTGAAGTTCAGAAGAAGGATTTAGAAAAAAGGGCCAAGGATGCTGAAGAAGCCCTTAATCCGGTGACTGAAGAGTTAACCGGTTTAAAGCGGCAAATAGAATTGATGACTTCTGCTGTCTTTGGTAAGTACTTAATCTATATTCCTGCTTTCATTCTTGCGATCTTCAATCCGTTCCGATTTAACTGTGATAATCATATGCAGGGCGCTGTGTCACCCATCTTGGGGATGACTTACGGAAAAAACTCAAGGCGTGTTATACTTTGGTCGAGCAGCTGTATTCCGGCGCTCAAAGGATCATAAGTGCAACATCGTTCAATAAACCGGCCCCAACCACTATCCAAGGCACATTAGAGAAGCTGTCTGTCATGCCGGTGCGCTTAGAAGAAGTGAAAAAATCTGCTGCTCGAGCCGGTTCTCTCATGGCGCTGACCAGAGCTAAAGCTTGGGTCCTAGATTTTGATCCGGAAGAAGCCTTGAGTGGGTACCCCGACACTAAAGAAGACGGATCAGCTTTTACTGCAAAGGATCTCCATGCCTTGACGAAGGAGATGCGTCCTCTCGCCAGCAAACTTGCGGCCGAATTAGATTTATCCAGGTACCATCCGGGGTATGATTTACAAAACGAGCGGGTAGAGCGGCCGGTTTATGATACCGTCAATCTAATCCCACCAGTACGCCCTCATACCTTCGCCCCAGATATCGACCCGTTTGAACTCATCAATGAAGAGATGTACTTTCGTGCCTTAACGAAAATCGACTGGTGCGTCCCTGATTTCCAACCGCTTCAAGAAGAGGAGGAGACTCCGGACCAAGTTGATACCCAGCCGTCGCAGCAGGAGGGAGCGTAGTTCATAGCATATCTTTGTAGTCGCAGTCTTATCTTACCGAACAATTTTTAATCCGTCAGGCTTGCTATGCCTTGTAATAGGATAGCTGAAAACATTGTCCGCTTTAATCCGGATACTCCGACTTCTTGCTTTAACGTTATCAATTTTAGTTTGGTCTAACATGGCGTATCCTGCATATCATCTGTTCCTGCATAGACAATACTGAAAATATGTCCTAACGGTTTGACCCCTGGACCCATTAAATTGTTCTCATAATATATCAAACAAGTGTATACTTATATCAGAAACAACTTTATACCTGAGATCAAGTATGCTCGATACTCTTAATCCGGTAGAATTTAAAATTTCCTGATGGAAACCTTGATAGACCCAATAATAATCCCGGGTTTGATAAAAGACACCGGTTTATATCACGCTGAAACTTTGTCCAGAAATTTGTAGCTTATACTTGGCTTTTGCCTGATGGATGATCCGGTGTTATAATGAACACCGGTTTATCTCATGCTGGTATTCATGACCCAGACTTTTAACTTTGTAGATATGTGGTCAACTTCTAGAGCTGTCCCACTCCGGTTTAGAGAACCATAAAACATAAACACCAGAAATGCAAATTTTTCAAATAAAATCATGTAGTCAAGGCTTTTTACGAGCTGCCAGGCTCAAAACAAGGTTCAGCCAATCAATGGAATGGACTTACCATCCAGAGGGCCGGTCGATGGATGCGGGTACCATCCATAGGAACCATAAGAAAAACTTTAGCCAATCACTAGAATGGGCTTACCATCCAGAGGGCCTCTATGATTCCATAGAACCATAGGAAAAACTTTAGCCAATCACTGGAATGGGCTTACCATCCAGAGGGCCTCTATGATTCCATAGAACCACAAAAAAAACTTTAGGCAATCACTGGAATGGGCTTACCAT
>LR738711.1:142126413-142177612 GCA_902687465.1 Secale cereale
GGCCTCTATGATTCCATAGAACCATAGGAAAAACTTTAGCCAATCACTGGAATGGGCTTACCATCCAGAGGGCCTCTATGATTCCATAGAATCATAGGAAAATTTTTAGCCAATCACTGGAATGGGCTTACCATCCAGAGGGCCTCTATGATTCCATAGAACCATAGGAAAAACTTTAGCCAATCACTGGAATGGGCTTACCATCCAGAGGGCCTCTATGATTCCATAGAATCATAGGAAAAACTTTAGCCAATCACTGGATGATTGTCACCATCCAGAGGGCCTCCATGGTTCCTTAGAACCATAGGAAGAACTTGAGCCAATCACTGGATGGTTGTCACCATCCAGAGGGCCTCCATGAAGTGTCCTCTTTGGTCCTGATATGACCTTATGCTTGAAAAAAAAGCTCTTCAGGGAGTTATTGCTTCTGAGTGCATATGCCCTGCAAAATCAGTTTAAACCGATCGATTTGTTTGAAATATGACATATGATAATACATGTATGGTTGTCCCCATAAGATATTTGTATTGGAAAAAAGGCTGAGCCCCCGGTTTACCGAGGGTGCCGGTTTATTCATTAATCATAATATATACATAGGATACAGTGGAGCTCATGGCTCAGGTATAGTAGGGCCGCAAGAGGGCGATGTTCCACGGCCTCTTTGTCTCCTCTTCCGATGTCCGTGAGTCCTTGTGTTCTCGAACGTCCACCAGGTAAGATGAACCGTTGTGCAGATTCTTGCTGACCACAAAGGGCCCTTCCCAAGGCGGGGATAGCTTGTGCATATCTGTTTGATCTTGGATGAGCCGGAGTACTAAGTCTCCCTCCTGGAACGTCCTTGTCTTGATCCGGCGGCTGTGATATCTGCGCAAGTCTTTTTGATAGATTGCAGACCGTGTTGCTGCTATATCACGCTCTTCATCCAGCCGGTCCAAACTGTCTTGTCTTGCCTGCTCATTGGCCGCTTCAACATAGGCCGTCACCCTTGGTGAATCATGACGGATATCACTTGGAAGGACCGCTTCAGCACCATATACCATAAAGAAGGGTGTGTAACCTGTGGACCGGTTTGGCGTAGTATTGATACTCCAAAGGACAGAAGGTAACTCCTCAACCCAGCACCCAGGTGTTCTTTGCAAAGGAGTCATAAGCCGGGGCTTGATACCTCGCAAAATCTCTTGATTTGCTCTTTCAGCTTGACCATTGGATTGGGGGTGGGCCACAGAAGATACGTCTAGGCGAATGTGTTCCCGTTGACAAAATTCTTCCATCTCACCCTTAGATAAATTGGTGCCGTTGTCTGTGATGATGCTGTGTGGAAAGCCAAACCGGAAAATTACCTTTTTGATGAATTTAACTGTTGTTGCCGCATCACACTTGCTCACAGGCTCTGCCTCAATCCACTTTGTAAACTTATCCACCGCCACCAGTAGATGAGTTTTCTGATCTTGGGATCGTTTGAAGGGTCCAACCATATCAAGCCCCCAAGTCGCAAACGGCCAGGTTATTGGTATCATCCGGAGCTCCTGTGCCGGAACAAGAGCACGTCGCAAAAACTTCTGACAAGCATCACACTTCCGGACTAGATCCGCTGCATCAGCATGGGCTGTCAACCAATAGAACCCATGTCGAAAAGCTTTAGCCACCAATGATTTTGAACCGGCATGATGACCACAATCCCCTTCATGGATCTCACGAAGAATATCACAACCTTCCTCAGCTGATACACACCGCTGAAATGCTCCAGAGACGCTGAGATGATGAAGTTCCCCGTTTGCAATTGTCATGGACTTAGAACGTCGGACTATCTGTCGCGCTTCAATCTCATCATCCGGTAGCTCTCCTCGGCTCAGATACGCCAAATAGGGCAACGTCCAATCCGGAATAACATGAAGTGCCGCAACTAACTGTGCCTCCGGATCAGGAACATCTAGGTCTTCTTCGGATAGTACTCGCACTGATGGACTGTGTAACTCATCCAAAAAAGTATTTGGTGGTACCGACTTACGTTGAGAACCCAGCCGGCTTAAAGCATCAGCCGCTTCATTCCTTCGCCGGTCTATGTGGTCCACTTGATACCCTTTGAAGTATCCAGCCACTGCTTCCACTTCCCGTCTGTAAGCTGCCATGAGAGGATCTCTCGAATCCCACTTGCCTGAAACTTGTTGTGCCACCAAATCTGAATCGCCGAAGCACTTGACCCAGCTCAAGTTCATCTCCTTTGCCATCCGTAAGCCATGAAGTAACGCTTCATATTCCGCTGCATTATTAGTACAAGGAAACAATAAACGGAGGACGTAACAAAACTTATCACCTCGCAGGAAAGTTAAAACAACTCCAGCCCCCGAGCCTTCTAACTGTCTTGAACCGTTAAAGTGAATCGTCCAGTATGTAAGATCCGGCTTCTCCTCTGGTGTTTGCAATTCTGTCCAATCATTGATGAAATCCACCAATGCCTGAGATTTTATAGCGGTGCGTGGCACATATTTCAACTCATGTGGGCTGAGCTCAATGGCCCGCTTCGCCACTCTACCCGTAGCTTCCCTGTTCTGGATTATGTCCCCCAATGGTGCTGAACTAACAACAGTTATTGGATGACCTTGGAAATAGTGCTTCAACTTCTGGTTTGCCATGAACACACCATATACCAGCTTCTGCCAATGTGGGTACCTCTGCTTAGACTCAATGAGTACCTCACTCACGTAATAAACTGGACGCTGAACCGGATATTCCTTCCCTGCTTCCTTGCGTTCAACCACGATCGCCACACTAACTGCCCCTGCGTTGGCGGCGACATATAACAGCAAAGGTTCATTATCAACAGGGGCAACCAGGACCGGTGGCCTCGCTAGCTGTCGCTTCAAATCCTCAAACGCAGTATTTGCCTCATCACTCCATATAAACCGATCCGTCTTTCTCAGCATCTGATAAAGCGGAATCGCCTTCTCCCCCAAACGACTAATGAACCGGCTCAATGCTGTGATCCGGCCAGCGATACGTTGAACATCATTAATGCAAGCCGGTTTGGTTAAAGATGTGATTGCCTTGATTTTCTCCGGATTAGCTTCTATTCCTCTGTTTGACACCAAAAATCCAAGGAGCTTGCCTGCCGGAACACCAAAAGCACACTTCTCCGGATTAAGCATCATTTTATAGGCCCGAAGATTGTCAAAGGTCTCCTTGAGGTCCTCTATCAGCGTCTCCTCCTTCCTTGACTTCACCACGATATCATCCACATAAGCATGAACATTTCTCCCTATCTGCCCCTTAAGACAGTTCTGCACACAACGCTGATAAGTTGCTTGGGCACTCTTGAGCCCAAAAGGCATAGATACATAGCAAAAAGCATCAAAGGGAGTTATGAAAGCTGTCTTCTCCTGGTCCTTAACTGCCATCTTGATCTGGTGATATCCTGAGTATGCATCCAAAAAACTTAGCCGCTCACATCCTGCTGTAGCATCGATAATCTGATCAATGCGAGGGAGAGCAAAAGGATCAGTTGGACAAGCTTTATTGAGGTCTGTGTAGTCCACGCACATTCTCCATTTCCCATTCTTCTTTAATACCAGCACCGGATTGGCCAACCACTCTGGGTGAAAAACTTCCACTATGAACCCTGCAGCCAAAAGCCTGGCCACCTCCTCTCCTATAGCTTTGCGCCTCTCTTCGTTGAAACGGCGCAGATACTGCTTGACCGGTTTAAATTTCGGATCAATATTAAGACTGTGCTCAGCGAGTTCCCTCTGTATACCTGGCATGTCAGAAGGTTTCCATGCAAAGATATCCCGGTTCTCACGGATGAACTCGATGAGCGCGCCTTCCTATTTGGGATCAAGGTTAGCGCTGATAGTGAACTGCTTAGATGAATCGCCTGGCACAAAATCAACTTGCTTGGCCTCCTCTGCCGATTTAAATTTCAACGCCGGATCATGCTCCGTAGTTGGCTTCTTCAACGGGGTCATATCTGCCGGATCAACATTATCCTTATAAAATTTCAACTCCTCTGTAGCACATACTGCCTTCGCGTAAGCAGCGTCTCCCTCTTCACACTGCAACGCAATCTTGCGACTTCCATGAACCGTGATTGTGCCCTTGTGACCCGGCATCTTGAGCTGCAGGTAAACATAACACGGCCTGGCCATAAACTTGGCATAAACCGTCCTCCCGAACAGAGCGTGATAAGGGCTCCGGATCTTGACGATTTCAAAAGTTATCATCTCTGATCTGGAATCATGCTCATCTCCAAAGGTAACTTCTAAGTCAATTTTCCCAACTGGATAAGCTGACTTACCTGGAACCACCCCATGGAACACCGTGTTTGACTGCCTTAACTTCTTGTCCGTCAAGCCCATTCGACGGAAGGTCTCATAATACAAGATATTGATGCTACTGCCGCCGTCCATAAGAACTTTAGTGAACTTATAACCACCCACCTGTGGTGCTACCACCAAGGCCAAGTGGCCTGGATTATCCACCCGCATCGGGTGATCCTCCCTGCTCCATACAATGGGCTGCTCTGACCAGCGCAAGAATTGCGGCATCGCCGGTTCAACCGCGTGGACTGCCCGCTTTAAAACTTTTTGATCTCGTTTACACAAACTCGTGGTGAACACATGATATTGCCCACTAATCAACTCCTTCGGATTACTCTGATATCCGGATTGCTGCTACTGTTGCTGACACTGCTGATTACCCTGGTTATTATGATTACCTTGGCCCTGCTGTTGGCTGCCTTGGTTATTGTATCCACCTTGACCATGCGGCTGATTACCCTGGTTATTATAACCACCTTGACCATGTTGATTATTGCCCCGGTTATGATAACCATTGTTGTTGCCACGATATCCTGATCCGGAGCCGTTCCCCTGATGACCCAGACCGTAGAACCCCGGGCCCGAACCGCCGTTTGGAGGCCTGTTATTAGAGTTGAAGCAGCCCATTATGGCTTCCATCAAGGGCCTGCATTCTCCTATAGTGTGTTTTGCTGGTCGTTCCCTTGTGCTATGTTTCGGACAAGGTTGATTTAACTCCTGGTCCCAACTAACATCCCCTCCGCCGGTTTGTGGAGGTGGTTTGCCCCTATTGCGCTGAAAACCCCCCTGAACTTGGGTATTGGCCACGAAATCAGAGCCACCCTCTGCCTTTTGCTTACCGAGGAAACTTGTGGCGGCCGGATTAACCTGCGCCGGTTTACTAGGTTTGTTGGCCTTTCCTGCTTTGTCTCCCTCTGCTTCTGGATATTTAGTGTTATCAGAATCCCCATATTTTACTAAAGCACTCATGAGAGTCCCCATATCATTGCAATCCCGTTTAAGCCGTCCCAGCTTTAATTTGAGAGACTCAAACCGGCAATTGTTTTCTAATGTCACTATTGTCGTACTGGGATTGATACCATTCGAAGAATGCAAGATCTCTGACACTCGCCTCACCCATGCACTTGTAGATTCCTGCTCTCCTTGCACACAGGCTGCTAGATCCACTATTGACATCGGCTGCTTGCACGTATCCTTGAAATTTTTGATAAACTGGCGACGTAGCTCTCCCCATGACCCGATAGAATTAGGGGGTAAACCCTTTAGCCAGGTCCGGGCTGTACCTTCAAGCATCATAGTAAAGTATTTCGCACAAGCTGCTTCATCCACATCCAGCATCTCCATGGCCATCTCATAACTCTCAACCCAAGCTTCTGGAGCCAAATCCGCCGTATAATTGGGCACCTTTCACGGACCTTTAAAATCTTTGGGCAGTTTTACGCTCCGTAAAGCGGGGATAAGACACTGCACCCCAAAGGAACTCGTTGTGACTCCTGTCTTTGCTGTGGCTGTGTGAACCGGCGTCGTTTGACGGACCTCCTCCCGGGCTACCGATCTAACCCGGTTTGCATCCTGAGCTTGTGCGTCCACGCCCGCCGGGTTATCTCGTCTGTGACGGTGTCGCCTGCGTTCACTGCTAGACACTTCCGGTTCCTCCCAATGCCTAGTGTAACTCCGGCTGGGACGTGGTGTTGAATGTAGCCTCTCCCTGCTATGAGAATATGCTTGCTGTTGTACTAACGTCGTATTAAGTAGATCCTTGACCCTGCGTGCCTCCAACTCCACCGGAGACGTCCCCTCAATGGGCAAAGCGGCCAAGCGCGAAGCAGCAGCAACGATATTGTCCAAAGGATTCGAATAATGACCCGGAGGGGTAGGAACGTGAGGTGTAGATGTGATCCGTCGATCTTGCTCCGCAGTAGGATGCTGAATCGGCTCATCCCTCAATGGGGGTGCCCTCCGGTTTAAAGTCGGATCATTGCTAGTCCCCTCCCCTGGCGTCCTGAACAGATCCGTCGCCTCATAAACCGGCGGTAGACGAGACCGGTACTTCCGACTCCTTACTACCTGTGCAGAGGCCTGCTCCATCCTTAGATGAAAAGCCTTATCATTCAGCTCTGCCTGCCTTATTTCTATCATAGCCTTCCCTGTTTTCAGATCTTCTCTTGCTTGATCAATCCGGCCCTTTAGCTGAAGGAGCTCTGCATCATGTTGCGCCTTGTCTGCTGGAGCTACCTCTGCCATGGCTCGGGCCGTGAACTCCTCGACTAAGGTGGATAGAACGTCAGTGGGCGAGAGGGCCTGGCCACTCCCCCCTACACCAGCTTCTGCTGTCGCCCCGATCACCGGGGACTGTGGCGTAGGTTGTGAACCGGCCATAAAGACAGCCACCCGGTTTGGCGGGACAAAGGGGCCCGGAATACTGTCTCCGTCGGACTCACCCTCAGACTGGCCGTCCCGCAACTGATACAAAGACTCAGTCTCTCCGGATGAAGATTCGTCGTCGGAGTAGACAACTGTTTCGCCACCGGATTCCGATCCGTCCTTGGTTTGGACCCCGTGAACTACTCCAACGAAAACGTGCTTTATGGCGGGCTGAATCCGGGCCGATCTCGCACGCTGAGCCGGCTCGACGATGTTGGGGAAGATGTCCGGCTCAGGTCCCGGTTCGCCGATCTTGCCGATGAAGACGTGGATGCCACCGAAGGGAACCCGGTACCCGTATTCGATTGAATCGGTCTCCGGTCCCCAACCTGCGTCGTCGATGTAGATCCGGCCACGGCGACTCTTGGTCATCCGGCCGACCGCGTAGCCCTTGAGTCCTTCGAAGCTGCCCTTCAAGAACTCGAAACCATCGTGCGGAGGCCCCACGGTGGGTGCCAACTGTCGTGAAATTAACACGGCAGATGTCCGGTTTAACGGACTTGTTAATGGAACCATTACACGGGTTAGCTTGAAGGGGTTAAAAACACACAAAGGACACAGAGGGTTTATACTAGTTCGGCCCCTTCGATGAAGGTAAAAGCCTACGTCTAGTTTGGTTTGGTATTGCTTGGGCGTCGATGAACAAGGAGCGGATTGCTTGCCTGTGTCTCGACGGGTTGTTTCTTGCTTGTCCCTGAACCGTCGCCGGGTCGTCCCTTTATATAGAGGCGATGCCCGGTCCGGTTTACAGAGTCCCGAGGCTGGCTCATACTTGTGTCCGCCTCGGTCTCTGCTCTTTCTTCCTTATCTCTCAAGTTACATGATCAGGCGGTTTACAAACCATAACTCTATACATGGGCCCTAAGATCTCATGGGCCGTTGCCTTTACTAAATATTACAATCACACAAATATATTATAGTAATCCGGTTTACACTAGCCGGTTCATACCTGCTAGTAATATCCCTGACAGGCTTCGAGCTTCTTCTTAAAGGTCCGGGTCTTGAGGCCCCTCAGGACCTCTGCGTTGGCGCGCTCGTCCTGGCCATTGCTCCGGGGGTGTGCTACAGAGGCATAGCAAATCTACGTTTCGTGGTTAGCATAGTATGCCTTGAACAGGTTACTAGTGAACTACGAACCACTGTTGGTGACGATGCGGTTAGGGACCCCGAACCGGTTTACGAGGCCCTTAATGAACTTGACTGCGGAGCCGGCTGGGATGGTTCAGAATGCTGCCACCTCAGCCCACTTGGTGAAGTTGTCGACAATGACGTAGAGGTATCGATAACCCCCGGGCGATCGGGGAAAAGGGCCCAGGATGTCAAGCCCCCAGACCGCGAATGACCAGGAGAGCGGAATGGTCTACATGCCCTGAGCCGGCTGATGGATTTGTTTGGCGTGGAACTGGCAGGTCTCTCAAGACTTCACTATCTCGGCCGCATCGTTGAGCGCATGGGCCAGTAAAAGCTGTTGCGGAACGCATTGCCGACGAGGGTGCGTGATGATGAGTGATGTCCGTAGTCTCCGGCATGGATGTCGGCTAGCGGCTCGCCTCCCTGCTCCGTGGAGATGCATCGTAAAGAAACGTCATTTGGTCGCCTCCTGTAAAGCTCACCGTCTTGGATGCAGTATGCCGTAGCCTGTCGGGCTACGCGTTCTGCATCCTCCTCCTTCTCTGGTAACACCCCTCGCACTAGGTATGACTTGAATTCTTCGGTCCAGCATCCCTCCTAAGGCTCGAGCGCCAGGAGCAAGCGAGCTCCTGTGGCCGGGTCGCAGGCGGGAGCTCCCGAGGCTGGTGGCTGGGGGAGTTCTTCCCGAGGCTTCACCGGCTCTTCTCACGGGGGTGACACATGATGACCCACACGTGTAGGGGATCTATCATAGCCCTTTCGATAAGTAAGAGTGTCGAACCCAACGAGGAGCAGAAGGAAATGATAGGCAGTTTTCAGTAAGGTATTTTCTGCAAGCACTGAAATTATAGGTAACAGATAGTTTTGTGATAAGATAATTGGTAGCATGTGACAAAAGGTAAAAGTAAATAAGGTGCAGCAAGATGGACCAATCCTTTTTGTAGCAAAGTACAAGCCTGGACAAACTCTTACATGAAGGAAAGCGCTCCCGAGTACACATGGGAATTATCGTCAAGCTAGTTTTCGTCACGATCATCTGATTCGCGTTCGGTACTTTTATAATTTGGTATGTGGGTGGACCGGAGCTTGGGTGTTATCCTTACTTGGAAAAGCCTCCCACTTATGATTAACCTCTAATGCAAGCGTCCGCAACTACAAAAGCAGTATTAAGGTAAACCTAACCATAGCATGAAACAAGTGGATCTAAATCAGCCCCTTACGAAGCAACGCATAAATTAGGGTTTAAGCTTCTGTCACTCTAGCAACCCATCATCTACTTGTTACTTCCCAATGCCTTCCTCTAGTGGTGTCATGTGAAGTCATGTTCACATGACACCACTAGAGGAAGGCATTGGGAAGTAACAAGTAGATGATGGGTTGCTAGAGTGACAGAAGCTTAAACCCTAATTTATGCGTTGCTTCGTAAGGGGCTGATTTAGATCCACTTGTTTCATGCTATGGTTAGGTTTACCTTAATACTGCTTTTGTAGTTGCGGACGCTTGCATTAGAGGTTAATCATAAGTGGGAGGCTTTTCCAAGTAAGGACAACACCCAAGCACCGGTCCACCCACATACCAAATTATCAAAGTACCAAACGCGAATCAGATGATCGTGATGAAAACTAGCTTGACGATAATACCCATGTGTCCTCGGGAGCGTTTTCCCTCATATAAGAGTTTGTTCAGGCTTGTCCTTTGCTACACAAATGATTGGGCCACCTTACTGCACCTTATTTACTTTACCTTTTGTCACTAGCTACCAATTACCTTATCACAAAACTATTTGTTACCTATAATTTCAGTGCTTGCAGAAAATACCTTACTGAAAACTGCCTATCATTTCCTTCTGCTCCTCGCTGGGTTCGACACTCTTACTTATCGAAAGGACTACGATAGACCCCCTACACTAGTGGGTCATCAAGACTCTTTTCTGGCACCGTTGCCGGGGAGTGAAGCGCCTTTGGTAAGGAAAAATTTATATAGTGTGCTGAAATTTATTGTCACTTGTTACTATGGCTCATAATCCTTTGAGGGGCTTGTTCGGGGTATCTTCACCCCGACCAGAAGTGCAAAGAGTTGCTCCTCAACCTACTGCACCTACTGAAAATGTTTGCTTTGAAATTCCTTCGGGTATGATAGAGAAACTGCTTGATAATCCTTTTACAGGAGACGGAACACTGCATCCCGATTTACACGTAATCTATGTGGATGAAGTTTGTGGATTTTTTAAGCTTGCAGGTATGCCCGAAGATGTTATCAAGAAGAAGGTGTTCCCTTTATCTTTGAAGGGAGATGCATTGACATGGTTTAGGCTTTGTGATGATATTGGATCATGGAACTATAATCGTCTGAAGTTGGAATTTCATCAAAAGTTTTACCCTATGCACCAGGTTCATCGTGATCGTAATTATATCTATAATTTTTGGCCTCGCGAAGGAGAAAGCATCGCTCAAGCTTGGGGGAGGCTTAAGTCAATATTATATTCATGTCCCAATCATGAGCTCTGAAGATAAATGATTATTCAAAAAATTTATGCTTGGCTTTCTCTCGATAATCGATCCATGCTCGATACTTCTTGTTCTGGCTCTTTTATGATGAAGAGTATTGAATTCAAATGGGACTTATTTGAAAGAATTAAATGCAACTCTGAAGACTGGGATCTCGACGAACGTAAGGAGTCAGGTATGACCCCTAAGTTTGATTGTGTTAAAGCTTTTATGGATACCGATGTTTTCCGTGAATTTAGCACTAAATACGGACTTGACTCAGAGATAGTAGCTTCTTTCTGTGAATCATTTGCTACTCATGTTGATCTTGCCAAGGAGAAGTGGTGTAAATACCATCCTCCCATTGAAGTAAAAGTAGTTGAACCTGTTAAAGTGGAAGAAAAGACTATCACTTATAATGTTGATCCTATTGTTCCCTGTTAGAATAAAGGATGATGCTAAAGCTTCAACTGTAGTTTGTAAGAGTAATACTAGAACACCTATACCCTCTGAGCAAATTAAAGTTGAACCTAGTGTTGCTATGGTTAAAGATATCTTGGTAGAAGATTAAGATGTGCATGTTATTTACCTCCAAGAGGAATCTGCTAGAATAGCCAAACCTGATGCTAGGAATAAACATAGACCTATTGTAGGCTTGCCTGTTATCTTTGTTAAAATAGGAGATCATTGCTATCATGGTTTATGTGATGTGGGTGCTATTGGGAGTATTATCCCTCATACCTTATATCAAGAAAGTATGCATGACATTGCACCTGTTGAGTTAGAAGGGATTGATGTTACTATTAAGCTTGCTAATAGAGACACTATATCACCAGTTGGGATTGTTAGAGATGTTGAAGTTTTGTGTGGGAAAGTTTAATACCCTGCTGATTTCCTTATTCTTAGTTCCCCACAAGATGAATTTTGTCCCATTAAATTTGGCAGACCCTTCTTGAATACTGTTAATGCTAAGATAGACTGCGTGAAAGATATTGTTACTGTTGGTTTAGGGGATATCTCTCATGATTTTAACTTTGCTAAATTTCATAGACAACCCCTTGATAAAGAATTTTCTAGTAAGGATGAAATTATTGGTCTTGCTTCTATTGTTGTGCCTCCTAATGATCCTTTAGAACAATATTTTCTAGATCATGAAAATGATATGCATATGAATGAGAGAAGGGAAATAGATGAAATATTCTTTAATCAAGGACCCGTATTGAAAAACAACTTGCCTGTTGAAATCCTAGGGGATCCTCCTCCACCCAAGGGTGATCCCGTGTTTGAACTCAAACCTTTACCTGATAATATTAAGTATGTTTATCTTGATGAAAAGAAGATATATCATGTTATTATTAGTGCTAACCTCTCAGAGCAGGAAGAAGAAAAATTATTGAAAACTCTGAAGAAGCACCGTACTGCCATTGTATATACTCTGGATGATCTTAAGGGCATTAGTCCCACCTTATGCCAACACAAGATAAAATTGGAAGAAAACGCTAAATCATCAACAACGGTTAACCCCTAAGATGAAAGAAGTGGTAAGGAAGGAAATACTAAAGCTTCTAGAGGAAGGTATTATCTATCCAGTTGCTGATAGCTAGTGGGTAAGTCCTGTGCATTGTGTCCCTAAGAAGGGAGGTATGACTGTTGTTCCTAATGATAAAGATGAATTGATCCCGCAAAGAATAGTTACAGGTTATCGGATGGTAATTGATTTCCGTAAATTAAATAAAGCTACTAAGAAAGATCATTACCCCTTGCCTTTTATTGATCAAATGCTAGAAAGGTTATCCAAACATACTCACTTTTTCTTTATAGATGGTTATTCTGGTTTCTCTCAAATACACGTGTCAAAAGGGGATCAAGAAAAGACCACTTTTACTTGTCCTTTCGGTACCTTTGCTTATAGACGTATGCCTTTTGGTTTATGTAATGCACCTGCTACCTTTCAAAGATGTATGATGGCTATATTCTCTGATTTTTGTGAAAAGATTGTTGAGGTTTTCATGGATGACTTCTCCATTTACGGAACTTACTTTGATGATTGCTTAAGCAACCTTGATCGAGTTTTGCAGAGATGTGAAGACACTAATCTTGTCTTGAATTGAGAGAAGTGCCACTTTATGGTCAATGAAGGCATTGTCTTGGGACATAAATTTTTTGAAAGAGGTATTGAAGTTGACAAAGCTAAAGTTGATTCTATTGAAAAGAAGTCATGCCCCAAGGACATCAAAGGTATACAAAGTTTCCTTGGTCATGCTGGGTTTTATAGGAGGTTCATAAAGGACTTCTCCAAAATATCGAGGCCTCTGACTAATCTCTTACAAAAAGATATTCCTTTTGTCTTTGATGATGATTGTCTATAAGCATTTGAAATACTTAATAAAGCATTGATCTCTGCACCTATTGTCCAGCCTCCTGACTGGAATTTACCCTTTGAGATTATGTGCGATGCTAGTGACTATGTTGTAGGTGCTGTTACAGGACAAAGAGTTGATAAGAAATTGAATGTTATCCAATATGCTAGTAAAACTCTAGACAGTGCCCAGTGAAATTATGCTACTACTGAGAAATAATTTTTAGCAGTTGTATTTGCTTGTGATAAGTTTAGACCATATATTGTTGATTCTAAAGTAACTATTCACATTGATCATGCTGCTATCAAATACCTTATGGAAAAGAAAGATGCTAAACCTAGACTTATTAGATGGGTTCTCTTGCTGCAAGAATTTGACTTACATATTATTGATAGAAAGGGAGCTGAGAACCCCGTTGCAGATAACTTGTCTAGGTTAGAGAATATACTTGATGACCCACAACCTATTGATGATAGCTTTCCTGATGAACAATTACATGTCATAAATACTTCTCGTACTGCTCCATGGTATGCTGATTATGCTAATTATATTGTTGCTAAGTTTATACCTCCTAGCTTCACATACCAATAAAAGAAAAAGTTCTTCTATGATTTAAGACATTACTAACTCAAACTGGTATAAAGTACAAGGGGTTGAAGTCTATGTGAGCCTATGTAAATAAAAAGGGAGAAAACAAAACTTACAACAAAGCTATTGAAGGGACGCTATCCAAGAATGGAGGCTATCCCTATATTTACATTTGATCCTATGTGCTAACAAAGAGATATCATGCACAAAGTTTCTCTTCCAAGCTCTGAAACTGGGCGTCTCATTTCTAAAGATCTTGCCATTCCTTTGAGTCCAAATGTTCCAAGTAGCAGTAAATACTACTTCAGTAAAGTAAGGGAAACCAAATTCCTTTCTAGCAGCCAGTGCCATGGTGTATGTGGTTTGGGTGTTGTGTGAGATCCAAGAGATTCCAAGATAATTCCAAACTCGCTAGCTGAAATTACAAGCAAAGAAAAGATGCACACGATCCTCATGGCTAGGTAGATGACACAAGACACAGGTGTCATCTTGCACGTTCCAGTGCCTACGTTGCATCATATCCCTTGTATTTAGCCGATCCATTAGGAGCAACCATCCAAAGACCTTAATCTTAAGGGTGCAAGAGCATTTCCAAATCCATTTGAAGATGGGGTCAACCACCAGATGAGAAAATGTGAACTCATAGTAGAGCTTAGATGGGAAGGTTCCAGATTTTGAAGGCCTTTTCCAGATATCCCTACTCTCTGGTTCAATATGTATGGATGCCAACAAAAGCTGGAGTTGTTGAAGTTCATTAAAGGCTTCCACAGACAATGGCAGGTGGAAGTTATGAGCCTCATTTGGCATGTCAAAGAAATCTTTTACGGTGATCAGATAATTAATGACAAATGAATAAAGGCGGGGGAACCTTGTTTTCAGAGAGATAACTCTGTTATCAATGTGCCAATGATCCAGCCAGAAGATCAAAGTATCACCTGCATTCACCTGTGGGGTAGCAAGAGTGCAAAATTTATCATAGAGGCTGAGAACATCACGCCACCAAAAAGAACCACACCTTTGAGTAGCTTGAGGAGGCGAAGACCCATAACATGTGTCCCAAATAAGAGTGACCCATGGTATGTCTAGCTTGTTGAAGAACTTGAATAAGTGTTTCATTAGCAATGCCTCATTTTGAGTACACAGGTGGGTAACACCGAGACCACCATACTTCTTGGGTTTACACATGAGATCCCAGGCAGCCAGGGATTGGCGAGGGGTCCCAGAGTTGCCCCTCCATAGACATTGTTGCATGATCCGTCGATTTGCTTGAGAATGCCTTGGGGTAAAGACAATGAACACAAGAAATATATAGGCATGGATGCAAGGACTGATTGTAGAAGTTGCAAGCGGCTACCTTGATTTAACAGGCATGATGAAGCCGATAAACGACTCCCAATACGATCCACAAGAGGCAACAGATCAGAGGTAGATGGCCGAGAGGTGCCCATAGGAAGATCCAGGTAGGTAAATGGCATAGAGCCCACTTCACAGCCCAATAATGTAGGAATTCTCGAGCCCTCTTCCTCAGACAAATTCAATGGAATCATAGAGGTTTTGCTGAAGTTTACCCTTAAACCCGTGGCCAATGCAAACTCTTCCACCATCTGTTTGAGTGCAAGGATCTGGCTATCAACTGCGGGTAGGATTATAAGGTTGGCATCCGCGTATTGCACGATCGGGTAATCATTAGAGCTAGTTGGTATGGTGAGGGATCGAAGAAGGTGAGAGTGTCTAGAGGGGGGGGTGATTAGACTACTCGACAAGATAAAAATTCTGTCTTTTATCAAGGACAGATTTTGGCAGATTTTGCATAGCACACAAGTCAAGTAGCACACTACACATGCAATTCTAGAGTATGGGCAGCGGAAAGTAAATTGCACAAGTAGTAAAGAGAAGTGGAGAAGATCAAACGCAATTTGGAGACGCAATGATTTTTCCCGTGGTTCCGATAGGTGGTGCTATCGTACATCCACGTTGATGGAGACTTCAACCCACGGAGGGTAACGGCTGCGCGAGTCCACGGAGGGCTCCACCCCCGAAGGGTCCACGAAGAAGCAACCTTGTCTATTCCATCATGGCCTACGCCCATGGAGGGCTAGCCTTACTCGGGGTAGATCTTCACGAAGTAGGCGATCTCCTTGCCCTTACAAACTTCTTGGTTCAACTCCACATCTCGATGACGGAGGCTCCCAAGCGACACCTAACCAATCTAGGAGGCACCACCCTCCAAAAGGTAATAGATGTTGTAGATGATGATGAACTCCTTGCTCTTGTGCTTCAAATGATAATCTCCCCAACACTCAACTCTCCTCACTGATTTGGCTGTGGTGGAAGAAAGGATTGAGTGGAAAGCAACTTGGGAAGGTTAGAAATCAAGTTTCATATGGTGGGAGTGGAGCAACTTGATCTCAACATAAGGGTAGGTAGTTCTCTTCTCATAAAGTGTAAGGTAGGAGTGGTAGTTCTTTCTGATGGCTCTCTCCACGAATGAAGAGGGGGTGGAGGGGTATATATAACCTCCACACAAAGATCCAACCGTTACACACATAATTGAGCAATCTCGGTGAGACCGAAGTGGACAACTCGGTGAGACCGAAAGTTCAAATAATGTGAACGTTGGGGTTTTCGGTGGGACCGAAAATACCATCTCGGTCATTCCGATTTGAGAAAAGACAGAAGCTTGCCAGTTTCGGTGGGACCGAAAATATCATCTCGGTCATTCCGATTTGAGCAAAGACAGAAGCTTGCCAGTTTCGGTGGGACCGAAAATATCATCTCAGTTATTCCGATTTGATGACAAACGGTTACAGAAGCTTGGCAGCCCATGTTTCGGTGAGACCGATCTCAAACTCGGAATGTCCGATTTTTCTAGGGTTTGGCTTATGGCTGAGGTGGTTCATCTCGGTGTGACTGAGTTTGGAAAATCGGTTGGTCCGAGATTACTTATGAGTGTGTATTGTAGTGAAAGTTGCTGATAGTTGAAGGAGATATATCACTAAGCACTTGAGCAACCAGATCATCAACATAACCTCATCCCCTTTTAATAGTATTGGCTTTTCCTATGGACTCAATGTGATCATGGATCACTAAACCAAAAATGGAGTCTTGAGCTTTTGCCAATGCTTGCCTTAGCATTTTGAGGGGTCCACTTCTTCAGTCATTTTGCCATAGCCAATGTGATTGAATTTCCTGAAACATACTTGATAAAAGCATTAGTCCAACCACAAAGTATGTTGTCATTAATTACCAAAACCACCCAGGAAGCAAATGTGCTTTCAATCTCCCCCTTTTTGGTAATTGATGGCAACACACTAAAATCACACTAAACAATACATCAAAGCTTATTGAAAGAAAAACAGAATTATCACGAAAGCTTTGACAAGCATGTAGTACACAGGCTCCCCCTACAAGTGTGCAAGATTTTCATAAATTATGGTTTTGGACTACCACAAGCACACAAGAGAGATAAGCAAGATGTGCTACATGCAGCTTGGCTATATGCATCAGAGCAGATGAAAAGAAGTGAGTGATAATGCATATGTGCATGGTGATTTCTTGCAAACATGTAACGCCCGGATAATTAAGCTACATTAATACTCTGCTAATGATGCCACGTCATCGTTTTTACTGTTGCTAAAAGTCACTTTGGTTCAAACCGGTTCGAATTCAAAATTTAAAATAAAGTCAAAATAAAAGTTTTCAAATGTCGATACTAAAAGGTACAAACTGTGATAAATAATTCATAGGTAATATTGGTGAAGAAAACCATATTTTTATAAAGGGCTTGTTTGCCCTAAAATAAATAAAACATGCCAAAATAACAATATTTATCCCATTTATAATTAATACAAAGTCCAAATGAAATCACCTTGCCATCATACCTTTTTCTGGCAGTGCTAAATATTGCATGTAGAATTATTGAGCCAAGTCTCATATTTTACAAATGTAAATGGGTTGTCTAACATTTTACAAGTCAGAGAAGAAATAAAAGAAGCAGAAAAGAAAGTATAAAAGAAGACCTAAAACTAATTGGGCCACTTGGCCCCTTTAGCCAGCAAGGGCAACCCCAGGTTGGGCCCCGGCCCATTTTCCCCTCACAAGCCTCTCCCTCCTCTCCTTCCTGTTCACAGAGGAGGTGGACACCCCCGATGACCGCCACGGGCATGGCCGTCGCCGTGGCGACCATCCGGCGACCTCGACGCCTATAAGGCCTCCCTCCCCGGCGCCCAAACCCTAATCCTCACCCACTCCCCTAGATCTCGCCTCCCCTCACTCTCTCCCGCGGTGGATCTCCTCCATCCCAACGTCGTCCTCGGCCACTTCTTCCCCGACGCCCGACGCCCGAAGCCACCGTCACCGCGCTCGCCGCCCGTCTCCGCCACCGTCCTCACCTCTACCTCGTCGGCTTCGTCGAGCCTCGCCGCCCCCGTGCCTCTACAGCCGCCGGTGAGGCCCTGGGCCTCCGCCTCTCTTTCCCGACCCCCGTCGCCCGTCCCGACCACCGGCGCTCGCCGCGGCTGCCGCCCACTCGCGCCCCGCCGTGGCCTCCCCACCTCCACCTCGCTCTAGCCGCGTCGCCGCCTCCGAACGCCCCTGCGCACCGCCCCCTCCCCGTCCGAGCCACCTCCCACTGCGCCTCCGGCCGCCGGCCCGCTCCAGCCGCCTCCAAGCCTCGCTGGCTTCGCCCCCGCTCAGCCCCATCCGCCGCTGCATCGCGCCCGCCCCTCGCCACCGGCCTCTGCCGCGCGCGCGCTCGCGGCTCCCCGCTCTCACTCCGCTCGCCGGCGCTGGCCGCCCGTCTGCCCCGGCGCCGCACTGGCCGAAGCCCAGCGCCCCGCCGTGGCCTGGACGCCGCCGCAGCCGCGGCTCCGACCGGCCGGCCTCGCCCCTCTACCTCGCCGGCCGGCGCCCTGGTCCGGCGCCCCGCCGTGGCCGCCGGCGCTCGTACGCCCCAGTGCCCACACCCGCCCGTTAGCCCGCGCCCGTATTGGCCTCTGGCCCAATGGCAGGTGGGCCCAGCCCCTTAAAAAAAGAGGATTAGAAAAAAAATGAATAAAAAAATGAATAACCATGTTAATTAATTAATTAAACATTAATTAAATTAATTAATTAGGTTTAACTAGACTAATTAACCGGATTTGTTAATTAAATGTATAGTTAGTTGAAATGTGTGTATGACAGAGGGGCCCCACCCCCTATTGACCAGTCAGCGTTGACTGGTCAACTGGGACCCACTGTCATTTTCTGGTGCACTGCTGGGTGCACTGCACCGGGTGCACCTAGCAAATTCCTGTTTATTTTCGAATTAAAATAAATTGCAGAATATTAGTAAAACTTTGAAAAATCATATAAAATAATCCGTAACTCGGATGAAAAAGATTTATATATGAAAGTTGCTCAGAATTTCGAGACGAATCCGAATACGTGGTCTGTTCGTTCACCACACATCCCTAGCATACCGAACATGGAACAATCCCCCTCCGGTTCGCCTGACCGAAAATGCCTAACACCGGGAATGCTTTCCCGGGTGTTCTCCCCCTTCCCCGGTATCGTGTAGTACTGCGTTAGAACACGCCTAGTACCGCTTATTGTCATGTCATGCATTTGTGTGCTATGTATTTATTGTTTCTTCCACCTCTTCTTCTCCGGTAGACCCCGAGACTCCTGTTGATGCCCTGGTGATCGACTACGTCGACAACGACATTCCTTCCGTTTCACAGAGCTTCCAGGCAAGCCCCCCCCCCCTTTTTGATCATCCCGATATCGCCCATTCCATTCTTCCTTATGCTTGCATTAGATTTTGCTACTGTTATTGTTTGACCCTATTCTGATGCATAGCCTGCTTTTGTACCTGCTATTGTTACCTACATGCTATGCTAAACTACTTAGTATAGGTTGGCTAGTGATCCATCAGTGACCCCACCTTGTCCTTGTTGCCCCTGCTTCATCATCGAAGACTCGAGCAACGTGATCGAAGACCAGAGCCCGACACTTCACATCACATCACACCCCTTTGTTGCTCGACTCTGCAGAGGTACTATCGGGTGCCGAGGGTGAAGCCTCGTAACGCACTCATGATGATAACTTTGTAGTGTAGCTATCCGGTCGTGGTCATCGAGGGTGATTCCTCTTTCTCCATTCCCGATACGACTCTGTCGTGCAACCCCTCAAGTGAGAACCTCGGGGGTGATTCCTCATAGTTCGCCTTGACGGACACATCGAGTGGAATTCGCCAAGGGTGATTCCTCGGGTTTTCCACCTTGATGTTTTGGACACACAGTCACATGGACTTTACTTGATACCTTCGTGAAAGGCGGGCGGGCCCGGAGAGCACCCGCGGGAGTTGTTACGGTGGCGGCTGGCTGTTTAGCGGTATCACCCAGGAGGGGTGATAGCTCCGGACTTGTCCCGACAGCCGTCACTTCTGTCAATAATGCACTAACAGATTTGGGTATTTGTTCTGAGTTGGCCTCTGGCCTCTACGCACTAACCGCCACGCGAGAATAGTTATGGGCCTCAGCGTCGTGGTGTCAGCCGAAGCTTTGTCAGACGTCCAGTTCAGCATTGCGGCACGGCTGGGCCGGCGCCATCCAGTATAGAGGTGGTGCCTGGTCCGCCCTGCTCCTAACGACCCGGAGTGCAACGGGCGATGGCCCATGACCCCGGAGTGCTTAGGATGTAGACCGGCGGGGACCTCTCTGCTGAGCCTAGGTAGGGATGCGACGTGTTGATCTCCCGAGGCCGGGCATTGACTCCGAAAGGTGTGTCCGGCCAGAGATGATCGAGCGTGAGGGTAACGTGGTGCACCCCTGCAGGGAAGTTATCTATTCGAATAGCCGTGTCCACGGTAACGGACGTTCAGTCTTATATCCTGATCTACTATAACTAGAAATGGATACTTGAGATATGTGATGGATATGTGGCTGTGAGATTACTTTCTCGCAGGGAGTCGAGGAAGGATCTCTAGGCCGATAATACTACAACATGCTTGTCAATTATAAACTGCTATTCTGTATTTCCCTCTACTGCTGCAAGATGGTGTTTCCAGAAGATGCTTGAAGATGCTAGTCTTCGATAGGCTAGGCTTTTCCCCTCCTTTTCTGGCATTCTGCAGTTTAGTCCACATATACAGCTTATTCCTTTGATACTGATGCATACTTAGTATAGATCTGATGCTTGCGAGTACTTTGGATGAGTATTCACGGTTGCTTTGCTCCCCCTTTTCCCCCTTCTTCTTCTTTCTGGTTGTTGCAACCAGATGGCGGATCCCAGGAGCCAGATGCCACCCCGGTCGACTACTACTACTACCCCGACGGAGCCTACTACTACGTGGAGACAGCTGACGACCAGGAGTAGTTAGGAGGTCCCAGGCAGGAGGCCTTGCCTTTTCGATCGTTGATGTTTGTGCTAGCCTTCTTAAGGCAAAACTTGTTTAACTTATGTCTGTACTCAGATATTGTTGCTTCCGCTAACTCTGTTGCTTTCGAGCTTCTGTATTCGAGCCCTCGAGGCCCCTGGCTTGTAATATGAAGCTTGTATTATTTTAATTTGTGTCTAGAGTTGTGTTGTGATATCTTCCCGTGAGTCCCTGATCTTGGTCGTACACATTTGCGTGCATGATTAGTGTACGGACAAATCGGGGGCGTCACAAAACAAGTATTTACAAGCAAGTCACCATCATGCACATTCTGCAAGGTGCATATACTTACCTTGAGGTTCCTTGGCATTGTACCTGAAGGGATAAACTTGGGAAAACAAGGTTAGATAACACAAGAGTATTCCTTCAACCAACTGCAAGAACATCAAGAGTACCAGGCCAGGGATGACATGTATAAAGAGTGTCTCATATTGAGCACAAGCTTTAATCAGCAAACATGTCTCCGAAACTAAAAGATTTTCAATGAATTCTGAGAGATTTTGCTTTCCATAAGATATCAACTGTGAAGATTTCTCTCCCTTTGAGTTCTCTCAGAACAAGGGGTTTGATGGAAAGAGCAAAATCAAAAGAATGATGCCAAAAGAGAATGATGTCCAATGTAAGACACGGCAAAGCTTTGATGTGATTCTCTCCCCTTAAGATAAGATTGCTTTTCTTCTCCCCCTAAGTCTTCTCTTCTCCCCCTAAGTCTTCTCCCCCTTTGACATCAAGTGCCGAAAAGGACAACAGACTAGGAAGGTCAGGGAAGATGAAAAGAAAGCAGTGGGATCCTTAAGAATCACAACAGGGCAAAGAGGAACATGCATAGGGAATCATTGAGTGGAGCTGCAGAAGATGATATCCTGGAAGAGATAAATCGGTGACACCGAATTAGATGGATCGGTGGGTCCGGAAGTCAGGGACTTAGGGTAGATCCTTTTCGGTTAGACCGAAAAATTTAAATCGGTGACGCCGAGTTTAATTCCAAGGAAATATTGAAATAATTCAGCTCACTTGCAAGAAATGTTTCAAGGGATTTGCAATGAATTTGTGAAAGATTTTCAAGGAAATGATCAGAGCCAGAATGATATACAAAAAGACATAAGATTAGAAATGAAAAAGATTCCTAGATGAAGTTTTTTTTTTGTAAAGAAAACTCAATGAGAGAGCATAAGAGAAAATAGAAAGACTCCAAAACATATGTACTTCATTTAGATAAAGGTCGGCGACAAGGTCACCTATGTTTGAGTATGTTGACTTAGGAGTCAAATGAAGACATTTGATCATAGGTCATACTCATCATTTAAGCTCAAAATGGGGTTGCCATTTTTCGATTAAGCAATTGATGTGATCACATCTTATGAAGCTGCTTGTACTCATGACTTTGAGCAAAGCTCCTTAAAGATGTGAAGAACATACCTTGGGCTTGTTGTTGCTTTGCTCATGTAGGTGAACTTGATGTAGGTGCTCATTGAATGTGAAGTTGGAGCGCCATTTCCACTTGTGTAGTTCATCTTCCTACATGGGTTAGGCAAGCAAGGAAATACTCAAGGATATCCAAGATGACAAGAGTGAATTACTAGATGTATAAGGTGTCAAAAAGGATATGTAGAATTCTGTTCCTTGAACTCAACATCCCAAAGGGCTAGATACTTGGTCAATGACAAGATTACTCATGATTTGAGTGTGTGGTAATCTTGTGGAATGTAGATCATCCAAGTACCTGCAAGGAGTTAGATGCAATACAAGGAGGCAAATGTGTCCAAGACATATGATCATCATCATAAGAGAAATATCAAGGATTAGTCAAGTGGGCTCATGCCTTGCATGCATCAATGTAGTTATCACTCCAAGTTTGAAGCATCAATGATGTTCAACTCACTCCTCAAGTGACAAAACACCTTCTCATCAAGAGGTTTTGTAAAGATATCAGCAAGTTGTTTGTCAGTACGAACATGCTTAAGATTAATGTCACCCTTGGCAATATGATCACGAATAAAATGGTGACGAACTTCAATATGCTTTGTTCGAGAGTGTTGCACGGGATTGTGTCCAATTTTAATCGCACTCTCATTGTCACAAAGCAAGGGAACATGTCTCACAGGTATCCCATAATCCTTAAGCGTTTGTGTCATCCATAGTAATTGAGCACAACATGAACCAACAGCAATATATTCTGCTTCGGCAGTGGATAATGATACCGAATTTTGTTTCTTGGAGGACCAAGATACAAGGGATCGACCAAGGAATTGACACGTACCCGAAGTTGACTTTCTATCAACCTTGTCACCGGCATAGTCCGAGTCGGAATAGCCAACAAGGTCGAAAGAGGCCCTCTTAGGATACCAAATGCCAAAGTTTGGTGTGTGTATCAAATATCTCACTATCCTTTTAACAGCTTTAAGATGACATTCTTTAGGGGTTGCTTGATATCGCGCACACATGCATACACTTAACATTATGTCAGGACGAGAAGCACAAAGATATAGTAGAGAACCAATCATAGATCGGTAAACCCTTTGATCAACGGGTTCTCCATCTTTTGTCAAGTCATTATGTCCACTAGTAGGCATGGGGGTACTCATACCTTTGCTTTCTTGCATGTTGAACTTCTTGAAGAGGTCCTTGGTGTACTTTGTTTGTGAGACAAAGGTACCCTCCTTAGATTGCTTGATTTGCAACCCAAGGAAGAATTTGAGTTCACTCATCATGGACATCTCATACTTCTCCGACATGAGCTGTCCAAACTTCTTGCTAAATTGAGGATTAGTTGAACCAAACATAATATCATCAACATATATTTGGCACACAAATAGTTCACCTTAACCCTTTTCGTGAACAGCGTTGAGTCTATCTTTCCAATCTCAAACCCTTTTTCAAGAAGAAAACTAGTCAAGCATTTGTACCAAGCTCTAGGAGCTTGTTTAAGACCATAAAGGGCTTTGTGTAACTCGTAAACATGATTAGGCTTTTTGGGATTCACAAATCCGGGAGGTTGTTTCACAAATACTTCCTCCTCAATTTCACCATTTAGGAAAGCACTTTTGATATCCATTTGATAGAGAGTAATATCATGGTGATTGGCATAAGCAAGAAGAATGCGAATGGACTCAAGTCTAGCAACGGGGGCATAGGTCTCACCATAGTCCATACCTTCGACTTGTGTGTAACCTTGAGCTACGAGACGAGCCTTGTTGCGGATGACTTGTCCATCTTCATCTTGCTTGTTCCGAAACACCCATTTGGTTCCAATGATGTTTTGATCATCCGTGGGCTTCTCTACCAAGGTCCATACCTTGTTCCTCTCGAAGTTGTGTAGTTCTTCATGCATAGCGTTCACCCAATCTGGGTCTTCAAGTGCTTCTTCTACCTTCATAGGTTCAATACTAGAGATAAATGAGTAATGCTCACAAAAGTTAGCTAAGCGAGTTTTAGAGCGAGTGATTCTCCCGGAGTTGATGTCGTTCATCATTTGTTCCACGGGATGATTTTTCTTGACTCTTGCTCGGACTCGGGATAGCTTTTGTTGAGGTTGTGGCTGAGCTTCCTCATCATCTTCATCTTCCTCTTCTTCTTCTTCATTGTTGTTGGTGTTGTCTTGAGGCGGTGGAGAAGGAGGTTGTGGTGGATCTTCTTGTTGCACTTCCTCATCTTGGTGAGTTCCACTTGTGGAGGCCTCCATGTTGCCTTGAGATTCATCTCTCTGTGAGGTAGGGGGCTCCACATATGTAGATGAGGTAATCTCCTTCACTTCCATGGGACGGATCTTTCCAATAGACAAATCTTGGATAGCTTCCAATGGATCCTTGTCTCCTACATCAATAGGCATTTGCTCTACTTGCGAGCCATTAGATTCGTCAAACTTCACGTCTACCGTCTCTTCAACCTTTCGGGTGAAATTATTGTAGACACGGTAGGTGTGGGAGTTTGATCCATAACCAAGAAGAAAGCCTTCATGAGATTTAGGAGCAAATTTAGACCGACGATGCTTATCAAGGATATAGCATTTTGAACCAAAGACACGGAAGTATCCCACTTGGGGTTTGTTACCGGTGAGGAGCTCGTATGATGTCTTGCCGAGGAGCTTATGAAGATAAAGCCTGTTGATAGCATGACAAGCTGTCTCGACCGCTTCTCCCCAGAAATGCTTCGGTGTCTTGTATTCATCAAGCATCGTTCTCGCCATCTCTATGAGCGTTCGGTTCTTTCTCTCAACAACTCCATTTTGTTGAGGAGTGTACGTAGCCGAGAACTCATGTAGAATTCCTTCCTCATTGAGAAAAGAGTCTACATTGGCGTTCTTGAACTCCGTTCCATTGTCACTCCGAACTTTCTTGATCTTCACCTCGAATTGATTTTGGGCCTTTCTGGCAAAGGTTTTGAAGATTCTCTGAACCTGCGATTTGTCATCAAGGAAAAATACCCACGTAAATCTGGAATAATCATCAACTATAACTAGACCAAAGGAGTTATCACCAAGGCTTTTGTAAGCATTGGGACCGAAGAGATCCATATGAAGAAGCTCAAGCGGTCTCCTTGTGGTCATGATGTTTTTCACGGGATGACTTCCACCAACTTGTTTTCCTGCTTGACAAGCACTACAAAGTCTATCTTTGTCAAAGAAAACATCTTTAACACCAAGAATATGATCACCTTTGATCAGCTTGTCTAGATTACGCATACCAACATGTCCAAGCCTTCTATGCCATAACCAACCTTTAGAGGATTTAGCAATGAAACAAGCTCTAGGTTGGGCTTTCTTAGTGAAATCAACAATATATAGATCACCTCTACGGATACCGGTAAATGCCATGTTTTGATTGTCACGACGAAAGACTTGGCAATCTACTTTGGTGAATAGCACATTGAATCCAAAGTCAGCTAATCTAGACACGGAAAGTAAATTGTATCCAAGAGATTCTACAAGCATGACATTTTGAATAGAGCTATCATGAGATATGGCCACCTTACCAAGGCCAAGTACCTTACCAAGGCCAAGTACCTTACCCTTGGAGTTGTCTCCAGAAGTCACATACTTGCGTGGACCATCGTTCTTTGCAATCTCTCGAAACATGTCTTTGTCTCCGGTCATGTGGTCGGTGCATCCACTATCAAGAATCCACTCTTTTCCGCCGGACATGTAGTCTCTCAGATTTGCCATAAGATTGAGACTCTTCATGACCTTGTTTAGCTCGGTGTCCGAATCGGAGTAATCATCATCATGCTCATGCTCATCATCATATTGACCCATAGATTGTTCATCATCAACACCTAGGTCAATTTGATAAAAACTTCTTGCATTAGTTTTGTCAATGTGACAATAATCTTCGGAATGTAATGCAAGAGCATTTCTAATTAAAACATTGATAAGACCGGGATCACCCTTCTTTTTCATAAGACCACGAAGCTCAAAGAAGCATTTATCAAAGTTGGGATCATTGGGGCGCATCTTATCAAATTCAATAGTCTTGTGTAGAATTTCATCAAGACCTCTCAAAGAGTAGTCCGGGTAAAGTTCTTCCAAGAATTTCCACATAGCATGGGCGCACTCAAAGTTTGTAACAAGCTTAAGCAAGTCATCGGGTAACCCTCTAATGATAAGATTTATAGTCCTAAGGTTACGAAGCAAATCAAGCTCTTCATCCATGGTAGGGTGCAAGGGGTCAAAGGGAGGCACATAGGGGGTCTCAACATATTTGCACAAATTGTACTTCTTAAAGATACTAAGCATTTCAACCCTCCACGAGTTATATGACCCTCCATTAAGAATAGGCACTCTATGGCTAACACTCCCAAGCGTAGACACGTCCATCTTCCTCCAATGGTGTGTAAACCAAAGCAATGGAGACCAAAGCTCTGATACCAATTGAGGGATCGAAGAAGGTGAGAGTGTCTAGAGGGGGGGGTGATTAGACTACTCGACAAGATAAAAATTCTGTCTTTTATCAAGGACAGATTTTGGCAGATTTTGCATAGCACACAAGTCAAGTAGCACACTACACATGCAATTCTAGAGTATGGGCAGCGGAAAGTAAATTGCACAAGTAGTAAAGAGAAGTGGAGAAGATCAAACGCAATTTGGAGACGCAATGATTTTTCCCGTGGTTCCGATAGGTGGTGCTATCGTACATCCACGTTGATGGAGACTTCAACCCACGGAGGGTAACGGCTGCGCGAGTCCACGGAGGGCTCCACCCACGAAGGGTCCACGAAGAAGCAACCTTGTCTATTCCATCATGGCCTACGCCCACGGAGGGCTAGCCTTACTCGGGGTAGATCTTCACGAAGTAGGCGATCTCCTTGCCCTTACAAACTTCTTGGTTCAACTCCACATCTCGATGACGGAGGCTCCCAAGGGACACCTAACCAATCTAGGAGGCACCACCCTCCAAAAGGTAATAGATGTTGTAGATGATGATGAACTCCTTGCTCTTGTGCTTCAAATGATAATCTCCCCAACACTCAACTCTCCTCACTGATTTGGCTGTGGTGGAAGAAAGGATTGAGTGGAAAGCAACTTGGGAAGGTTAGAAATCAAGTTTCATATGGTGGGAGTGGAGCAACTTGATCTCAACACAAGGGTAGGTAGTTCTCTTCTCAGAAAGTGTAAGGTAGGAGTGGTAGTTATTTCTGATGGCTCTCTCCACGAATGAAGAGGGGGTGGAGGGGTATATATAGCCTCCACACAAAAATCCAACCGTTACACACATAATTGAGCAATCTCGGTGAGACCGAAGTGGACAACTCGGTGAGACCGAAAGTTCAAATAATGTGAACGTTGGGGTTTTCGGTGGGACCGAAAATACCATCTCGGTCATTCCGATTTGAGCAAAGACAGAAGCTTGCCAGTTTTGGTGGGACCGAAAATATCATCTCGGTCATTCCGATTTGAGCAAAGACAGAAGCTTGCCAGTTTCGGTGGGACCGAAAATATCATCTCGGTTATTCCGATTTGATGACAAACGGTTACAGAAGCTTGGCAGCCCATGTTTCGGTGAGACCGATCTCAAACTCGGAATGTCCGATTTTTCTAGGGTTTGGCTTATGGCTGAGGTGGTTCATCTTGGTGTGACTGAGTTTGGAAAATCGGTTGGTCCGAGATTACTTATGAGTGTGTATAGTAGTGAAAGTTGCTGATAGTTGAAGGAGATATATCACTAAGCACTTGAGCAACCAGATCATCAACATAACCTCATCCCCTTTTAATAGTATTGGCTTTTCCTATGGACTCAATGTGATCATGGATCACTAAACCAAAAATGGAGTCTTGAGCTTTTGCCAATGCTTGCCTTAGCATTTTGAGGGGTCCACTTTTTCAGTCATTTTGCCATAGCCAATGTGATTGAATTTCCTAAAACATACTTGATAAAAGCATTAGTCCAACCACAAAGTATGTTGTCATTAATTACCAAAACCACCCAGGAAGCAAATGTGCTTTCATATGGGCATTGTGAGGATATTTCCAGCACACATTTCATTCACCACTGATTGGAGGAGATCAACTGCAATTACAAACAGCAAAGGGGAAAGAGGATCGCCTTGCCAGACTCCAGTACGACACGTAAAATGCTGAGCAGGGACACCATTTAATAAAACAAGAGAAGAGCCAGATGATAACAGTCCATTGACCCAACCAGTCCATCGGTCTTCGAAGCCCTCACACTGCAGCATACTGAGGATAGTCTCATGCTCGATGGTGTCGAAGGCCTTGGTGAAGTCAAGTTTGAGTAAAATGATAGGTCGTTTGGAGGCTCTGCACTGATGAATGTATTCAAAGCAACAAGCAAGGCAGTCTTGAATTGAGCAGCAACGAAGAAAACCATACTGGTTTCTATGTATGCATTTGAGGATCACTGTTGCAGTCGGTTGGCTAAGAGTTTTGTTAGAAACTTTAAGCAAGTGTTTGTCAATGATATGGGCCGAAAATCACCAACCACTTCCGGGCATAGCTTCTTGGGAATGAGGGTAACTAGTGAAGAATTCAGACACTCCAGATCGCAAGTACCATCATAAAAAGCCTTGACAAGCTTCATAAAGTCAGTTTTTAAAATAGGCCAACATTTCTTTAGGAACAAACCTATGAAGCCATCTGGCCCAGGAGCACGATCAATTGGCATGTGTTTAATAACATATTCCATCTCAGCATCTGAGAAAGGCCGTGATAAATTTTCAAGCCCATCCACTTTCTGTATAAGAGAGTCATGATGAAAGCCCATTTGGATCCCCTTGGCACGGCCCATGCGCTGTTTAAAATCTGTCCAAAATATTCCCGCCAATTGTTGATGATCGGTAATCACATCTCCCGCAGCATTTCTGATCAAGGAGATTGTGTTCTTGTGATATCTCTATGTTGCCATTGCATGAAAAAAAATTGTATTCTCTTCACCAACTTTGATAGACCTGATAGTACAGCGTTGCTTCCAATAAATAAATTGCAGGTGCAAAATCTCCTCAAGATGAACCTTGACTATACGTCAAAAATTTGTTTTGGGCCAACTTAATGGGCGAAGCTCTTCTAGTTCATCAAAATATAGGATGACCTTATTACAATCAGTAATAGGCACCTTTACTTTAGACAGATTTAAATGCCACCTTTTGAGAGCGTATCACAAAGCTTTAAATTTGGACGAGATCGTGGAAGCAATATTGGGCCTTCTGAATTGTTTGTTCCACACTGCAGAAACACATTCAAAGAAACCAGGAAGATTGATCCAGTAGTTCTCAAAGCGGAAAACTCTAGCCTTGGGAATGCATGTAGCAATAGTGACAACACATGGAACGTGGTCGTAGGCAGTACATTCAAGGGCATTACCAAGGTGTTAGGATGATCTTAGGTCCAGGCAACAGAAGTAAAGAACCAATCAAGTTGCTCGAGCAACGGGTTCGTCTGCATATTAGACCAGGTATACTGTCTACCCTTGATGGGCAATTCGATGAGACCAAGATGACCAATGATTTCGTTAAACAAGAAGATGTCATTAACATTGCCACCCGGAAGATTGCGATTATCAAGCGATCTCATGAAATTAAAGTCGCCAAGCAGGAGCCATTTGTCACCAGCATTGATATTGAGATTATATAGCCATTGAACAAAATCATCCCCAGCTAGACCCTGACAAGGCCCATAGACAGTCACCAGCGTCCACACTTCTGATGTGTGCTTGGAACAGAATTCCAGAATAATGATGAAGGGCTTTGCCACTATAAGGCGACCATTAAAGAAAGATGAGTTCCATATAACCAGTATACCAGCAGAAGCCCCATCAGATGGAACATAAGCAAAATTGTCAAAGCGTCGGGGGCAAAATTTTCGAAGGAAATGTTGGTCAATATGCATGCATTTGGTTTCTTGAAGGCATATAACATAGCAACCACTTTCCTCAATTTTTTGTTTAACAGCGAGCTGACGCGCTTCAGAATTAAGTCCCCGAACATTCCAACAGAGAACTTTCCAATCCCTAGAATTGTTCTGATTCATTACAACTCAAGAGAAGGAGCAGCAAAAGGAGATCATGTAGTGACCCACACCCATACACAGTAAGAAACACACAGTTCAACAAAATAAAGCATAAATAAAGATAAATGGGGATTTGGAAGGTACGCCATAGACCCGACAGCTTGAGGTGATTACTGATCATTGGAACTCTTGCTGCTGCTTGCTTATGAAGGATCAGCTAAGCTTCTCCGTTGTGATCTTCTCAGGAGCAATGCGCAGACGAGCTCCAATGCGCTGCAGATCTCCAATCGAACTGAGAGGTGGGAGCTCCTGGTCATCTGAATTCGGAGAAGGAGTTTTGGTCCTGCGTTTCTTAGTAGCATGAGTCTGTTTGTCCAGACAGGGTTTCTGAATTGGTGCTCTGTGAAATCCATCTTTCAGTGCACTAAGCCGAGCGCTGCGACGAACTTCAGAAACAACCAGAGGCGTCGCAGGCTTGCATCCCGGCTTCCTTGGCATCTCTTTCATGGCCAAAAACTGGAAGGATTCCGAGACATGTTCTGATATATCATCAAAACACAGAGCACGAGCAACTGGTCTTTTCATTGGGCGAGCCGTGCAAGTGTGTGGCGCCTCCTTCAGAGAGATCCTAAATTCAGATTCAGCAAAGTTAACCTCCCAGATGTTCTTAGGAAGCATAATGGGTCCAAAGACAGGCCTTGAGACCGTCCTGGGTATTTCAGAAACCCACATAAATGGCATCATCCTCTCAAAGCTGCGCTGCCATTGCATAACTGGGGAAGGTCCGGGCCAAACATTGTCAGAACCATGCCAATGTGCAAAGGGGGTTGTACCAAGGTGGTTGATACACCACAACATCAACAACAGGCTCCGCATCATTAACTGAAGCACCAGACATTTGCAGAATCACAGACTCTTGGGACTGATTACCTTCAATTTGGTTTTCCTCAACTTGCTCTTGCTGGTCGATAGGATGATCAGGTATACCCCGTTGTTGATCATGCGCAGGCGGCGGCACATCATTCCACCCCAGCTCAGGAAACTCGGGCATGACCCAGTTATGGTTGTCGAACTGTAGGTGCCTAGGGAGGGGATGAGGATTTCCATTGAAGGGCATGTGATCTTCATCAGCAGGCAGAACATCAGCAAACTCAGTAGTCAGAATATAAACTGGAGCGGTCCACGAGATTCTTGCGCCTCCAAAATCCGTATATTCATGGTAAACCACATCACGCGGCACTAGAGATGGCGTCGGGAAGAATACATAAGCCAGGGTGCGCACTAACGTAGGGTCATCTTGATGCCAGTGGTGGAAGCGACCAAAAGTGTTAATCGCATCAGCAATATACGCCGTTTTCTGTAATCCAGAGGGATGCGAACTATCATAATCCAGCCCCGGTGAAAATCTTGCACAGCTCTGAAGTTAATACCCTCATCATGTGGTACAAAGCGCACAAACCTGTCATTACCTAGGTCGAATGGCGGGTGATCCACGAGTGCCTGTCTAGCAAATGCACCACGAAAGCAAAAGATGCCAACCCCTCGGATCCATGGCTGAGCATCAAGGACAACACGCCCGAGGTTATTAACAAAAAAACCACTGACCAGGTTGCGGTAGATGATGACTTCTTCTTGCAGAGGAGTTGGCTCGACAATAGCGATGGCGTAGTCCTCGTTCTGCCAGTCAGGTGCCACTACCGGAGAGAAGAAGGTGCATGCGAGACGCAAGGGGCCACCGTCAATGATATCGAAGCCCGGCGGGAGGTACTCCAGAGGATCGAGCGCAAAGTTGGCCATGCCTGGCGGGGGAGATGCCGGAGCTGTGGTGGTTGGTGGAGGAGGTGGGGTGGGCGGCGGTGGCGAGGCAGGCAGGGGTGGAGTAATGGGCGGTGACTCGTTAGGCAATGGTGGAGGCAACGGGGAGGCAGGCGTGATGGGACTGGGCGAGGACCCAAGTAGGCCGGCTGGGAGGGAAATCGAGGCGGCTTGCGATGATATATCCTCTGACCGTCCTGAGGACACCAGATTGACCCGCAGGACCTACTTGTAAGTTGGCGAAGGTGCAGATCCGGGGCATCCTTTGGCTCTATGTCCCACTCAAAAGCAACTGCGACATCGAATTTGCTTCGTGCACGAGTTAGTTGTATGTTTCATCGATAAACAATTCCGGCACTTCCAAACGTTGAACACCATATCATCAATGAAATCGTTAACCCTAACAGAATCCCTACCAGAATCCTGCAGATAATTGTCAATAGTAACCTGGGGAGAGCTTTCCAAAGGAGCAGGGGCAGCCGAATCCAACTGGGCCTCATTTGACAAAGCTTGGGCCATGAAGGTGTTGCACCGAGCCGAAGCACCATGATGGGCCAGCGAACCCTGTTGGGCTGCGAAGGTTTGTGCAACCATAGAAGAAGGTGCGACATCTTGGGGTGCATGCAGATCTCTTCCCAAGCCAGTAAGATCCGTTCCGGATATGACGGCCGTGATTTTAGCGGGTACGTTGATGGTTCCGAACGAGATGGGTGGCGTCGCCACCGTCCATTGAAGATTGCTCGCCGGTGGTGAGGGGATGATGACTTGTTCACGTGGATTCACATCATAGCCAGCCTCAGAAATTGTGTCAACACACAGCTGAGTATCTGGGTAGCGATAGCCCCTACAAGCTATGTACTGTTGAAACGTGGCAAAAGAGAGTTTCTTCCCCGAAAATGATCTCGAACGAAAAGAGGATTTAGTAGGAGGCTTATGCATAGCAAGAAGACCTAGAGTAGCACGCTTTTTAGAGGGACTAACAAGAATCCACTCTGCATCACACTCTTTTTTCCAGATCACAGACTCATGTCTCCAGTTAGGACCACCATGCCCCCATAGATGAAAATAACATTTGAATTGCATGCATGCAAATGAACACAGCTGTAGAATGTAGAGGCCAACTTTCTTGCAGGAAACGCTGAAAGAGAATACCTTGTCTTTGATGTGATGAACCAACAAATCAATTGCAGATCCTCCTAGAGCTGATTCCAAAGCAGCCGCCACTCAATCTTGATCAAGATGGAATATATGCCTGCTGAAGACACCACCATAATGAAATGGCCCGTGTCATCCGTGGGGTGAACAGATTTCCCTCTAGAGTTGAAAACCCTAGACGCAAAGATAGAGCCCGCCGAGAAATCCAGACCCAAAGTTGATCCACCAGAGGAACCCATATAATATGGTTATAGACATGTAGATTAGAAGACGCTAGAGCAGATGAGTGTAAGAGATCTAGGAATCACTGGCTGAGGTTGGAGATCGCCGGAGAACCTAGGTCACGGGTGGGGGGTGGGCGCCATTACCGAGACCGTCAGATGGTCACCAAGGAGTAGATGGTATTATTAGACGTTGTGTACCTGAACATGAACAGGAATAGATCCTACGTAAGTGCC
This sequence comes from Secale cereale, assembly GCA_902687465.1. Classification (NCBI taxonomy): domain Eukaryota; kingdom Viridiplantae; phylum Streptophyta; class Magnoliopsida; order Poales; family Poaceae; genus Secale; species Secale cereale. Next base: position 142,160,018 of record LR738711.1, read on the forward strand.
ACTCCGAAGCTTATGGAGGACACCATGCTGGAGATAGAATTGCACATAAGGTATTGCAATCCGGTTTTATTGGCCTACTCTTTTCAAGGATGCCCGTAAGTTTGTCTTATGTTGTGATGAATGTCAAAGAATTGGTAATGTCAGTAGACGTCATGAAATGCCTATGAATTATTCACTTGTTATTGAACCATTTGATGTTTGGGGCTTTGATTATATGGGACCGTTTCCTGCCTCTAATGGGTACACACATATCCTAGTTGTTGTTGATTACGCTACTAAGTGGGTAGAAGCTATTCCAACTAGTAGTGCTGGTCACAACACCTCTATTAAGATGCTTAAAGAAGTTATTTTTCCAAGGTTTGGAGTCCCTAGATACCTAATGACTGATGGTGGTTCACACTTTATTCATGGTGCTTTCCGTAAAATACTTGCAAAGTATGATGTTAATCATAGAATTGCATCCCCTTATCACCCACAGACTAGTGGTCAAGTATAACTAAGTAATAGAGAGTTGAAATTAATTTTGCAAAAGACAGTTAACAGGTCTAGAAAGAAAATGGTGCACTATGGGCCTATAGAACTGCATACAAAAATCCTATGGGTATGTCTCCATATAAGATGGTTTATGGAAAAGCTTGTCACTTACCACTCAAGCTAGAACATAAGGCATATTGGGCTATTAAAGAGCTCAATTATGATTTCAAACTTGCCGGTGAGAAGAGATTATTTGATATTAGCTCTCTCGATGAATGGGGAACCCAGGCCTATGAGAATGCCAAGCTGTTTAAAGAAAAAGTTAAAAGATGGCATGACAAAAGAATAAAAAAAGCGTGAGTTTAACGTAGGTGATTATGTCTAGATATACAACTCTTGTTTAAGATTTTTTGCAGGAAAACTTCTCTCTAAGTGGGAAGGCCCTTACGTTATCGAGGAGGTCTATCGTTCCGGTGCCATAAAAATCAACAACTTCGAGGGCACAAATCTGAAGGTGGTGAATGGTCAAAGAATCAAACATTATATCTCAGGTAACCCTATAAATGTTGAAACCAATGTTATTGAAACCGTAACCCCGGAGCAATACATAAGGGCCACTTTCCAGAGCGATACAGACTCCGAAAAGGAAGAGGTATGTGATTCGGTAAGTAAACCGACTCCAAAACAGTTCTAAAGGCAATTTATCTCCGTTTTGGAATATTTAGAAAAATAGAAAAATAAGTGGCAGTCCGGAAGAGACACGAGCCGTCCACGAGGGTGGAGGGCGTGCCCCCCTTCCCTGGACGCGCCCCCTGCCTCGTGAGCAGCTCGTGTGCCTCCCGGACTCCAATTTCTTATATGTTACTCCTTTTGGTCTGTAAAAATTCATCATATATACTCCCGAAGGTTTTGACCTCTGTATCATGCAAAAAACCTATGTTCTTGTTTCGACCTATTTTCTGCTAGGGTTGACGAAGCCAGGCACCATGTCGTCTCCTTCCTCCAACAATGAAGGCAATGATGCTTGGCTAATGAACATAGATCTGAAGAGGGAAGGACCTGAGGAGACCGACAAGGAAAAGAAGATCAAGAAGGCGGTGAAAGATCAGGCTCTGACACTGTGAGAAGAAGACATCCATCAACCTCTTCCCAACCTCTTTACTTCAACTGAGATTGAAGCTTTCAAGATGATTCAGTTAGCTCAAATTCAAAACAAGTATCTCACAAGTGAAAATATTTTGTTGAAGGAGTATATAGCTGCACTCAAAGGTATTATCCGCAAGCTGGAGGATCTACTACGCTCGATATATGATGATCCGGCATCACTACTTTCAACTCCATCGCCACCACCACCGAATAAGGAGACATAATCATATGGGTATGGGCACTCCCCTTGGCAACTACCAAGCTTGGGGGAGTGACCCCGGTATCGTATCACCATCTCTCCTATCTTTACCATTTTTCTTAGTTCGATCTTTTTGGTAGTATCTTGATCTAGTAGAATAAAGTTGGCATGATCTAGTTGTGAGCTTTTGCTTTATGATCTTTACCCTTCGTAATCGAGTCCGTGAGCTATATAATAAAGATTAGTGTTGAGTCAAGGGCTTGATTTCCTCACTTTGGTCATGATGAAAAGAAAGAAAATATGAAGAGTACCCAAGAGATCATATTGATCTTATGGGAAGTAATGACTTCACATATAAAGAGTGTGATGAATAAAAATTGTTGGGAGTTGACAAACATAGTTTTGGTCATCGTTGCAATTAATAGGAAGTAATAAAGAAAGAGAGGCTTCACGTACAAATATACTATCTTGGACATCTTTTATGATTCTGAGCACTCATTAAAATATGACATGGTAAAGAGTTGATGTTGGACAAGGAAGACAACATAATGGGTTATGTTTTCTTATATATGAAATAAAGTATATTGTCATGGATCATCCAACATGTTGAGCTTGCCTTTTGTGACGCCCGAAGACCGACGTCCCAGAAGATTCCAGAAGATTCCAGAGATTACACACGTTCCGGGTTCTTCGTGTGTTGCATTTGTGCTTGTGTTATTTATTTTTTGCATCGCATCATGTCATCATGCCATCATGTCATTTTATTTTTTTGCATCTCAACCTAAATAAATCGTGTGGACCTTCGGTCCATTTAAATCGAGGGAAGTGTGACTTCTCTTTAAAACATATAAAGCCTCTCAATATTTAGGGAGCTATATAATAAATATTCCTTTGCTTCGGAATCACCCCAACACACTTGCAAATTTCCCCAAGTCTATTTCACTTCAAGTTTCACCGTCAAAACCCTCCCTATAATTCTTTTCCTATTTATCGAGGTTCCTCCGAAAATTCGAACATTTTTGGACACTTCAATAATCAAGTCTTACTTCAAAACTATTTGAATTAAATTCAAATATGTTTGAATTATTTTCCGATCACGCCTTTTCTATTTTTCTCGAACCGTGCTCTTTTTATGATGCCCGAGAAAAATACTCCCATGTGCTAACTTTTGCCCTAACCCCCTCCTCATTTTTTCTCTTCTCTTATTTTTTGGTTTCTGCAAAAATCCTGAAAAGGAAGAGGCCAGCCAGCCTCTTGGGCCTCCTCTTCCCCTAGCCAGCCGGCCTCAAGGCCCATCTCCCATCTCCTCCTCCCAGTAGGCCCATCAGGCCAGAGGCCAGCCAGTCCCTCGCTCCCGAAGAACCCTAGCGACCAGAAAACCCCCTCGCTTCGCTCCCTTCGCTCTCCCTTTCCTCCCTCTGCGCCGCCAGCCTCGTTTTCCTCGAGCCCTTCTCCCGATCCCCTTCCCAGGCCTCTGCCTCGCCCTGGCGAGCGCCGCATCGCCAGAGACCCCAGCGCCCCGAGCGCCTAGTCCTCCCGAGCAGCAGCCCGAGGCCCCGAGCGCCCCGGCCAGGAGCCAGCGAGGCCGGTCTCCCCGATCGACCGGCCAGACCCGACGCCCCGCGACCCTGCCGTTCCGCCGTCCGACCTCTCCCTCCGTGCTCCTCCGCCGCGCCCTCCTCTCTGGTGCCCCGCGAGCCACCGCATCGCCAGGCCAGGAGCCAGGCCGCAGTCGCCATGGCACCTCCCTCCGGCCGACCGCATGGCCACCGTCGTCGCCCTCCTCTGCGACTCGCCTCCAGGCCCGAGCACGACTCTGCCTCCTCCATCCCCAGCGCGCCATGGGCCGTCCCTCTGCCTCGCCAAGTTTGGGCGCCGCCGTCGCCGACGGGCGTCCGTCCAGGGTGTCGCCCCCTGCTGCCTCCTTTGCCATGGACGTTCTTGCTGCTGCCAGGCCTCATCCCGCCTCTTCTCCGAGCGGGTGGACAAGAGGCGTCGTCCCGAGCAACCCGCAGCCTTTTTTTCCCTTTTTTGTTGTTTTGTAGCTGTTATTGTTGTCTCAAGTAACCATGTAACAGCAAGCATATCTGATTTTGGACCCGTACAACTACCGTCTCGGAGACGCACCGTGTACCACTACTTTCGTCTACCGTCGCCCGAACGTCTACCGTCGCCCCGTGTACCTCTACATCTACGAACTCGACACCTGAACAACTACCATCGCCGACACCAAGTACCACTACTTCCACTACCGTCGCAAACGAGAACCCCAAGTACCACGACACCGACCCGGACATCTACGGGAAAACGAGCTCCGTGAACCACTACCGTCGCCCCGAAGATGTCCGACGCCGCAAGTACCATGACACGATATCGGAACAACTACTTCCTCTTCGGGAACGTGAACGCCTTCTTCCTCTACGTCTCGAACCGCCCCGAAACGCACGCTTCGAAGGTATAACGAGACGACATCGTGGATGACCCGTGAGATGCTTTTTGTGTTGTATGAAATGTTTTCCGTGTGTGCTCCGTGCCGTTTTGTCCGTTTGTCATGTTCCTCGGTTGCCTCGTCACCGACTCGTGGGAACCCGGTAACGGGACCGCCCCACCTTTCATCTCGTTTGGCTCGCTCACGCCAACTTTCCTTTTGCACCGGACTCTCAACGAGATACCGGAACCGATATGATGCCGTTGCATCATTTTCGGATCGTTGCCGTGGCACCCTTTTCCTTTCACCACGGTGACAAGTGCTTCATATCTCTCTTGTCAACTTTTAATATAATTGCATAAACTTGATCATGTCATCCGCATCATGATAACAACATGAGAATGTTTAATTGTTGTTTGCTTATAATTACTAAACATGCTCATGGGGATTTTCCGGATTTGTTGTTATCTTCCGGCCTCATTTAAAATGTCTAAATAGTGTAGTTTTATTATGCTTCACCTCTTGCCATATTAAAAACATTTAACCTTGTCTTGTAAATAAACGAGAGTCAATTAAATAATTAAATGTGGTGTTTCGTCAATATGCAACTCATTGCATATTGAGCTCCACTTAAATTGTAGTGTTGTTTGTGCACCTTGCCATGCCATGCATTTTTAAACTGGACATGCATCATACTTGTTTGTGCATCGTATGCCATGTTTATGCTTGTGTGTTTACCGTGTTGTTTGTTTCTTTCCGGTTTGCTTCTCTTGATTAGCTTCGGTTTCGTTCCGGAGTTGTGAGGTTTCTCTCGTCTGTGTTGCTCCGTCTACTTCATGGATCCGTTCTTCTCCCTTGTGGAATCCCAGGCAAGATGACCGAACCCGGATACCATTACTATCTTTGCCTGTTGCTAGAGTATCGCTCTTTAGTATTTTTGCCTCGATGCCCATGTCTTTCCTGTCAGCCTCCTACTGTAACCATCACCATGTTTAACCACCCTACCTATGCAAACCGTTGCTTGGCTAAGTACGCTTCGCTCAGCCCTTCTTATAGCATTGCTAGTTGCAGGTGAAGATCGAAGATGCTCGCTTCATGTTGAAGTTGTTGGGTTATATCACACTATATAAATGCTTAAAATGAAATCATCTATATATTGGCAAGGGTGGAAGGCTAAGCCTTTTGCTTGGTGATTTGTTCCACTCATGCCGTTAGGAACCGTATAAACCGGTGTTATGTTCCTTGATTATGCGTTCCTAACACGGTTGGGGCGTATGGGACCCCCTCGATAAACCGCTAAGTGCTAAGTCTTTTCCAGCAAATCCCAACATTGGTACTATTTGCCTCATAATAACAACTTAATTAATTAATTAAATTTGCATAGGGGGTCGCGTCCCCGAGGATTCCTAATTCTACATAGCAGGGGGGCCAGTGCTGATGGTGTTGGTCCCAAACGGGGGTTCTGCGGGGTCACCGCGAGGAAACTCGAGGATTGATATAAACATGTAGAATCTCCCATCCGATCGTGTCCTGAGACTTAGATACGCGCGGCTACTATCAGGGTGTCGACACGCTGGGAGGATTTGCTGGATTAGTCTTACCTTGGTTTGGTATATCTTGAGCACGGGATTCCGAGAATACTCGGGTCTTCCCACCTTGGAGTTACGACTCCGCGGATCATGGGCTTGTAATGGGTCAAGTTGGAACACCCCTGCAGGGTTATGAACTTTCGAAAGCCGTGCCCGCGGTTATGTGGCAGATGGGAGCTTGTTAATATTCGGTTGTAGAAAACTTGACACAATGTTCTAATACACTACCAGCGTGTGTACCATGATTGTCAATTTCCGAATAGGGATTCGGGAGTTGAACACGGTGGGGTTATGTTTGACCGGCTTTAGTTAGGATCACTTCGTGATCATCTCTCGACCGAGGCTTTCTCTTCTCGCTCTCTATCACATAAGCTAGCTGCTAGTTGCTGCTGCAGACAGTACTCTATTCTTCAGCCTTATCCTCTCCCAAGGCTTAACTAGTCTTGTTACCCGGGAACGGGATTGCTGAGTCCTCTATGGCTCACAGTTACTTCACCACACCAGATGCAGGTTCAGCCGAGTTTGAAGCAGGAGATGGATCAGTACTTCCGGGAGCTCGATGAAGAAAGTGGCCGTTTGCTTGTGACGTTTCGACGATTAGTAGTGGTTTCTACTAGGATTCGATCCTGACCTGTGGCTTTATATTGTTTTGGTATCTTTCTTTTGGATCTTCACCCGTAGCCGGGTTGTGATGTTTTGAATGATGTCTTGCTTATGTAATGTATTGTGTGAAGTGGCGAGTGTAAGCCAACTATCTCCTTTTGCAATTTAATCCCTCTTTTACATGAGTCGTGCAAAGATACCAAACTTGAGATCATTCTAGGATGGGCTTATACCTTTAAGTCGTGCCTCGACACGTAGAAGGTATAGTCCCATCCTGGGCATTACACCTTTCCCTCTCATGCTAGCCAAAACTCCTTGCACCAAGTAGAGATACTACTTGTGCTTCCATACATCATTAAACCCAGTTTTGCCAGGAGAGTCCTGATACGTCCAAAATGCATCACTATTTTGTATCATAATTTATCCTTATTCATTGATATATTTCACATTACGATGATGTTCTTATGTTGTTTTGGCCTATTTTACACAGTTTGCAACTTTCCGGTGCCGAAGCAGCAGACGCAGGATTCAGCGGTAAAAAGTGGACGCTGAGTTGCTGAAGAAGAATACCTCCAAATTACCTGAAAATCGATGGAGGATATTTTCCGGACGAATCACGAAGACATGCGAAAGGGCAACCAGAGGGGGACCACAGGGCCTCCAGGCGCCCTGGGGGCGCGCCCCCCTGGCACCCGCCGGGGGGGGCGCCTGGAGCCCCTGGCCCACCTCCGGCTGCCCCGTTTTGCCTATATACTCTCCGTTATCCGAAAACCCTAAAAAGGAGAGTTTTTACGGAGTTCCGCCGCCGCTCCGTGGCGGAAACCTACAGAGGAGAAAAAGCCATCTTCGGCGGGCAGATTCCGCCGGGGAGATCACCTCCCGGAAGGGGAGATCGTCGCCATTGTCATCACCATCGTCACGGGCATCATCGAGATCATCATCAACATCATCCCCAACATCAGCACCATCTCCATCTTCATCCAAATCTCATCTCACAATTGCAACTTGTGTTGTAACTCGTACTATCTATCCTCTCTACTCCATCGGTGTTGATTACTACTTTGTGGTGAATGCTATTGAGTTTTGTTGGAGAAATATTATTATGTCCAGATTGTTTATCACCCATTTATCTCCACTGATCATGATCTCTTTTATGTCTTGTGAGTAGTTACCTTAGTTCTTGAGGACATGGGGAAAGTCTTGTTGTTAGTAGTCACATGCTGTTGAAGTAATATGTGTTGTTTGATACTTAAGTTGTGTTGTCATTCTACTAGTGGTGTTTTGTGAGTCGAACACTCAACACTTCGCCTTATTAAGGACCTAGGAGAATACATTGTGTACAAAGAATGCTTACGGTGGGTTGCCGGAGTGACAGAAACCTGAACCCCGGTTCGCACGCTTTTGCATAAGGGAACAATGGATCCTCGATCATATTGCTATGGTTATGCTTTTGCCTTAAATACTATCTTGTATTTGCGGATGCTTTCAAGGTGTTTAATCATAAGAGTGCATTCATCTTAGTCTAGAGAGTGCACTAGCATAGATCCACCCACTCAACACTTATCAACACATAACATAGTATCGATACGGGATATGGCGAAAGCACATGACTACCTCTCCCGTGTGTCCTCAGGAACGCTTTAGCCTTTATAAGTTCAGTTGCTAGGCCTCTCCTTTGCTCAGAAAGTATTGGGCCATTTGTCACTCTCAGTACCTTTTATTTTGCTTGCTTTTACTTTCCTGTCGCTTATATCAAGAAAACCCCTAAAAAGTTATCTTTCAGTGCTTGGAGTAATTTCTTGCTTAGAATCGCTTATCAATACCTTCTGCTCCTCGTTGGGTTCGACACTCTTACTTATCGAAAATGCTGCAATAGATCCCTTACGGTTGTGGGTCATCAAGTACCGTTTTCTGGCGCCGTTGCCGAGGAGCGAAGCGCTATTGGTAAAGTGAAACTGGTAAGGAAGTTTTTATAATTCTGTTTTTATTTTTGCTATTGCTGCTCTTTGTCCTTATGGACAACCTTGTTATTGGATCGTTGCTTGCGGGAAGGCGCCCCACACCTGTGGTGGTTGCTCCTCCCCCTACTGAAATTGTGCCCTATAAAATACGAGCTGGTATTATCGATTATGTTTTGGCTAATCGTTATGCAGGAGACAGACATCCCAGTGAACACTTGCTATATCTGTCACAACTATGTTCATTATTTAAGCTTGCAGGTGTATCGAGGGAGTTTGTCATGAGGAAATTGTTTGCCGTATCACTTATAGATAAAGCTTCAGATTGGTATAGGCTTCTCGATAACTCACACTTGCTTGACTGGCAAGAGCTTATGTCTCTCTTTTATACTAAGTTTTATCCTCTTCATGAAATTCATCGAGACAGGAACTATATCTATAACTTTAGGTCTCGTGACGGAGAAAGCATTGCTCAAGCTTGGGGGAGATTGAAGTCCCTAATGCTCAAATGCCCTACTCATAAGCTTCCCAAGTAAATTATTCTTACAAATTTTTATGCCAGGCTTTCTCGTCAGGATAAGGAGATGTTGGATGCCTCCTCTAGTGGGGTATTTCAGAAGAAGAGTGTTGAAGAAAGGTGGGATCTCATTGAAAGGATCCAGAGGAATACCGAAGATTGGGAAATTGATAAAGGTATTGAACCCGCTATAAATTATGAACATGATTATATTGGGAGCTATGTGAAAACTGATTACTTCAATACTTTTTGCTCTAAGATTGGTCTTGATTCCCATCTAGTGATTGATTTCTGTAAGAATTTTGCCTCTCACGTTGATTCTTTTAAAAAGAAGAGAGACCAGCATCATGAACCTTTTAAAGAGCTACCTGTTGATATTCATGTTGCTAACCCTATTTTGCCTGCAGTTATATATGAAAAGCCTCCTTTTCCCGCAAGGATAAGGGAGCACTCTTTTGTGACAGGCGTAATAAATAAAAGTGAGAGAAGAATTGATGAGCCTGAGGACCAGATCAGGGTCGATCCTCAAGTTGCATTGATTAAAGACCTTGTTACTAATGATGTTTTGGATTCCAATATAAATTTTTGTGCCGTTTCCACTAACCTTGTCACAGCCAAGAATGAAGGCCCAATTTCAGGTACTCCAGTGGTATCTGTTAAAATAGGAGATCACAATTATTATGGGCTATGCGATTTGGGATCGAGTGCAAGTGCTATCCCCTATTCACTTTATGAAGAGATCATCGGTGAGATTTCCCCTTGTGAACTTGAAGAAGTTGATGTTACCATTCATCTTGCAAACAGAACAACTATCTCTCCTATCGAAATTGTGAGGGACGTTGAAGTCCTATGTGGAAAGGTAAAATACCCTACCGACTTTCTGGTACTTGGTTCAGAGAGGGACAATTTCTGTCCTATTATTTTTGGTAGACCTTTTCTTAGAACTTGTGGAGCTATAATAGATTGCAAGAAAGGTAAAGTTTCTGTTGAATTCGATGGTGAGCCATATGAATTTAATTTTCTAAGTTCTCTAAGCAGCCTCGTGGTACTGATTTACCTAGTGATGATAAAATTATTGAAAGTATTGCCTCTATTGCTATTCCCCCTAATGATCCTTTGCAGCAATATATGGAGGACCACGAGAATGATTTGCATATGCAGGAAAGAAATGAACTAGATGAAATATTCTTGAGACAACCTGCTATCCTGACGCACAACCTTCCGGTTGAACCTTTGGGAATTTTATCAAAACCAAAAGAAGACCCGGTGTTCGATCTTAAACCTCTTCCCGATACGCTCAAGTATGCTTATTTAGATGAAAAGAAAGTATATCCTGTTATTATCAATTCTAACCTTTCAGGATATGAAGAAGAGCGACTATTAGAAGTACTCCGTAAACACCGAGGCACAATTGGCTATACACTTGATGACCTTAAGGGGATTAGTCCATTTATCTGTCAACATACTATCAACCTTGAGCCTGATGCTAAACCAGTGGTTGATCATCAACGACGGTTGAACCCGAAGATGATGGATGTTGTAAGAACTGAGATTCTCAAGCTTCTAGCCGCATGTATTATCTACCTTATAGCTGATAATAAGTGGGTAAGCCCGGTACATTGTGTTCCTAAGAAAGGAGGTACAACTGTGGTTCCTAATGATAAAAATAAACTAATACCTCAGAGAATTATTATTGGATATAGAATGTGTATTGATTACAGGAAGTTGAACAAGGCAACCAGGAAGAATCACTACCCGTTGTCGTTCATCAATGATACGTCCAAAACGTATCTATAGTTTCTGCTTGCTCCATGCCCTTTTTGTGTGATATTGCTATGATATTTATGCACTTCCATACACTTTTGATCATATTTGGACTAACCTATTAATGGTTGCAAAAGTGCACAATGTTCTTGTTTTACACTTTATTGTGTAGGAATTACTTGGAAATTGACAAAAGTGCAAAAGGAGTCGTATTGGAGTAGGACTCTGACTTTGCTGAAATCTGTCTGAGAACGTTTTTTAAAGATGGTCACGTTCCGGCCCGGAGACGACGTCAAACGGAACAAGTCTAGTTGCAAAAGTTGTGGGGAATTTCGAGGCGATGCTTCTGGATATAAAATTCGTCCAAATCGGAGTCCGGACGGCCGAGTTGAGCCCGTTTTACTGAGGCCCAAAATCTGATGACGGGAATCCGAGAGTCTATATAAAGAGAGGAAACCTAGGTCACCAAGGGCCACGAATTTTCCTCCTCCCGAGCCGCCGTCTTGGAGGGGAGGACCAGCACCATTGTAGCACCATCCACAAGGAAGAAGGAGGGCCAAGGAGCCGCTGCCCCCTAGGGCCGCCTCCGCCCCCTAAGGCCGCCGCCGCCGCCGCGCCCCCAAGGGCCGCCGCCGCCGCCTCCGTGGCTGCCGCCGGCTGTCTCCTCCTCGCAGGGCTGCACCTCTCCATCAACACCATCATCAACCTCCTCACCATGTTCATGTGTGAGTAGTCTTCTCCGGGGCCGAGGGCTCGTACGTGTAGCTATGTGGTTATCTCTCTCTCTCTCATGATGTGATCTTCGTTGTGATCATAGGCTATGTTAATCTAGGGTGATCCCATGATGTTTCCCCTTCCTCTATGTATTGGATTGATGTACTCACTTGTCTTTATCTAGTATAATCCCCGAGACCAAGGTGACAGCGGTCTATTGGACATGGATTAGAAAAATATTTTCATGAGTGATTTCCTCTCTTGTGTGTTGATTGAAGATTGAGAGTGTCTTGGTGCTTGTCTTTGACTATCCTTTAGATATGTTGTGGTGATTGTGGGACTATCTTTGGATGGCCGCGGTGACATTGGAAAATCCTTAGATTGAGAACTACGAACTTTGAGGTGTGCTTTTGTAGCCCTACATAATTCCCGTCCTCTCTTGACCACGAAGGAATGACCTCCGGGTGCGTCTCCATTGCATGTTTTATGGGAAATATCATGTGATTCGATTATGTTAATGTTGTTGGGAGTTGCAACTAGTGAAAGTATGATCCCTAGGCCTTGTTTCCACCATTGCAATACCATTTGTGCTCACGTTTACCACTTGTTTGCTTGCTGCACTTTTTATTACAGATTTATATTACTTTGTTTTGCCATCCATATCACTTGCCATTTAACATCTCTTCGCCGAACTAGTGCACCTATACACCTGACAAGTGTATTAGGTGTGTTGGGGACACAAGAGACTTCTTGTATTTTAGTTGCAGGGTTGGTTGAGAGAGACCATCTTCAACCTCTACTTCCCTGAGTTCGATAAACCTTAGGTCATCCACTTGAGGGAAATTACTGCTGTCCTACAAACCTCTGCGCTTGGAGGCCCAACATAGTCTACAAGAGTAGAAGCGTGTGTAGACATCAATCGACCAAATGCTTGAAAGGTTATCCAAAAATACCCACTTTTGTTATCTCGATGGTTATTCTGGCTTCTCTCAAATTCATGTTAACACTGCTGATCAAGAGAAGACCACTTTTACTTGTCCCTTTGGTACTTATGCTTACAGGCGTATGCCTTTTGGTTTATGTAGTGCCCCTGCTACTTTTCAAAGGTGTATGTCTGCTATCTTTCATGGTTTCTGTGGGGATATTATGGAAGTCTTCATGGACGATTTCTCCGTCTATGGAACTTCTTTTGACCATTGTCTCCACAACCTTAAGAAAGTTTTGCAGAGATGTGAGGAGACGAATTTGGTACTCAACTGGGAGAAGTGCCACTTCATGGTTAACGAAGGAATTGTTCTTGGTCACAAGATTTCCGAAAGGGGAATTGAGGTGGACAAGGCCAATATCGAAGCAATTGAAAGGATGCCCTATCCAAGGGACATCAAAGGTATTCGCAGTTTTCTTGGTCATGCTGATTTCTATAGAAGATTTATTAAATACTTTTCTAAGACCTCGAGGCCCCTCACTAATCTTCTCCAGAAGGACGTTCCTTTTGTATTTGATGAGGATTGTAAGGAAGCTTTTGAAGTCCTTAAGAAAGCTTTAATAACCGCTCCTATAGTACAACCACCTGACTGGAATTTACCTTTTGAGATTATGTGTGATGCTAGTGATTTTGCTGTTGGAGTTGTTTTAGGACAAAGAGTTGATAAGAAATTGAATGTTATACATTATGCTAGTAAAACCCTTGATAGTGCTCAAAGGAATTATGCTACTACTCAGAAGGAATTCTTAGCTGTAGTATTTGCTTGTGATAAGTGTAGGCAGTATATTGTTGATTCCAAAGTTATTACTCATACTGATCATGCTGCCATTAAGTACCTCATGACAAAGAAGGATGCCAAGCCAAGGCTTATCAGATGGGTACTCCTTCTTCAAGAATTTGATTTGCAGATTGTTGATAGGAAAGGAGAAGACAATCCGGTGGCGGACAATCTTTCAAGGATGGAAGATATACCGCACGACCCCATCCCAGTCAACGATAGTTTTCCAGACGAGCAACTTGCCGTTGTAAAAGCACAATCTCTTTCCGATCCTCGGTATGCAGATTATGCTAATTTTATTGTTGCAAAGTATTTGCCTCCAGGTTTAACATTTCAGCAAAGGAAGAAGTTCTTTCATGATTTGAGGCACTACTTTTGGGATGACCCACATCTTTTCAAAGAAGGTCCCGACAGGATCGTGAGAAGATGCATACCGGGACATGAACAGAAGGACATTCTCAGACAGTGTCATGATAGTCCCTATGGAGGACATCATGCCGGTAAGAGGACTGCACATAAGGTTCTTCAATCAGGTTTTTATTGGCCTACTCTCTTTAAGGATGCTAGAAATTATGTTTTAGCCTGCGATAAATGTCAGAGAGTTAGTAACATTAGTAGAAGGAATGAGATGCCTATGAATTACTCACTAGTGATTGAACCTTTTGATTGTTGGGGATTTGATTTTATGGGTCCTTTTCCTTCTTCGCACAAGTACACACACATTTTAGTAGTTGTTGATTATGTGACCAAGTGGGTTGAAGCAATCCCCACTGAAAGTGTTGATCACAAGACATCTTTGAAAATGCTCAAGGATGTAATTTTTCCTAGGTTTGGTGTACCTAGGTATCTCATGACTGATGGAGGATCACACTTCACGCACGGAGCTTTTAGAAAAGCTTTAGCCAAATACGATGTCAATCATAGAATTGCTTCACCATATCATCCTCAAACTAGTGGGCAAGTTGAGCTCACCAATAGAGAGATTAAGTTGATCTTGCAGAAGACAGTAAACAGAAATAGAAAGGACTGGTCAAATAAGCTAGCAGATGCTTTGTGGGCATATAGAACTGCTTACAAAAACCCCATGGGCATGTCCCCCTATAAGATGGTGTATGGCAAGGCTTGCCATTTGCCATTAGAGTTAGAGCACAAAGCTTTCTGGGCTGTTAGAGAGCTTAATGCTGACCCAAAATTAGCTGGTGAGAAGCGTCTCATGAACTTGACTTCTCTAGATGAATGGAGAAGTGAAGCTTACGAGAGCGCTAAAATGTTCAAGGAAAAGGTAAAGAAGTGGCATGATAGGAAGATTCTGAAACGTGAATTTAATGTTGGTGATAAAGTTTTGTTGTTTAGATCCCGTTTCAGGTTTTCTCCAGGCAAGCTACTTTCCAGGTGGGAAGGGCCATTTCATATTGAAGAAGTCTATCGGTCTGGTGCAATTAAGATTAACAATTTTGAAGGCACCAAACCTCAAGTTGTGAATGGGCAAAGACTTAAACATTACATAGCAGGAGACCCTGTCGATGTTGATGTGAATATAATATACACAACAACTCACGAAGAACATGCTGCAGCCCTGTTTCAGACGCCAGCAGAAGCAGAATAAAGAAAAGGTATATATTACGGTAAGGAAACATCGCGAACCGCCATAAAAGTTCCGTATTATGAGTTTTTGCAAAATTAGTAAAATTCTGAGCCTAAGTGGAGCCGGAGACGAGCTCCAGGGGGTCCAGGCGCCCCCCTGGCGCGCCCTACCTCCTGGCCGCGCCGCCAGGGCGCCTGGACACCCGGAAGTCCGTCTCCGACCCCGCTTTAGACTGTTACCTTCCTTTCTGTGCATAAATTTTTGCTATATATTTGCCCGGGTTGTTCCGGCAATGTATCTCGCGATTTCGTGTGTTTTCTTTTCGATCTGTTTCTGCCAGGGAATCTTTCAGCTGAATCTAGGTGCCATGGCTTCTCCAAGTTCCCCCAAGGACAAGTTCGTCGTCAACGTCATCAACCCTTACCTCGCTGAGGTGAAGAAGCATCCTCAGGTTGTTCGGATGGAGGACGGTGTCCTTCATCAAGAAGATCTGAAGGGACCTATCAAGGAGGGGAGCATCCAGGCCAGGCTGGAAGAAATGGAGCAAGAAGTCTTCAAGCACAAGAAGATGATCGAGCGTGGTGTTGAAGCTAACTTTGACATCATCAACAAGCTGAAGACCTACTTCCTGAAGGAGATGAAGGAGATGTGGGAAAGTATCACCGCATCTGAAGAAAGAATTAAAGAGCTCCAAGGGCAAATTTATGATCTACATCGCCAGAACTGTGAGTATGAACTAAGGTTTGTGCGCATGAGTATGGGTGCTGCATGCAGGATTCAGGAGACAAACTTCTCATATGAGACTGGAGAACCCCTTCCATGGAAGCGTTTCGCCGAGGACTACGTGATCAACGCCAACAAGGATGAGGAGTGAAATCTCCTTGGGTAACGGCATTCCCTTGGCTTGTTCCAAGCTTGGGGGAGTGCCCGGTATCTTTATCTTTACCTTTTGTCTTTTAGAGTCAAGTAGAGTCGTATCATGTCTAGGGAGGTTATTATATGAAATTGGTGTGTGCATTGAGGTCTATCACTCCTTCGGTGGAGAGTGTATCCGTGAGTGTGGAGTCGTCTATGATGGAATATTAATGAGAAGTCTATTGGTTCCTTTGCTGCATTCGGTATTCTCTTCACGCAATCGATCTTACATGATGATTCTTATGGGGAGTATTGGCCTTATATCAGGTATGGCTGTGAAAACTTTATTTAATCTGGGCAAACATAGCTTTGGTCATAACAACAAGCATAGTTTTCTTAAAGTATTGACATAGCCAAAACCTTTATGTTATTATGCTTGAAGTGTTATGCTGACAAGGAAGACAACTTGACGTGTTATGCTTATTTCAATGTTTATGCTTTATATTGTTTTGCATCTTAGTCATCATCAATTGTCTGTTCTCTCAAAACCTTTGCTAGCCTAACCCTGTACTAAGCGGAATTCTGCTTGTGCATCCATACCCTTAAGCCAATACCTTCCATATGAGTCCACCATACCTTCCTATTCGTGGTATTCCACTACCACCTCCTAAAGTACAGAATTTATGTGTTATCCTTCAATGTTCAAAATCTTTTATTTTTGTGCCTCTGCTTTAGCTCATGAGGAAGTAATAGTTAATTCATGGTCTTTTGAGTTGGACAAGCTTCATCCCGGGATTGCATGTCTAATGTGCAAACCCATAATACGAGAAGGAACTGGCATAGAGTGCGCCCGACTCATTAAAAAAATATACAACAAACAAACCCTCCTTCACGCTTTGTTCATGAGAAATCAGAAAACTTTGGCAGTGATAAACAAAGGAGATTAAGATGATGTGATCGTCCTCATGCGGGAGCCGTTCCTCGAAACTTGCCCAGCTCAAGAAGTAATTGAGTTATCTATTAGTATTCGTTGACAAATCATGCACCTCTCAAAACTTGTTTTCATTCTGTTTGATTTAAGGATAGCACATGAGTTTTCCCTACTACCCTAGAGCAGGGCCTATCTTTTAATTTTAAATTGAGTCAGTTATTCCTACTTCCTTCTATTTCTTAAAGAGAGCAGACATTTGATGTTGACAAGGATTCATTCATATAAAGTTGCATTAAATTTGTCATATCATATCCTTGTTGACATTATCATTCGATAAGTAAGTTGTTTGTCAAGCCCAGCTAAGGCAAATATCTTCCTTTGTGTTAACACTTTCACTTCTTGCCTAATAACATGTTCTTTCAAAAGCTTCAGTTAATCTCATCAAAACATAAAGAAAGAGCAAAAGTAAAAGCTATTAGTTGTTCTTTGACCAAAGGACATGTTTTCCATGATTCAATGAGTTTCCTTAGCCCTACTTCCGAATATAAGTGTTACCTCTCTTTTATAAGGGCCTTATGAGTTGAAGATTGCTGTTGAGGATATTTGAGTTGGCGAAGAGACTGTGATGCTTCTTGTCCGTATTCTATTTATCGACACTTCACTCTCTAAACTTGTGGACAGGTTTACCGAGCTCAGTATTCGCTTGGGGACAAGCGAGGTCTAAGCTTGGGGGTGTTGATACGTCCAAAATGCATCACTATTTTGTATCATAATTTATCCTTATTCATTGATATATTTCACATTACGATGATGTTCTTATGTTGTTTTGGCCTATTTTACACAGTTTGCAACTTTCCGGTGCCGAAGCAGCAGACGCAGGATTCAGCGGTAAAAAGTGGACGCTGAGTTGCTGAAGAAGAATACCTCCAAATTACCTGAAAATCGACGGAGGATATTTTCCAGACGAATCACGAAGACATGCGAAAGGGCAACCAGAGGGGGGCCACAGGGCGTCCAGGCGCCCTGGGGGCGCGCCCCCCTGGCCGCGGCGGGGGGGGGGGGGGGGGGG
>LR738711.1:142177635-142210990 GCA_902687465.1 Secale cereale
CGCCTGGAGCCCCTGGCCCACCTCCGGCTGCCCCCTTTTGCCTATATACTCTCCGTTATCCGAAAACCCTAAAAAGGAGAGTTTTTACGGAGTTCCGCCGCCGCTCCGTGGCGGAAACCTACAGAGGAGAAAAAGCCATCTCCGGCGGGCAGATTCCGCCGGGGAGATCACCTCCCGGAAGGGGAGATCGTCGCCATCGTCATCACCATCGTCACGGGCATCATCGAGATCATCATCAACATCATCCCCAACATCAGCACCATCTCCATCTTCATCCAAATCTCATCTCACAATTGCAACTTGTGTTGTAACTCGTACTATCTATCCTCTCTACTCCATCGGTGTTGATTACTACTTTGTGGTGAATGCTATTGAGTTTTGTTGGAGAAATATTATTATGTCCAGATTGTTTATCACCCATTTATCTCCACTGATCATGATCTCTTTTATGTCTTGTGAGTAGTTACCTTAGTTCTTGAGGACATGGGGAAAGTCTTGTTGTTAGTAGTCACATGCTGTTGAAGTAATATGTGTTGTTTGATACTTAAGTTGTGTTGTCATTCTACTAGTGGTGTTGTGAGAGTCGAACACTCAACACTTCGCCTTATTAAGGACCTAGGAGAATACATTGTGTACAAAGAATGCTTACGGTGGGTTGCCGGAGTGACAGAAACCTGAACCCCAGTTCGCACGCTTTTGCATAAGGGAACAATGGATCCTCGATCGTATTGCTATGGTTAGGCTTTTGCCTTAAATACTATCTTGTATTTGCGGATGCTTGCAAGGTGTTTAATCATAAGAGTGCATTCATCTTAGTCTAGAGAGTGCACTAGCATAGATCCACCCACTCAACACTTATCAACACATAACATAGTATCGATACGGGATATGGCGAAAGCACATGACTACCTCTCCCGTGTGTCCTCAGGAACGCTTTAGCCTTTATAAGTTCAGTTGCTAGGCCTCTCCTTTGCTCAGAAAGGATTGGGCCACTTGTCACTCTCAGTACCTTTTATTTTGCTTGCTTTTACTTTCCTGTCGCTTATATCAAGAAAACCCCTAAAAAGTTATCTTTCAGTGCTTGCAGTAATTTCTTGCTCAGAATCACTTATCAATACCTTCTGCTCCTCGTTGGGTTCGACACTCTTACTTATCGAAAACGCTGCAATAGATCCCTTACGGTTGTGGGTCATCAAGTCCACCATACCTACCTATGGATTGAGTAAGATCCTTCCAAGTAAGTTCTCATGTTGTAAACTCGCTAAAATATGTATGATTTATTAGTGTGGAGGAAATAAGCTTTATACGATCTTGTGATATGGAAGTAATAAAAGCGACAGACTGCATAATAAAGGTCCTTATCACAAGTGGCAATATAAAATGACGTTCTTCTGTGATAAGATTTTGTGCATCCAACCATAAAGACACATGACAACCTCTGCTTCCCTCTGCGAAGGGCCTATCTATTATTCTTGCCATACAAGAGTCAAGGTGAAATTCACCTTTCCTTTTTACATTTTATCCTTTGGCAAGCACACTGTGTTGGAAAGATCTTGACACATATACCCACTTGGATGTAAGTTTTCATGGTCTATTATTGTTGACATTACCCTTGAGGTAAAAGGTTGGGAGGCATCACCATAAGCCCCTATCTTTCTCTTTGTCCGATTAAAACTCCATAACCATAAGTATTGCGTGAGTGTGAGCAATTGTGAAAGACTATATGATAGTTGAGTTTGTAGGCTTGCTGAAAAGCTCTTATATTGACTCTATCCGATGATTATGATAAATTGCAATTTCTTCAATGACCGAGATTATAGTTTGTGCGTTTTCAATGAAGTTTACGATTCATGCTTAATATTCTGAATGAATTGTTACTTTAGCATAAGAATCATATGACAATATATATATGTTGTTGTTATGAGAATGATCATGATGCCCTCATGTCCGCACTTTATTTTTATCGACACCTCTATCTCTAAACATGTGGACATATTTTTCGTTATCGGCTTTCGCTTGAGGACAAGCGAGGTCTAAGCTTGGGGGAGTTGATACGTCCATTTTGCATCATGCTTATATGTTGATATTTATTGCATTATGGGCTGTTATTACACGTTATGTCACAATACTTATGCCTTTTCTCTCTTATTTTACAAGGTTTACATGAAGAGGGAGAATGCCAGCAACTCTGGAAACCTATTCTGCACAACTCAAAAAGCCCGGAAACTTCACAGAACACCGTGTCATAAAATACCAAAAATATCTGGCGAAAGAAGAGTACCAGGGGGGCCACCAACTTTCCACGAGGGTGGGGGGAGCGCCGCCCCCTTTCTGGGTGCGCCCCCTGCCTCGTGGGCCCCCAATGCCCATCTTCTCCTATATGAGGTGTTTTGACCTGGAAATAATCACGAGGAGGATTTCGGGACCAGACGCCACCATCGCGAGGCGGAACCTTGGCGGAAACCAATCTAGGGCTCCGGCAGAGCTGTTCTCCCGGGGATACTTCCCTCCAGGAGGGGGAAATCATCACCTCTGTCATCACCAACAACTCTCCCACCTTGGGGAGGGCTATCTTCATCAACATCTTCACCAGCAGCATCTCCTCTCAAACCCTAGTTCATCCCTTGTATCCAATCTTTGTACCCAAACTTCAGATTGGTACCTGTGAGTTGCTAGTAGTGTTGATTACTCCTTGTAGTTGATGCTAGTTGGTTTATTTGGTGGAAGATCATATGTTCAGATCCATTATGCATATTAATACCCCTATGATCATGAACAATATTATGTCTTGTGAGTAGTTACTTTGGTTCCTGAGGACATGGGAGAACTCTTGCTATAAGTAGTCATGTGAATTTGGTATTCGTTCGATATTTTGATGAGATGTATGTTGTCTCTCCTCTAGTGGTGTCATGTGAACGTCAACTACATGACAGTTCACCATTATTTGGGCCTAGAGGAAGGCATTGGGAAGTAATAAGTAGATGTTGGGTAGCTAGAGTGACAGAAGCTTAAACCCTAGTTTATGCGTTGCTTCGTAAGGGGCTGATTTGGATCCACTTGTTTCGTGCTATGGTTAGGTTTACCTTAATACTTCTTTTGTAGTTGTGGACGCTTGCATTAGAGGTTAATCATAAGTGGGAGGCTTGTCCAAGTAAGGACAGCACCCAAGCACCGGTCCACCCACATACGAAATTATGTAAGTACCGAACGCGAATCAGATGATCGTGATGAAAACTAGCTTGACGATAATTCCCATGTGTCCTCGGGAGCGTTTTACTTCATATAAGAGTTTGATTAGGCTTGTCCTTTGCTACACAAAGGATTGGGCCACCTTGCTGCACCTTATTTACTTTTACCTTTTGTCACTTGCTACCAATTACCTTATCACAAAACTATTTGTTACCTATAATTTCAGTGCTTGCAGAAAATACCTAACTGAAAACTGCCTATCATTTCCTTCTGCTCCTCGTTGGGTTCGACACTCTTACTTATCAAAAGGACTATGATATATCCCCTACACTAGTGGGTCATCAGCATGCAGGTGTAGCAGTACACCCCACATGGGGTGAGGAAGGCAGTTTTCTCAACGTCTTGCAACGCCATCTTGATTTGGTGGTATCCTGAGAAGGCGTCCAGGAAACACAGCAAGTTGCACTCGGTGGTGGAGTCGACGATTTGATCGATGTGTGGCAGAGGGAACAGATCTTGCGGGCAAGCTTTGTTGAGGTTGGTGAAGTCGACGCACATGCGCTCTTTTCCTCCTTTCTTGGGCACGACGGGATTTACCAGCCACTCCGGGTACCGGACTTCGCGGATGACACCATCCGCTTCTATCTTACGAGTCTCCTGCACGATGAAGGAGTGCTTCTTCGTGGATTAGCACCCGGCCTTCTGCTTCACGGGGCGCATGTTAGGGCATACGTTTAGGTGATGCTCGATCACCTCTCTTGGGACCCCCGCCAGATCCTTGGGTTCCCATGCGAACACGTCCCTGTTCGCGCGCAGGAATCCAACCAGCGCCTCCTCCTGAGCTGGGGGAGGGCTAGGTCGTATGGAGAAGGCGACGCCTGACGGCTCATCTTCGTTCACCGGCACCTATTTTTTCTCGGCTTGGTCTTGGGAGAAAAGTTGCTTTTTCTTGGCTGGGGCTGCCCCCTTGGTCCCAGGGCGGCTTCCTTGGCAGGGCCCGCTGCCGCATCGGTCCGGAAGACGCGCGTGAGGGCCACCAAGGCTCCTTTCGCGTCCCCCATCATAGTTAGGACCCCGCGGCTCCCCGGCATCTTCATGAGGTTATAGGCCGGGTGGGTTGCGGCCATGAACTGAGCCAGCGCCGGGTACCCGAGGATAACGTTGTACGGGGGACCGATGCTGTCGATGACGAAGTCGATCAGCTCGGTGCAGTAGTTGTCTCGGGTGCCGAAGGTGACCGAGAGGCGGAAGTACCCTATGGGGCTGGTAGAACCGCTGCCGACCCCAGAGAAGGGCTTGGTGGAGCGTAGCCGCTCGAGTGGCACCTGGAGTAAGCTAAAAGCTTCCACCGATAGCACGTTGAGGCTAGCCCCGCCGTTGATGAGGGTCTTGGTGACGGCCACGTTGCAGATGGTGGGGGTGCAGAGCATCGGGAGAGCGCCGGAGCCCATGGTGGAGGCAGGGTAGTCTCCTGAGTCGAAGGTGAGGTCGGCCTTGGGAGCAACCCACCCAGGAGGAGCCCCCTTCCGTAAGGAGTCGACTCCCATCTGGCGAAAGATATGCTTGATGTGTCGGGTGGAGGGTGGTGCTTGGGAGCCGCCGAAGAAGGCCGCGATGGCGTGGGGCACCGAAGCTCCGAAGCGCGCGAGGAAGAGGCTACACAACTCTTCCCAGGATGCCATGGAGAATTCTGGCAAGCTGAAAAACCAGACCCGTGGCACACCATTGAGTGCCATGGTGAGCCAACTGGCCATGACCTTGTCGTCGCCGCCAGCCGCCGAGATGGCCTCCTCGTAGGCCTGGAGGAAGACAAGCGGGTCGGCCGCGCCGTCGTAGCACGGCGGCATATTCGGCCCAAACTTGGGCGGCCACTGTATCCGCCGCAAGGCGGGGGCGAAGGCCCGGTGGTTGCGAGCGTCGCCGCGCGCGGCCTCCAGGCCCGTTGGAGGAGGGGCGCCCGCCATAAGAACTTGATGAGCGGAGAGTGGGACGGATGAGGAGAAAGCTTCGGCACACCCCCTACCTAGCGCGCCAAATGCCGGATTTATGGTTCCGGCAAAACCCTTAAGGTTCAAACTCTGGAGTGCGCACGAAGAGCTCTCCTTCGCCCTAGCCCTTCTACTCGATAGTTCTAGGCCTAGCTCGTCAGATCCAATGAACAAGAGACTCAAGATTTATAATGGTTCGGGCCATCGTTGTGGTGTAACACCCTAATCCAGTGTGTGTGGTGGATTGCCTTGTAGGCAAAGGGAGAAGTAGTACATGGAAGAACTGCCTCCTGGGGAGAGGTGTTCTTGAGCTCGGGTGAGCTTGAGGTGTGTGGACTTCTATCTGATCAATTCGAGATGATCCCCTCCCAATGGTGGTGGCTAGTCCTATTTATAGTGGCCAGGGTTCTCTTCCCAAATATTGAGCGGGGAGGAATCCCACAACAGCCAAATTTGATGGGGGGCAGCCGGTACAAGCTATCCTGACAAAAGGTGGTCTTCGCTGCCAAAAGCTTCTCGTGGTGACGCCGCCGTGGGCTCCCTAATGACCTCCGTCCTGCCATCCTACTGGCCTTGGTCTTGTTGCACTGATATGGAAACCTTTGCCTGATGCCTCGGGACTCCACGCCTGCACCTGCTCCTTTAGCACCGAAGAGGAAACTGGCGCTCTGCGCCCGCTGGCGCCCGCCTGGCTTTAGTCATCACTGCTCACGTCATGAGGACCTCGCGAGGTGCCCCTTGCCTTGATATCTCCGATCCTCACAAGCCGGCCTGGCGAGTCTGCCCCAGGGGATGTCCTGCATCGTCCGCCTCGCGAGGCCTAGCCCCTCGCGAGGGTCTTGGGTGTTACTGAAGAAGTTGGGCCACACTAGGCCACCTTGCGAGCCACGCTCTGGGTCGCAGGCAGGCAAGTCTGGGTACCCCCCGTTCCCATAACACCGACAAAATATGACTCTATGTGAATGCCTCCGACAGTGTACCGGGATGTGCAATGAATCAAGAGTGACATGTATGAAAGAATTATGAAAGGTGGCTTGGCCACAATTACGATGTCAAGTACATGATCATGCAAGGCAATATGACAATGATGGAGCGTGTCATAATAATTGGAACGGTGGAAAGTTGCATGGCAATATATCTCGGAATGGCTATGGAAATGCCATACTAGGTAGGTATGGTGGCTGTTTTGAGGAAGGTATATGGTGGGTGTATGGTACCGGCGAAAGTTGCGCGATACTAGAGTGGCTAGCAATGGTGGAAAGGTGAGAGTGTGTATAATCCATGGACTCAACATTAGTCATAAAGAACTCACATACTTATTGCAAAAATCTATTAATCATAGAAACAAAGTACTACACGCATGCTCCTAGGGGAAGGGTTGGTAGGAGTTAACCATCGCGCGATCCCAACCTCCACACAAAGGAAGAGAATCAATAAATAAATCAAGCTCCAACTTCATCACATAACGGTTCACCATACGTGCATGCTACGGGAATCGCAACCTTTAACACAAGTATCTCTCAAATTCACAACTACTCACTAGCATGACTCTAATATCACCATCTTAATATCTCAAAACAATCACAAGGAATCAAACTTCTCTTAGTATTCAATGCACTTTATATGAAAGTTTTTTATTATATCCCTCTTGGATGCCCATCATATTAGGACAAAATTCATAACCAAAGAAAGTTACCATGCTGTTCTAAAAGTCTCTCAAAATAATATAAGTGAAGCATGAGAGTTCATCAATTTCTTCAAAATAAAACCACCGCCGTGCTCTAAAAAGATATAAGTGAAGCACTAGAGAAAACGACAAACTACTCCAAAAGATATAAGTGAAGATCAATGAGTAGTTGAATAATTATGTAACTTTGTGAAGACTCTCTAACATTTAATAATTTCAGATCTTGGGATACTATTCAAACAGCAAGCAAAGCAAAATAAAATGACATTTCAAGGATGGCACATATCTGAATGAAATATGCCCTAGAGGCAATAATAAAGTTGTTATTTGTATTTCCTTATATCATGATAAATGTTTATTATTCATGCTAGAATTGTATTAACCGGAAACTTACTACATGTGTGAATACATAGTCAAAACGGAGTGTCCCTAGTATGCCTCTACTAGACTAGCTCATTTATCAAATATGGTTATGTTTCCTAGCCATAGACATGAGTTGTCGTTTGATCAACGGGATCACTTTCATTAGGTGAATGATGTGATGGAAAAGACCCATCTGTTAGTTTAGCAACCTGATCGTTTAGTTTTACTGCTATTGCTTTCTTCATGACTTATACATGTTCCTATGACTATGAGATTATGCAACTCCCGAATACCATAGGAACACCTTCTGTGCTATCAAACGTCACAACGTAACTGGATGATTATAAAGATTCTCTATAGGTGCCTCCAAAGGTGTTTGTGGTGTTGACATAGATCAAGAATAGGATTTGTCACTCCGAGTGTCGGAGAGGTATCTCTGGGCCCTCTCGGTAGTACACATCACAATAAGCCTTGCAAGCAAATGACTAATGAGTTAGTCACGAGATGATGTATTACGGAGCGAGTAAAGAGACTTGCCGATAACGAGATTGAACTAGGTATGATGATACCGACGATCGAATCTTGGGCAAGTAACATACCGATGACAAAGGGAACAACGTATGTTGTTATGCGGTTTGACCAATAAAGATCTTCGTAGAATATGTAGGAACCAATATGAACATCTAGGTTCTGCTATTGGTTATTGAACGGAGATGAGTTTCGGCATGTCTGCATAGTTCTCGAACCTGTATGGTCCGCACACTTAACGTTCGATGACGATTGGTATTATGAGTTTATGAGTTTTGATGTACCGAAGGTAGTTTGGAGTCCCAGATGAGATCACGGACATGACGAGGAGTCTCGGAATGTCCGAGGCATAAAGATTGATATATTGGACGGATATATTCGGACACCGGAAGTGTTCCGGGTGATTTCAGAGAAAACCGGAGTGCTGGAGGGGTTACCGGAACCCCCCGGGGGAATATCGGGCCATAGTGAGCCTTGAGGGAAAGTGAGAGGCAGCCCATAGGGGCTGGCCGCGCCCCCTCCCCAAGGAATCCTAGTTGGACTAGGATCGGGGGGGAGGTGCCCCTCTCCTTCCTTCTCCCCTTCTCCTTCCTTTCCCACTCCTAGTAGGAGTAGGAAAGAGGAATCCTACTGCTACTAGGAGTAGGATTACTCCTCTCCTTGGCACGCCCTAGGGCCGGCCAGCCCCCCCCCTTGCTCCTTTATATACAGGGGCAGGGGGCACCCTAGAACACACAAGCAACATTGTTTTAGCCGTGTGCGGTGCCCCCTCCACAGAAACACACCTCGGTCATGTCGTTGCAGTGCTTAGGCGAAGCCCTGCGTCGGTAACTTCATCATCTCCGTCACCACACCGTCGTGCTGACGAAATTCTCCCGTGAAGCTCAACTGGATCAAGAGATCGTGGGACGTCATTGAGATGAACATGTGCTGAACGCGGAGGTTCCGTACATTCGGTGCTTGGATCGGTTGGATCGCAAAGACGTTCGACTACATCAACCGCATCACTAGAAGCTTCCGCTTTCGTTCTACGAGGATACGTAGACACACTATCCCCTCTCGTTGCTGTGCTTCTAGTAGATAGATCTTGCGTGATCGTAGGATTTTTTTAAATACTACGTTCCCAACAATATCACGTGAAGAAGTAAAAACTTAGGCTCAACCGATACTAACCGATAATTGTTAATGAAGAAAGGTGGGATGCCTACCAGGGCATCCCCAAGCTTAGATGCTTGAGACTTATTGAAATATTAACATGGGATGCCTTCAGCATCCCCAAGCTTGTTCTCTTGTGTCTCCTTAATTCTTTTTATGTCACGGTTTGCCTAAATCTCAAAAATATCATCCACACAAAACTTAACAAGAACTCGTGAGATAAGTTAGTATAAATCATCTCAAAACCTTATCATTATGTGTTGTAGATAATCACTAAAATTATAATTTGACATTGCATACTAAATGCCTCTGGGTATTTAATACACCTATCCTCAAATAGAATCATTAAACATACAAACATATGCAAACAATGCATACATAACAGCAATCTGTCTAAACATGACAGTTTGTAAAGAGTGAAATTGTTCTCATACTTCCTAACTCAAAAAATTATGAAAAAGTACCACGTTACAGAGAACTTATTCATGCTCACTGTGTAATAATTTAAATATTTTATCATGTTCTGACTATCTAGAAGAATTCATACAATGATAGAAAACTTTCTGTTTTGAAACAACAACATAAAGACTTGCAAAATAAGCATGGTAAAGGCTAGACTTGACATTTTATTGAAACAAAAGATACAAAACATGACTCTGAATAAAAATAAGCAAATACAAAAAAAATAAAATGACGCTCCAAGCAAAACACATATCATGTGGTGAATAAAAATATAGCCACAAGTAAAGTTACTGATAGACGAAGACGAAAGAGGGGATGCCTTTCGGGGCATCCCCAAGCTTAGGTTCTTGGTTGTCCTTGAATATTACCTTGTGGTGCCTTGGGCATCCCCAAGCTTAGGCTCTTCCACTCCTTATTCCATAGTCCATCGAATCTTTACCCAAAACTTGAAAACTTCACAACACAAAACTTAACGGAACTTCGTGAGATGCGTTAGTAAACCAAATCCAATCCTTACTTGTAGGTACTGTTGTGAACTCACTCTTGTTTCATATTAATGTAATATCTACTCTATTCCATCTTTTCCATGGTTCATACCCCATGATACTACCCATAGATGGATCAAAATAAGCAAACAACACAAGAAAATAGAATCTGTCTTAAACAAGGTACTCTGTAAAGACGTGAATTGATGTAAAACCTCTGCATCTCTAAAAATTCTGAAAAATTAGGAAAGTGTGGGCAATTTTTAGGTCAGAGTTGTGTAAAACATTTAAGAATTTATAACGTTCCAGTAATCAGAAAGAATTCAAACACTGGGCGCAAAAGTTTTTGTTATTTACAGCAGGATCGCAAAGACTTTCACCCAAGTCTTCCCAAAGGTTATACTGGGCACTTTATTGAAACAAAAGCTATAAAACATGATTACTACAGTAGCTTAATCATGTGAACACACAAAAACAGTAGGGGTAAATATTGGGTTGTCTCACATAAAAGCGCTTTTCTTTAATGCCTTTTAGCTAGGCATAATGATTTCAATGATGCTCACATAAAAGATAAGAATTGAAACATAACAGGAGCATCATGAAGACTATGACTAGCGCATTTAAGTATAACCCACTTCCTATGCATAGGGATTTTGTGAGCAAACAACTTATGGCAAGAATCAACTAGCACAGGAAAGCAAAGCAAGCATATCTTCAAGATTTTCAACACAAAGAAAGGAAACTTGATATTATTGCAATTCCTACAAGCACATGTTCCTCTCTCATAATAAATTTTCAGTAGCATCATGAATGAATTCAACAATATAACCATCACATAAAGCATTCTTTTCATGATCCCCAAGCATATAAATTTTATTACTCTCCTCATAAGAGAATTTCTTCACATGAATAATAGTGGGAGCAAACTCAACAAAATAATTATCATGTGAGCCATAATCCAATTGAAAACTAAAATAACGATGACAAGTTTCATGGTTATCATTATTCTTAATAGCATACAAGTCATCACAATAATCATCATAGATAGCAACTTTGTTCTCATAATCAATTGGAACCTCTTCCGAAATTGTGGATTCATCACTAAATAATGTCACGACCTCTCCAAATCTACTTTCATCAATATAATCATCATAAATAGGCGGCATGCTTTCATCATAATAAATATTCTCATCAAAACTTGGGGGACAAAAAATATCATCTCCATCAAACATAGCATCCCTAGGCTTGTGGCTTTGCATATCATTAGCATCATGGATATTCAAAGAATTCACACTAACAACATTGCAATCATGCTCATCATTCAAGTATTTAGTGCCAAACAGTTTAATGCATTCTTCTTCTAGTACTTGGGCACAATTTTCCTTTCCATCATTTTCACGAAAGACATTAAAAATATGAAGCATATGAGGCAACCTTAATTCCATTTTTTTGTATTTTTCTTTTTATAAAACAAACTAGCGATAAAACAAGAAACCAAAAGATTAAATTGCAAGATCTAAAGATATACCTTCAAGCACTCACCTTCCCAGCAACGGTGCCAGAAAAGAGCTTGATGTCTACTACACAACCTTCTTCTTGTAGACGTTTTTTTACTATATACTGCAAGGCAACAGCCTCACAGTTCTTTATTAAAACTCAAAAGAGTACAAAATACAATGGGTTGAAGTCTATGGGGGTAAAGGAAAAAAATACTTACAACAAAGCTATTGAAGGAAGGCTATCCAAGATAGGAGGCTATCCCTACATTTACATTTAATCCTATGTGCTAACAAAGAAATATCATGCACAAAGTTTCTCCTCCAAGCTCGGAAGCTAGGTGTCTCATTTATGAAAATCTTGCCATTCCTTTGGGTCCAAATATTCCAAGTAGCAGTAAAGACAATTCAGAAAAGAAAGGGAAACCAAATTCCCTCCTAGCAGCCGATGCCATCAAGTATGTGGTTTGGTAGTTATTTGAGGTCCAAGAGATGCCAAGATGGTTCCAAACTCACTGGCTGAAATTACAAGTAAAGAAAAGATGCACACGATCCTTATGGCTAGGCAGATGACACAAGACACAGGTGTCATCTTGCACGTTCCAGTGCCTACGTTGCATCATATCCCTTGTGTTTAGCCGATCCATTAGAAGCAGCCATCTAAAGACCTTAATCTTAAGAGTGCAAGAGCATTTCCAAATCCATTTGAAGATGGGGTCAACCACCAGAAGAGAAAATGTGAACTCATAGTATAGCTTTGATTGGAAGGCTCCAGATTTTGAGGGCCATTTCCAGATATAGCTACCCTCAAGATCAATATGTATGGATGTCATCAAGAGCTGGAGCTATTGAAGTTCATTAAAGGCTTCCATAGACAAGGGCAGGTGAAAATTATTAGCCTCATTTGGCATGTCGAAGAAATCTCTTACAGTGATCAGATCATCAATGACAAACGAATGAAGACATGGGAATCTTGTTTTCAGTGAGACAACTCTGTCGTCAATTTTCCAAGGATCCAACTAGAAGATCACAGAATCACCTGCATGCACGTGTGGGGTAGCGAGTTTGCAAAATTTATCATAAAGGCTGAGAACATCACGCCACCAAAATGAACCACAACTCTGAGTAGCTTGAGGGGGCGAAGACCCATAATACGTGTCCCAAATAAGAGTGACCCAGGGTATGTCCAGCTTGTTGAAGAACTTAAATAAGTGCTTCATTAACAATGCCTTATTCTGAGAACCCAGGTGAGTGACACCGAGACCACCATACTTCTTTGGTTTGCATATGAGATCCCAGGAAGCTAAAGATTGGCGTGGGGTGTCAGAGTTGCCCCTCCAGAGACATTGGCGCATGATCCGCTCAATTTGCTTGAGAATGCCTTGAGGTAAAGACAATGAACACAAGAAATATATTGGCATGGATGCAAGAACTGATTGCAGTAGTTGTAACCGGCTACCTTGGTTTAACAGGCATGATGATGCCGATAAGCGTCTCTCGATGCGATCCACAAGAGGCAATAGGTCAGAGATAGATGGTCGAGAGGTGCCCATAGGAAGACCAAGATAGGTGAATGGCATGGAGCCAACTTCACAGCCCAGTAAGCTAGCAATTCTCAAACCCTCCTCCTCGGACATATTCAAAGGTATCATAGAGGATTTACTGAATTTTACCCATAAACCCGTGGACAATGCAAACTCATCTAGCATCCTTTTGAGTGCAATGATCTGGCTATCAACTGCGGGCAGGATTATAAGCGTGTCATCCGCGTACTGCACGATCGGGTAGTCATTAGAGCTTGTTTGTATGGGCATTGTGAGGATATTTCTAGTGCACATTTCATTCACCATTGATTGGAGCAGGTCAACTGCAATTGCAAAGAGCAGAGGGGATAGCGGATCGCCTTGCCGGACTCCAGTACGACACATAAAATGCTGGCCAGGCACACCATTTAGCAAAACAGAAGAAGAACTAGATGTTAACAGCCCATTCACCCAACCAGTCCATCGATCATCAAAGCCTTTACACTGCAGCATTCTGAGGATAGCCTCATGCTCAATGGTGTCGAATGCCTTCGTGAAATCAAGTTTGAGTAAAATGATAGGCCGTTTGGAGGCTTTGCATTGATGAATATATTCAAAGCACCATGCAAGGCAGTCTTGGATAGAACATCAACGAAGGAAACCATACTGGTTTTTATGTATGCATTGGAGGATCACCTATTGTGGTCGGTTGGCTAAGAGCTTTGTTAGAAACATTAAGCATGTGTTCGTCAATGATATGGGCCGAAAATCACCAACCACTCCTGGGCTTAGCTTCTTGGGAATGAGGGTAATTAATGAAGTATTAAGACACTCCAGATCACAAGTACCATCATAAAAATCCTTGACAAGCTGCATAAAGTCGGCTTTCAAAATAGGCCATCATTTCTTTAGGAACAAACCAATGAAACCATCTGGTCCAGGAGCACGATCAATTGGCATGTGTTTAATAACATTCTCCACCTCATCGTCAGTGAAAGGTCGTGACAAACTTTCAAGCCCATCCATTTTCTGTATACGGGAATGAATATCAAAGCCCATTTGGATCCCCTTAGCACGGCCCATGCGTTGTTTAAAATCCGCCCAAAACATTCCCGCCAATTGTTGGTGGTCAGTGATCACATCACCCGATGCATTTCTGATCGAGGAAAGTGTGTTCTTACGGTATCTTTTTGTTGCCATTGCATTAAAAATTTGGTATTCTCTTCACAAATTTTGATAGACCTGATTGTACAACGTTGCTTCCAATAAATGAACTACAAGCGAAGAATCTCCTCAAGATGAACCTTGACTATTCACCAGAAATTTGTTTCGGGCCAGCTCAAAGGACGAAGCTCTTCCAACCCATCCACATATAGGATAACTTTGTTACAATCTATAATTAGCGCTTTCACCTTAGACATATTTAAATGCCACCTTTTGAGAGCATAGCGCAAAGCTTTAAACTTGGCTGAAATTGTGGAAGCAATATTGGACCTTCGAAATTGTTTGTTCCACACTTCAGAAACACATTCAAAAAAGCCAGGAAGATTGATCCAGTAGTTTTCGAAGAGAAAGACCGCAGCCTTGGGAATGCATGTAGCAATAGTGACAACACATGGTACATGGTCAGAGGTAGTACGTGCGAAATGCATTACCAAGGTGTTTGGGTGGTCATAGGTCCAAGCAACAGAAGTAAAAAAAACAATCGAGTTGCTCAAGCAAAGGGTTCGTCTGCATATTAGACCAAGTATATTGTCTACCCTTGATGGGCAATTCAATAAGACCAAGATGACCAATGATTTCAGTTAATAAGAAAATGCCATTAACATTGCCACCCGGAAGATTGCGATTATCAAGCGATCTCATGAAGTTAAAGTCGCCAAGCAGTAGCCATTTGTCATCAGCATTGATATTGAGGTTATAGAGCCATTGTATAAAATCAACCCTATCTAGGCCCTGACAAGGCCCATAGACAGTCACAAGTGTCCACACGTCCGATGTGTGCTTGGAGCATAATTCCACAATAATGCTGAAGGGTTTTTCCACAATGAGACGACCATCAAAAAAAGAAGAGTTCCATATAACCACTATACCAGCAAAAGCCCCATTGGATGGTACATAAGCAAAATTATCAAAGCTGTCGTGGAATTAGCACGGCAGATGTCCGGTTTAGCGGACTTAGTCGTGAGGCCGCGCATCTATGTAGTAGCTTGAGAGGGGTTGAGCAGAATCGAGAGACGCGATGCAAGACAAGGGTTTAGACAGCTTCAGGCCCCGGAAAACATCATCCGGTAATAGCCCTACATGTTGTTTGAGGCTAGGTCTCATTATGATCTTCATGGTGTCGCCGGTAAACCGGCTCTTTGTGTCTAGCCCTAGAAACTTGTGAGAACTTCTCCCTCTTTGGGGAGCCCTGCCCCTCCTTATATTTGTTGAAGGGGAGGGTTACATGACTAGTCCTAGTAGGACTAGGATTACTCTATTACAAGGAGTCCTAGTCTTGCTTCCTTTGTAGGAGAATATTCCTTGTGCTTTCTTCATAAACCGGCCCACCATAACATGAACCGGCCTTCTGGGCCTTGGGCCTTGTCATCCGTGATCCGCCAACCGGGTTACCAGGGAGTGGTATTATTTAGGTAGGTTGCTTGTAAACCGTCTGGCTAGGATGGATCGCCAGTGAATCACCAAGTGTAAACCGGATATCAAGCAAACCGCCAAGTCCAATCGGGTCATATTTCCGGCCGATTCATACCTCGGGGTACATCCCCGACAAAAGCGTCGGGGGCAAGATTTTATAAGGAAACGTTGGTCAATATGCATGCATTTAGTTCCCTGAAGACATATGATAGAGCATCCACTTTCCTCAATTTTTTGCTTTACAGCAAGCTGACGCGCTCAAGAATTAAGGCCCCGAACGTTCCAATAGAGAACTTTCCAATTCCTAAAACTGTTCTGATTCATTACAACTCAAAAAAGTAGTGAAAAAAGTAGATCACGTAGTGACCCACACCCATTCAGAGTAGTAAATAGATCCACACAGTTCAACAAAATAAAGCATAAATATAGATAGATGGTGATTTGGAAGGTACGCCATAGACCTGAAAGCTTCAGGTGATTGCTGATCATTAGAACTCTTGCTGCTTGCTTGTGAAGGATCGGCTACAAGCTTCTCCGCTGTGATATTCTCAGGAGCAACACACAGGCGAGCTCCAATACGCTGCAGATCTCCAATCAAGCTGAGAGGTGGAATCTCCTGATCATCAGAATTTCTTGAAGAAGCTTTGGTCTTGCGCTTCTTAGTAGCATGAGGCTGTTTGTCCAAGCTGGGTTTCTGAATTTGTGTTCTGCGAAAACCATCCTTCAGAGCACTGAGACGGGCACTACGGCGAACTTCAAAAACAACCATAGGCGTTGTAACCTTGCGGCCCCGCTTCATTGGCATCTCATTCGTGGCCAAAAACTGAAAAGATTCAGTGACTGGTTCAGATATTTCATCAAAACATAGAGCACGAGCTATTGGCCGTTTCATAGGACGTGCCGTGCAAGTGTCTGGCAATTCCCATAGAGAGATCCTGAAATGGGTCCAAAGTTAATCTCCCATGTGCTCTTAGAAAGCATAATGGGTCCAAAGACAGGCATAGAGACAGCCCTGGGTATTTCAGAAACCCACATAAATGGCATCATCCTCTCAAAGCTTCGCAGCCATTGCATAACAGGGGGAAGGGCTGGGCCAAACACTGTCAGAACCATGCCAATATGTAGAGGAGGTTGTACCACAAGTGGTTGATAAACCACAACATCAGCAACATGCCCATCATCATTAACTGAAGCATCAGACATTTGCAGAACCACAGACTCCTGAGACTGATTACCATCAATTTGGTTTTCTTCAACTTGCTCTTGCTGGTTGACGGGTTGATCACGTATGTTATCCTGCGGCTGCTCATGTGCAGGCGGCGGCACATCATTCCAACCAAGTTAAGAAAACTCAGGTATGACCCAGTTGTGATTGTCAAACTGTAAGTGCCCATGGAGAGGATGTGGATTGCCATTGAAGGGCATAGGATCTTCATCGGTAGGCAGAACATCAGCAAAAGTCAGCAGACATAAAATAGATCGGAGCAGTCCACGAGATCCTTGCACCTCCAAAATCCGTCTATTCACGATAAACAACATCGTGCAGCACTAAAGATGGCGCCGGGAAGGAAACATAAGCCAGGGTGCGGACTAACATTGGGTCGTCCTGATGCCACTGATGGAAGCGACCAAACGTATTGATTGCATCGGCAATATACTTCGTCCGTCTGTAGTCCAGAGGAACGCCAACTATCATAACCCAGCACCGACGAAAACCTGGTACAACTCTGAAGTTAATACCCTCATCATGCAGCACAAATCGCACAAATCTATCGTTTCCTAGATCAAACGGCGGATGATCCACAAGTGCTTGCCTAGCAACTGCACTACGGAAACGAAAGATGCCAACTCCTTGAATCCACAGTTGACCATCAAGAACAGCATGCCCGAGATTTTTAACAACAAAATCACTAACCAGGTTGCGATAGATGAGGACTTTTTCTTGCAGAGGAGCTGGCTCGACAATGGCGATGGCGTAGTCCTCGTTCTGCCGGTCAAGTGCCATCGCCGGAGAGAAGAAGGTGCGTGGGAGACGCAAGGGGCCACCGTCGATGATGTCGAAACCCGGCGGGAGGAACTCCAGAGGATCAAGCGCAAAGTTGGCCATGAAGGGATAGGGAGGTGCCAGAGCTGTGGTGGCTGGTGGAGGAGGCGGGGTGGGCGGTGGTGGCAAGGCAGGCAGAGGTGGAGTAATGGGCGGTGGCTCGTTGGGCAATGGTGGAGGCGACGGGGAGGCAGACGTGATGGGACTGGGCAGAGACCGAACTAGGCAGGCTCGGAGGGAAACCAAGGCGGCCGGCGATGATATCTCCTCTGACCGGCCTGGAGACACGGGATTGACCCGTGGGACCCACTTGTAAGTCGGCGAAGGTGTAGAGCCAGAGCATCCTTTGGCTTTGTGTCCCAAGCGAAAGCATCTGCGACAACAAGTTTGTTTCGTGCACGAGCTGGTAATATGTTGCATCGATAAACAATTCCGGCACTTCCAAACATTAAACACCATGTCATCAATGAATTCATTAACCCTAATAGATTCCATATCAGAATCTTGCAGTTGCTTATCCGTAATATCTTGGGAAGATCTTTCCAAAAGAGCAGGGGCAGCCGTATCCAACTCGGCCTCATTTGGTGAAACTTGGGCCGTTGCGGTATTACACAGTGCCAGAAATCCATGTTGGGCCGGCGAGCCATGATGGGCTGCGGAGACTGGTGCAACAGGAGTGGTAGGTGCGACATCTTGTGTTGCATGCAGATCCTTTCCCAAGCAGATATTATCCGTTCCGGATATGACGGCCATGATTTTGGCTGGGACGTTGATTGTTTCAAAGGAGATGGGTGGTGTCGCCACCGTCCATTGGAGATTGCTCACTGGCGGCAAGGGGATGATGACTTGTTCACGTGGATTCACGTCGTAGCCAGCCTCAGAAATCGTATCAACACACAACTGAGTATCTGGATATCGATAACCCCTACAAGCTGTGTACTGTTGAAACGTGGCAAAAGAGCGCTTCTTCCCCGAAGATGATCCAGAACGAAAGGAAGATTTAGTAGGGGGCTTATGCATATCAAGAAGACCAAGAGTAGCATGCTTTTTAGAGGGACTAACAAGAATCCACTCAGCATCACATTCTTTTTTCCATATCACAAACTCACGTTTCCATTTAGGACTACCATGCCCCCAAAGATGAAAATAACATTTGAATTGCATGCATGCAAATGAACGCAGCTGTAGGATATAGAGGCCAACTTTCTTGCAAGAAACACTGAAAGAGAATACCTTGTCTTTGATGTGATGAACCAACAAACCAATTGCAGATCCTCCTATTGCTGATTCCAATGCAGCCGCCACTGAATCTTCATCAAGATGGAAAATATGTCTGCTGAAAGAGACCACCATAATGAAATGGCACGTGTCATCCGTGGGATGGACAGGTCTCCCACAAGAATTGAAAACCCTATCCGCAAATATGGTGCCCGCTGAGAAATCCAGACCCAAAGTTGATCCACCAGAGGAACCCATGAGATGGGTATAGGCGTGTAGATCAGAGGACGCCGGAGAAGTTGAGTGGAAGAGATCCAGGAATCACTGGATAGAGTTGGAGATCGCCGAAGAACCTAGGTCACGGGTGGGAGGGGTAGGTGGGTGGGAGGATGCCATTCCTCTCATTCACTTCACCTTATGTCTGCTGGAAGATCTTTCGGTCCTTGTAGACGTTGTCGGGCCTCCAAGTGCAGAGGTTTGTAGGATAGTAGCAAATTGACCTCAAGTGGATGACCTAAGGTTTATCAATCTGTGGGAGGCGTAGGATGAAGATGGTCTCTCTCAAACAACCCTGCAACCAAATAAAATAGAGTCTCTTGTGTCCCCAACACATCCAATACAATGGTAAATTGTATAGATGCACTAGTTCGGCGAAGAGATAGTGGTACAAGTGCAATATGGATGGTAGATATAAGTTTTTGTAATCCAAAAATATAAAAACAGCAAGGTAACTAATGATAGTGAGCACAAACGGTATTGCAATGCTTCGAAACAAGGCCTAGGGTTCATAATTTCACTAGTGCAAGTTCTATCAACAATAATAACATAACTGGATCATATAACTATCCCTCAACATGCAACAAAGTGTCACTCCAAAGTCACTAATAGCAGAGAACAAACGAAGAGATTATTGTGGGGTACGAAACCACCTCAAAGTTATTCTTGCTGATCGATCTATTCAAGAGTCTGTAGTAAAATAACACGAAGCTATTCTTTCCGTTCGATCTATCCTAGAGTTCATACTAGAATAACACCATAAGACACACATCAACCAAAACCCTAATGTCACCTAAATACTCCATTGTCACCTCAAGTATCCGTGGGCAGGATTATACAATATGCATCACAAAATCTCAGATTCATCTATTCAACCAACACAAAGAACTTCAAAGAGTGCCCAAAGTTTCTATCGCAGAGTCAAGACGAAAATGTGTGCCAACCCCTCTGCATATATTCACAAGGTCACTGAACCCGCAAGTTGATCACCAAAACATACATCAAGTAGATCACGTGAATATCCCATTGTCACCATAGATAAGCACATGCAAGACATACATCAAGTCTTCTCAAATCCTTAAAGACTCAATCCGATAAGATAAATTAAAAGGGAAAACTCAATCCATTACAAGAAGGTAGAGGGGGAGAAACATCATAATATCCAACTATAATAGCAAAGCACGCGATACATCAAGATCGTGCCATATCAAGAACACGAGAGATGGCGATCAAACACATAGCTACTGGTACATACTGTTAGCCCCGAGGGTGAACTGCTCCCTCCTCGTCATGGAGAGCGCCGGTATGTTGAAGATGGCCACCGGTGAGGGATTCGCCCTCCGGTAGGGTGCCGAAAGAGGGTCCCGATTGGTTTTTGGTGGGTACAGAGGCTTGCGGCGGCGGAACTCTTGGTCTAGGTTTCTTTTCGGTTTTTTTGTATTTATAGGAATTTTTGGCGTCGGGGACAAGTCAGGGGGTTCTCCGAGTCATCCACGAGATAGGGGCGCGCCCAAGGGGTAGGGCGCGCCCTCCACCCTCGTGGATGGCTCGGGACTCTTCTGGCCCAACTCTTTTACTCGGGGGCTTCTTTTGCTCCATAAAAAATCATCAAAAATTGGCACGTCAATTGGACTCCGTTTGGTATTTCTTTTCTGTAAAACTCAAAAACAAGGAAAAAACAGAAACTAGCACTCGGCTCTAGGTTAATAGGTTAGTCCCAAAAATCATATAAAATAGCATATAAATGCATATAAAACATCCAAGATGGATAATATAATAGCATGGAACAATCAAAAATTATAGATACGTTGGAGACGTATCACGGCGCTGGGACCCGCCGGGTACCAGATTACGCCGGGTTCTCTAGAGGGCATTATGCCTCAGTTTGCCATACGTCACAGAGTGGTTGAGTCAGGTCAGCTACAGTGCCAGGACGCCTGGTCACCATTGGTCCTTGTCGATGGGAAGGAAGCGCACTGTAGCCATCTCTGTGCTGGTCAGCTGGGTTGGTGGGCCACTATAGACACGCTGCCCCCTCTTGGGGCTTGTCTTGCCATACACCTAGAGGGGACGGGCGCTGACCCGACGCCGGGTTGAGGATTACACCATTCTCAAGCTCATTTGTATTCTATGGGTTCGTCTTCTTGGGAACAGCCGCCATGCGCTTGCCGGCTAGCCGGGTTGCGCTGGGAAACAGAACAGGGTCGGCCGGGTTGAGGGGTGTTGCTACCCCCAATGTCTTTGAAAGGATTCTGGGCTCCGATGCCTGCCCGGGGTCCATCCTGCCGACACATGAATAAAACCTACTATGGTCATTTGAATCTTGATCATAGTGATACACATATTCATAATATTGATTGCAAAAGATGCAAAGTTGATAATGATAGTACAACATCTTTGTGGCACTTTTGTTTAAGTTATATTGGTGTAAAGCGCATGACGAAACTCCATCCGGATGGACTTTTGGAATCACTTGATTATGAATCATTTTATAATTGCAAACCATGACTCATGGGTAAGATGACTAAAACTCCGTTCTCCGAAACAATGGAGCGAGCTAATGACTAATTTGAAATAATACATACCGATGTATGCGGTCCAATGAGTATTGAAGCACACGGCGGGTATCGTTATTTTCTCACCTTCATAGATCATTTGAGTATGTATGGGTATATCTACTTGATGAAACACAAGTCTGAAAAATAGAAAAGTTCAA
This sequence comes from Secale cereale, assembly GCA_902687465.1. Taxonomy (NCBI): domain Eukaryota; kingdom Viridiplantae; phylum Streptophyta; class Magnoliopsida; order Poales; family Poaceae; genus Secale; species Secale cereale. The sequence continues at coordinate 142,199,403 of LR738711.1, forward strand.
AGAATTTCAAAGTGAAGTGGAGAATCATCGTAACAAGAAAATAAAGTTTCTATGATCTCATCGCGGAGGCGAATATTTGAGTTACGAGTTTGGACTTCATTTAAAACAATGTGGAATAGTTTCATAACTCACGCCACCTGGAACACCACAGCATAATGGTGAGTCCGAATGTCGTAACCGTACACTATTGGATAGTGTGCGTTCTATGATGTCTCTTACTGATTTGCCTTTGTAGTTTTGGGGTTATGCATTAGAGACAACTGCATTCACGTTAAATAGGGCATCTTCTAAATCCATTGTGACGACACCGAATGAACTATGGTTTGGCAAGAAACCAAAGCCATCGTTTCTTAAAGTTTGGGGTTGCAACACTTACGTCAATAGGCTTCAGCCTGATAAGCTCGAACCCAAATCATAGAAGTGCGTTTTCATAGGATACCCAAAATAAACTATTGGGTACACCTTCTACCACAGATCCAAAGGCAATATCTTTGTTGCTAAGAATGAGTCCTTTCTAGAGAAGGAGTTTCTCTCAAAAGAAGTGAGTGGGAGGAAAGTAGAACCTGATGTGGTAATTGTACCTTCTCTCGAATTGAAAGTAGCTCATCAGAGAAAACCGTTCCCATGATGCCTACACCAACTAGAGAAGAAGCTAATGACGATGATCATGAAACATCGGATCAAATTACTACTGAAACTCGAAGGTCGACCAGAACACGTACCGCACCAAAGTGGTACGGTAACCCTCTCCTGGAAATCATGTTGTTAGACAACGGCGAACCTTCGAACTATGAAGAAGCTATGATGAGCCTGGATTCTGAAAAATGGCTTGAGGCCATGAAATCTGAGATATGATCCATGTATGAGAACAATGTGTGGACTTTTGTGGACTTGCCCAATGATCGGCAAGCCATAGAGAATAAATGGATGTTCAAGAAGAAGACCGACGCAAATAGTAATGTAACTATCTACAAAGCTCGACTTGTCACAAAGGGTTTTTGACAAGTTAAAGGGGTTGACTACACTGAGACTTTCTCACCCGAAGCGATGCTTAAGTCTATCCGAATCATGTTAGCAATTGCCGCATTTTATGATTATGAAATCTGACAAATGGAGGTCAAAACTGCATTCCTTAATGGATTTCTGAAAGAAGACTTGTGTATGATGCAACCCGAAGGTTTTGTTTATCCTAAAGGTGCTAACAAAGTGTGCAAGCTCCAGCGATCCATCTATGGACAGGTGCAAGCATCTCGGAGTTGGACTATACGCTTTGATGAGGTTATCAAAATATATGGTTTTATACAGACTTACAGTGAAGTCTGTTTTTACAAGAAAGTGAGTTGGAGCTCTGTAGCATTTCTGATATTATATGTGGATGACATATTGTTGATCGAAAATAATGTAGAATTTCTAGATAGCATAAAAAGTGTATTTGAATAAGAATTTTCCAAAGAAAGACCTCGATGAAGCTGCTTACATATTGGGTATCAACATCTACAGAGATAGATCAAGACACTTGATAAGACTTTCGATGAGTACATACCTTGATAAGATTTTGAAGGAGTTCAAAATGGATCAGTTAAAGAAGGAGTTCTTGCCTGAGTTGTAACGTATGAAGTTTAGTAAGACTCAAAGCCCGACCACGGTAGAAAAATAGAGAGAGAATGAAAGTCATTCCCTATGCCTCAGCCATAGGTTCTATACAGCATGCCATGATGTGTACCAGACCTAATGTGTGCCTTGCCACGTGTCTGGCAAGGGGGTACAAGAGTGATCCAGGAGTGGATCACTGGACAATAATCAAAATTATCCTTAGAGGAATAAGGAAATGTTTCTCGGTTATGGTGGTGATAAAGACTTCGTCGTAAAGGGTTACGTTGATGCAAAGTACACATATTGAACGTGGGTGCAATTAGCTAAAGTAGCTCTCTGCAGAGCATTGTAGACATAGAAATTTGCAAAGTACACACGTATCTGAATATTGCAGACCCATTGACTAAAACCACTCTCACAAGCTAAACATGATCATACCTTAGAACTCTTTGAGTGTTAATCACATGGCGATGTGAACTAGATTATTGACTCTAGTAAACCCTTTGGGTATTAGTCACATGGCGATGTGAACTATGGGTGTTAATAACATGACAATGTGAACTAGATTAAATACTCTAATAAACTCTATGGGTATTAATCACATGGCGATGTGAACTATGAGTGTTAATCACATGGCGATGTGAACTAGATTATTGACTCTAATGCAAGTGGGAGACTGGTGGAAATATGCCCTAGATTTAATAATAAAATGATTATTATTATATTTCCTTAATCATGATAAAGGTTTACTATTCATTCTAGAATTGTATTGACTGGAAACTTAAATACATGTGTGAATACATAAATAAATATCGTGTCCCTAGTGAGCCTCTACTAGACTAGCTCGTTGATCAAAGATGGTTAAGGTTTCCTAACCATAGACATGAGTTGTCATTTGATAACGGGATCACATCATTAGGAGAATGATGTGATGGACAAGACCCACCCATTAGCTAAGCATTTGATTGTTTAGTTTAGTGCTACCGCTTTCTTGTATGTCAAATACATATTCCTTCGACTACGATATTATGTAACTCTCGGATACCGGAGGAATACCTTGTGTGCTATCAAACGTCACAACATAACTGGGTGATCATAAAGATGCTCTACAGGTATTTCCAAAGGTGTTTGTTGAGTTGGCATAGAACAAGATTAGGATTTGTCACTCCAAGTATTGGAGAGGTATCTCTGGGCCCTCTCGATAATACACATCATAAGAAGCCTTGCAAGCAAATTACTAATGAGTTAGTTATGAGATGATGTATTACGGAATGAGTAAAGAGACCTGCTGGCAATGAGATTGAACTAGGTATATATATTCCGATGATCGAATCTCGGGCAAGTAACATACCGATGGACGAAGGGAATTACGTATGTTGTCATAACGGTTCGACCGATAAAGATCTTCGTAGAATATGTAGGAGATAATATGGGCATCCAGGTTCCCCTATTGGTTATTGACCGGAGAGGTGTCTTGGTCGTGTCTGCAGAGTTCTCGAACCCGTAGGGTCCGCATGCTTAATGTTCGTTGACGATATAGTTTTATATGAGTTATATGATTTGGTGACCGAATGTTGTTCGGAGTCCCGGATGAGATCACGGACATGACGATGAGTCTCGAAATAGACGAGAGGTAAATATAGATATAGAGTATGATGGTATTTGGACACCGAAGTAGTTTCGGAGTGCACCGGGTACTCATCGGGTCACCGGAAAGGGTTCCGGGCACCCCCGACAAGTGTATTGGCCTTATGGGCGAATGGAGGGGACAGACGAGCCCACTATAGGGCTGGTTCACCCCATCCCTTGGCTGGCCGGCCCTAGGAGAAGGAAAGGTGAGGGGTGCCTAAGGGAGTCCTAGATTAAGGGGTCCTTAGGTGGCCGGATTACTCGTTATGGGCCGAACTGATGGGCCACGAAGATCATCGCTGAAGATTATCCCCCGTATCTGGATATGAATCTTATATGTGTAGAATGGCAAGTTTAAAGTCTGGGTGTAATGTTTCCTTCCTCTGTAAGATGATCATGTACAACCCTAGGTCCCTCTGGTGCATATATAAACCGGAGGATTTAGTCTGTAGAAGCTAGCAGAATCACAACATCATAGGCTAGACTTCTAGGGTTTTAGTCATAACGATCTGGAGGTAGATCAACTCTTGTAACCCTATATTCATCAAGATCAATCAAGCAGGAAGTAGGGTATTACCTCGATAGAGAGGGCCCGAACCTGGGTAAACATCGTGTCCCCAGTCCCTTGTTACCATCGATCCTTAGACACACAGTTCATTACGCCCTAACCTAGATCCACCAGTTTTGACACCGCATTGGTGCTTTCACTGAGAGTTCCACTATGTTGTCGACAGATGGATTGATGGCTCGCTTCATCATCCGCGATGGCGCCACCTCCGGGGAGATTTTCCTCCCCGGTTTGCTTTTCATGTTCGGCGGCTTCGTGCTACGCGCCAACTCGGATGGCCACCTTGAGCAGGTTGACAGCTACACCCCTTCTCATCAGATCAGGTTTGGAAGTTTGAATTATGTTGCTGACATCGGGGAGACTTGATCTTCGAAAAATTTGCCCCTGCGGCTGTCGCTCCCTGCCTACACGATGAAGACATCTCAGATCTATCATCAAATCCCATCCAGGGGTCAACACCCGCGACCGCTATGGCCCTAGATCCGGAGCAGATGGCTTCGTCCGAAGACGGGAGATTAAACCCCGCTGGACTTTCTCCCTCCATGGAACTTCTAACTGGAGACTTAACGGCGGTTGTGCCGCTCATAGACTCAGAATCGAGCGGGATCCTCCCCGTCACTGGAAAACTGGACTCGTCTCAAATTATGAGCTCCGAACTCTTGGGATCCGTACTCTCCAGGATCGACCAAACAGTGATCGCCGAGCCTGGTTCCACAGACACCTAAACTCCTATCCAGCTCTCGCTCTTAAACGAGGCGCTGGACTTGCTGCAATCTCTCGCCATAACGGAGGGTTCTCCGCCGAATTTTGCCCAGCCAAAACTGGGGGCTGGGATCGGGGAATTTTTCTTCCCACCCACCACCCACTTGGTAGCCACGGTCGAAGACTTAACCGACGTACTAGACTATGCTTCCGAAGTCTTCGATGGGATGGACCACGATGTCGAAGCTGATCTAGGTCAACACCCGCCTGTCGCCGGGCGATGGATGGCCGCTTCTACCTATGTCGTATACATGGTGGAGAAGGAGAAAGACGACGACGGTGATAAAGATCCAGAGCAGGACAAGCCCGTCGATGAACCTCCTAAGCACCGACGCCAGTGGCCCCGCTCACGATTGCATCGAGGAAAGAAAAGTAATACCGGCATCGAAGACAATGAGGACCCAGAGGAAGCTCACGATTGCATCGAGGAAAGAAAAGTAATACCAACGCTGGAGCAGGATGAGCGGGAAGATGGTCAATATAGTCCCGACAAACTCACCGATCACAATGATTCCCAAGACAATAACTACCTACCTGTCTCCGAAGAGGATGTCAGCCTGGGAGACGAGGAATTCATCGTCCCAGAGGAACCCCTCAAACAAAAATGCTTTCAACAACAGATTATTGCCACAGCAAGGATCCTGAAAAAACAGCAGCATCGGCTTAAAGCCGAGCAGGATACGGCCAACGATAGATGGCATGAAGTGCTAGACGCTAAAGAGAGGTATGGCCGTGAGCGCCAAACAAAGAGCTATCCCAAGCGCAAGTTGCCGCCACAATTCGACGACGAGGCCCTTGCGCCAATTCCATCGAGGCACGATTAGGCCCATCAACCGGACTGACCACCTCGTGGACGGGACAAAGTGGCTAGCAATGCCGTACACCACCCCCACCTCCCCACCATAAAGGAAAGGATATGGTGGCTCAGGGCCATAAGTACGATTTACGTCAGGACCTGAATAAAAAAGGTCGGTCGGGCTAGTTCGATCTACAGATCAAGAGAACGTGATCCCACGCGGGACGGTGGATATCAAGCCAAGCACGCTGGATACAATCAATTTCGGAGTCAACACCGAACATAGATGTCATCCGAACTACGTTACGATGTCACACGATACAGGGGCGCCGCGCACCCTCTGTGCTTTAGCGATGAGGTGATGGATCACCAATTTCCGGGTTTAAACCCATGAACATCGAGGCATATGATGGAGCGACGGATCCCGTGGTATGGATTGAAGACTTTATTCTCCACATCCACATGGCTCGTGAAGATGACCACCATGCCATCAAATACTTACCTTTAAAGTTGAAAGGGCAGGCTCGGCACTGGTTGAACAGCCTCCCAGAGAACTCCATTGGAAGCTAGGAAGATTTAGAGGACGCTTTCCAGGCTAAATTTCAGGGGATTTATGTCCGGCCACCGGTTGGTGATGATTTAAGTCACATAATCCAGCAACCCGGGGAGTCAGCCTGCAAGCTTTGGAATCGGTTCTTAACTAAACAGAACCAAATTGTCGATTGTCCGGATGCTGAAGCCTTAGCGGCATTCAAATACAACGTTTGAGATGAATGGCTCGCAAGATACCTTGGCCAGGAGAAGCCGAAAACAACGGCAGCCCTTACTACACTTATGACCCACTTTTGCGCAGGTGAAGATAGCTAGCTAGCTCGTAGAAGCAACAGTACAAGCGACCCTGGCACTTCCGAAGTCAGGGACGGCAATGGCAAGCCACGACGCAATAAGAACAAGCGTCGAAACAATGCCGGAGAAACAGATGACACGACTGTAAACGCCAGATTCGGTGGCTCCAGGCCCGATCAATAGAAGAAGTCGTTCAAAGGCAACAGAGATCGTCCATCCAGCTTGGACAAGATATTAGAGAGACCTTGCCAGATTCATGGCACCCCCGACAAACCTGCAAACCACACCAACCGAAATTGTTGGGTCTTCAAGCAGGCCTGCAAGTTATATGCTGAACACAACGGGAAAGGACCTCAAAGCAAAGACGAAGATGATCCTCGCCAACCGAACACTGGGGGGCAGAAGAAATTTCCCCCCGAGGTGAAAATTGTGAAAATGATCTATGCCCCATATCCCCAAGTGAGAGCGCAAGCGCGCACTAATGGACGTTTATGCCGTAGAGCCCCTCGCCCCAAAGTTCAACCCATGGTCGGCTTGTCCAATCACCTTTGATCGTAGGGATCACCCAACCAGTATCTTTCATGGAGGTTCGGCGGCCCTAGTACTCGATCCCATAATCGATGGATATCATCTTACTTGAGTCCTTATGGACGGCGTTAGTAGTCTCAACTTGATATATCAAGACACGGTCCGCAAGATGGGGATAGACCCGTAAGAATCAAGCCTAGCATGACTACCTTTAAAGGAGTGATATCCGACGTAGAGGCTCGCTGCATGGGCTCATTAACACTAGAAGTAGTATTCGGCTCTCCAGACAATTTTCAAAGCGAAGAGTTAATCTTCGACATCGCTCGTTTCTGAAGTGGCTATCATGCACTACTCGGAAGAACGGCCTTCACCCGCTTTAATGTAGTTCCGCACTATGCTTACCTGAAGCATAAAATTCCTGGACCACATGGCGTCATCACGGTTAATGGAAATATGGAGCGCTCGCTCCGTACAGAGCGGGATACTGCGGCCCTGGCAGCCGAAGTTCAAGGCGGCCTATTCAAGCTGAATAATTCATCAGTTATCAAGACCAGAGACACTACTAAATGTGTACGACCGGCATTACAATGCGGCATCTCAGAAGAACCTGAACTTGATTAGTAGTTATGCCTCCGCCGACTGCCTTACAAGATGGTAGCATACGTACCTCGTGTACGCAACTACGCCCTTAAAATACCTTGATCAGCGATGGGAGCACACTGCATAGAAACAGTCCACAGTTAGGCATGACCCTATTCGGACTCTACAATATATTTTCATTAATGGTTCATTAAATGAACCCACCTTATCTATGGTTGTGCCGGGCATTCTTTTCTAGAGTTCCCCTTCCATTTTCACAGGCGGCCATCAAACCTCTCTACCTCAAGGACATGCATGTTACAAAGGAGAAACGGCGCAGACGCGCAGCAGGGCCCCGTCGAGATTTTTAAATCGCTAATTTTAGGCTCTGTGTAAACCTTTCCCTTTATTACTCTTCCTCTTTTTTTGGCATGTAAAATGCCCATGATGTTATTGGCATTATCTTTAACCACACGGCTTGTCGTATTAAATGGGGTATAAAAGAAGCAGTTTGGTTCCAATTTGTTTGGAGTTTATCTTATTACCATCTGTGTTCTCTCCATACCTCAGATTATTACATGTGCCTCAAATCTGGATTTAATACCAGGGGCTGTATTGAGCCTGGCACACTTCCAAGTCCGGACCTATAGGGAACTATTCGGCGTCCCGAATATTGTGTCATATGCATCGGCTCCAAATCATGTCTTGGGTCTATAGTTGGGTTGCCCGGCTCCTGTGCTTACCACCTTACGTTCCGCATTGTTCGGCTAAGGTACTAAAGGGAGAACTACTGCGATTGTATTTTTGGTTCATCCGGTCAAGTACCTCAGTAGATAAAGCAGAAAATTGACTATCATGATAGCGAGAGCTGGTCGGCGATTCAGCGACTTAGTGTTATACTGCGATTGTCGGGGATATACCCCGCGGTATAAACCGGTCGGAATTATAACCCGGCCGGACTTGGTGTTTTACTTAAGACGGTTTACACTTGGCAACTCACTGGTAACCCGGTTGGCGGATCACGGATGACAAGGCCCAAGGCTCAGAAGGCCGGTTCATATTATGGTGGGCCGGTTTATGAAGAAAGCACAAGGAATATTCTCTTACAAAGGAAGCAAGACTAGGACTCCTTTTAATAAAGCAATCCTAATCCTACTAGGACTCTACATGTAACCCGCCCCTTCAACATATATAAGGAGGGGCATGGCTCCCCAAAGAGGGAGAGGTGAGAGGACAAGTTTAGACAAGCCACAAGCAGACAAGTTTCTAGGGCTAGACACAAAGAGCCGGTTTACCGGCGACACCACGAGGATCATAATGAGACCTAGCCTCAAACAGCACGCAGGGTTATTACCGGATGATGTTTCCTGGGGCCCGAAGCTGTCTAAATCCGTGTCTTACATCGCGTCTCTCGATTCCGCTCAACCCCTCTCAAGCTACTACATAGATGCGCGGCCTCACCACTAAGTCTGTTAAACCGGACATGTGATGTGTTAATTCCACGACAGTTGGCGCCCACCGTGGGGCTGCGCACAGTGGTGTTGAGTTCTTGAAGGGATTTTTCTCAGGAATCGAGTGGGCTATATTTGAAGTCAAGATGAGTCAACCAACTGTTTGTCTAGGCGAGCGGTTGAATCACAAGTCGCCGAGGACGGCGTTTTTGCAGCAGGTTATTTCGTCGGCGTGTTTGGTTTTGATCTGTAACTGTTATCAAGTCAAAGCTATCAAGTCGCCATGGATTAAAAAACCGCGTGTATTTACTGAAAAAAAAGGAAGTCGTCAATTCGATTTGATCTGCAGCAAAACCGAATTGATTAAGGAACCAAGGGATCCGGCCTAGTTGTCGTATGTTGTTTGCAAGTTGGGATTGAGGAAGTAAAAAAAAGGAAAAGGAAAGCAACGACTGGGAAGACACGGACAAGAGTAAATCAAAACGGCCAGAACATGGAAAGCAGAGGCGGACTCGGCCTCCGTCGGAACTTCAAGTCGCCGTGACTCCAATCCGCCTCCTGGCCTCTGGCTCCCTCGCCCTCATGCTTCAAATCGGACTCGATTCAGATGCCCAGGGGAACAGCCCATGACCCGGAAGCAAGTTTGGACAAGAACTCAGTTTCGAACGGTAGTCGCTAGGCTCCGACCCTGCGATCGATCTCGAGCTGCCGCGTCAAGCTGTCTGCCTCGCTTCTGAGCCGCCGATACGCCTCGCCTCCTCCGAGCCGCCTGCGCGTTTCGCTGCCACCGCCGACCTCGCGCCGAGCTGCTGCGGATGAGCCCCGACGACCGTCGAGTCGCCGGCCCTGTGCCTCTGAGCCACCCGCCCCCGGTGTGGCCGTCGCGACGACGCCCCCTCAAGCCGCCCCTGCACAGTCGCGCCTTGAGCCGCCGTGGCTCCACCTTCGCCAGCTTCCCACCGTCACGAGGTTACAGCCGCGCCTTGGGCCGCCGTGGCTCCGCCTTCGCCAGCTCGCTACCGTCGCGAGGTTGCAGCCGCGCCTTGAGCCGCCGTGGCTCCGTCTTCGCCAACTCGCCGCTGTTTGAGATGCTCCGTCGAGCCGCCTCGTGTCGTGGGTCGCCGGCAGTTGCGCCTGGCCAGTTAGGCCACAACCAAGCCACCGCCGTCCCGTTGTATGGTCTCCCGCGCCGACGTTGCGCTCAGCCCCTGCTGTGTACGGCTAGGACCTCAAGCTGCTGAGTCTATGGGTAGTGGAAGAGACAACAGTAGGAGATGAGAGCTGCGGGGAGAGAAGAACCAATGGAAACAAATCTGCCATGGAAATAGTGCCGGAAGGAGTGGCTCTCGCTGGAGCTAAGAAGATAGGATTGCCAGTGGTTGGGCCCTACCAACGCGCGTGTCATCCGGAGCCAGGGATCGATAAATACATCAGGAAAGAGTTCTGGAACCATAGGCAGCCGTGGGCTAGTAGTGGTACAACTTAAATGTTCCTAGATGGACCTGCGCCTCCACGGGAAGACTCAGGCCACGCTGCTCTTGCGCCTCCACGTGGATTCAATCAGTCAAACAATTATTAAGCGAGTATTACACTAGAAGCGTCAATGCAAATTTTCTGGTATGGACAAGCTGGCCAGTGGGAAAGTATGAGCGCCTGAGATCATATAAAATGCCAGGTGATATCTATCCAAGTTTATTTTATTGGCATATATTATTTTTGTCGAAGAACGGTTTATCTTTGCCTTGGTCTGCAATATTGTTTATATAGGGCAACTGTTCACTGCGAGAGCGATGACCATGCCATATGTGCAAATCGCCGTTTTACGGCCTAATTTACAACAAACTGGCCCGTCGGCTCTTGCGGCCGGTTCAAGCGCCTGCGCCGGCTTACAAACACGGAGGGCAACGTGCTCGTTCACGTTGGTTTACAACGCCATGGCCTGGCGTATCAGGTGTAATCCATCCATTATGTTTTTATTACATATCGCTTTCTTTAAAAGAGCAATTACTCCGGTCTGCAAAGTTATCTAATGCAGGACCCCAGACCGCCATATTGAAGCAAATAAAGGGCCAACATGCGCCGCCTTACGACGCCACGTTCGGCCGGTTTACGCATCCGCACCGGTTTATAACACAGAGGACAACTTGCTCATCTCTGCCGGATTACAATACCGCGGCCGGTTCATGTGTCTGTGCTACCTCGGATGATGCGGTCGTTTTACTGTCTGCCCTGTGATCCGGTCTATTCAACAGACCGGTTCAAATACATCAGGTGATATCCATCTAAATCTACTTCTCTTGATATATATCATGAACATCAAGAAAAACACGATGCTTTTATCAAGTTATTTTGCTATGCAGGATAATTCTATAAGGGACCAAAAAAGGTTTGCCGCACAGTGCAACTCCCATATAGGTACCCTGTTTCTACATTCACTAGGGGGCTTCCTGTTCAAACATAGGTCGTATTCAAACCAAAGAGAACATAGCCAAATTCACAAGGGGGCTACACGGTCGTATTCGAATCCTAGCTCAACCCCTTGTGGTCCGGTTTACATGGTCGTATTCGAACCATCGGCCCTTTGGATCGTATTCGAATCCATTGATTGGCTCAAATCTCCATGGTCACAAGGGGGCTACACGGTCGTATTCGAATCCTAGCTCAACCCCTTGTGGTCCGGTTTACATGGTCGTATTCGAACCATAAGCCCTTTGGATCGTATTCGAATCCATTGATTGGCTCAAAATTTTAAAGCCACTGGGAGCCACAAGGTCGTATTCGAATCTTAGCTTAACCCCTTTGGTCCGGTTTTACTGATCGTATTCGAATCAGACGC
>LR738711.1:142211000-142241430 GCA_902687465.1 Secale cereale
ATTCACTAGGGGGCTTCCTGTTCAAACATAGGTCGTATTCAAACCAAAGAGAACATAGCCAAATTCACAAGGGGGCTACACGGTCGTATTCGAATCCTAGCTCAACCCCTTGTGGTCCGGTTTACATGGTCGTATTCGAACCATCGGCCCTTTGGATCGTATTCGAATCCATTGATTGGCTCAAATCTCCACGGAAACAAGGGGGCTACACGGTCGTATTCGAATCCTAGCTCAACCCCTTGTGGTCCGGTTTACATGGTCGTATTCGAACCATAAGCCCTTTGGATCGTATTCGAATCCATTGATTGGCTCAAAATTTTAAAGCCACTGGGAGCCACAAGGTCGTATTCGAATCTTAGCTTAACCCCTTTGGTCCGGTTTTACTGATCGTATTTGAATCAGACGCCTCGATATAGAGCCTGGCAGCTCACAAAAAGCCTCGACTACATGGTCTTATTTGCAAAACCTGTGTTTTTTGTGTTTGTGTTCTCATGTGTTTCTATGGTTTTTTGATCCGGAGTGGGACAACTTCAACGTTGACCACATATCTACAAAAGTCTGGGTCATAGAACACCAGCATGAGTTAAACCGGCGTTCATTATAACCCGGAGCAATCATTGGGCAAACGCCAAGAGAGCCAAGAGCCTCATCAGAATCTACACATTCAATTATGCCTACCGGATTAAGGACGTCAGGTACACTTGATCACAGGTAAGATAATGACCGGTGTTTATTAAACCGGCCTGGCTTTTAACTACAAGTCGCCAGTATGAGATAAAATAATGACCGGTGTTTATTAACCCGGCCTGGTTGTGATCAAACATCAATGGAACCGGTTTTCAAACCAGATTATATTATTTCTTTACTAGCCAACATGGCTGGACTTTTATTATAATTATCAATAGTACGATTGAGGTTTTCAAAGTCGCTTCAAGCGCAATGGATATTATTTCATCGATGGAAGTAATTTAATCTACAAAGGAATAGTCCCGAGTTGCTGCAGGCTTACAACCCGGCACTTGGGGGCTACATTATTCAAATTGAGATTACATCAAATACACAAGTCTCATGTCGCTGCAAGCATGCACCATGAAGCTTTGGGGCTAATGCAAAGTCATTTTTACTGGCCTTATTGAAGACCTGACTCATCACATCATATTGAGCCAGCGCTTGGGGGCTACCAATCGCTCTTGTCAACAATTCAAGGTACACAAGTATTAATCCATTATATTGAAGGGTCCACTGCTCAGTTGGTAAAGCACAAAGCTCTTAACCTTGTGGACGTGGGTTCAAACCCCACGATGGAAGTTACATTATATAATGTTATTCTTAATGATTATATCTACAAAGTCCCTGCTCATTATTGCATAATAACCCGGCACTTGGGGGCTACATGATATGGAATATTTAGTTTCATAGTGATTGGGATGAACAATCCAGATTTCTTCGAGATTATACAATGCTATTTTCAATGAAGTATATACAAAGTCCCTGCTCATTATTGCATAATGACCCGGCACTTGGGGGCTACATATGTGGAATATTCAGTTTTGACTAGTGACTGAGATGAACAATCTGGATTTCTTCAAGATTGCAACGATTATATTCAAACAAGTCTTAAGATATCACTATGTTCTCCTCTTAAGACTTGGGGGCTACAGGTAATATGCATATAAAGGAGGAACATATTCAAATTCTCAGTTTTGGGTAAGTCCGGAAGATTAATTGTGTGACCCGACGTTGGCAAACAAATCATAGCCCGGCATCTATAAACAGTCATGACCCGGAATTATCAGTTTTTTATAAAACGGCAACGGTGGTAATCATAAACCGGTATCCCCAAACCGGTTGGATATCAATTGAATATTTGAAGATCAATATTTTTTTCAAGTCAGAGCATTGAAGGCCGAGTTAAATGGATTCTTTGTTTACAATATTTTTTCTACAAACAAGTTGATTATGAAGCTGGTCTGTTAACCCGGATTTTCTAGAAGAAGGAAAGGACAAGGACTCAAGGATGGTCAGAGGCCGATTTACAAGAAATTCTTAACCCGGAGCACAACCTGTCAGCTTCACTCTTGTGTTTATTTTGCAGCATAAGTTTACCATGGATAAATCCAAGCTAAACTTGGGGGCTAATGTCGGGGATATACCCCGCGGTATAAACCGGCCAGAATTATAACCCGGACGGACTTGGCGTTTTACTTAAGACGGTTTACACTTGGCAACTCACTGGTAACCCGGCTGGCGGATCACGGATGACAAGGCCCAAGGCCCAGAAGGCCGGTTCATATTATGGTGGGCCGGTTTATGAAGAAAGCACAAGGAATATTCTCTTACAAAGGAAGCAAGACTAGGACTCCTTTTAATAAAGCAATCCTAATCCTACTAGGACTCTACATGTAACCCGCCCCTTCAACATATATAAGGAGGGGCAGGGCTCCCCAAAGAGGGAGAGGTGAGAGGACAAGTTTAGAAAAGCCACAAGCAGACAAGTTTCTAGGGCTAGACACAAAGAGCCGGTTTACCGGCGACACCACGAGGATCATAATGAGACCTAGCCTCAAACAGCACGTAGGGTTATTACCGGATGATGTTTCCCGGGGCCCGAAGCTGTCTAAATCCGTGTCTTACATCGCGTCTCTCGATTCCTCTCAACCCCTCTCAAGCTACTACATAGATGCGCGGCCTCACCACTAAGTCTGTTAAACCGAACATCTGACGTGTTAATTCCACGACAGCGATCGTTAGCGATCTACTCCGTGTTATATGAGGGGATGATCTCCGCCCAGCCGCGTAAACTAAGCATCATAATACGGATATATGGACATGCAGCAGGGGCTAGTATTTAGCCCCACAAGTCAAGCTCCTATGGCTAAGTGAAAGCAATAAAGTCGTATAGTCCGATTGCCTAGTTCGCTCCGTGAACACCTCCTTTATGGACCAAGACGTTGGGTAAAGAGTGATAACGCGCAATACCGAACACCCCTGTAGCATCTACATGGGGGCTGAAGCCGACGACTGGAAACTTTCAGACATAATAAATAGCCGCACAGGTGGAAAAGTCGCTTGAAATATAAGGCGCAAAAATATATACATATCGGGTCATAAGCTTAGTCTTTACAATCCGAATAGAATTACTCAAAGTCCACGTCCTTTGAGCACTGGCCCTCTATAAGACGGGCTCCTTCTAGGACATCATCGTAGTATCTCTCCGGCCTCCGATGATCCTTGCCCTCGGGCGCCGGCGGTTGCCACTTCGGCGGCCTTCACCTTCGCCCAGTGCATCTTGATGCGGGCAAAGGCCATTCGTGCACCCTCTATACAGGCCGAACGCTTCACAGAGTCGACCCGTGGCCTCGCATCGACGAGCCGTTTCACCAATCCAAAGTAGCTACTCGGGATTGGCTCGACGAGCTAGAGCCGGATTATCAAGTCCTTCATGGCTGCACCCGCCATGTTGTGCAGCTCGACCAGCTGCTTTAACTGGTCGTTCAGAGGTACTAGATGTTCTAGTGCAAGGGATTGAGACCAGGACAACTTCTCCATGCTATTCCCCTCCTGGGCCCTGAAGAATTGGGCAGCGTCAGCGATGCTCTTTGGGAGGTCCTTAAACGTGCCTGGAGAACTCCAGAATCGCCTCAGCGAAAGATACTTATGACTTCCAAAGATACTCTACAGGAGAAAGGCCTTACCAGCCGCTATCTGCCGTGCCTGTTTGATCTCCTCGCGAGCGCTGCGCGACTCGATCTGCACCTCGTTGGCAGCATTGACAGCCTTGTTAGGTACGGATGCTTGATCCAAAGTCGTCTGCACCAGTTCCCCGTACTTGCGAATATCATTTTGCAGCTCTTGTTCGACTTCGGCCACCCGCGCCTCATGCTGTCGTCGGGAGGCATGTTCGGCCTCCAGCTCGGCAGCCTCTTTGTCAGTGGCTGCTTTGTTCATCACGGCCTCCTTCTTGGCATGTGCAAGAGTGCCTTTGAGGGTCTCAACCTCAGTTGCGCTAACTGTGACATAATCACACCGCATAATGAGTTCATACTCTTACAATCAAACACATCGTCTTTTGACATAATAATTCTTTGAAAGTCTGCATACCTTGTGTTTCATCAAACCGCTTGTTGACGCAGTCGAGCTCCTTGTCAGCTTGTTGAAGCTTCTGATTGAGCTTGGAAACCTCTCCGGCCTAGGCAGATGCCGCTACCAGGGAAGCCTGTTCAAATATATGGCACATTATGTTCTATTTGATGATACTATATGGATCCTCTGTCCGATTCTGAAAGTGCAACTATTCCTTGGTTGTTTTGGTAATTAATAACAACATATAGCTCATTAAACTAATATTATTTCAAGATAAATATTCCATGAAGTTCAACGGTTGGCATGGCATGGATTAGACATGTGGACCCCTCAAAAAGCTAAGGACAAAAATTGGCAAAAGCTCAAGACTCTACATTTTCATTTTAGGACCCAAGATCACATTGAGTCCATAGGAAAAGCCAATACTATTAAAAGGGGATGAGGTATTGCTTAATGGTCTACTTGCACAAAATGCTTAGTGCTAAGCTCCAAATCCCTCAACCAGTTTCTCATTTCCACATATGTCCCAAACCTAAAAGTCAAACTCGGCCCAACCGATTTGATCTACCCGCGCCACCGAGTTCACTTGACATAGCCACTGCCAAAACCCTAATCAGTTCGGTCTCAACGATAGGGATTTTGGTCTCACCAAAATGGGATTGTCAACTCTCTGTTTCCCCTTCATAACGTTTCAGTCTAACTAAGATGAGTGGATCGGTCCCACCGATTTGGTAATGCAAACTCTCCGGTTACCTTTTCTAATGTTTCGGTCTTACCGAAAGGAGCGATCGGTCTCACCGAGTTTGCCTGGCCAAGTCTCTGTTAGCCAATTACCAAAATCAGTCTCATCGAGTTTGTGTAATCGGTCAAACCGAGATGAGCTTTGCCCTAACCCTAATGCATCAATCTCACTGAGTTGATAGTATCGGTCCCACCGAGATCTCTAACGTTCACATTTTGAACTGCTTCTCTCGGACCGAGTTCTTCTATTCGGTCTAACCAAGTCTTGTCAAATGTGTGTAACGGCTAGATTTTGTGTGGAGGCTATATATACCCCTCCACCCCTTCTCCATCAGAGAGAAAGAGAGCCATCAGAATGTGCCTACACTTCCGCTATTCATTTTCTGAGAGAGAACCACCTGCTCATGTGTTGAAACCAAGATATTCCAATCCTACAATATCAATCTTGATCTCTAGCCTTCCCCAAGTTGCTTTCCACTCAAATCTTCTTTCCACCATATCCAAATCTGTGAGAGAGAGTTGAATGATGGGGAGACTATCACTTGAAGCACAAGAGCAAGGAGTTCATCTTCAACACACCATCTATTACCTTTTGGAGAGTGGTGTCTCCTAGATTGGTTAGGTCTCACTGGGGAGCCTCCGACAAGATTGTGGAGTTGAACCAAGGAGTTTGTAAGGGCAAGGAGATCACCTACTTTGTGAAGATCTACCCTAGTGAGGCAAGTACTTCGTGGGCGATGACCATGGTGGGATAGACAAGGTTGCTTTTTCGTGGACTGTCAGTGTCAAAACCGGCAGATCTCGGGTAGGGGGGCCAAGCTATGCATCTAAGGACCTCTGGTAACAGGAGACTGGGGACACGATGTTTACCCAGGTTCAGGCCCTCTCAATCGAGGTAATACCCTACTTCCTACTAGATTGGCCCTGATGAATGTGATTACGAGAGTTGATCTACCTCGAGATCGTAATGGCTAAACCCTAAAGCCTAGCCTATGAGGTTCTTATCATTCTGTCGTTAGCCTCTACAGACTAAACCCTCCGGCTTATATACACGCTGGAGGGGGCCTAGGATTACAAAGTTGACCTGGGGAGGAAGTCATAGCTATATCCGGACATCACGCATGCCTTTCTACATATATAGGAGTCCGGACCGAATACGAGGGAGAGTCTTCTGCGTCTATCTTGGTGGCCCATCAATACGGCCCAGCTTCATCGACCCGGACGCCTAAAGACCCTTGAATCTAGGACTCCCTCAGTAGCCCTCGGACTTGCCTTCAAGGACGAGATTGTGTCCGGCTTCATGTCTTCGGTCTTGCAAGGCGAGTCCTTCTGGATGATAGTTTGACTTCATTTAATATTGTATCCCATCGATTCCTCGCTGCCTTTGCCTTTGCCTCCACGTGTACAACAAATACGTACTGTCTGGGGATTTTTGTAATTACCTGTAACACCCCAGATGTAAAACTTCCTTATTGGCATATATATAATTACCATTTGGTCCTTATCCTTTCCTTGGGGTGTTCTTTTCCATTTATGCCTTGTCATCCCATTGCATTGTCATGTTTTCTTTCATTAAGCATTCATGCATTTGCTTCATCACCATCATTGCATCATGGTCATCATATGGCATTTCATATTGTCATTGTGCTTTTCTCATCATTGTTAGGTCTAGAGAGTTTTTCTTGCTCATGCTATGGTGGTTTGATGCAAGGTCATGCCCAATCCCTAAGCCCCTCCAACATTCACCACTTCTCTTCTCTCTTTTCCCTTTCTTTAAATTTTGCAAGTGGCATCTAGCCTGTTCCTTAAATGTACATATTCTCCCAATTTATAAGGCACCTTGTCCTAAGCCACTTTGCAAAACCTCACCTTATTTTGAAATGTTTTGGTCAGGTTCAAAAATGATAGAAGTTTGAATCCAATTCAAACTTGTTTTATTTTTCTACCTCTAAAAATGTCCAACCCATTTTTATAAAATAGGGCATGATTCCAGGAGCTAGGGAATATTTTTATTCCCCCCTAATTCCTTTTCTTTTAACCAAGGCTTTTCTTTTGTTTTTCTGCCTAAAAAAATAGAAAAGAAAAGCAGCAGCAGCATCAGTGCAGCACCAGCCGTAGCCCGCAGTCCAACTGGGCCTCCGCCACCAGGCCGGCCTAGCTAGCCAGCTTAGCAGCCCGCGCCAGCCAGCCCGCAGCGTCCCTCACTCCCTCTTTCACCCACGCACCCACGCGCCCTCCTCTGCGTCGCCTACACGTGGCTAGGCCGGGCCCGCGCGTCAGCGACCGAGGCCACACCCACACCCACCTTTTCGTCCTCCTCGCGTTCGTGCCAAGGGGACCGCGAGCCGAGCACGCCATCGTGCTTCTCCGTCGTTCTAGCCCCTTTTAACCCCTCTCTCCATGTCCATCCACTCCCTAGGGTTCACCTCTTCCTCTCCCCGCCGCCAGGTGAGCTCTAGGCCACCAGATCCGCCGCGCCACCACCGTCCTGAATGAATTTGAGATCACGGCCTCGTCGTCGGCATGCTCCCCGACCTCCTCTGCCTCGCCAACCTTGCTAGTCTTCTTCCTCTTCGTCGACTACGTCCTCTACGTCACACAGAATCAAACGCCTCTCCTGCGACTTCTTCTTCCTCGTCTTCAACTCCGGCCACCGCGGGTGTTCGATCATCCTCGCCGTCGACTCCGACCTCGTCCCGGCAATCCGAGCACATCATCGTGTTCGTGGTGAGCCTCTAGTCCTCCCCATGCACTTTTCCCCCTCGATTACGAGCTCTAGCTACTAGTTCATCGTGCGTCCGAACCTATCACTGTCGGACCTCGTCGCAGATGAGTGCTCCACCCCCTTAGCGCCGTTGCTCGCGTCCATCGTCTTTACCATGCTGTGGAGGTTCTGCTAGTTGCTTCCGCCGCTCCGATAGGGTGTGTTTAGGCCTCGCCGCAGTTCGTCGCCGCCGCTTCTGTTCGAGGTCGCCGGCGTCACTGTGGTGTGTGTTAGGTGCAGCCATCGTGTGTCGCGTGTGCGGGTTTCATCCAGGAACCATCGCGAGCCTCCGCCGTTCCATTTGGTCGCCGGAGCAGCCCCAACGGCTCGCCGTCGTCTCTGTTCGCCGGCGTCGAGTGGTCTGTCTGCTTGCTGTACTTTGTATATCAGGCGCAGCGCTCCTTCTTCGTCAAACGCACGCAGCCAGCCCAGCTGGTTCACACCCCGTTCAGTTATCTCGCAGACGCGGGTTCGAATTCCCGCAGGGCCAGTGGATTATGCCCAATTTTTGCATCGCGTCGCCCACTGACATCGAGGCCCCACCTGGCAGCCTCTCTGCGCACTCACACCCATCTCCCGCACCCACTCTGCCACCTCATCGCCTCATGGACCCACCCATCTATGACTCACTCTAGTCCAGGCTGGGTCGGCGATGTCTTTTTCCTTTTCTGTTTTTGTTTTATTTTGTTATTTCTCTTTGCATTTTTGAATTGCCATATCTTTTAAAATATGCATCTGTTCAAAATGTTTTATATATGAAAACTGCTGAGTTTTTAGTGTATATTAATTATATGCATTTTGCTGCCTTGTTAAAAACATTTAAAATGTTGTTTGAATATATTTTTACAAATAACATGTTCAAACTTGTTTAATTCATAACTAAATAACTGTAGCGCCAAATTTGACAAACTTTGTATGTATTTGGGGTGAAAAAATGTGTACATTAAGATGGTGTTGTTACTTTACATGTTCAACAAATCTAAAATATGGTTGTCACAGCCCTGTTCTATATTCATTTTTTATGTACATGGGAGTTCCTGGAATTGTTGTTTGTTCCTTCCGGTCCATTTAAAATGCTTGCATGATGTTGTTGTCCTTAGTTGCACCCCTTGCCATGCTAAGCAACTTTTAAAACTTGTTGGGTGCTTGGATAGTTTAACTATATAACTACATATGTGAATATGGTTGTTCCTGCACTCTTTGCATGTTGTGTTCCCTTTACATGCATTGTGTTCTTGCATAATGCCATGCCACATGTGCACTCATCATGTTCCTTTGAGATGCATCATATCATGTCCATGGACATATGCATCATGTCTTGCATCATGTGTTTGAGCATTGCATGGTGATTTATTGTTGTTCCGGTGTTTGTAGTGTTGTGTTGGTTAGAGCCCGGTAACGATTCGGAGTTCGAGGTTCCTGTCAATACTGAGTTTGAGGACCAAGGTTACGATCCCTCCACTGACTTAACATGCAAGATGACCATTCCCCAATATCACCTCTATCTTTGCCTTGCTAGTTGTCTCGCTCTTTAGCTATGCCTCGATGCCTATTCCTGTTTTGTCAGCCTCCTATGTTTCCATGAAACACTCTAACCGCCTTCCTAGGAAACTGTTGATTGGCTAAGTACGCTTTTGCTCAGCCCCTCTTATAACGTTGATAGTTGCAGGTGAAGTTTTGAAGATTGCTCCACGTTCGGACTTGTTTGGGATAACACAATATATATTATCTTAATTAAATTAATGCACATATATATTGGTAATGGGTGGAAGGCTTGGCCTTCTGCTTGGTGTTTTGTTCCACTCATGCCACCTTAGGACCCGATAAACCGGTGTTATGTTCCTTGATTTTGTGTTCCTAACACGGTTGGGATTTATGGGCCCCCCTTGATAATTCGCACTGCTTAAAGCTTTTCCGGCAAGACCCAACTTTGGTACTACATTTGCCTAACAACTAAAACTTGCATAGGGAGTTATAAACCCGAGTTCTTAATCAACAACCCAGGCCAGTGCTACTCATGAGTGTTGGTCCAAACTGGGGGTTCTGCAGGGCCGCCTTCGGGAAACCCGAGGTATCTGGTAATACATGTAGGATGGCCCATCCGGTCGTGGCCTGAGACCCGATACACGCAACTACTATCAGGGTGTCGGCACGCCGTGATGTCTTGCTGGATTAGTTTTACCTTTGTCGAAATATCTTGAGCATGGGATTCTGTGGATACTCGGGTCTTCCCAATTTGGAGTTGCGACTTCGCGGATCGTGAGCTTGTGATGGGCTAAGTTGGGACACCCCTGGAAGGTTATGAACTTTTGAAAGCCGTGCCCGTGGTTATGTGGCAGAGGGGAATTTGTTAATATGCGGTTGTAGATAACTTGACACCATATGAATACACTACCTGTGTGAGTAACCGTGATGGTCTCTTTCCGAAGGGCTTCGGGAAGTGAACACGGTGGGGTTATGCTTGCCCGTGAGTAGCTAGGATCACTTCTTCATCATCTTGGCGACCGTTGGCACATATTCTCCTCTCGCTCTGAACTCGTAAGCTAGTTGCTTAGTGCTACCTGCAAACACCTTATTACCTCTCCTCACCTAAAGGTTTTGTTAGTTTTGATACCCGGGAATGGGAATGCTGAGTCCTTGTGACTGACAGATTACAACACACACCGAATGCAGGTACAAGCGAGAACGATGCAGGAGATGGATCAGAACTGCACTAGGAGTTCGATGAAGAGCGTGGTCGTTTCTATGTTACGTATCCCGACGTTCAGTAGTGGTTCCTACTAGGGGCGATCAGGACTTGTGTTTGTGGTATCTTTTCTCATTTGGATTTCGTCTCAGGCCGCGACATTCAGTAGTGGTTCCTATTAAGAGCCTTGGATGGAAAATATGACACCATGTGCACATTGATCCAAATGACGCCCAATTACAAAGATCTCAAGCCAACGGAAGTCATTGGTAGAATTGTTGCTCATGAGATGTCACTTAAGGATAAAGAAGAGCTTCACCACAAGTCTAGTGGTGCTTACAAAGCTTCATGTGATGCTCCTACATCATCAAGTGAGAAACAAGTCTTCAATGAAGAATTGAACTTAATGGTGAAGAACTTCAACAAATTCTACAAGAATAGAAGCAAAGAGAGAAACTCGAAATCAAGGTCCTACAATGACAAAAGATCTTCTAGTCGTGATCAGAATAGCTTCAATTGTGGAAGACCCGGACACTACTCAAATGAGTGTATAGCTCCACACAAAAGAAGAGAAGACTCACCTAAAAGGATTAGTAGAAGAGAAGATTCACCACCAAGAGAGAGAAGAAGTAGAGATGATCTTTATGAACGAAGACCCTCTCGGAGAAGCAAGGATTCAGAAAGGTAGGACAAAGCATGAAAGAGCTATACAAGACGCAGACATCAAGCTCATGTTGGTGAATGGGTATCCGGTTTCGACTCCGATGAGCACTGCGAAAGAAACTACTACTCCGACTCCGAAGATACTCAAGATGAAGGTGTTGCCGGAATTGCTCTTGTGTCATCCAACTCCTACGAAATATTTGACTTACCAAATGAAGGAATTGGAAGATGCTTCATGGCTAAAGGCCCTAAGGTATCACACCCCGAATATCTTGATTTCAATAGTGATGAAGATGATTTGCTAGGAGATCATGATTTACTTGTTAGTAGCTATAGTGATGGTAAGGAGAAGATTGCTATTAATCATGCTAATCAAGATAAAAGGAATGACAATGGTAAGGAGAAGATGTAGCATGTAACTAAATAATTAAACACTCTCAAGTTAGCTAATGAAACTACCTTAGAGGATCAAGGAGAACTTTTGAGGACTCATGAGAAGCTACACTTTGAAAAGCTCAATCTAAAGCAAGAGCATGTGTTTTTAAAAGCAATCAATGATGATCTTCAAATGAAAAGTTTGTCTTACATGGCCAAGCGTTTACTCTTGTCTACCTACATGCCACAAGTAAAATATAGCAATAAGAACAAGAAAGATTCTTCCTCTATTAGTAACAATAATCATGATAAAACCAATGTTGTTGCTTCTAGTAGTTCTCTTTATTCCACTAATGATTCTTTTAACCAAGTTACACTTGAGCAACAAAATAGCTTATTGAAGGGAATTATAGAAAAAGGTGTTTATAAGAGCCTTGCCAGAAGTAAGAAATTCGAGGATATTGTACGCAAGCAAGGAAGGCACCGGAAGAATCAAGGTGTTGGTTTTGAACGAAAGTTCAATGCCAATGGAGTTGAGTGGGAAGAAGATCAATACCCCAAGACAAAGTTTGTTCCTCAATAAGATAAGTACGATCCTACTTCCTTCAAGGGGACACAAGCCAAAGACGATCTTCCACCACAAGACCACAAGCTAAAGGGCAAGGACAAGTTTCAAGAAGAGATTGATGCATTTGAAGAAGCTCCTAAGGCCTTGGTCAAGTGGGCTCCCAAGACTACATCAAGTTCTACTTCATCAAGTACATCTACAATTCCAAGGATTCCCATCAAGATGGTGTGGATCCCGAAGAAGAAGAACTAGAGTCTTCTTGAGGGTGACTCCGCCAACATACTTCACTCCTATTCATATTGGCAAGGACATGTGCAATCAACTTTCACATCTTGCACAAGTTCAAGGAGTCACCAACCCTCTTGTTGGTAGGACAAGGGACAAGGTAACCTAATGATTTCATGGACATCATCATGTGTGCAATTCACTCTATGTCCATGGATATCTTCGTATGTTCCTTGTGGGATTAACCCATGTAGTTATTGAAAGTGCAACTCACTCCAATGGATTGCTCCAAATGATCTACATCAACATTGAGCATCTACATCTTCAACACCTACATGAAGTCATCGTCGACAAAACCCTAGGTTAGTTCATCCCTCTTAGGGGGGATATCACATCTAGGGGGAGCTTTACTCTAAGAATTGAGCTAAAGCAACTCTAATGGTGTGAACAAAACAATGCTTTATGTAAAAGTGGTAACCCCACTTGAGCTTAAATGATGAGTATGACCTATGATCAAATGTTCTCATTTGACTCCTAAGTCAATATACTCTTATATAGATGATCTAGTCATCACCAATTGCTTGATAGATGCTAGAATGGTTGTGCATGCTTCGCCACATCTTTCATTTGCTATCTTATTGTGTGAGCATGTTGAGTACATATTTTTCTCATTCGAGGACATCCATTTGTTGCTATGACTGTTTGGCTTTCTTCTTTTGCCAAAAGGATGGACAAGAATGCCTAAGAACCCCCTCTAGCTATCTATGATTTTCTTGTCTCAAACTCTATTCATACTACATCACAAAGTTTGATCAAAGTCAAATTCGAACCACTCTGACTGAGGAGCACTTGGAGTCTCCGATTCGTCATGGACTTAAACTTCCAAAACCTCTTAGTGCATTTCGGTCTGATCGATCCTTTCCTTTCGGTCATACCGAGTTCATTAAGTTGATATAGGTTTTCAATCTCGGTGTAACCGATTAGCCAAGTTGTAGTAACTACTAGCAGTTTTGCATCTCGGTGCCACCGAGTAGTTCCATTCGGTCACACGGATAGGGTCTGGGTATGTATACCCACGGGCCAAAACTCGGAAACTTTTCCGAATCCTTTTGCCCGCGCCTATCCAGTTCTGCCGACTCGAGGTCTCCGGATCATCCTCTCGTCGCCCGCGACCTCCTGTCGCTGGTCTCCAATGCCGTTGTCGCCGTAGAGAACTCATCACCGAGTTAGGGTATGAGTTCAACCCTTTGTGTTTTCCTCAATCTGATTCTAAGCACAAAGTCAATGCCATGATTATTGCCACGTTTGAGATCATCCAGCCCCGCGAAAACTACATATAGATTAGTTTTGATTCAAAGTTTTAGGGTTAGGTTTCCACCGAACTCATCTTGAACCGACTGAATTGTAGAAATCAGTCTCACCAATTTGGCTTAGGCCATAGCACTTGTAATGTTTGTTTTGACCGAGACTTACAAATCGGTGTGACCGAGTTCAACTCTCAGTGAAACCCTAGCAATCTCAGAGTCACCGATTTGTGTCTCGGTCTGACCGATTTCACCAGTTTAGACTCTCAAAGTTGCTTCGGTGTCACTGAGTTTAACAAATCGGTAGCTCCGAAATGCTTTCTGTAGAAACCTAAAACTAAGTTTTTGACTCAATTGTTTTGAAAATCTCTGCACTTTGTGATGCTCATCCACTCTACCTCAACTATATTTATTCGCAGGGTCTGCTTGCAGTTTCAGAGATGTCTGAGGGAAGTGACAGTCAGAACAGGTCAGAGGAGCAGGCACATCTGAGTGAGGGCTCTAGTCCCTCCAACATCAGCTACTATGAGAGCAGCAGAAGCACTCCAAGCAATCTGCCAAAGGCTGTTACCAACACTACTGTAGGATGGTGCTAACGCGACACTACGATCAGAGACCCTTCGACGAAACTGTGTGTGATGTCATAATCGCAAACGATGGTGTAAAAGAACCATAAAAAAAGGTGCAAAATGTTTACGATGATGGATGCATGAAACACGGTTCAGATTTTTGTTGCGTGTGTGATGAAGGGCATACACTTTAGTTCAATTAATTGTTTGTGATGAGGAGGAACAAAAGAAACGGGCAGCCAGATGAAGGTGTGTACGATATACAGCATACGGTTCACCAGGATGAATTGTGTGTGATTAGGCAACATAATGGAAATGGTTAAACTGAACAAGATGTGTGTGATACGCGACAAACAGGTCCGTAATCAGAAATGTGTGCGAAGACCAATAATAACACAGACGGTTGCTGCTAATAAGCCATGTGAATTGCACTGTCTACAGTAGAATAACTGAAATGAACATCCAATTACATAAGTGACTACATAGATCATTCGCACACACCTCAATAAACAATTGCATGCATTCTAAAGTAGGAGAAACGATAGTCTAGCCATCTACTTCTTGTGATGCTCCCGTCACTGTTATGTGGCTCGGTCCCTCGTTTGGGTCTGGAAGAAGATAGTTTCTCATGTCAATGATCCTCCTGTACATCTCGTAGCTTCTGTACGCGTCCATTTCCGGGTACTTGACAAGTTGTTCATCCAGTCTCTCATGCCACACACTGCGCCATGCGTTTTTGTTCTTATTGTTCTCTTCCTTCATCTTCGTGTAGTAGGGGTCGATGATGGCCGAGGCGAGTGCAACCAGGGACTTCAGTTTGTTTTTGTCGCTGCCCCAGAACTCGTTGTGCTGCTGGGATGTTGACAAGATTCGGGCATTTCAAGTCCAAAACCTTGAGCCCTTTTGGATCATTGGTGGTGTCCACCGTAGCGAAACTGTAGTCGGAGCTGTTGATAAACCTGGAGAAACGCTCGCAAGGCCTTGTGGCAAGGTGGTAGTGGTAGACGAGGACGTCATGTCGCACGCACAACTGGGCGACGACAACCTTCTGATTTTGCCCGGCACGACCCAAGGTGTACTCGACGTCGAAGCCGACCACTCGGTACTTGTCCTCGACAAGGAACTGCTCCATAGTTTGGATGGAGCTCTCCACCAAGACCGGATCGTTCGTGTACACCACCGAGAGGGCCTTCCCCCTCACGTGGGTGTCTACTACGTGATGCGTGGTGAACTGCCCGCCGTTGTCGTCGTCGGTCGCTGGGAGCGCCATTGGAGCCACGGAGGGGGGGGGCATTGGAACTGTCGGATGTCCTCTCTATATGTGTCCTCGTGGGTGTGCTTATTGTGTCGTGTGAGATGAGAGATGAAGGTAAATGGCCGCAGGAATAAAAGGGGTTTAGGCGGCGTGGATTCTCGACGCGTCCGCATGGCAGTTTTTGCAGCGGGTAACCGCATCGTCGTGCCGCGCCGGGCGCAACCGCTTGCACACGAACGTGCGTGATCGTGCGCCGGCCCCAAACACCGACATCGCGCATGGAGGGGCGAGGGCAGAGCACCCGAAGGGACGCAGGAGCAGAGCGTGCCGCGGCCACCTGAACCGCAAGCAACCACACGCATAGAGCAGTTGAACACGCAGGAAATGGTCGCCTACTAGCCGGCCTACAGTTGCGTCGCTGCGTAGGGAGCGGCCGTGTGCTACCACCTCCATCTAGTCTATATAGTCCTCTTTATATTTTGTGCCATACTTTGCCCTCAAATTTAAGCAACAAAATGTTAATGCATGTTCTAAAAATTATATAATTGGAAACTATGTTCAAATACAGATCCAACTATATAATCTTTGGCGACATGCATTCGTATTTTATTAGTTAAATCATACTTATAAACCAGGATGGTGGTATAGTTGGTAATTAAATCGCAAACATTTTTTATTAACCGTATGTGTACGTGGCCTTTCGTCCTCCTCTCGCAAGTCTTATCACCCCGCTGTCGCAGACGGATTACAGCGCAAGCTTGCACAGCGTGCGGGGGCATTCTTTTGGCCAAACGGTGGCACCAATGAATAGTCGGTGAGCCCATTCCCGCTCAACCTCGCAGGTTCCCGCGCAAGCTTCCCGCCTGACTCGGTGAGATCCCCCAAAATCCCAATGCTTACCAGCCTACTATAAAAACCCTCACGGTCGGCGAGTCCCGCGTCGCATTTTCCCCTCCCTTCATGTAGCTTATCTCGTCTGCTTCTCCCACAATCTCCAATGGCACTGGTCTGTCATCGTCGCTCAGCCACTCCGCCATCATCAGAGGACAACTCCAGCTGGGAGGCTACACTGCGGCGGCGGCGCAATCCCCGGCGTGGTGTAGTGCGTGTGGCATCCCTGTTGGGTGTGCGTGGAACACCCACCACACGCTCCGCCGCCGCTACCCGTCGCAGCTTTTGCCGGCCGCCACACCCTCATCGAAAGCTAGGGCCATCGCCCGCTCTGCCGCCGGAGCCCGAAGGCGGAACGTGGCCGTCGTGGCCGCAACCCCAATGCCGGCCACTGTGGCCATCACCCGCTCCGCCACCGCGTGGCCCAAAGGCGGGAAGTGGTGGTCGTGGCCGCCACCCCGTCATCGGCCGCCGTGGCCACCTACCCACCGTCGACCGCCGGGGTCATCACCCGCACCGCCACCGCCGCCCGAAGGTGGTAAGCGGAGGCGGATGCCCGCACGTGCGTCAGCGACCTTGCGCGCTACACCGAGTTCCCGCGGGAGGAGGAAGAGCGCCTCGTCGAGCATGCAAAGAGCCTTACCGCCGCCATGGCCCGGCACACGCCGCCTGAGAGGCGAGGAATTGGGAGATCTATGAGGAGAACCACCTGAGGGGTCATTTCGAGCGGCAGAGGGCGTTCGAGGTGAGCGTCGCTGAAGCTACAACAGCGGTAGGCACCGTATTGCGGTTGGCCAACTCGTCGGTAGGCCTCCTCCTCCGCCTCTTACTGAGCGTGCTCGGCGGAGGAGAGGCAGCCGGAACTAGTACAAAGCCCCTCAGCAGTAATAGTAGTAGTATTTAGGGGCTATTTTGTTCAGTTCATCTGACTATAGATGTTGTGGAACTGTACAACGTACTTAAAATTAGCTAGTATATATAGTTAAACTAGCTATTTTAGTATGTGGTTGGCAACAATTGGGGAAAAAATTGATTGGTTCAGGTGTCAAGTTGAACTGTTTGTCTAAATTAAGAACGACTTCTTAATCTATGAATGAAATCTATGCTTAATTACTGAATTTTAGTTGGAAAAATTAGATACTGCTAGTGATTTGTAGCTTCATATTTTGACAAATCGCAGTGTTACAAGGATTGAGAAATCTTACAAAAAAAATTGTACGTGGTTGCACACGGGTCATCCAAACAACCGTTTGTGTTGAAGGGATGCACAAATCCTGCGCTGCTCTCGCTTTGCATACGGGTGTTCTATCTAAAACGTTTGCGATCAAGAGCTGCAGAAATCCTGCTCAGCACATTTTCTCTTGGCTTCCTGGAGAAGGTGTCGGTTTGCATACGGGTGTTCTAACTAAAACGTTCACGATGAGTGTTTTATATTTAAAAATCAAATTAAGCTGCGGCTTGGGCACCATTAAAGGAGAGGATGCTAGAAAGGCGGGCGGCCATGGAAGTCAAAGGGCTCGCTTCCCAGTGAGTGATACGTCTCCAATGTATCTACTTTTCCAAACACTTTTACCCTTGTTTTGGACTCTAACTTGCATGATTTGAATGGAACTAACCCGGACTGACGCTGTTTTCAGTAGAGTTTCCATGGTGTTGTTTTTGTGAAGAAATAAAAAGTTCTCGGAATGACCTAAAAATCTATGGAGAATTATTTTGGAAAATAAAAAAAAATACATGCAAGAAGATCTAGACCAGGGGGGCCACACACTGTCCATGAGGGTGGGGGCGCCCCCCCCCCCTAGGACACGCCCCCTAGCTCGTGGGCCCCCTGGTGCTCCACCGACGTATCCCCAGATACTATATATTTATTTTCGGGGAGAAAAAATCAGGGAGAAAAGAATTATCGCATTTTACGATACGGAGCCGCCGCCAAGCCCTAATCTCTCTCGGGAGGCTGGTTTGGAGTCCGTTCGGGGCTCTGGAGAGTGGAGATCGTCACCATCGTAATCATCAACCTTCCTCCATCACCAATTCCATGATGCTCTCCGCCGTGCGTGAGTAATTCCATCGTAGGCTTGCTGGATGGTGATGGGTTGGATGGGATCTATCATGTAATCGAGTCAGTTTTGTTAGGGTTTGATCCCTAGTATCCACTATGTTCTGAGATTGATGTTGCTATGACTTTGCTATGCTTAATGCTTGTCACTAGGGCCAGAGTGCCATGATTTCAGATCTAAACCTATTATATTTTCATGAATATATGTGTGTTCTTGATCCTATCTTGCAAGTCTATAGTCACCTACTATGTGTTATGATCGGGCAACCCCGAAGTGACAATAATCGGGACCACTCTCGGTGATGACCTTAGTTTGAGGAGTTCATGTATTCACTTTGTGTTAATGCTTTGGTCCAGTACTCTATTAAAAGGAGGTCTTAATATCCCTTAGTTTCCAATAGGACCCAGCTGCCACGAGAGGGTAGGACAAAAGATGTCATGCAAGTTCTTTTCCATAAGCACGTATGACTATATTTGGAATACATGCCTACATTGCATTGATGAAGCTAGTTCTGTGTCACCCTAGGTTATAACTTCTACATGATGAATTGCATCCGACATAATTTCCCATCATCGATCCAATGCCTACGAGCTTTTCACATATTGCTTGTTGCTTATTTACTTTCCCGTTGCTACTATTACAAAAACTACAAAAACACTATCGTTACTTTTATTGGCGCTACCACTACTATCATATTACTCTGCTACTAAACTATCTTTCTGCAGATACTAAGTTTCCAGGTGTGGTTGAATTGACAACTCAGCTGCTAATACTTAAGAGTATTCTTTGGATCCCCTTGTGTCGAATCAATAAATTTGGGTTGAATACTTTACCCTCAAAAACTACTGCGATCCCCTACACTTGTGGGTTATCAGTGAGCCTGCACAGCGTACAGCTCGCACGCTTCCCGATGAGCCTGCGCATTCAAGGATAGCCTGCACACCGAACGGCGCTCGCACGCCTCCCGTTCAGTCAAGGTCAAGCAGCTGTCCCCATGGCACCTACTACAGCCATTAAAACACGACACATGGCGTCACGTGAATGGTTATTAGAACGCACACGGTTTGAATTATACAAATGTTTGAGATATAAAAGTGACAGTTCTTTTTTTCAAAATGCCTTTGTTAGCTGTTATTATTCTAGTGCGCCTTCTCTCAAAATGGACATGAAAAATACCACAGCATGTCGGGTGCCATTCCATGATAGAATGCCAAGTTTCATGAATTTCAGACGAATTTTGGATTTACTAGAATTGAAAAATAAAGTACTCAAAGTCCTGCCGGCAATTAATGGTGCCCTGGTGTTTGAAATTCATTCCCATTTTTTGCATGTGACCTAAGCATGCACCCTAGGACACATATTTTATTTTCAACCAATTTATATGCGCTGGAGCATGTGCATGTAGTTCAAATTTGAATTTTGCACATAAATGCATTGGAAACTCAATTAATGCATAAAAATGTCCAAACGAACCCTGAAAAATCACAAAGATTGACACAACACTCCTGTTGTTCTATGTTGACACGAGAAAAAAATTGAAAGCAATAAGAGGCAATGGATATCGTTTCGTCCCCAAAGGTGGGACGTGTGGGACGTTCCCTACCGAAACCATCATGCTTGTTGTGAAAAGCTCTGGTTTGTGAGAAGCATATACCCAAACCTGCCCCAAATGGGAAAAAATTACCACGGCATGTTGATGC
The DNA here is from genome assembly GCA_902687465.1 of Secale cereale. NCBI lineage: Eukaryota > Viridiplantae > Streptophyta > Magnoliopsida > Poales > Poaceae > Secale > Secale cereale. The sequence goes on from LR738711.1 coordinate 142,230,882, forward strand.
CGCTCCATGATAGCATGCCAAGTTTCATGAATTTCATATGAGTTTTCAATTTACTAGCATTTAAAAACCAGGCATCTCAATGTTTTGTCGCAATCAACGGTGCCCTGGTCTTTGAAATTCATTCCCATTTCTTGTGTGGGACCTAAGCATGCACCCAAGGACACATATTTGATTTTTCAACCAATTTATATGCACTGGAGCATGTGCATGTAGTTCAAACTTGAATTATGCACATAAATGCATTGAAAACTCAGTTAATGCATAAAAATGTCCAAATGAACCTCAAAAAATCAAAAAAATTGACACAACACTCCTATTGTTCAATGTTGACACTAGAAATAAATTGAAAGCAATAAGAGGTAATGGATATCGTTTCGTCCCCAAAGGTGGGACGTTCCCTACCGAAACCAACATGATTGTTGTGAGAAGCTCTGGTTTGTGAGAAGCATATACCCAAACCTGCCCCAAATGGGACAAAAAGTTTACCACGGCATGCTGATGCTGCTCCATGATAGAATGCCAAGTTTCATGAATCTCAGTCGAGTTTTGGATTTACTAGAATTTTAAAATAAAGTATCTCAATGTTTTGACGGAAATCAACGGTGCGCTGGTGTTTGAAATTCATTCTCGTTTCTTGCATGGGACCTAAGCATGCACCCAAGGACACAGATTTGATTTTTCAACCAATTTATATGCACTGGAGCATGTGCATGTAGTTCAAATTTGAACCATGCACATAAATGCATTGAAAACTCAGTTAATGTAACCATGGAAATTCGAACCAAAACTTTTGACGTTCAAACTCATCATACACGGGTGAAGCTATGTGGATCGTTTGTGATGTTCACATATCATGCACCGTTCTGAATAAGGGACCGTGTCCGATGACACTTTGCGCTCCAGTTTTTTGGCTGAATCGATTCCAAATTTTCGGCTTCCACGGAAATATCTACCTCCTCGCCCCCTCCCCTGACCAAAAGCCACATTTCCCCTCTTTCCACCTTCCTTTCCAAGTTGAAACCTTCACTCCTTGCTTGCAGCGTCGCCTCCTCGTCAGTGACCCTCCTTCACGCTGCTCGGCCTCGTCTACCCAGGCAGGTAATCCACACCCGAAACCCCATCCTCCTCCTCCTTCCACATCCTACATGCCCCGACCGCCGGCGCGAGCGCGACACCTTCCACCCAGATCACCAACCCCTCCACCAAATAAGCACCGCCCTAAGCCATGGTGCATGCAGTATAGCCAGGATCTCAAGGAGCATTTGGCAGCGAAGAAGCAAATTGCGGCCGCATGCGCGAATGAGGTCGCGATGGCTGCCATTTGTGTCGACCCCCAGATCTTGGAGGAGCACCTTGCTATTTTCTAGCTACGCTGGTTAAGCATGCTCGGTTTACCCATTGCGTGTGCTGCTCCTTCCTTTCCTTTACAAATTCTAGTGAATTGTGTTATCTAATTTTACCATGCAATCTGTTGCTCTAGTGTATATGTTATATATGTCATGCAGTGTCGTGCTCACTTATTAACTGATTTGTTAATTAGTTGTCATCTTTAGTTAACTGTTTGGTTCAATTCTGCAAATGTGATGTTCAATTCTCCAGGCTGCAATTTTGTATTGCCTTCCATGTGAAAAATAAATCGAATTTATCTTTACAAAATACATGAGAAACGAATACAATTGCTATATTTCCAAGTTGTCAAGCATGGTTGGTTTGGTTATACATTGTGCAATGTGGTGCTCTGTTAACATTTGGTTCATTTGTGTTGTGGTGTTTAGTTAATTGTTTGGTTCAATTCTGCAATGTGATGTTCAATAGTTGTGGGTGCATTTGTTATTGTATACCATGTGAGGAATAAAATGAATTTGGTTGTAGTAAGTAAATGACAAACTAATACAATTGGCTATAGTTAACTGTTCGGTTAACTATCTGATCTTCTATTAGGAGTATGGTATATTGTGCAATGTGGTGCTCAGTTAATGTTTGGGTCATCTGTTGTGGTGTTTAGTTAATTGCTTGGAACCATTATAATATTTTGGTTTTACAATTTGGTCTTGCACATGTAGGTCCTGCTGTCAGAGGTTTTGACCCACTATTCGACCCTTTTTGCATATGGGGAAATGAGTTGTCCATGAATATCAACCAAATCAAGAACAAGATCTTTGTTTGCGCAATGAAGAAGACATCAGTTCACTACAAGATGGTACTGACTATTATACCTTGCCTTTCTTTTATTCCGTTGCCCCATTTCCAATATAGAGAAGATATTTATGCACATCCTTGTTTTCACGCCTTTCCAAAGCAGTTCACTGATGATTACCTATCAAACCACCTCTATGGTCAGGAGGCGAGGAAGGTTTTCATACAACACCCATGGTTCAATATTGAAGTGTTCCTGAAGAGGACGAAGGACGGACGGTCAATCATCCACAGGCACTGGCCTAAAGTTGCAAAGACCTTCAACATGAATGAAGGCTCAATATTCGCCTTCCGCTTCAGAAGTTTTCCAGATGAGATGCATCTGTCTATATACCGTCTATGATACTAATTTTGAAAGGTTCTACATGTTGCATGTGGAACTTGGTGCTGGTGCAGTTGTGTAATGGGGTAGCTGAGTGCGGAATCGATATCATGTTGTACTCTGATGTATTTCAGTTATGAAATTCTGCTTCCTTCATTTGTAAATGAAATATATTGTGTGCTAGATTAATAAATGGATTATTAATAATAGGGCAATTAGCCTGCTAATTGGGTTTTGATATTGCAAATGGTTATTGAAAAAATACTGTGGGTGATGACCTCAGGCAACGCACATAGTTTCTAGGAATAAACCGTGTTGGATCAATGAACAATCACACACGACTTTCTCTTGAATACTGTTTTCGTTAGGCCACCTTGCGCAAACGTTTACCACATAAAAATTGTGTGTGACGGACAATCTTTGACACACAGTTTCTTCTACGTACCGTGTGTGATATATTCAATAACGCAAACGATTTAACGAGAAAAATTGTGTGTGATGTACCTGTGAACGGAAAGGTTTTCCTTGGAGCGACTGTGTGGGATGTACATACGAATAGAAACATTTAGCGATGATTGACTATGTGGGATGTACTTGCGACCAGAAACAATTTCGCCGTATAATTCTATTTTTAGCTCTATTGTATGTATTTCTGTATTTGAGCGCTCGCCGCTCGCACACGACGTCATTTTGCCGAGCGTGTGTGCCAGGAGGGCATATCCTCGACGGTTTATGGGTCGTGTGGGAAGGACCCCCCTATCACCCACACTCACTTCGCGACGGTTCCAAATGTTGTCGCGGAAAGGGGTTAAAAATCGTTTGTTTAGGACCGACGCGTACCAGTGCAAGACAAGGAAGAAGAAAACTTCTCATAGTGAGGACGAAGATTTTGTGGCTGAAGAGGTCACTTCAAAGAAGAAGGCTGTCAACAAGGAATAATCTGCTAGAGTTGTCAAGCCTGGCCTGAACAAGAAGGCCCCAACCAAGTGAGCTCCAATGTCAAAAGTCAGAACATTCACTCAAGACACTATGGTGTTTACTCTTGAAACAAGATATGATGAGCTAGCAGGATCTAAGAAGAGAGCAAGGAAGACCACATCCTGAGTGGTTGGCAAGCCATCCATGAGAGATGATGATGATGCTGATGAGCCTATTGCACCTGCTGCAAAGACTCAGAAGCTGATTGGGGGTGCCATCAAAGCCATGGCTGCTCCATCTAAGCCCAAAGCTGCCCCCAAAGCTTCTGTACCCAAGAGGTCCACTAGAGATATTCCAGCAGCTGAGAAGAACAAGGCCCTACTGCCAGATGTTCTTGAGGAAGAGGAAGATCAAGATCAAGAATCCTCAGATGATGATGAGTCTATGATGCTCAGAAGACTCAAGCCAAAGATTCCAGATCATAATGATGCCCATCTTGTTGCTGAGAACATGAAACTGAGAAAGGATGCAGGTCTGAGAAGATGGAGACAGACTGATCCATATGCTACCAAGACAAAAACTGTTGTGGACTATAGGTTTCACACCAAGGAACAGTAGGATTTTTATGAGACAAGAAGCCCATTGTCTGTGACATGAAGTGGGTTGATTGGAAATACATCAACAAACATGCTAATTTCTTTCCAGGTGTTCATGAGAGCTTCAGGCAGAATGTAGTTGACAAGTTTGTGGGAAAGAAACTGACTAGATGGAATGATGATATGATCATGCAATTCTACTCCACTACTCATTTCTATCCAGATGGAAGAATTGTATGGATAACTGAAGGTACAAGGTACCAATCAACTGTTGCTGAATGGGCAAGTTTGATTAATGCCCCCAAGGAAAATGATAATGACACTCATGTGTATGCCAAGCCCAGATGGATCCTAACTCTATGGCAAATATGTACAAGCCAATTCCTGACAAAGAAGTGAAAACTCACAGGTTTGGCTCCATATATCATTTGTTGTCTGGATTGACCACAATCATAACTATACTTAGTCACACTCTGTTGCCCAAGTTAGGAGATCATAGAATGATCCGAGGTCACTCCATTAACTTGCTCCATATGTTTGATGTTCCCGAGAAGTTCAAAGTCATGAGCCTAATTGTGTGGACAATCAAGAGGACATCAGCTGACCAGAAAAGGTCTTGTGGATATGCCCCTCACATTCAGATGCTTATCAACTCCAAGGTGGAGAAAGGGACATATCTGCTTGACAAGAGGCATCTTTGTCTTAGGCTAGATTTTGAGGACAATGAAGTTGTCATGGATGCATCCCATCCCACTTCAGTTGGAGGCCAAGAGAAGATTGCTCAAGCAAAGGCAGCCAAGCAAGCAAGTGCTTCTGGAGCTCCTAAGACCAAGCAAGATGAACACAGTTATCTGCTTGAGGCCACTATGAGGATTGAGAAGAGTTTCGCCAACTTGACTCAGAATCAAGCGAGCCTTGAGAGGATCATTGAGACAAAGTTTTATGATCTAGATGTGAAGGTTACAGAGATCCAGGCTACTGTGGAGAAGCTCAGGGAAGATGCTGAGGCTAGAGTCACAACACATGCTTTTCAGAGAGTCCCAAGAGGACCAAGATCTTCAGTTGTACCAATTGATGAGTCCAAGTCTACACTTTCAGCTCCTGCAGCCACTGCTATAGTTGTTCCTCCAACTTCAACACCTCCAGCTCCACAGACTCCATCAGAAGTGTTTGCAGATACTCTCATCTCCACGCCATCTATGCACACCGGGGAGAAGACTTCTTCTGCAGCTCCTGGAGATCATGCCTAGAGTGCCACATAGCACTATGCATTTTTCAAGCTTTTTGGTAACTTGTTGCGAAAGGGGGAGAAAGTGTATAGATCATTAGGCTTCGAGAGAGAGTGTCTTGTTCTTTTTTTGTTGGTTTTTGCTTGCTACTTTGTTTGATCATTTGGTTATTGCTACAATTTGCTTATGTGTGTGTGATACTACTTGTGCTTGATCATATCATACTATGCGTAATGTGCTTATCTGATTGTTTCTGATCATTCACTTGTTATTTTGGTGATGAGTGCTTATTGCTTAAATCTTATCATTTTGAGTGCTCCACCAAGATGTATGTGACATGGAAGATTAACCCATGATCCTAATCAATTGTGCATTTGCATTCAAAATTCAAATCTTAAATAATGCACAAATTTAGGGGAAGCTCTTTCTTATCACATACCTCAAAAAGCGACGATATATTGCATTCTTATTATCTTTTGTCAGAGCTTTGATCTATATATTGTCATCAATTATCAAAAAGGGGGGATTGAAAGTGCAACTATTCCCCGGGTGGTTTTGGTAATTAATAACAACATATAGCTCATTGAACTAATACTTGATACGTCTCCAACGTATCAATAATTTTTGATTGTACCATGCTATTATAGTATCCATCTAGGATGTTTTATATGCTACTTTATAGTGCTAGTTTCTGTTTTTTCCTTGTTTTTGAGTATCGCAGAAAAGGAATACCAAATGAAGTCCAATTGACCTGAAATTGCACGGAGGTTGTTTTTGGACCAGAAGAAGCCCACGGAGTACCGGAGATGGACCAAAAGAGTCCCGAGGCCACCGCAAGGGTGGGGGCGCGCCCTATCCCCCTGGGCGCGCCCCCCTATCTCGTGGCTACCTCGGGGACCCCCTTGACTTGTTCCTGACGCCAACACCTCTTATATATACCCAAACATCCAGAACATAACCTAGATCGGGAGTTCCATCGCCACAAGCCTCCGTAGCCACCAAAAAACCAATCGGGACCCTATTCTGGCACCCTGTCGGAGGGGGATCCCTCACTGGTGGCCATCTTCATCATCCCGGCACTCTCCATGACGAGGGAGTAGTTCCCTCGGGGCGGAGGGTATGTACCAGTAGCTATGTGTTTGATCTCTCTCTCTCTCTCTCTCTCGTGTTCTTGAGATGGCACGGTCTTGATGTATCACGAGCTTTGCTATTATAGTTGGATATTATGATGCTTCTCCCCCTCTATCTTCTTGTAATGGATTGAGTTTTCCCTTTGGAGTTATCTTATCGGATTGAGTCTTTAAGGATTTGAGAACACTTGATGTATGTCTTGCGTGGGATACCTGTGGTGACAATGGGGTATTCTATTGATTCACTTGATGTATGTTTTGGTGATCAACTTGCGGGTTTCGTGACCTTGGGAATCTATGCATAGGGGTTGGCACACATTTTCGCCTTGACTTTTTGGTAGAAACTTTGGGGCACTCTTTGAAGTTCTTTGCGTTGGTTGAATAGATGATTCTGAGATTGTGTGATGCATATCATATAATCATGCCCATGGATACTTGAGGTGAAAATGCAGTATCTAGGTGACATTAGGGTTTTGGTTGATGTGTGTCTTAAGGTGTTATTCTTGTACGAACTCTAGGATAGATCGAACGGAAAGAATAGCTTCGTGTTATTTTACTACGGACTCTTGAATAGATCGATCAGGAAGAATAACTTGGAGGTGGTTTCGTACCCTACAATAATATATTGGTTTGTTCTCCGCTATTAGTGACTTTGGAGTGACTCTTTGTTGCATGTTGAGGGATTGTTATATGATCTAATTATGTTATCCTTGTTGAGAGAACTTGCACTAGTGAAAGTATTAACCCTAGGCCTTGGTTCAAAGCCTTGCAATACCGTTTGTGCTCACTTTTATCATTAGTTACCTTGCTGTTTTTATATTTTCATATTACAAAAACCTATATCTACCATCCATATTGCACTTGTATCACCATCTCTTCGCCGAACTAGTGCACCTATACAATTTACCATTGTATTGGGTGTGTTGGGGACACAAGAGACTCTTTGTTATTTGGTTGCAGGTTTGTTTGAGAGGGACCATCTTCATCCTACGCCTCCCACGGATTGATAAACCTTAGGTCATCCACTTGAGGGAAATTTGCTACTATCCTACAAACCTCTGCACTTGGAGGCCCAACAATGTCTACAAGAAGAAGGTTGCATAGTAGACATCAAGCAATTTCTGGCGCCGTTGCCAGGGAGGTGAGTGCTTCAAGGTATATCTTTTGATCTTGCAATCGAATCTTTTAGTTTCTTGTTTTATCACTAGTTTATTTTATAAAATAAAACTACAAAAAAATGTAATTGAGGTTGCCTCATATTCTTCATCTTTTTATATCTTTCGTGAAAATGATGGGAAGGAAAATTATGCTCAAGTACTAGAAGAAGAATTACATAGAATGCTTGGCATAAAATATGTGAATGATGAGCATGATTGCAATGTTGTTAGTATGAATTCTTTGAATACCCATGATGCTAATGACATGCAAAGCCACAAGCTTGGGGGTGATATGTTTGATGAAGATGATATGTTTAGTCCCCCAAGTTTTGATGAGCAAATTTATTATCATGAAAGCATGCCTCCTATTTATGATGATTATTGTGATGGCACGTATGCTATAAAGAATAAACATAACTATGAAACTTGTCATCATGATTTTAATTTTTAATTGGATTATGCTTCACATGATAGTTATTTTGTTGAATTTGCTCCTCCCACTACTATGAATGAGAAGAATTTTGCTTATGATGGGAGTAGTAAAATTTCTATGCTTATGGATGATGAAAAGAATGCTTTATGTGATGTTTATATTGTTGAATTCATTCATGATGCTACTGAAAATTATTATGAGAGAGGAACATATGTTTCTACCTATTGCAATAATATCAAGTTTCCTCTCTATATGTTGAAAGTTTTGAAGCTATGCTTGTTTTCCCTTCCTATGCTAGTTGATTCTCATTCCCATAAGTTGTTTGCTCACAAAATCCCTATGCATAGCAAGTGGGTTAGACTTAAATGTGCTAGTTATATTCTTCATGATGCTCTCTTTATGTTTCAATTCTTATCTTTTATGTGAGCATCATTGAAATCATTATGCCTAGGTAAAAGGCATTACAGAAAATCGCTTCTTGGGAGACAACCCAATATTTACCCCTACTGTTTTTGTGTGTTCACATGATTAAGCTACTGTAGTATTCATGTTTAATAGCTTTTGTTTCAATAAAGTGCCAAGTGAGACCTTTGGGATGATTTGGAAGATAGTAGATTGGTTTTGCTGAAAAACAGAAAATTATGCGCCCAGTGTCGGTGTACAAAAGTAGGGGCTCTCCTTTGTACCCCTTACTTGTGCATGGGTAGACAGAGCCATGCTTGTGGCCACGCCTAACAGGGCAGAGGAGGGAAACTGAAGCACCAACATTACCAGAGCAGCGCCAAGACAGTGGCGCAAGAAGGCCAAGCAACAAGATAGGCTTCCCCCGATAAGACCCTTGCCGGGGCGGCCTGCACGACCCCGGCAAGGACCCTTGCCGGGGCAACTCACCCAATGCCTCCATTGCAGCCACCCTCGAGCCTAGGAGCTCCAACACCATCAACAACGTTGGAACAAAGGCTCGGGAAGTGCCTGTGTGATGGCATGCAGATCTTTGTGAAGACAAAGGGGCTACAAAACCTAGATGAGAACCAGAAGACAAGATGACCGCAAGGCTCCTTGCCAAGGATGCCCACGAGGCCCCGGCAAGGCTTCTAGCCGAAGATACCCTCGAAGCCCCGGCAAGCCTCTTGACGAGGGTGCTCACAAAGGCCCCGGCAAGACCCTTGCCGGGAACAGACGCAAGACCACAGCAAGCCCATGCCGCCCCATCAACGCCCCAGCTCGGCGGCCGACCCACTAGCCCAGACAAGTACCCACGTGGCAGTATGTGGTTCCTGATCAAGTTAGACAAGCACCTGCGTGGTGGCATGCAGACCTTCGTGAAGACCCTACCACCATGCCATCTCAGCTGCGTGCCAACCTACATGGCGTTGCATGCCTCGTTGGCCTGGACGCGCGTCGCAACCAGACGGAGCAGCGGCGGACGGGACGGGCCTCATTGCCGTCCCCGATAAAGCAAGTGGACACCTAAGTAGCGCATTTAATGCATCTTGTCCTGTAATGGCAAGAGATAAGCTTGTGCACTGTATACCTTTCCACCTCCTGTGTGCCACTGTGGCGACCCCTTTTGACTATAGAAGGAGGCCCGAGGCATACTGGAGAAGGATTCAGATCTTTTGGACTAGGCACGCACCGTTGCTAGTTCAAGAACTCAAGAACACTCAAATACAAACTAAAGTGTGACTAGGGTATTACGCATCTTCGCGGCCCAAACCTGGGTAAACGATCCTTGTGCTAACTCCTAGACCCTCTCTTTGCACAACCCCGCGCCCGTCAACCGTAGAAGGGATTCCAGTAATCCCATAGGTGTCGACCCCGACATCTTTGGCGCGCCAGGTAGGGGGTGCAGTTGTGAAAATCCGTTCTAGCAGTTAGTTTAGCAATTCTTCGTTGCCATGGCTCCCAAGAAGAAGACGATCACGGCGATCGGCTCATCTGGAGCCGAACGGCCAGTGCCGGTGCGGGCGGGCGACGAGGTGGTCGTGGATGGAAGCCGAGGCGCGGCCCGCGAACACCCACGTCGCTCCAGCAGCCGAAGCATGGCAAGCAGCGTCGTTCGTACACAAGACGACAAGCCGCACGCCGCCAAGTCCAAAGTCGAAGCCGGGCCCCCCGCAGGCGGCGCGGGGCCCTCCAAGAGCGGCGTCGTGCCACGTACGGGCCGCACGGCCACTTCCAAGATGCCCACGCCGGCGCCCACAACGCGCTCCTCCCAGGTCGTGCGTGATGAGCAGCGTCGCCAAGCTGGTGACCCCGGGCGTGATACGTCCAAAACGTATCTATAATATCTGCTTGCTCCATGCCTCTTTTGGGTGGTATTGCTATGATATTTATACACTTCCATACACTTTTGATCATATTTGGACTAACCTATTAACTCAGTGCACCCCAGTGCCAGTTTCTGTTTTCGGCTGTTTTTGTATTTCAGGTTTTCACGTTACGAGAACTGCCAGGAAAAATCCAGAAAAATTATATAAAAAATCAGCGTTCCAGAACCTACCGTGCGCCCGAAGGACAGCCGGGGGGGCCACCAGGGCTCCAGGCGCCCTGGCGGCGCCCCCCCCC
>LR738711.1:142241451-142277752 GCA_902687465.1 Secale cereale
CCTGGGTCGCGTCGGGGGGGTGCCTGGGCCCCCCGAGGCTCCTCCGATGCCCCCCTTTGGCATATATTTAAAGCGTCTCCTGAAACCCTCGAAACGGGAACTCTTTTCGCCATCCCATCTCTGTTCCGCCGCCGCCGCCGCTTCCAAGATCGGGAGCACCAGGAGAACTCTTCCCGGCACCCTGCCGGAGGGGAGGATCACCACCGAGAGCTTCTCCACCACCATGGACGCCTCCCGGATGAGTTGTGAGTAGTCTCCCTTGGACCATGAGTCCATGACCAGTAGCTATGTGATGTTCTCCTCCCGTTCTTTTGCTTCACTAATTAGTCCTCGTGAGCTGCCCTACATGATCGAGGCACATATGTAATCCTTATGCTGTTGCTATGATGAGTTTGTTGGGATCCGATGGATTATGAGATTATGTTCAGATTGTGTTTGAGTAATATATTTGATTCACCTCTTTTATATTTATGTTCGTAAGTAATTCTTGCATGTTCTCCGTTGTTATTTATTGCTTTGGCCAAGTAGTAGGTAGTGACTCCAAGAGGGAACGTTATGCTTGATTGTGGGTTCATGCCCCTCGATGACTAGCTTGAGTGACAGAAACATGAGTCTAGGGGATGTGCTGTTGCCACAAGGGGGAAAACAATGGTGCTTGTGCCCGCGGGTGCAAGGATTGTTTACTTTACGCAAAGTTCTTTTAATGCAGTTGTCTGTTGCATTGAGTTTACACTATGGGTGGGACTCGCAACTTAATACCAGCGAGATGTTCTGGATAGATATCTCAAGGTGGATGATTAGTAGTAGATATTGATGGATTTCGGTCTACTTACTTTGTCGTACCGCCCATGCTTTGAACCTCAACCTTTCTTGCAATGTAGTCAGCATTGGTTTGCGCACATGGTCCTGTCAATTGCCCAGCTGTAATTCGTTTACCTCACATAGCTGTTTTATCGTCTTTTGGGAGAGAGACATCACTAGTGAACATCATGAGACTCCGGTCCATATCACCATCATTGATCACATCCGCTATTTACTTTTCGGCTATTTACTTACTATTGCAATTATACCTTTCACTATTATCACTTGCGTTTGATCCTTTGTAAACTACAAGGCTGGAGGGATTGACAACCTCTCTGTACTCCTTGGGAGCAAAGTTATTTGTATCTGTGTGCAGGTCCACGTTAATTGCTAATATCCGGTGCCGTTAGCAGTTGACACCTTCTTGTTGAAACTGGGAGTCTCTGGGAAATCGATCCTTGGTATTACCAAGGGAAAACTTCTGCTACACTGCATCTCAAACCTTCCACTTGGGGTAACCAACGAGGGGTGAGAAGCCACCTAGCAAAGCAATTTCTGGCGCCGTTGCCGGGGACTCCACTCTTCAGGATAGGGGAGTTGCACGCTATCTTTTACCTTTGCTTTTAGTCTTGTTAGTTTACTTTTCAGTTTTGCTTTAGTATCTTTTATCGAAAATCACAAAAATAGTTATCTTGCTTGCTTGCTACTATGGGTTCCACAAAAAACACTAGATGGGAGGAGTACACCCCTTCTTCCATTACACCAATCACCACTGTCGGGATCTACAAAAGTAATAAACCTTGTGATTATGTTAGTCTTGACGGAGGGTTATGCCCATGGCATGGTCTTCCCGGAAAAGAGTATGAGCCTCAGTTTAAAATTGCTCCTAAGCTTCCCCAAACTTGGGAAGACGTTCAAACTCTTATAATAGAGAGCGATTCAAACAAAGAGGACGACACTACAATTCTGCCCAATAATGATAAAATTGATTTTGATAATTGTAGTATTTCCGAAGTTGTCACCTTTCTGCAAGGAATGGCCAAAGATCCCCACACTAGCACGCTTAATCTTGCCTTCACAGAGCATGTCACTAATGCTCTCATCAAAGCTAGGGAGGAGAAACTTAGAGTAGAAGCCTCCATACCTAGAAAGCTAGAAGATGGTTGGGATCCTATGATTAAAATTAAGATAAACAACTTCTCATGCTATGCTTTATGTGATATTGTAGCTAGTACTTCCATTATGCCCAAAAGACTATATGATATGCTTAAATTGAAACCTTTTGATTCTTGTTCTTTTGGTGTTCGTCTCATTGATTCTTCCATAAAGAAACCTTTGGGGAGGATCGACGATGTTCTTATCGTTGTCAATGATAATTATGTTCCCGTTGATTTTACTATTATGGATATTGAATGTGATCCTTCTTGTCCAATTATTTTGGGACGTCCCTTTTTACGCACCGTTGGTGCTATCATTGACATGAAAGAGGGTAATATAAAATTTCAGTTTCCTCTCAAGAAAGGGATGGAACACTTCCCTCGAAAGAAGATCAAGTTACCTTTTGAGTCCGTTGTACGGGCTAGCTATTCTTTTACTCTTGATAAAACTTGATCTCTATGCATTATGCCTAGCTTAAAGGCATAAAAGAAAGCGCTTTTGGGAGGCAGCCCAATGAATAAATTTATTTTGCTTTTGTTGTGTCTTGATGTTGTTTACTACTGTAGCATCATCATTGTATCTTTGCTTTTCATATTTGTGCCAAGTATAGCCTCTGATTGCTATAAAGTTCAAAAGTTGTGAGGTGCTGTCCAGGAAACAGATTCTGTCCTTGGATAGAAAAATTCGTATAAAATAACCAGATCATCTTTTTGGTCTGAATTTTTTTGACAGCGTTCTCTATATAATTGTCTTTCGTGCATCTGTTCTGAGTTTTTTTATTTGAGTTGCAGAAGTGCCCCAAACAAATCAATTACTACCTGCTGTTCTGTTTTTCACAGATTCTGTCCTGTTTTGCTTTTCCTTCATTTTGCAAACCAAGAGCTTGCTTTTTCTTTGCAAAAACCTTTTGGCAATCTTGAGAAACAGTATACCTTCAAGAATATCTTTATTTCCAGCAAGGTATAATTATTTTATTATGGGTACTAACCTCGCTAATCAGATTATGATGAGTTATGTATGAAGGGAGTTTTCAAGTGTGCGAGGGAAGATGATAAAAGAGATTCAGGAGTGTCAAGCGCTCAAGCTTGGGGATGCCCCCATGCACCCCCAAGAAATATTCAAGGAGACTCAAGCGTCTAAGCTTGGGGATGCCCCCGTGCATCCCCTTCTCCATCAACATTATCAGTTCGTCTTTCGTTCCACTATATTTTAATCACTTCATGTGTTATGTGCTATGCTTGGAGTGTCTTGCTTTTAGTTTTCTTTAGTTTTTCATAACGAGTCGGAACTCAGCGTTCTTTATGTGGGAGAGAAACACGCTCCACTTCTACCTAGAACATAACATAGAATTTTCATGTCTATCTTTGCTGTGTGTGTTCTTCGTCTTTTAATAGCTACTATCATGCTCTGCTCTTAGTATTCATGCTTATCTTTTTAAAGAGCTTGTGTTTAGTTGGTTGCTTGAACCCTCTTTAATTATCATGCTTATCTTATTAAGAGAGTTTGCTTCCGTTGCATCGGTTAATATGTCTATGATAAAGATGCTACGTGCATAATGGCGCTTAGTAGTTCAGGTTTTCTTATGGTTAGTCTCAAATAGCTGGAGGGTTCCCAGTGTGTTATTGGAGCACCAACATGATTTGTTTGCCAATGATGTGGTATGGTTTAGTAATATCTTCCCTCAAGAATTTATTTTGATTGACTTGGCGTATGCTCACGCATATTTAAGACTGTAAAGAAAGTCTGTCAAGCCTTGATGATCTTTTATTTCTGAGTAGCGATATAACTTCCATGCCTGATTCAATGTTGCTTTGTCGCTCTGCATGATTATGACCATCATTGCTCTCTTAGTTGGTCCCTCCCAGTCTTTTGCTAACCTCCACCTGTACTAAGCGGACTGACTGCTTGTGCATCCACATCCTTTTAAACCAGTTGTGCCATATGAGTCCACCATACCTACCTATATGTGGTATTTCACCGCCACTCCAAGTAAATTTACATGTGCTACCTTTAAAACCTTCAGTTGTAATATATAGCTCATGGGAAAGTAGCTTAAAAACTATTGTGGTAAAGAATATGTTTCTTATGTATCTTATTTTCTTATAAGTTGCTTGCTGAGCGGTAACCATGTTTCTGGGGACGCCATCAACTGTTACACTTTTGTTGAATATCATGTGAGTTGCTATGCATGCTCGTCTTGTCTAAAGTAAGGGTGATTTGCCATGAGTTGAATGGTTTGAGTATGCATATTGTTAGAGAAGAACATTGGGCCGCCAACCAAAGTCATGTATCATGGTGGAAGTTTTAGCTTGGACATTAATCCTCAATCTCTTATGATAATATGCTTAAGCATTAAAGAGGAGTCCATTATCTATTTTCTATGTTGTCCCGGTATGGATGTCCTCAAGTTGAGATCTATCAAAAACGAGAAATCAAATGCGATCTATCTCCTTGGACCTTTGTACAGGTGACATAGAGGTACCCCTTTGTGACACTTGGTTGAAACATATGTAATGCAATGACAATCCATGGAAATCCGAGCTAATTAGGACAAGGTGCGAGCACTATTGGTATTCGATGCATGAGGCTTGCAACTTATAGGATGTCTTATGCATAACACATATGAAGTACTACTACCGTTGACAAAATTGTTTCTATGTTTTCAAAATAAAAAGCTCTAGCACATGAGTAATCCCTGCTTCCCTCTGCGAAGGGCCATTCTTTTACTTTTATGTTGAGTCTCCACCTTCTTTCTTAAAAGCACCAACTACTGAGAGCATGATTGTCATTCTGAGTGTAATGTGCATTGTCCCAAAGTAGCATTGTCTTTTGCATGATTGTGATATCGTTTATTTTGAAATCATTGTATCTAGTCATCACTTAAACCTTGAAGGTGCCCCTGCATTTATGTTTTGCTTCACTAAAGGGGGCAAGCTAGATATCACTTTATCATATTTGCACATCATATTCATTGCAAATCTATTTGATGTTTCAGTATCATATTGTAAAACTTTCAGTCCTTTGTGATTTTCTCATGAGGCAACTTAATTACTACAGATTCATTGTCTCAGTAAGCTTTTGTCATATGACTATGAAAAAGTCCTATATGGTTAATAGCATGTCACCACAGAAATTATTCTTGTTATCATTTACCTACTCGAGGACGAGCAGGAATTAAGCTTGGGGATGTTGATACGTCCAAAACGTATCTATAATTTCTGCTTGCTCCATGCCTCTTTTGGGTGGTATTGCTATGATATTTATACACTTCCATACATTTTTGATCATATTTGGACTAACCTATTAACTCAGTGCACCCCAGTGCCAGTTTCTGTTTTCGGCTGTTTTTGTATTTCAGGTTTTCACGTTACGAGAACTGCCAGGAAAAATCCAGAAAAAATATATAAAAAATCAGCGTTCCAGAACCTACCGTGCGCCCGAAGGACAGCCGGGGAGGGGCCACCAGGGCTCCAGGCGCCCTGGCGGTGCCCCCCCCTGGGCCGCGCCGGGGGGGCGCCTGGGCCCCCCGAGGCTCCTCCGATGCCCCCCTTTGGCATATATTTAAAGCGTCTCCCGAAACCCTCGAAACGGGAACTCTTTTCGCGATCCCATCTCTGTTCCGCCGCCACCGCCGCTTCCAAGATCGGGAGCACCAGGAGAACTCTTCCCGGCACCCTGCCGGAGGGGAGGATCACCACCGGGAGCTTCTCCACCACCATGGACGCCTCCCGGATGAGTTGTGAGTAGTCTCCCTTGGACCATGAGTCCATGACCACTAGCTATGTGATGTTCTCCTCCCGTTCTTGTGCTTCACTAATTAGTCCTTGTGAGCTGCCCTACATGATCGAGGCACATATGTAATCCTTATGCTGTTGCTATGATGAGTTTGTTGGGATCCGATGGATTATGAGATTATGTTCAGATTGTGTTTGAGTAATATATTTGATTCACCTCTTTTATATTTATGTTCGTAAGTAATTCTTGCATGTTCTCCGTTGTTATTTATTGCTTTGGCCAAGTAGTAGGTAGTGACTCCAAGAGGGAACGTTATGCTTGATTGTGGGTTCATGCCCCTCGATGACTAGCTTGAGTGACAGAAACATGAGTCTAGGGGATGTGATGTTGCCACAAGGGGGAAAACAACGGTGCTTGTGCCCGCGGGTGCAAGGATTGTTTACTTTACGCAAAGTTCTTTTAATGCAGTTGTCTGTTGCATTGAGTTTACACTATGGGTGGGACTCGCAACTTAATACCAGCGAGATGTTCTGGATAGATATCTCAAGGTGGATGATTAGTAGTAGATATTGATGGATTTCGGTCTACTTACTTTGGCGTACCGCCCATGCTTTGAACCTCAACCTTTCTTGCAATGTAGTCAGCATTGGTTTGCGCACATGGTCCTGTCAATTGCCCAGCTGTAATTCGTTTACCTCACATAGCTGTTTTATCGTCTTTTGGGAGAGAGACATCACTAGTGAACATCATGAGACTCCGGTCCATATCACCATCATTGATCACATCCGCTATTAACTTTTCGGCTATTTACTTACTATTGCAATTATACCTATCACTATTATCACTTGCGTTTGATCCTTTGTAAACTACAAGGCCGGAGGGATTGACAACCTCTCTGTACTCATTGGGAGCAAAGTTATGTGTATCTATGTGCAGGTCCACATTGATTCCAAATATCCGGTGCCGTTAGCAGTTGACACCTTCTTGTTGAAACTGGGAGTCTCTGGGAAATCGATCCTTGGTATTACCAAGGGAAAACTTCTGCTACACTGCATCTCAAACCTTCCACTTGGGGTAACCAACGAGGGGTGAGAAACCACCTAGTAGGGCGCCACCGTAGAAAGAGCCATGCGCATCATTCGCGGGACGTAGAAGATCAACATGCTCTCCAAGGTGCTGGCGAAAACGACGTGCAACTGCAGGGCCATGATAGAGCTCCTTCTAACGTGGTTAGAAGTCGGACCGCATCATGGTCCACGCAGCTTTCGCCGCCGCCACACCGGCAAAGGCCTTAGCGCGCTGTTGCTCCTCGACTTTCCTCCTGCAGCGGAGAAGCTCGACCATTGGAGAGCCACCATCCGGAGCCTCGTCGGCATCACCAACAAAGACGAGCTGCGACCAGTGGGACCCTCCGGCCGACGCTTTGTCGAGCCACCGCACGCAAGTGGTGGAAGGACCGGAGGCGCTGCAGCCACAGTGCATTCTCCTCCTCCTCGCCAGTTACCGTGGGAACCGGTCCATCGGGACGACGCTTGTGATAACATTTCCATAGCGTCGTCCCACCCGCGGACCCACCGCGATCAACGCCAAGTTCTTCGGGAGCGAGCCCATGAAGATGCTCCAACTACCATCGAGTGCAGGCGCAAAGCACGCCATCAGTCAGATAGGTGGGCAGGGCCCACTACGAACCACCCAGCACCAGGAGGCCCTAGAGGCTTACCTTACGAGGTAGTTTGTCTAGCCTTTACCCGTGAGCTACGGTAGTTCCAGTGGCCCACTCACCGCACATTCAAGCCTGACGTCGGTGAGAAGTACAATGGCAAGACTCACCTGTCAGAGTTCCTCAGCATCTACACCATCGCGATGCAGGCCACCGAAGCACGTGACGACAAGGTGCTTGCCAATTACTTCCCGTTGAAGCTTAAACCCAATGTCATGTCATGGTTGATGCACTTGCCAGTAGATATTATTTCTTCCTGGTTGGATATGTGCCATGAGTTTGTTGGCACCTTTATGGGAGGCCACCAGGCTCATGGCCAGGCAAGCGATTTACATGTCATCCCCCAGAAAGAAGGTAAAAACATGCACAAGTACATACAGAGATTCAGCCGAGTGCAGTACAACATCCCAGATGTTCATCCCGCCGCCATCATCAGCGCATTCCATTAAAATGTGCATAACCACAAGATGCGCGAAGAGCTGGCGATGAATAAGGTCAAGGATGTGGCCAAACTCTATGTTCTGGCTGACAGATGCGCTCGGGGCGAAGAGGGAGGGAACTACCCCGGCGAAGACGCCAGTGTGGAAACCGATTCCTCAGACGAAGACGCCGTCGCCCTGGCGAAGAGGCCATGCTTGCCGTCGAGGGATCCGATGACGCCGGCGCTGCCAAGAAGACCAAGGCAGACGACCCCGGCAAGGCAGATCCCAGGTGTGTTGCCTGCCGGGCCTTGGCGGCCGCCGACAAGCCAGGAGGCTCCGACAAGCAGTACTGCAAGATCCACCGCACCAAGGGCCATGACCTCCAAAACTGTCGGCAAGTCGAGCAGCTCGCAGAGAAGAAAAAAAAGCCGAATATGAAAGGCGGGACAAGGAGAAGGGACAAGATGGTGCTGAGGGATCTCGCAAGAAGCGTGGCGGCCAGCCTGGCCACCGTGGCAAGGATAACCAGCAAGAAAGGCCCACCCGACGCCGCGACAAGAAGCAAGAAGACGATGATCATGATGAGGACGACGAGTCCGGCGAGCAAGAATTCCAGAAAGCTACGGAGGCCATGTGCGTCGATGGTGGTGCCTCTCTGTACACCTCTCATCACCAGCTCAAGAAGTGGACCCGTGAGATCACAACAGCGGAACCATCGTTCGATGCCTAGAAGCCGCTGAAGTGGTCCAGCACACCAATCATTTTTGACACCGAGGATCACCCTGATCGCACAACTACGGTCGGGTGTTTGCCTTTGTTGGTTTCACCAACAATACGCAACCTCAAGGTGACGAAAATGCTGGTTGATGACGGGGCCGGTTTGAACTTGATCTCGCCCGCTATGATCAAAAGGTTGCAGATTCCTGATGGAGACCTCGAAGAGACAGGCACGTTTCAAGGGGTCAACCTGGCAAGGAGTCAGCCGAAGGGTAAAGTCACGCTGCCCGTGACATTCGGAGGCGGGCTGAACTATAGGACAGAGAGGGTTGTTTTTTATATTGCCGAGATCCCCTTGCCTTACAACGGGATCCTCGGCCGCCCAGCGTTAGCCAAGTTCATGGCAGCATCACATTACGGCTACAACACACTGAAGATGCCTGGGCCGATGACCATCATCACCGTCTCCTCAAACAAGAAGGATGCGCTGATCAACTTCACCGGGAGGCAGTTGCAGCGACTGCCGCCAAGGCACTTTCTCCTGCCGCTGGAGCCCCGGGAGGGAGGAAGACCGATAGGACCTCTCGCACCCACTCCGGCAAGCGCACCTCTTCGGAGTGCAGTGCTCCCATCGAGGACGTGCCAGAGAGCTCCACCGGCAAGAGCAAAAAATCTAGAGCTGCACCACTAGAAACCAAGAAGGTCTCCGCCAAGGAGGGTGGCACGGGAGGGGCTTTAACCATAAGCTCCACCATCGACAGCAAATAGGAAGGCGTGCTCGTCACCTTCCTGCGGGAAAATGTCGACGTGTTTGCATGGCAAGCATCCAACATCCCCGGTGTTCCCATGGAGGTGATTGAGCACCATCTTGTTCTCTGCCCTCACACGCGGCCCGTCAAGTAGAAGGTCAGGAAGCAAGCTCTAGAACGGCAAGAGTTCATCACAGAGGAAATCAGGAAGTTGGAGGCGGTAGGCTTGGTGAGAGGAGTACTCCATCCAATGTGGTTGGCCAATCCGGTGGTGGTGCGCAAGGCAAATGGGAAGTGGAGACTATGTATTGATTACACGGACATCAATAAGGCATGTCCAAATGACCCTTTACCGTTGCCGCGCATTGACCAGATTGTAGACTCCACGGCCGGGTGTGACTTGTTATCATTCCTGGATGCTTACTCAGGATACCATCAAATCTTCATGACGAGAGAGGATGAAGAGAAGACAGCATTCATCACCCCATGTGGTACGTCTTGTTTCATACAAATGCCTTTCGGGTTGAAGAGCGTTGGCTCAACATTTGCAAGAGCGGTCCAAATTGGTTTTGAGCCTCAGCTACATAGAAATATGGAAGCCTATATGGATGACATAGTGGTCAAAACCAAGGACAAGGCAATGCTCATACATGATTTAGAAGAGACGTTTGTGAATTTGCGCCAGATCAACGTCAAGCTGAACCCTGAGAAGTGTGTCTTCGGCGTTCTGTCCGGCAAGCTTCTCGGTTTCTTTGTGTCACAGTGTGGGATCGAGGCGAACCCAGACAAGATCAAGGCTATCGAGCAAATTGAGGCACCCAGGCGGATCAAGGATCTGCGTCGGCTTGCTGGCTGCATTGCCGCCCTGAGAAGATTCATCTCCAAATCTTCCAAGTGTGCCCTTCCCTTTTTCAAAATCTTGAAAAAGGCGGGCCCAATGGTGTGGACCCCACAAGCCGAAGCAGCACTACAATATTTGAAGAAATACCTCTCCTCTATGCCAATACAGGTCACACCTAAACCCCAAGAGTCGTTGCTGCTATATCTAGCGGCCACGAATCAAGTGGTCAGCGCTGCGCTAGTAGCCCAGAGAGAGTTCAATGCGGAAGTAATAGCAATGATAGAACCTGACGCCACTGGGCCAGAAGCGACGCAACCGAGTGAAGTAGTGCAAAAGAAGAAGATGATGCAACACCTACTTTGTCAGCTCCCTCTTGCGGGGGGCTAGATCAAGGTACTCCGGTGTGCAGAAATTGCTCTTCGGCCTCCATATGGCCTCGAGGAAGTTGTGTCATTACTTCCAAGTACATGAAATTAACGTCGTCACCCGCCTCTCGTTGCAGCGGATATTGCATAACCCAGACGCGGCTGGGAGGATTGTGGAATGGGCTTTGGAACTGTCGAGCTTTGGTTTGAAGTTTGAAAGAACTTCCACAATTTAGAGTAGAGTCTTGGCGGAGTTCGTTGTAGAATGGACCTCAACGGCCGACAAAGAGATCCAGGAGACCACTCTCCCCGTGAAGGAAACAAGTCACGACTTGATTATGTACTTTGACAGAGCTTTCTCGCTGCAAGGCACCGGTGCTGGTTTGTGCTGCTCATTGCGCCCACCGGAGAGCACCTCAAGTATGTAGTCCAGATGCACTTCCCCAGGGAGATGTCAAAGAACAACACTGCCGAGTACAAGGGAATGCTTGCCGGTCTTAGGATCGCGGCAGACCTCGGGATCAAGAAGCTCATCCTCAGGGGTGATTCACAGCTTGTCGTCAAGCAAGTTAACAAGGATTACCATAGACCATGGATGGAGGACTACGCAGATGACATGAGGAAGCTGGAGGAGCGTTTTGACGGTATACAAGCAGAGCATGTTCCCCGAGCGGAGAACAACATCGCCGACTACTTGTCAAAGCGCGCCGCCCTCAAACTACTTGTGGAACCTGGTACTTTTGTGCTTCGATTAATTCAACCATCCGTTGAACCATCGATAGAGCAGAAAAGCGAAGGAAATCAGGCCCCGGCAAGTGCTTTCCTGCCGAGCTCCTAGGGGACGCCGGCAAAGATGCTGCCGGGGACACTGAGCCTGCCGTAGGGCAACAAACTCCGGCGGGGCATCAAGCCCTGGCCGTGGAGACAGCTGCTCCTATGGCAGAGGAGATGCCTTTAATCCTTACCATCGAGCCCCAGGATCCGGCATGGGCATAGCATACCGTACGATTTCTCCAAGTAGGGGAGCTTCCTGAGGAGCAGGAAGAAGCGCAGAAAGTAGCTCGTCGGTCTGCCATGTATCAGTTCGTCAATGACGTCTTGTACAGAAAGAGGTCGAATGGCGTGAAATTGAAGTGCATTCCCCGGGAGGAAGGACTGGAGATGTTGGCAAAGATACACGGAGGCATATGTGGCTCCCACATAGGGTCAAGGGCCCTTGCCGGCAAGGCATTCCGGCAAGGTTTCTTCTGGCCCACTGCCCTCCATGATGCAACGGTACTAGTAACCAAGTGTGAAGTGTGTCAGTTCCATTCAGAGAAGCTTCATCAACCAGCTCAAGCTCTCCAAACAATCCCTCTTTCCTGGCCATTCTCGGTTTGGGGGCTCGACATACTGGGCCCCTTTCCCCATGCTGTCGGGGGCTTTGAATACTTGTACGTTGCAATCGACAAGTTCACAAAGTGGCCAGAGGTGGAAGCAGTGAGAAAGGTGACAGCACAATCAGCTGCCAAGTTCTTCAAGGGCCTAGTCTGCCGTTTTGGTGTACTAAATAGAGTCATCACAAAAACAGCACGCAGTTCACAAGCCGTACCTTCATGCAGTACATTCAAGACCTCGGCAGTAAGGTATGTTTTGCTTCTGTTGCGCATCCTCGAAGCAACGGCCAGGCAGAGAGGGAAAATATTGAAGTACTACGAGGCCTCCGAACAAGGACTTTTGACAGGCTGCACAAGTGCGGAAGGTGCTTGATTGGTGAACTACCGACGGTTCTTTGGTCAATCAGAAGGACACCAAATCGAGCCACCGTCCAGACACCCTTCTCCCTCGTTTACGGGGCGGAAGCAGTTCTCCCCATGGAACTCACATACGGGTCATCCCGAGTGCTCGCGTATGATGAGCTTGAGCAAGAGCAACTACGGCAAGATGACGCAACGCTCCTCGAGGAGGACCGTCTTCGGGCGGCTGTGCGAGCAGCACTACTAGCAAGCCTTGCGCTGCTACCATAGCCGCAAGGTTCATGCCCTAAGCTTTGAGGAAGGCGACCTTGTTCTTCGGCGCGTTCAGTCGGCCAAGAATTCCAGCAAGTTGACGCCGAAGTGGGAAGGCCCTTATCAAGTAATACAAGTCACCAGGCCTGGCGCAGTCTGCCTGGAGACCAAAGATGGTATTCCAGTGAGCAACTCCTGGAATATCAAGCATCTTCGCAAGTTTTACCCATAAGGCGCGGTTGCCGGGCTCCCCGGCAAACCACCCTTTTGTACAAGCCTTGCCGGCAAGGCATGTAACCCTTCGTACAAAGCCAGGCGCAGACCCTGAGCATAAATAAATGAAGAGCTGGTGCCCTAAGTTTTAGCATGCTTGCTAGGTTGAGTCTCTTTCTCTGTTAGGGTTGATAGTGCTTGGCGGTGACTAACCCCTAGTATAGAGGTCGAGTGTGCGTCTCTCTTTGTTCCTTTCCATCCTATTTTGTTCACAGGATGCATGGACATTTTTGCCGAGCTGTTTGGAAGAAAGAGGAAGGGTCGACGCTCCGACCCCGGCGAACCAAGGTTGCCGAGGGCTGCGGATCCAACGATCCGACCACTTCAACACAGGGTTGCTGGAGGCTACAAAATCAGATAAGCCTTTCATCCCGCACTCCTTACTTCCGTATGAGACTTGAATGTACGAGACTTCGCTTGCCCTTATACCATCATGCTCCCTTTTTCCCTGCGTCCAACAAACTTTATTTTGGACCGGAACTTGGTAGTAGTGTGATGGGAAAAGAGCAGACGAAGGGCCTAATCCTATTCTGCTCCTACTTCCACCAAGGGCGTGAATGTGGTTGAGCTATAGAGCGGGAGGACGGCAAGGCCTGTTGCCGGGGTACGATGTTTATCTTAAGATAACAAGGATTCGTTCCTTGGGGTGGCTCCTGCCCACGCACAAAAGAAACCCGGCAAACACCCTTCTATCCATTAATATGTTGTAAATAAGTACAACTCATACGGAATGCATACATGAGCAAGGGGGTTACAAGATTTAAATCTTACAAAGGCCCGTAGGCTTAAAACTGAAAAGAGATAAGGTGCCCGTAATCCCTTTCTTGTCCCTCTCCTCAGGAAATGGAACAAGATGGCAAATGGGTGAAGGGAGCGCCTAGGCGAACCACAAGCAACGGAAAGCACCAAGAGAACTTCCCGGTGGCCGCCCCGAAGAGGGCCGGTGATGATGGAGAAGAGCTGAAGGATGAGTAAGCGGGCCTCCAATATGCGATGAAGGCATTTGATACCCGCGTACTTCGACTTGATGGCCGCCGCCCGCCTCGTTCATCTTCTCCGGCCTCCCAACGCCAGCCGCCCAAGGAGGCGACTCTGAGAAGCTCGAGGAGCTGGCGATGTAGATGATGATGCTGCCAGCGTCGCCCAGGGACGGTGTGTCTTACGCCTAGTCGGACCCGTCATCCTCCCGCTTGCCTCCCTCATCGTCGCTGTCATTGTCCTCCCCATCACTGTCGCTCGAGGAAGAGCTCTCGTCACCAGTCGAGCTCTCCGCACAGCACCCTAGCATGTGTCCCGAGCACCCGAAGACCTTGACAGAGAGCAGATCGCTCTTCGCTAACTTGAAGCAGAGGACATGCCCCTTCATCAAGCAGTGGGCACGCGCGAAGGTCTTCCACCCCTGATGGAGAAGCGTTACGCGAGGGGCGGGGAACTTGGTGTTTGCCCACACGGCGCCATTACAACACCCCTTCATGTGAAGCCTCAACCTCGATGGTCGGTCGACCTCCAGCACTCTCGCGAACGCCTCAGGAAGAAGAAGGCGACTGCGCGCCTGCTCACGCAGTTGCAGAATGAACTCCAACGCCGTGTCCCCGACATGGTCGCGCGGTGAGGCAGGAGGAGACGGCGGAGGATATGGAGATGGAGATGATGACGACGCGGGTGTCCCCCGTCCTCGCCCGCCTCTGCCTCGACCGCCTCGCCGACCATGACCCCGGTCGGCGCCTCTGCCTCTAGCATGGCCCTCATCTTGGGCGTCCGGCTCCTCTTTGACCGCCGCCGCCCTCTGATGAGAGGAAGACCTGGTTGCCTCCACAGGGGCACGTCCACGCCCTCTTGTCATGACTTGTGAAGGAAAGGGATCGGACTGGAAGAGGATGAGTGGGGGGAGCACTGTCCCTCTCCCCTTCTTTATAGGAGGGTGAGACCAAGCAAGCCTGAAGGCGACCGCCCGAATCAACCAATCCAGTCGCCGGAGAAGCAAGGAAACAAGGCCGGCCCACTGCTCCGGTCCGCAGCGCCCGGCCCCTCGCCCCAGCATTAAAGCCCGCACCCTCTGCGTCCGCCACTTGCCCTCCCCGATGCGTGAGGGGCACGTGGTGGGCGGATCAGGACTCAAATGACGCGTGGTAGGACCGTTTCGCGCCCCGTGATTTTGGGGCGACCCAAGTCCACTTAGTAAATGAGCCGCGCCCCTGCAACTTCCTTTATTTTTTTATGAGGAGGACGCGAACCGCCTCTTTACTATTTTGGAACCGTGGGGTGACGCAAGCATGTTGCGGTCACCCCACACACAACCCCCACGTCATGCGTTCAGCATAGATCATGGGGAAGTGCAACCACCGGAGGAGTTACTGTAGTAAAAGGAATTCGGCCCCAACTGCCCACGCACCGTTCTGGGCCTAGCCCAACAATGTGTCGCACTTATGTATGGCCCAGGCCCGGGGCTCCTGTCGGTGTACAAAAGTAGGGGCTCTCCTTTGTACCCCTTACTTGTGCACGGGCAGTCAGAGCCACACCTACGGACACGCCTAATAGGGAAGAGGAGGGAAACCGAAGCACCAAGATTACCAGAGCAGCGCCAAGACAGTGGCGCAAGAAGGCCAAGCAACAAGATAGGCTTCCCCGGACAAGAACCTTGCCGGGGCGGCCTGCACGACCCTGGCAAGGGACCTTGCCAGGGAAACTCACGCAACGCCTCCATTGCAGCCACCCTTGAGCCTAGGAGCTCCGATACCATCAACAAAGTTGGAACCAAGGCTCGGGAAGTGCCTGCATGATGGCATGCAGATCTTTGTGAAGACAAAGGGGCTACGAAACCTATATGAGAACCGGAAGACAAGACGACCGCAAGGCTCCTTGCCGAGGATGCCCACGAGGCCCCGGCAAGGCTCCTTGCCGAAGATACCCCCGAAGCCCCCTGCAAGCCTCTTGCCGAGGGCGCTCACAAAGGCCCTGGCAAGACCCTTGCCAGGAACAGACGCAAGACCGCGGCAAGCCCTTGCCGCCCCATCGTAGCCCCAGCTCGGCGGCCGACCCACTAGCCCAGGAAAGTACCCATGTGGTAGTACGTGGTTCCTGATCCAGTTAGTCAAGCACCTACGTGGTGGCATGCAGATCTTCGTGTAGACCCTACCACCACGCCATCTTGGCTGCCTGCCAACCTACATGGCGTTGCATGCCTCGTTGGCCTGGACGCACATCGCAACCAGACGGAGCGGCGGCGGACGGGACGCGCCTCGTTGTCGTCCCCGATAAAGCAAGTGGACACCTAAGTAGCGCATTTTATGAGTCTTGTCCCGTAATAGCAAGAGATAAGCGTGTGCACTGTATACCTTTCCACCTTCTGTGTGCCACTATGGCGACCCCTTTTGACTATAAAAGGAGGCCCGAGGCATACTGAAGAAGGATTCGGATCTTTTGGACTAGGCACGCACCGTACCTAGTTTAAGAACTCAAGAACACTCAAATACACACTAAATCAGGACTAGGGTATTACGCATCTTCGCGGCCCGAACCTGTGTAAACGATCCTTGTGCTGGCTCCTAGACCCGATCTTTGCACAACCCCGCACCCGTCAACCGTAGAAGGGATTCCAGTGATCCCGTAGGTGTCGACCCCGACACCCAGTGATTGAATTATTTTTTATTACTGGAATGTGATAAATTCTTGAAATTTTTACAGAACTCTGAACTACCAATTTCAAATGTTTTTCTAATTTTTCAGAATATTTAGAGATGCAGAGGTTTTACATCAATTCGCATCTTGACAGAGTACCCTGTTTAAGACAGATTCTGTTTTCTCATGTTGTTTGCTTATTTTGATGCATCTATGGGTAGTATCATGGGGTATGAACCATGGAAAAGTTGGAATATGGTAGATATTACATCAATATGAAACAAGAATGGGTTCACAATAGTACCTACAAGTAAGGATTGGATTTGTTTTACTAACGCATCTCAAGAAGTTCCATTAAGTTTTGTGTTGTGAAGTTTTCAAGTTTTGGGTAAAGATTCGATGGACTATGGAATAAGGAGTGGCAAGAGCCTAAGCTTGGGGATGCCCAAGGCACCCCAAGGTAAAATTCAAGGACAACCAAAAGCCTAAGCTTGGGGATACCCCGGGAAGGCATCCCCTCTTCCGTCTTCGTCTATCGGTAACTTTACTTGAGGCTATATTTTTATTCACCACATGATATGAGTTTTGCTTGGAGCATAATTTTTTTGTTCATATTTGCTTGCTGTTATTTAGAGGAATTTTTCTATCTTTTGTTTCAATAAAATGTCAAGTCTAGCCTTTATCATGCTTATTTTGCAAGTCTTTGTGTTGTTGTTTGAAAACAGAAAGTTTTCTATCATTGTCTGAATTCTTCTAGATAGTCAGAACGTGATGAAATCTTGAAATTTTTACACGGTGAGCATGAATAAGTTCTCCGTAACATGGTATTTTTCAGATTTTTTTTAGTTAGGGAAGTATGAGAACAATTCCACTCTTTACAGACTGTCCTGTTTAGACAGATTGTTGTTATGTTTGCATTGTTTACATATGTTTGTATGGTTAATGATTCTATTTGAGGATAGGAGTATTAAATATCCAGAGGCATTTAGTATGCAATGTCAAAATATAATTTTAGTGATTTGCTACAGTAGAGAATGTTAAGGTTTTGATTTGATTTATACTCACTTATCTCACGAGTTCTTGTTGAGTTTTGTGTGCATGAAGTTTTTAAGATTCCGGAAACTATGATATGAGAGGAATTAAGGAGACACAAAAGCTCAAGCTTGGGGATTCCCAAGGCATCCCAAAATAATATTTCAAGAAGTCTCAAGCATCTAAGCTTGGGCATGCCCTGGTTGGCATACCACCTTTCTTCGTCAACAATTATCGGTTAGTGACGGTTGAGCCTAAGTTTTTACTTCTTCACATGATGTGTGCTATCCTTTTAATGTCATTTTATTTTGCTTTGCTTGTTGTTTGAAGAAAATATTAAGATCTGGATTTTATTTTAATGTTAGAGAGTCTTCGCATAGTTATATAATTATTCAACTACTCATTGATCTTCACTTATATCTTTTGGAGTAGTTTGTCATTTGCTCTAGTGCTTCACTTATCTCTTTTAGAACACAACGGTAGTTTTATTTTGAATAAATTGATGAACTCTCATGCTTCACTTATATTACTTTGAGAGTCTTAAACAGCAAGGTAATTTGCTTTGGTTATGAATTTAGTCCTAATATAATAGGCATCCAAGATGGGTATAATAAAAACTTTCATATAAAGTGCATTGAATACTATGAAAAGTTTGATACTTGATGATCATTTTGAGATATGAGGATGGTGATATTACAGTCATGCTAGTAGAGTATTTGTGAATTTGAGAAATACTTGTGTTGAGGTTTGCAAGTCCCATAGCATGCACGTATGGTAACTGTTGTGTGACAAATTTGAAGCATGGTGTATTTCTTTGATTGGAATCCTTTGTGTGGAGGTCGGGATCGCGTGATGGTTAACTCCTACCAACCCTTCCCCTAGGAGCATGCGTGTAGTGCGTGGTTTTGATGACTTGTAGATTTTTGCAATAAGTATGTGAGTTCTTTATGACTAATGTTGAGTCCATGGATTATACGCACTCTCACCCTTCCACCATTGCTAGCCTTTCTAGTACTACACAATTTTTGTCGGTACCATACACCCACCATATACCTTCCTCAAAACAGCCACCATACCTACCTATTAAGGCATTTCCATAGCCATTCCGAGATATATTGCCATGCAACTTTCCACCGTTCTGTTTATTATGACATGTTCCATCATTGTCATATTGCCTTGCATGATCATGTAGTTGACATCATATTTGTGGCAAGGCCACCATGCATAATTTTTCATACATGTCACTCTTGATTCATTGCACATATCGGTACACCGCCGGAGGCATCCATATAGAGTCATATTTTGTTCTAGTATCGAGTTGTAATATTTGAGTTGTAATTAAATAGAAGTGTGATGATCATCATTATTAGAGCATTGTTCCAAAAAAGGCCAAAAAAGGCCAAAAAAAGGGAAAGGCCAAATAAAAAAGGAAGGCCCAAAAAAAGAAGAAGAGAAAAATGGGACAATGCTACTATCTTTTTTCCACACTTGTGTTTCAAAGTAGCACCATGATCTTTATGATAGAGAGTCTCTTGTTTTGTCACTTTCATATACTAGTGGGGATTTTCATTATAGAACTTGGCTTGTATATTTCGACGATGGGCTTCCTCAAATGCCCTAGGTCTTCGTGAGCAAGCAAGTTGGATGCAGACCCACTTAGTTTCTTTGGTTGAGCTTTCATACATTTAAAGCTCTAGTGCATCCGTTGCATGGAAATCCCTACTCACTCACATTGATATCTATTGATGTGCATCTCCATAGCCCATTAATACTCCTAGTTGATGTGAGACTATCTTCCTCCTTTTTGTCTTCTCCACAACCACCACTCTATTCCACCTATAGTGCTATATCCATGGCTCACGCTCATGTATTGCGTGAAAGTTGAAATTTTTTGAGAATAAAAAAGTATGAAACAATTGCTTGGCTGAAATCGGGGTTGTGCATGATTTGAATATTTTGTGTGACGAAGATGGAGCATAGCCAAACTATATGATTTTCTAGGGATGAACTTTCTTTGGCCATGTTATTTTGAGAAGACATAATTGCTTTGTTAGAATGCTTGAAGTATTATTATTTTTATGTCAATACTAAACTTTTGTCTTGAATCTTTTGGATCTGAACATTCATGCCACAATAAAGAAAATTACATTGACAATTATGGTAGGTAGCATTCCACATCAAAACTTCTGTTTTTATCATTTACCTACTCGAGGACAAGCAAGAATTAAGCTTGGGGATGCTTGATACGTCTCCAACGTATCTATAATTTTTTATTGTTCCATGCTATTATATTATCCATCTAGGATGTTTTATATGCATTTATATGCTATTTTATATGATTTTTGGGACTAACCGCCCACTGCCAGTTTCTGTTTTTTCATTGTTTTTGAGTATTGCAGAAAAGGAATACCAAACGGAGTCCAATTGACCTGAAATTGCACGGAGGTTGTTTTTGGACCAGAAGAAGCCCACGGAGTACCGGAGATGGACCATAAGAGTCTCGAGGCCACCACGAGGGTGGGGGGCTCGCCCTACCCCCCTGGGTGCACCCCCTATCTCGTGGCCGCCGCGGGGACCCCCTTGACTTGTTCCCGACTCCAACACCTCTTATATATACCCAAACTTCCAGAGCATAACCTAGATCGGGAGTTCCGCCACCGCAAGCCTCTGTAGCCACCAAAAACCAATCGAGACCCTGTTCCGGCACCCTGCCGGGGGGGATGGCTACTTCTCGAGCTTGCGTTGTATTCCCTCGAAGAGGAAAGGGTGATGCAACACAGTAGCGTAAGTATTTCCCTCAGTTTTTGAGAACCAAGGTATCAATCCAGTAGGAGACCACGCACGAGTCCCTCGCACCTGCACAAACAAATAAGAACTTCGCAGCCAACGCGATAAGGGGTTGTCAATCCCTTTGCGGTCACTTATGAAAGTGAGATCTGATAGATAAGATAGTTTGATATTTTTGGTATTTTAGGATATAAGAACAGAAAGTAAAAAACAGCAAAGTAAAGTAGATTGTAGATTGATATGTTGAGAATAGACTCGGGGGCCATGGGTGTCACTAGTGGCTTCTCTCATGATAGCAGAATTCTACGGTGGGTGAACAAATTATTGTCGAGCAATTGATAGAAAAGCGAATAATTATGAGAATATCTAGGCATGATCATTATATATAGGCATCACGTCCGTGACAAGTAGACCGAAATGATTTTGCATTTACTACTATTACTCCACACATCGACTGCTATCCAACATGCATCTAGAGTATTATGTCCATAAGAACAGAGTAATGCTTTAAGCAAGATGACATGATGTAGAGGGATAAACTCAAGCAATATGATATAAACCCCATCTTTTTATCCTCGATGGCAACAATACTATACGTGCCTTGCTGCCCCTAATACAAGATTGAACCCAAAGCCAAGCACTTCTCCCATTGCAAGAACTATAGATCTAGTGGGCCAAACCAAACCCATAATTTGAAGAGACTTGCAAGGATATTATAATCATACATAAAAGAATTCAGAAAAGAACCAAATATTTCTCATAGATAATCTTGATCATAAACCCACAATTCATCGGATCTCGACAAACACACCGCAAAAAGATTACATCGAATAGATCTCCTCGAAGACCGAGGAGAACTTGGTATAGAGATCCAAAAAGAGAGAATGAGCCATCTATGTACTAACTATGGACCCGAAGGTCTGTGGTAAACTACTCACAACTCATGGTGAGGCGATGGTGTTGATGTAGAAGCACTCCGTGGAAGATCCCCCCTCCGGCGGAGCTCCGAAACAGGCCCCAAGATGGGATCTCATGGGAACGGAAGGTTGCAGCGGTGGAATTAGGGTTTTCTCTGTTGCTTTGATGTTTTTAGGGTACATGGGTATATATAAGACGAAGGAGGGCATCGGGGGAGCAACGTGGGGCCCACAAGGTAGGGGACGCGCCCAGGGGGAGGGGCGCGCCCTCCACCCTTGTGGACGCCACGTGTCCCCTCTGCCTTGGTTCTCAAGTCTCCCGTGAAGATATCGTTCCAAAAATATCTCTCCCGAAGGTTTCATTCCGTTTGGACTCCGTTTGATATTCCTTTTCTGCGAAACCCTAAAATAGGCAAAAAAACAGGAATCTTGACTGGGCCTTTGGGTTAATAGGTTAGTCCCAAAAATAATATAAAAGTGTATAATAAAAACCATTAAACATCCAAAACATCATATATATATAATAGCATGGAACAATCAAAAATTATAGATACGTTGGAGACGTATCAAGCATCCCCAAGCTTAATTCCTGCTTGTCCTCGAGTAGGTAAATGATAAAAACAGAATTTTTGATGTGGAATGCTAACCAGCATAATTTGCAATGTAATTACCTTTATTGTGGCATGAATGTTCAGATCCGAAAGATTCAAGACAAAAGTCTATATTGACATAGAAATAATAATACTTCAAGCATACTAACAAAGCAATCATGTCTTCTTAAAATAACATGGCCAAAGAAAGTTATCCCTACAAAATCATATAGTCTGGCTATGCTCCCTCTTCATCACACAAAATATTCATATCATGCACAACCCCGGTTTCAGCCAAGCAATTGTTTTCATACTCAATTTTTTCAAACCTTTCAACTTTCATGCAATACATGAGCGTGAGCCATGTATATAGCACTATGGGTGGAATAGAGTGGTGGTTCTGGAGAAGACAAAAAGGAGGAAGATAGTCTCACATCGACTAGGCATATCAATGGGCTATGGAGATGCCCATCAATAGATATCAATGTGAGTGAGTAGGGATTGCCATGCAACGGATGCACTAGAGCTAAAAATGTATGAAAGCTCAACAAAAGAAACTAAGTGGGTGTGTATCCAACTTACTTGCTCACAAAGACCTAGGGCATTTGAGGAAGCCCATCGTTGGAATATACAAGCGAAGTTCTATAATAAAAATTCCCACTAGTATATGAAAGTGACTAAACATGAGACTCTCTATCATGAAGAACATGGTGCTACTTTGAAGCACAAGTGTGGAAAAAGATAGTAGCATTGTCCCTTTTCTTTTCTTTTCTTTTTTTTCTTTTTCTCCTTTTTTGGGCCTTTCTTTTTCT
The DNA here is from genome assembly GCA_902687465.1 of Secale cereale. Lineage (NCBI taxonomy): Eukaryota > Viridiplantae > Streptophyta > Magnoliopsida > Poales > Poaceae > Secale > Secale cereale. The sequence goes on from LR738711.1 coordinate 142,263,977, forward strand.
TGGCCTTTCATTCTTTTTTTTCTTTGGGACAATGCTCTAATAATGATGATCATCACACTTATATTGATTTACAACTCGATATTACAACTTGATACTAGAACAAAGTATGACTCTATATGAATGCCTCCGGTGGTGTACCGGGATGTGCAATGAAGCAAGAGTGACATGTATGAAAAATTATGCATGGCGGCTTTGCCACAAATACAATGTCAACTACATGATCATGCATGGCAATATGACAATATGAAGCGTGTCATATGAACGGAACGGTGGAAAGTTCCATGGCAATATATCTCGGAATGGCTATGGAAATGCCATGATAGGTCGGTATGGTGGATGTTTTGAGGAAGGTATATGGTGGTTGTTTTGAGGAAGGTATATAGTGGGTGTATGGTACCGGCGAAAGTTTCGCGGTACAAGAGAGGCTAGCAATGGTGGATGGGTGAGAGTGCGTATAATCCATGAACTCATCATTAGTCATAAAGAACTCATATACTTATTGCAAAAAATTATGAGTCATCAAAACAAAGCAATCAACGCATGCTCCTAGGGGGGAGGTTGGTAGGAGTTAACCATCGCGCGCCCCCGACTTCCACACAAAGGATGACACTCTACAAATACCTCATGCTCTAACTTCGTCACATAGCAGTTCACCAAACATGCATGCTACGGGAATCACAAACTTTAACACAAGTATTTCTCAATTTCATAATAACTCCACTAGCATGACCCTAATATCACTATCCTCACATCGTAAAACAATCATCAAGTATCAAACTTCTCATCATATTCAATGCACTTTGTATGAAACCTTTTACTACATTCATCTTGGATGTCTATCATATTAGGACTAGTTTTATAATCAATGCACATTACCATTCTGTTCTAAAAGACTCTCAAAAGGATATAAGTGAAGCAAGAGAGATCAACAATTTCTACAAAATAAAATCACCACCGTGCTCTAAAAGATATAAGTGAAGCACTAGAGCAAAACTATTTAGCTCAAAAGATATAAGTGAAGCACATAGAGTGTTCTAACAATTTCTAGGCCATATTTATCTCTCTCAAAAAGGTGTGTCCAGCAAGGATGATTGTGGCAAACTAACAAGAAAAGACTCAAATCATACATGACGCTCCAAGTAAAACACATATCATGTGGTGAATAAATATATAGTCCCGACTATAGTTACCGATAGATGAAGACGAAACGCCTTCCCGGGGCATACCCAAGCTTAGGCTTTTGGTTGTCCTTGAATTTTACCTTGGGCTTCCATCGGAATCCCCAAGCTTAGGCTCTTGCCACTCTTTGTTCCATAGTCCATCAAAGCCATACTCAAAACTTGATAACTTCACAACACAAAACTTAGCCAAAAATCTCGTGAGCTCCGTTAGTATAAGAAAGCAAACCACCACTCAGAGGTACTGTAATGAACTCATTCTTTGTTTATATTGGTGTTAAACCTACTGTATTCCAACTTCTCTATGATTCATATCCTCCAATACTACTCATAGATTCATCAAAATAAGCAAACAACACACGAAAAACGGAATCTGTCAAAAAGAGAACAGTCTGTAGTAATCTATAACTTTCGCATACTTCCGTAACTCCAAACAAATTGAAATAAATTCGTAAACGTGAGGAATTTGTCTATTAATATTCTGCAAAAACAATCAAGTAAATAGTACTCTCCAGTAAAATCTGGTGACTATTCTAGTGAGCGCTAACGTGTTTTTTACAGCAAGATCATATAAACTTCACACAAGTCTTCCCAAAGGTTCTACTTGGCACATACACTAATTAAAACACAAAACCACATCTAAACCGAAACTAGATGCAATATTTATTCCTAAACAGAAGCAAAAACAAAGAAAATAAAATTGGGTTGCCTCCCAACAAACACTATCGTTTAACGCCCCTAGCTAGGCACGATACAAGGATAGATCTAGGTATTGCCATCTTTGGAAGGCAATCCATAAGTGGCTCTCATAATAGATTCATAAGGTGATTTAATTTTCTTTCTAGGAAAGTGTTCCATGCCTTTCATTAATGGAAATTGGAATCTAATATTTCCTTCCTTCATAAAAATAATTGCACCAATCATTCCAAGGAAAGGTCTACCAAGAATAATAGGACATGAAGGATTGCAATCTATATAAAAAACAATGAAATCTATGGGCACATAATTCCTATTGGCAACAATAAGAACATCATTAATCCTTCCCGTAGGTTTCTTAATAGTGGAATCTGCAAGATGCAAATTTAAAGAACAATCATCAAGCTCATGGAACCCTAAACAAATTACACAAAGTTTTTGGGATAGTGGAAACACTTGCACCCAAATCACACAAAGCAAAGCATTCATGATCTTTAATTTTAATTTTAATAGTAGGTTCCCACTCATCATAAAGCTTTCTAGGGATAGAAACTTCTAATTAAAGTTTTTCTTCATAAGATTGCATCAAACCATCAATTATGTGTTTGGTAAAAGCTTTATTTTGACTATAAGCATGCGGAGAATTTAGTACGGATTGCAACAAGGAAATACAATCAATCAATGAGAAATTATCATAATTGTATCCCTTGAAATCCAAAGTAGTGGGTTCGTCACTATGCAAAGTTTTAATCTCTTCAATCCCACTTTTAAATTTTTTAGCATCAAGATCTAAAAACTCTGAATCATTGGGACGCCTCTTAATTAAAGTAGACTCATCTCCAGTCCCATCTTTATCAAGATTCATACTATAAAACAAGGATCTAACAGGAGACACATCAATAACTTTCAAATATTTATCTTTATTTTCATGATAACTAGAAGAACACGCTTTTATAAAGCCATCTTTCTTAGCACGCATCCTAGCGGTTCTTTCTTTGCATTCATCAATGGAAATTCTCATGGATTTGAGAGACTCATTGATATCATGCTTAGGTGGAATAGATCTAAGTTTCAAAGAATCAACATCAAGAGTAATTATATCCACACTTCTAGCCAATTCATCAATCTTAAGCAATTTTTGTTCAAGCAAAGCATTGAAATTCTTTTGCGAATTCATAAACTCCTTAACACTAGTTTCAAATTCAGAAGGCATCTTTCCATAAGAGTTATTGTAGGAATTACCATAATTATTAGAGGAACTACTAGGAGAAGGCCTAGGATTAAAGTTTCCTCTATAAGCATTGTTACCAAAATTATTCCTACCAACAAAATTCACATCTAAAGATTCATTATTATTTTCAATCAACGTGGATAAAGGCATATCATTAGGATGAGAAGAAGCACTCTTAGCAGCAAATAATTTCATAAGTTCATCCGTCTTTCCACTCAAAACACTAATCTCTTCAATAGCATGCATTTTTTTACTAGTAGATCTTTCGGTGTGCCATTGAGAATAATTAACCATAATATTATCTAGGAGTTTGGTAGCTTCTCCTAAGGTAGTTTCCATGAAAGTGCCTCCTGCGGCCGAATCTAAAAGATTTCTAGAAGCAAAATTCAAGCCAGCATAAAAGTTTTGTATAATCATCCATAAGTTCAAACCATGTGTAGGGCAATTACGTATCATTAATTTCATTCGCTCCCAAGCTTGTGCAACATGCTCATGATCTAGTTGCTTAAAATTCATAATATCGTTTCTAAGAGAGATGATCTTAGCAGGAGGAAAATACTTAGAGATAAAAGCATCTTTGCACTTATTCCACGAATCAATATTATTTCTAGGCAAAGAGGAAAACTAACTTTTAGCACGATCACTAAGTGAAAACGGAAATAACTTCAATTTAACAATATCATTATCGGTATCCCTCTTCTTTTGCATATCACACAAATGAACAAAGTTGTTTAGATGGGTAGCGGCATCTTCACTAGGAAGGCCGGAAAATTGATCTTTCATGACAAGATTCAACAGAGCAGCATTGATCTCACAAGATTCATCATCGGTAATAGGAGCAATCGGAGTGCTAATAAAATCATTATTGTTGGTATTGGAGAAGTCACACAATTTGGTATTGTTCTGAGCCATAGTGACACGCAAGTAATCCAACACACAAGCAAAGAAGAAGCAAGTGAACGGTAAACACACGGCAAAAAGAAGGGCAAATAAAATGGCAAGGGTGAAGTGGGGAGAGGAAAACGAGAGGCAAATAAATGTAATGCGAAGGATAAGGGTTTGTGATAGGTACTTGGTATATGACTTTTGCGTAAGCTGTCAGGACTGGTTTTTCAATAAAACATTTAGTGAGAAACCGACTTTTTTATCGGACCAGTGTAGAAGAATCCTTCTTACTGGTAGAAAAATCCTTGATACAGAATTCCAGAGTACTGAATATTATACAAGGTTGAGCTGAGGCTGCTCAACAATTTATTACAAGCACGCCGATATTTTACATAAAGGCGGATATGACACAAGGGTAGGGTGGCATAACTACTGACTCGTAATAAAAGTGGTGGTGGATATGTCACAGTGTAGTGGTGACATGACTCCAATATCATACAGCTCACCGAGTGTCGGAGTGAGACTCGATGAATTTATTTGGGGTAGCGGAAGCGTTTATAATACACTGATCAACTCCAGGATCGCAAGAGACTGACTGGGACTCCTCTAGGCGTCAGACTCGCTATCGAACTCTTCATCCATGAGATCGCCTTCGTCAACATCTGGCCAAATCAACAAGCCAGGTGAGTACTTTGAATGTACTCGCAAGACAGTTCGGACATAAGATATAACAAATGCAAACATGATGCATATTAACAAACAGGCATATATGTACTCAGAGAATAAATTTGCGCTGCATGTTAAATAAAAGGGAGTCAGAAGGTAGTCCTGCCGAAATCCCGAGAAAAGAATACCGATCGAGTGTCTGAAGCGACGCCTCGAAAGGAAAAATAAATAAACATGCCACAGTCGGACGTCTGAGCGACATCACATAAAGGGCTTATATCAAAAGTAAATAACAACGATGCCATAGTCGGACGTCTGAGCGACATCACCTAAAGGGCTTATATCGAAAATCAATAACGAGAGTGCCGAAGTCGGACGTCTGAGCGACATCACATAAAGGACTTATATCAAAAGTAAATAACAACGATGCCAAAGTCGAACGTCTGAGCGACATCACATAAAGGGCTTATATCAAAAATAAATAACGAGAGTGCCACAGTTGGACGTCTGAGCGACATCACATAGAGGGCTTATATCAAAAGTAAATAACACGATGCCACAGTCGGACGTCTGAGCGACATCACATAAAGGGCTTATATCAAAAGTAAATTACAAGAATGCCACAGTCGAACGTCTGAGCGACATCACATAAAGGGCTTATATGATCATTCGAAACCAAGTACCATTCTTGAAAGTAAATCATCTCACGTGAACATTTGGTACAGAAATAACTGGCTAGTTCAGAATAGCACTCGGCCGGTCTACCACTCATAAAGTTATATTAAATTACTAGTGTCTGTCACGGAGACTGATATGGATACTGACGTTAGGCCAAAAACATGGCTACTTAAAAGGGCTTTGACTCTGCAGAGTTTGTACTCTTTAACCACAGCCAACGGATTTCAATAGTCACAATGGACTAGTTCCGTTTACGGTATTTTAGCAGAAATACATCTAACCAATACACATCCATTCCACATCCCGCTGCCCGGAATCACCCGAGGCAACGTTCACGAAAAACTTTAAGACGGGGAGGCTACAACCTCGAATAGCATGGGATCAAATTTATACCGCGCGCTCTAAGGGGTGCCCACCTCTCGGTCCCAACCGGAAACACCCATGCCCCCTGACCGGATGACGGTCTTTAATCCAGGGCCATGGAACCCTCATCCCGGCCCCTCTATTTGGTGTGTACAAGGAAAGAGGTTTGCAACTGAATACACCGTATTCTTTGCAGAAGACATGTGAAAGTACCAAAAGGGAGACGAGCGGGACCATGTCCTGATCCACGTTAACACTGGGGAATAACGGTTGACTGGCATGCTTCAACAATACCAGCTTACCACCTATCATGTCACCACATGATCAGGTTGGCTCACCATTAACTTTCGAAGCTCACACGGAGCTTGCCTTGCATGAAATATATAACATCCACCAAATGCTTATATAACCATGTCATGAGAAAACTACTCAAGCAACAAGCAAAACACTCATCATATCAAAGGTTCAAACATGCTTGCCTGGTTCGGAGTAGTCAAAGTCTAACTAGGTGAAGTTCGCGGCTCCGTCACTTCCTTCGGTATCTAGGGATAAGAATAAAACGGGTACTAACATAAATACCGTGCGGCGTGCGCTCGTACAAGTTGTCCCAAATATTTTTCAAATAAACATGATAAAAAACTAGACAGAAAACTAAAGAGGACAGAAAAAGAATCAACTCAAAATCATCTTTTGTTTAAAAGTTATTAAGGGTTTTGTCCAGGGACTTGTCTGTAATGAAACAGAAAGTTTCCAGGGGCTTGATTATAAAAATAGAAAACAATTCAGCTAGAAGTATGTCAGCTGAAAAGAGAAAGCGTATTTTGCCCGAAGGCGTTTTCCAGAAAAATGGTTCGAATAAGACAGAGAGGCTGACGAGGGGGTCCCACTCGTCAGGTCTGAATCTTCGAATGGAAAAACAGAGCGCACCCGCGCCAGAGAGCCGCGGTGGTCGCCGGCGCTGATCCACGGCGAGGTAGGGGAAGTGGGTGGTACCTACGGGTTCACGATGCTCTTCCGCGTCTATGGGTGGTGGAGTTGGATGTCGGCGAGCACCACGTCGACGGCGACCTTCTCTCCGGCGGATGGCGGTTCGGGTGGTGGTGGATCTCGCCAAGAAGAGCTGCGGAGGTCAAATTGAAGTGGGGGTTAGGCGTCTAGGTGCACTAGGAGGCTGCTGGCACGACTAGGGAGGCGGCGGAGCTCTCACCAGAGAGAGAGAGCTGCCGGAGCCCGAAGCGGGTCGGGGCGGTCGGAGTTGGGAAAGAAGGGCTCCTCGAGATTCTTCCAGTGGCTGGGCGGGGTCTGGTGAGATGGTGGAGCCATGCGGGGTCGAGTGCGAGCTCGGGGGTGCTATTTATAGCCGGCCCGAGGCGGTTGCCGCAAATGGGATAAGTCCGGCGAGCGATTACGGCGAGACCGTGGCCGAACGGGTGGCTTAAGTACTTGGGCATCAACGTGATGGTCTACGGGTTCCATCCTGATGCAGAGCTTAGCAAGACCTGGGAGTTTACGGCACTTTCTCAACGGAACGGCCGTGCGGGCACGTCGGTGGCAGAGAGCGCGCTCTGCGCCTCTCAGGCCACGGCGACGGTCCCTGCAGCGTGCACAGGGGAGGAGACGGCCATGCGGAGCTCTCCGGTGGCTTGGGCGGTGCCGAAAGGCGTCGCCGTGCAGGGTGGCCCCTGTTGGCCGCCACGAGTGGCTCTGCCGCCGCGGAAGACGCCGGCGCAGGCAGGCCACGACGCCACCGACGCTCGCAACCGGGCAAGCGAGCGTACGGCGCTCTGGATAAGGGAGAGGAGCAGTGCAGCAAGGCACCAAGGTAACACTGGCGAGATTGACGCGAAGGTCTGACGAAACTGCACTATCGACTGAAACTTCAGTTAACTTTTCTGAATTTCGACAGAAACAGTGCACACCAACTGTTTGATGAAATGATTCAGGCACTTGCCGAATTTTTCTTGAGCTGATCTTTGGTGAGGTGGTCTCTTGATGCATCTAGAGGCTGCCTGAATTTCCACAGATTTTTAGGAAGAGAGAAAATATGAATTTCATCAAAAATGGCAAATCTGGTCCAAACTTGCAGCAAGGAAAATTTGAAAATTTTGAACTATGGACCAGCAGATCTTGATGGATCTAGGATGAGGATACTAAGGATTAGTCAGAGGAGTTTGTTTGGAATCAAAACTAAAAGGAAACTAGTAGTTCCTTTGTAAATCACCAAGGCTCAAATTAAAAGACAGAAAATGTTTTTGGGATAAAATAATTAGAAGAAAAATCTAGATGAGGTTGAAACCTACTGGAATTGATGTTAGACTTGTCCAAGGTGGGAAGGAAGGTTTGGGAAGAAAGATCTTCATTGGGTGTCATGGCAAAAGAAAAGTTTGAAAGGGAGAGAATTAAGCCCAAGGCTTTATAGGAAGGTTTTTCATAAAAAGAAATTGGCAAAAACCTTTTGAAAATAATCTGTGTTGAGCCAACACAAGGTGAAAACCCTCAAGGCCAAAGTCCAAGGTTGAGAAAGACACAAAGATCTTCTGTCATAAAAGATTTGGGAAGGAGGGGTTTTAAGACAGATTTAAATATCCTCCTTTAAAAGACCAAAGAATTTCATGAAAACAAAACCAAAAAAATTGGAGTGTTACAACACCTACCCCCTTAGGAAAAATCTCGTCCCCGAGATTTCAGCTGATCCTCAAATAGGTGTGGGTACTCTGTCCGAAGAAAATCCTCCCTTTCCCATGTTGCCTCATCCTCAGTGTGATTGCTCCAGTGAACCTTAAGAAACTTAATTGTCTTCTGACGGGTCCTTTCAGATTCCTCCAATATTTTTATTGGGCGTTCCCTGTAGGTGAGGTCTGGTTGCACATCAATGTTTTCATGCGATACATGATTCTCTGGGTTGCTTACACATTTCCTCAACTGTGAGACGTGGAACACGTCGTGGACATCTGACAGCTCTTTGGGTAGGTCTAGCTGGTAGGCTACTGTGCCTCTTCGTGCAACTACACGAAAGGGTCCAATTAACCGTGGTGCTAGCTTTCCTTTGACTTTGAATTGTTGCAGACCTCTCATAGGAGATACACGTAGATACACATTTTCACCGGGTTTAAAGCTGACTTCACGATGTTTTTTATCATAATAACTCTTCTATCGGCTCTGTGCTGTCTTGAGTCGGTCCCTGATTAGTTTAACCTTCTCCTCAGCTTCCCTCAGCATGTCTGGGCCGAAGATACGACTGTCTCCTGTTTCTGACCATTTTAATGGGGTACAGCATCTTCGTCCGTACAAGGCTTCAAAAGGTGCCATTTGCAGATTAGCTTGGTAACTATTGTTGTATGTGAATTCGGCATACGGCAAGCTTGCTTCCCAATTGTCCCCATAGGTGAGAACACATGCCCTCAGCATGTCTTCTAGAATTTGATTTACACGTTCAGTTTGTCCTCCAGTCTGGGGGTGGTATGTTGTACTGAACACTAGTTGCGTTCCCAGGGCCTGTTGTAAATGATCCCAAAATTTAGAGACGAATTGAGTGCCTCTGTCGGATATTATAGTCTTCGGAACTCCATGCAGGCAAACTATACGGGAGAGGTAAAGTTTGGCAAGCTTCTGGGTGGTGTGGGTTGTCTTTACTGGGATGAAGTGTGCCACCTTAGTCAATCTGTCTGTGATGACCCATATGGCATCATTTCCGTGTTGTGACCGAGGTAGTCCGACAATAAAGTCCATCCCAATATCGTCCCATTTCCATTTAGGTATCTTGTTTGGCTGTAATAGTCCTGCTGGTTTTTGGTGCTCGGCTTTAATGCGTTGACATGAATCACAACATGCAATGAATGTGGCTATATCCCTCTTCATACCGTGCCACCAAAATCTTTCCTGAATATCCTTGTACATTTTGGTTCCGCCATGGTGAATTGAATATGGAGCGGTATGGCCTTCTGTCAGAATTTGCTGTTTGAGGTCTTTTATATTGGGTACGCAAAGCCTGTCTCCGAACCATAATATTCCCTCACCGTCTATGACGAATTCTGAGGCCTTTCCCAGACTCACTTTCCTTTTCATGCCTTCGATGCCGGGGTGTCCATGCTGAGCTTTCTTAATCTGTTCTATTAGTGTAGGCCGTATCTCCAAATTTGATAGTTCACCTTCGGTGACCATCATCAACTTGAGTTTGGCGAACTCCTGCTGAAATTCAGGTCTCAAGTTTTGTAGACTGCCATTGTCCGAGCTGGGGTTACGACTGAGAGCATCTGCCACTACATTCGCCTTTGCTGGATGATAGTGAATGCCAACATCATAATCTTTCACTAATTCCAACCAGCGTCGTTGTCGTAAATTGAGTTCTGGTTGTGTGAAAATGTATTTGAGGCTTTTATGGTCCGTATATATTTCACAACGGATTCCAAGTAAAAAGTTCCTCCACTCCTTGAGTGCATGAATGACTGCTGCCAATTCTAGGTTGTGCATAGGGTAATTTTCTTCATGCTTTCGTAGTTGCCTGGAAGCGTATGCGACTACCTTGCCTTCTTGCATCAGTAGGCATCCGAGGCCCTTTCGGGATGCGTCATAATTCACTTGAAAACTTTTGTAGATGTCTGGTAAAACCAATACTGGGGCTGTTGTCAATTTCCTTTTGAGTTCCTGGAAGCTTTTCTCACAAGCTTCAGTCCACACGAATTTCTTATCCTTCTTGAGTAACTGTGTCATTGGTTTTGCTATGGTGGAAAATCCCTCAATAAACCTTCGGTAATATCCAGCCATTCCGAGGAAGCTTCGTACATCTGTTACGTTGGCCGGTGGCTTCCAACCAAGTACGGCCTTGACTTTTTCTGGGTCCACAGCAACTCCTTCTTGTGTCAGTACGTGGCCTAGAAAACCAACCTATCTTAACCAAAATTCACATTTGCTGAATTTGGCGTAAAGTTGATGTTTCCTTAACTCTCCCAGTATGATTCGAAGATGTTCAGCATGTTCTTCTGGTGTCTTAGAATATACAAGGATATCATCGATAAACACCACAACAAATTTGTCCATGAATTTCATAAACACTTTGTTCATGAGGTGGACAAAATATGCGGGGGCGTTGGTCAGCCCAAACGGCATTACTCTAAATTCATATAGTCTGTATCTGGACGTGAATGCTGTTTTCGGGATATCTTCTGTCCGTACTTTTAATTGATGATACCCCGACCTTAAATCAATTTTTGAGAAAACCTTGGCTTGAGCGAGCTGGTCAAATAAATCATTTATCTGTGGCATCGGATATTTGTTTTTGATGGTGACCATGTTGAGTGCTTGATGTCTACACACGCTTCTACTCTTGTAAACTATGTTGGGCCTCCAAGCGCAGAGGTTTGTAGGACAGCAGCAATTTCCCTCAAGTGGATGACCTAAGGTTTATCAAACTTAGGGAAGTAGAGGTTGAAGATGGTCTCTCTCAAGCAACCCTGCAACTAAGATACAAGAAGTCTCTTGTGTCCCCAACACACCTAATACACTTGTTAGATGTATAGGTGCACTAGTTCGGCGAAGAGATGTTAAATGGCAAGTGATATGGATGGCAAAACAAAGTAATATAAATCTGCAATAAAAAGTGCAGCAAGCAAACAAGTGGTAAACGTGAGCACAAATGGTATTGCAATGGTGGAAACAAGGCCTAGGCTTCATACTTTCACTAGTGGCAACTCCCAACAACATTAACATAATTGAATCACATGATATTTCCCATAAAACATGCAATGGAGACGCACCCAGAGGTCATTCCTCCGTGGTCAAGAGAGGACGAGAATTATGTAGGGCTACAAAAGCACACCTCAAAGTTCGTAGTTCTCAATCTAAGGATTTCCCAATGTCACCACGGCCATCCAAAGAGAGTCCCACAATCACCACAACATATCTAAAGGATAGTCAAAGACAAGCACCAAGAGACTCTCAATCTTCAATCAACACACAAGAGAGGAAATCACTCATGAAAATATTTTTCTAATCCATGTCCAATAGACCGTTGTCACCTTGGTCTCGGGGATTATACTAGATAAAGACAAGTGAGTACATCAATCCAATACATAGAGGAAGGGGAAATATCATGGGATCACCCTAGATTAACATAGCCTATGATCACAACGAAGATCACATCATGGGAGAGAGAATTGAACACATAGCTACTGGTAGAAACCTCAGCCCCGAGGAGGAACTACTCCCGCATCATGGAGGGAAGAAGCAACGTCGATGGAGATGAATCCGGGGGCACTTCCACGTCCCGGCAGGGTGCCGGCACAGGAATTCTGGTCCCCCGAAGCTTGATGGCGATGGTGGCGGAGATCGGAATTGCGTCTGTAGAAAAGGGTTCCGAAATCAGGGTTTCCTCGACGGGTGTTAAATATATGCCAAAGGGGGTCGCCAGGGGAGCTAAGGGGGGCCCAGGCGCCCCCCCCGGCGCGGCCTGGAGGGGGGCCGCGTGGCCAGGGCGCCTGGAGCCCTGGTGGCCCCCCTCCGGCCCTACTTTGGCCGCATGGAAGCTTACGGAACACTGATTTTTTATATATTTTTCCGGGAATTTTTCTGGCAGTTTACGTAATGGGAAAACCTGAAATACAAAAACAGCAGAAAACAGAAACTGGCACTGGGGTGCACTGAGTTAATAGGTTAGTCCAAATATGACTAAAAGTGTATGGAAGTGCATAAATATCATAGCAATATCACACAAAAGAGGCATGGAGCAAGCAGAAATTATAGATACGTTTTGGACGTATCAACATCCCCAAGCTTAATTCCTGCTCGTCCTCGAGTAGGTAAATGATAACAAGCATAATTTCTGTGGTGACATGCTATTAACCATATAAGGACTTTTTACAGTCACATGACAAGTGCTTACTGAGACAATGAATCTGTAGTAGTTAAGTTGCCTCATGAGAAAATCACAAAGAACTGCAAGTTTTACAATATGATACTGAAACACTCAATAGATTTGTAATGGGCATGGTGTGCAAATATGATAAAGTGGTACCTCGCTTGCCCCCTTTAGTGAAGCAAAACATAAATGCAGGGGCACCTCCAAAGTTTAAGTGACGACTAGATACAATGATTTCAGAATAAACGATATCATAATCATGCAAAAGACAATGGCACTTTGGGACAATGCACATTACACTCAGAATGACAATCATGCTCTCAATAGTTGGTGCTTTAAAGAAGGTGGAGACTCTCGAACCGTGGCTTTTGTTGGCAAGGTTGAAAACCCGTGGTCGGAAACAAAAACTAAACATGTACCAGAGCTCTTGGTTTTAAAAAAAAGAGGTAATAATTATTTTTTTTATAATATGCATATTTCGTCAACGAATGCTAGCAGATAACTCAATTACTTCTTGAGCTGGACAAGTTTCGCGGAACGGCTCCCGAATGAGGACGATCACATCCTCTTAATCTCCTTTGTTTATCACTGCCAATGTTTTCTGATTTCTCATGAACAAAGCGTGAAGGAGGGTTTTTTTGTTGTATATTTTTAATGAGTCGGGTGCACTCTTTGCTAGTTCCTTCTCGTATTATGGGTTTGCACATTAGACATGCAATCCCGGGGTGAAGCTTGTCCAACTTAAAAAGATCATGAATTCACTACTACTTCCTCATGAGCCAAAACAGAGGCACAAAAGAGAAATGCTTTTTTTGAATAATTTCGAGATGGTACATGGAAGTCTTCGTTAGGAATGGCAGGTAAATACCATGTATAGGAAGGTATGGTGGACTCATATGGCATAACTGGTTTAAAGGATTTTGGATGCACAAGCAGTCAGTCCGCTTTGTACAGGCGAAGGTTAGCAAAAGACTGGGAGCGACCAACTAAGAGAGCAATGACGGTCATAATCATGCAGAGTGACAAAGCAACATTGAATCAGGCATGGAAGTTATATCGCTACTCGGAAATTATAGATCATCAAGGCTTGATAGACTTTCTTTACAGTCTTAAATATGCGTGAGCATACGCCAAGTCAATCAAAATAAATTCTTGGAGGAAGATATCACTAGACCATACCACATCATAGGCAAACAAATCATGTTGGTACCTCAATAACACATTGA
>LR738711.1:142277762-142337825 GCA_902687465.1 Secale cereale
CCCCCCCAGCTATTTGAGACTAACCATAAGAAAACATGAACTACTAAGCATCATTATGCACATAGCATTTTATCATAGACATATCGACCAGTGCAACAGGAGCCAACTCTCTTAATAAGATAAGCATGAAAACTAAAGAGAGTTCCAGCGATCAACTAAACAAAAGCTCTTTAAAAAGATAAGCATGAGAACTAAGAGCTAAACATGATAGTAGCTATTGAAAGACAAAGAACACACACAGCAAAGATAGACACGAAAATTCTATGTTATGTTCTAGGTTGAAGTGGAGCGTGTTTCTCTCCCACACAAAGAAAGCTGAGTTCCAACTCGTTGTGAAAAGCAAGCAAAGCTAAAGGAAACTAAAAAGGAAACTAAAAGCAAGACGCTCCAAGCATAGCACATAACACATGAAGTGATAAAAATATAGTGGAACGAAAGACGAACTGATAATGTTGATGGAGAAGGGGATGCACGGGGGCATCCCCAAGCTTAGACGCTTGAGTATTCTTGAATATTTCTTGGGGGTGCACGGGGGCATCCCCAAGCTTGAGCGTTTGACACTCCTGAATCTTTTTATCATCTTCCCTCGCACACTTGAAAACTCCCTTCATACATAACTCATCATAATCTGATTAGCAAGGTTAGTACCCATAATAAAATAATTTTTCCTTGCTGGAAATAAGGATATTCTTGAAGTTCTAATGTTTCTCAAGATTGCCAAAAGGTTTTTGCAAAGAAAAAGCAAGCTCAAGGTTTGTAAAATGAAGGAAAGGCAAAACAGGACAGAATCTGTGAAAAACAGACCAGCAGGTAGTAAATAATTTTTTCGGGGCACTTCTGCAACTCAAATCAAAAAACTCAGAACAGAAGCCCGAAAGCCAATTGTATAGAGCACGCTGTCGAAAAAATTCAGACCAAAAAGATGATCTGGTGATTTTATACGAATTTTTCTGTCCAAGGACAGAATCTGTTTCCTGGACAGCACGTCACAACTTTTGAACTTTCTTGCAATCAGAGGCTACACTTGGCACAAAGCTGAAAAATAAAGATACAATGATGTTGCTACAGTAGTAACAAACATCAAGACCACTAAAAACTGAAAGAACAAACCGAAAGCAAAGATAACAAGGGTTGTCTCCCTAGAGCTCTTTCTTTATAGCCATAAAGATAGGCTTAAGACTTTAATGATGCTCTCGTAGGAATAAGAGTTGAAGAACAAAAGAGAGCATCAAGAAGCAAATACCGACCACATTTAAGCCTAACATGCTTCCTATGCATAGGAATACTGCAAGAAAATAAATTATTGAAGCATAAAGCAACTAGCATAGGAAGGCAAAGCAAGCATAACTTCAAAGCCTTCAACATAAAGAGAGGGAACTTAATATTATTGAAATATCTATAAGCATATGTTCCCTTTTCATAATAATTTTCAGTGGGATCACGAATAAACTCAACAATATAAGCATCACATAAAGCATTGTTACCATGATCCACATGCAAAAAGGTACTCTTACTCTCCACATAAGCATCTTTGGGGAGCCCATGGTTAGGACTTTTTAGCATTAACGTTTTCAGTCTCCCCCAAGCTTGAGCTACGCTCTCTCCGTCATGAGGATAGAAATTATAAACATAATTCCTATTCTCATGGACTTCATGAAGAGGATAAAACTTGGAGTAAAAGAGAGACATAAGCTCTTGCCAATCAAGCAAGTGCGAGTTATCGAGAAGCTTATACCAATATGAAGCTTTATCTATAAGTGATACGGCGAACAATTTCCTCATGAAAAACTCCATTGATACACCTGCAAGCTTAAATAATGAACATAGTTGTGACAGATATAGCAAGTGTTCACCGGGATGTCTGTCTCCTGCATAACGATTAGCCAAAACATAATCGATAATACCAGCCGGTATTTTATAGGGCACAATTTCAGTAGGAGGAGGAGCAACCACCACAGGTGTGGGGCGTCTTCCCACAAGCAACGAACTAAGAATGCGGTTTTCCATAAACATAACTAGTGAAATAAAAACAAGAAATAAAAAGATTTAATTGCAAGATCTAAAGATATACCTTCAAGCACTCACTTCCCCGGCAACGGCGCTAGAAATAGCTTGATGTCTACACACGCTTCTACTCTTGTAGACTATGTTGGGCCTCCAAGTGCAGAGGTTTGTAGGACAGCAGCAATTTCCCTCAAGTGGATGACCTAAGGTTTATCGAACTCAAGGAAGTAGAGGTTGAAGATGGTCTCTCTCAAGCAACCCTGCAACTAAGATGCAAGAAGTCTCTTGTGTCCCCAACACACCTAATACACTTGTTAGATGTATAGGTGCACTAGTTCGGCGAAGAGATGTTAAATGGCAAGTGATATGGATGGCAAAACAAAGTAATATAAATCTGTAATAAAAAGTGCAGCAAGCAAACAAGTGGTAAACGTGAGCACAAATGGTATTGCAATGGTGGAAACAAGGCCTAGGCTTCATACTTTCACTAGTGGAAACTCCCAACAACATTAACATAATCGAATCACATGATATTTCCCATAAAACATGCAATGGAGACGCACCCGGAGGTCATTCCTTCGTGGTCAAGAGAGGAAGAGAATTATGTAGGGCTACAAAAGCACACCTCAAAGTTCGTAGTTCTCAATCTAAGGATTTCCCAATGTCACCGCGGCCATCCAAAGAGAGTCCCACAATCACCACAAAATATCTAAAGGATAGTCAAAGACAAGCACCAAGAGACTCTCAATCTTCAATCAACACACAAGAGAGGAAATCACTCATGAAAATATTTTTCTAATCCATGTCCAATAGACCGCTGTCACCTTGGTCTCGGGGATTATACTAGATAAAGACAAGTGAGTACATCAATCCAATACATAGAGGAAGGGGAAATATCATGGGATCACCCTAGATTAACATAGCCTATGATCACAACGAAGATCACATCATGGGAAAGAGAAATGACCACATAGCTACTGGTAGAAACCTCAGCCCTGAGGAGGAACTACTCCCGCATCATGGAAGGAAGAAGCAACGTCGATGGAGATGAATCCGGGGGCACTTCCCCGTCCCGGCAGGGTGCCGACACAGGAATTCTGGTCCCCCTAAGCTTGATGGCGATGACGGCGGAGATCGGAATTGCGTCTGGAGAAAAGGGTTCCAGAATCAGGGTTTCCTCGACGGGTGTTAAATATATGCCAAAGGGGGTCGCCAGGGGAGCTAAGGGGGGCCCAGGCGCCCCCCGGCGCGGCCTGGAGGGGGCCGCGTGGCCAGGGCGCCTGGAGCCCTGGTGGCCCCCCTCCGGCCCTACTTTGGCCGCTTGGAAGCTTCCGGAACGCTGATTTTTTTTATATTTTTCCGGGAATTTTTCTGGCAGTTTACGTAATGGGAAAACCTGAAATACAAAAACAGCAGAAAACAGAAACTGGCACTGGGGTGCACAGAGTTAATAGGTTAGTCCAAATATGATCGAAAGTGTATGGAAGTGCATAAATATCATAGCAATATCACACAAAAGAGGCATGGAGCAAGCAGAAATTATAGATACGTTTTGGACGTATCAGTGCTCGCTAGTCTATACAGAATCTTAGTGTCCCATCTTTTTTCTTGGCAAATAATACCGGCGAACCCCAAGATGAGGAGCTGGCCCATATAAATCCTTTGTCCAGCAATTCTTTTATTTGCTTCTTTAGTTCTACCAATTTGGAATGTGCCATTCTGTATGGTTTCTTGTAAATGGGGTGGTTCCAGGTGCTAGCTCAATAATGACTCTATTTCTTGGTCTAGTGGCATGCCTGGCAATTCTTCGGGAAATACGTCCGGGAACTCACATACTACTGGAACTTTGTTTAACTCTGAGGTGTCTACCTTGTTCAATCTTGGTTGCCGTGATACTGGTCTTTCTTGGGCTGCAACTCTTATCGTCTTCCCGTGATGATGAGTAAGAATTACAGTCCGATTGAAGCAGTCGATAAATCCTTTGTTGGTGGTTAACCAGTCCATTCCTAGGATAACATCCAGTCCCTTATTTTCCAATACGATGAGGTTTGCCTGAAACTTTAATCCTTCAATCTCAATAATCACACCTTGGCAGTAACTTTGAGTGATTTGCTTACTTCCGGGGGACTTGATGGTCATTGATTTTCCCAAGGGAAGCATCGAAAAATCATGTTGCAAAGCAAAGTTCTTTGAAACGAACGAATGAGAAGCTCCAGAATCAAACAAAACAGTGGCAGGTATTGTGTTGACAGGGAACGTACCGAGTACGATATCCGGGGCATCTTGCGCTTGCTCCTTGGTCACATGGTTCAGGTGACCTTTCTTGTGGTTGTTATTGGGGTTGAAGTTGTTTCGCTTGGGTGCTGAATTGTTTCCACTGTTGTTCGGCTTTGGGGCCGAGTTCCTTGGTTTCGGGCACTGTTTGGCATAGTGTCCCTCTTCTCCACAAGCGTAGCAAGTAACACCTGGGCGATACGTAAAATCCTTATCCCTTGAATGAAAATTTTTGTTCGGGCGTGGATCATTGGTTATGGATTTGTTCGCCCCATTTTTCTGAAAATTAGTCTTGTTCCGGTTGTTGCGAGTGTGTGTAGTCTTATCCCTTTTGCGCTTGCGAATATCTTCCAAGCTGTGGCGCTCATTTTCCAAGGTAATAGCCTTGTCTACAAGTGTCTTGAAATCCGGAAAGGTGTGTACGACTAGCTGGCATTTAAGTGCTGGTGCTAGACCGTCCAAGAATTTTTCCATCTTTTTATTTTCAGGCATACGCTCTTCGTTGGCATAACGAGACAATTGAGTAAACTGGCTATTGTACTTAGTCACTGTCATGCCTCTCTGCTTGAGGAAATCAAACTCCCTTTTCTTGATCTTCATAATGCTTCTAGGGATGTGCGCCCCACGAAAACCTTCCTTAAAATCCTCCCAAGTGATATCATTTTCATTGGGGTGCATGTGTAGAAAATTTTCCCACCATGATGCAGTTGCTCCAGTGAGGTAGTGTGGTGCATAAAGTACCTTTTCACGGTCCGAGCATTGTGCAATAATAAATTTCCTCTCAATGTCTCGAAGCCAATCATCGGCCTCAAGAGGTCTATCGGTGTGAGGAAATGTTGGCGGACGAGTCTTCTGTAGTTCGGACAATTTTGAATGCTGCTGATGTGGTTCACGGTGATTTCCCATATTGATAACATGGTTTATCATTTCTTGGTGCTGCTGCTGGCTTTGCTCATATAGGCGGCATACTTGAGAAAATGATGTCTCACTGCCTTGCTGACTTGACTGCCCCTGCGTGAAATTGTTACTTGTCTGGGTACCATAATTTTCCTCTAGCGGACTTGGCATGGAACGAGTCCGGGGACGTGTCATTTTCCACTCTGGGGTATTATTGCGGAACTCATGAGAAAAACTGAGTGGCAAAAATAAACAAATAGTTTTGCAAATGCAGAAAATATACGGACTCCAATGATTTTGCAATAAAACACCTGATTGCGCATGGAGAAGGACCGCTCAGTACATATCTTACACGCGAGTCGTAATTATACAATACATCACTCAGGATGCGCGTACACATTCCTGACATGTTATTTAGGCTAGTGCACTTCTCCGAGTTCCTACATGATGCGCACACAATCTACTTCTCACCAACCTATTTTACATATAAACATATCATACAAGCGGACACATCGCGGGGCGGACAGGCGTACTTAGTCTGAGATGGTGAAGACTTCCTTCGGCCTGCCGAGGGTAAGACCCAGTGGCGATGAAGACTCAACCTCCTCCTCACTAATAGGCTCCAGCCGTGGGATACTTGTGCGAGGAGTTGGTGCGGGCGCGGCAGGTGGTGCAGCTCTGATTGGAGTTGGAGCAATGACTTGGTCAAACTCCTCAATGGTAGGTAGGCAGCGGGAGGTGGCTAAGATGGCAGGTGTAAGGATGGCAATGGGTCGGGTTTGGATCGGGTTGAACAATATCAAATCCATATCCATATCCATGAAGACAGTTTTTGCCCGCCCATGAAAAAATCCATGGGTGAAAAATTGTGTCCATGTCCAAACCCGATGGATATCCATACCCACTGGATATCCATTGGGTCCTCTCTAGACATATAAATAAGACATAACACAATGGTAACATAAGCTCTTCCATTCTTCACTTCATGGCAGACTAGACTTCACTTATGGTAAATCAACGTCCACTAACAACATGAGATCATTTAGTATTTTTCTAACATATGAGAATGACGAGTCTTAACAAGGAGATAAAAATAAGGGAAGGGTGTTGGGTATGTTACAGACGGGATTGAATGTCAACTAATAAAAGTTATGACAGGGATTGTGTAATTTCTTTTGCATGTTTTGGATAACAAAGTGTAAAATTGCAGTGGGACATGTGACCGTGGGGTAGGGATAGCAGATTTTTGCCCATTAAGTCATGCTATCGGGTCGGGTTTGGATATACCCACGGGTACAAGATTATATCCATGCCCTACCCACGAGTAATCGGGTCGGGTTTGGGCGCTGCCCATGGACACAAAAGCATATCCAAACCCTATCCATTCGGATCGGATATCCATGGATATCCATGTCCATGGATAAAATTGCCATCCTTAGGCAGGTGCATAGGATGCTGAGGACGAGACATATGTCAGTGGTGGTGAAGTATGGAGGAGCTCCCTCCTATTGGCGGAACCGCTCTGAACTAAGTCCATACGAGCAGCCACCAAGTCGTCCACAAGGTTATCAAAAGCTGCCTCAAGAGCCTTGAGGTACTCAACCAATGATTCGATAGCCTCATCACGTTCTCCCCTTGCGCAAGCAAATGCATAGTGGCAGGTGTAAGGCACGTGGCATGGAAGGTAGCGGTAGCGACGAGTCTTCATTGAAGGAAGAGCATCCCGAAGATGAGCTATCTCCTCGCGGACAGCCATCTGCATGGCATGCCTCTCCGTAGGCATGGCCCTGCCCACAAATCGGAAGCGGCGTGCCTCAGAATGCCCTCCCTTAAATTGCACCGCGGCCTGGTGCATCGACACGCTGTCGCTGATCTTGTGCTGGTAGAGTGTGAACTCTGCACGAGTCGATGGCCCGATCGCAACCTTGGTGATGGCGACGAGGAGCTTGATAAACCCCTCAGGTATGTTGGCGAACACCTGTGACTCACAGTCGCTGCTGGCCATCTACAAAAGTAGACAGAAATTCCGAATAGTCGGATCATAAATTTATGATGACTAACATAAAATTGCTACAAATATAAAATGCTGAAATAGCACTTAATACGCTAATAACCGATTAGCGATCGCACCTAGTGGCTTCCTACAGTCAGCCTGGCTCTGGTACCAAGGTTGTCAGGACCGGTTTTTCAATAAAACATTTACTGAGAATCCGACCTTTTTATCGGACCAGTGTACAAGAATTCTTCTTACTCGTAGACAAATCCTTGATACAGAATTCCAGAGTACTGAATAGTATACAAGGTTGAGCTGAGGCTGCTCAACAATTTATTACAAGCACGCCTATATTTTACATAAAGGCGGATATGACACAAGAGTAGGGTGGCATAACTACTGACTCGTAATAAAAGTGGTGGTGGATATGTCACAGTGTAGTGGTGACATGACTCCAATATCATACAGTGATCAACTCCAGGATCGCAAGAGACTAACTGGGACTCCTCTAGGCGTCGGACTCGCTATCGAACTCTTCATCCATGAGATCGCCTTCGTCAACATCTGGCCAAATCAACAAGCCAGGTGAGTACTTTGAATGTACTCGCAAGACAGTTCGGACATAAGATATAACAAATGCAAACATGATGCATATGAACAGACATGCATATATGTACTCAGAGAATAAATTTGCGCTGCATGTTAAATAAAAGGGAGTCAGGCGGTAGTCCTCCTGAAATCCCGAGAAAAGAATACCGATCGAATGTCTGAAGCGACGCCTCAAAAGGAAAAATAAATAAACATGCCACAGTCGGACGTCTGAGCGACATCACATAAATGGCTTATATCAAAAGTAAATAACAGCGATGCCACAGTCGGACGTCTGAGCGACATCACCTAAAGGGCTTATATCGAAAATAAATAACGAGAGTGCCGCAGTCGGACGTCTGAGCGACATCACATAAAGGGCTTATATCAAAAGTAAATAACAACGATGCCACAGTCGGACGTCTGAGCGATATCACATAAAGGGCTTATATCGAAAATAAATAACGAGAGTGCCACAGTCGGACGTCTGAGCGACATCACATAAAGGGCTTATATCAAAAGTAAATAACACGATGTCACAGTCGGACATCTGAGCAACATCACATAAAGGGCTTATATCAAAAGTAAATAACAAGAATGCCACAGTCGGACGTCTGAGCGACATCACATAAAGGGCTTATACGATCATTCGAAACCAAGTAGCATTCTTGAAAGTAAATCATCTCACGGGAACATTTGGTACAGAAATAACTGGCTAGTTCAGAATAGCACTCGGCCGGTCTACCACTCATAAAGTTATATTAAATTACTAGTGTCTGTCACGGAGACTGATACGGATACTGACGTTAGGCCAAAAACATGGCTACTTAAAAGGGCTTTGACTCTGCAGAGTTTGTACTCTTTAACCACAGCCAACGGATTTCGGTAGTCACAATGGACTAGTTCCGTTTACGGTATTTTAGCAGAAACACATCTAACCAGTACACACCCATTCCACATCCCGCTGTCCGGAATCACCCGAGGCAACGTTCACGAAATACTTTAAGACGGGGAGGCTACAACCTCGAATAGCATGGGATCAAATTTATACCGCGCACTCTAAGGGGTGCCCCCCTCTCGGTCCCAACCAGAAACACCCATGCCCCCTGACCGGATGATGGGCTTTAATTCAGGGCCATGGAACCCTCATCCCGGCCCCTCTATTTGGTGTGTACAAGGAAAGAGGTTTGCAACTGAATACACCTTATTCTTTGCAGAATACATGTGAAAGTACCAAAAGGGAGACGAACGGGACCATGTCCTGATCCACGTTAACACTGGGGAATAACGGTTGACTGACATGCTTCAACAATACCAGCTTACCACCTATCATGTCACCACATGATCAGGTTGGCTCACCATTAACTTTCGAAGCTCACACGGAGCTTGCCTTGCATGAAATATATAACATCCACCAAATGCTTATATAACCATGTCATGAGAAAACTACTCAAGCAACAAGCAAAACACTCATCATATCAAAGGTTCAAACATGCTTGCCTGGTTCGGAGTAGTCAGAGTCTAACTCGGTGAAGTTCGCGGCTCCGTCACTTCCTTCGGTATCTACGGATAAGAATAAAACGGGTACTAACATAAATACCGTGCGGCGTACGCTCATAAAAGTTGTCCCAAATATTTTTCAAATAAATATGATAAAAAACTAGACAGAAAACTAAAGAGGACAGAAAAAGAATCAACACAAATTCATCTTTTGTTTAAAAGTTATTAAGGTTTTTGTCCAGGGACTTGTCTGTAATGAAATGGAAAGTTTCCAGGGGCTTGATTATAAAAATAGAAAACGATTCAGCCAGAAGTACGTCAGCTGAAAAGAGAAAGCGTATTTTGCCCGAAGGCGTTTTCCAGAAAAACGGTTCGAATAAGACAGAGAGGCTGACGAGGGGGTCCCACTCGTCAGGTTTGAATCTTCGAACGGAAAAACAGAGCGCGCCGGCGCCAGAGAGCCGCGGTGGTCGCTGGCGCCGATCCACGGCGAGGTAGGGGAAGTGGGTGGTACATACGGGTTCACGGTGCTCTTCCGCGTCTATGGGTGGTGGAGTTAGACGTCGGCGAGCACCACGTCGACGGCGACCTTCTCTCCGGCGGACGGCGGTTCGGGTGGTGGTGGATCTCGCCGAGAAGAGCTGCGGAGGTCAAATTGAAGTGGGGGTTAGGCGTCTAGGTGCACTAGGAGGCTACTGGCACGACTAGGGAGGCGGAGGAGCTCTCACCAGAGAGAGAGAGCTGCCGGAGCCCGTAGCGGATCGGGGCGGCCGGAGTTGGGGAAGAAGGGCTCCTCAAGGTTCTTCCAGTGGCTGGGCGGGGTCTGGTGAGATGGTGGAGCCGTGCGAGGTCGAGTGCGAGCTCGGGGGTGCTATTTATACCCGGCCCGAGGCGGTTGCCGCAAACGGGATAAGTCCGACGAGGGATTACGGCGAGGCCGTGGCCGAACGGGTGGCTTAAGTACTTGGGCATTGACGTGATGGTCTACGGGTTCCATCCCAATGCATAGCTTAGCAAGACCTGGGAGTTTACGGCACTTTCTCAACGGAACAGCCGTGAAGGCACGTCAGCGGCAAAGAGCGCGCTCTGCGCCTCTTAGGCCACGGTGACGGTCCCTGCAGCGTGCACAGGGGAGGAGACGGCCATGCAGAGCTCTCAGGTGGCTTGGGCGGTGCCTGAATTTCCACAGATTTTTAGGAAGAGAGAAAATATGAATTTCATTAAAAATGGCAAATCTCGTCCAAACTTGCAGCAAGCAAAATTTAAAAAATTTGAACTGTGGACCAGCAGATCTTGATGGATCTAGGTTGAGGATACTAAGGAATAGTCAGAGGAGTTTGTTTGGAATCAAAACTAAAAAGGAAACTAGTAGTTCCTTTGTAAATCACCAAGGCTCTAATTAAAAGACAGAAAATGTTTTTGGGATAAAATAATTAGAAGAAAAATCTAGATGAGGTTGAAACCTACTGGAATTGATGTTAGACTTTTCCAAGGTGGGAATGAAGGTTTGGGAAGAAAGATCTTCATTGGGTGTCATGGCAAAATAAAAGTTTGAAAGGGAGAGAATTAAGCCCAAGGCTTTATAGGAAGGTTTTTCATAAAAAGAAATTGGCAAAAACCTTTTGAAAATAATCTGTGTTGAGCCAACACAAGGTGAAAACCCTCAAGGCCAAAGTCCAAGGTTGAGAAAGACACAAAGATCTTCTGTCATAAAATATTTGGGAAGGAGGGGTTTTAAGAAAGATTTAAATATCCTCCTTCAAAAGACCAAAGAATTTGATGAAAACAAAACCAAAAAAATTGGAGTGTTACATAAGCCTCCTCGGCAATGGTGGCAGAAATTCTTCTTGCTACTTCTCGAGCTTGCGTTGTATTCCCTCGAAGAGGAAAGGGTGATGCAGCACAGTAGCGTAAGTATTTCCCTCAGATTTTGAGAACCAAGCTATCAATCCAGTAGGAGACCACGTGCGAGTCCCTCACACCTACACAAACAAATAAGAACTTCGCAGCCAACGCGATAAGGGGTTGTCAATCCCTTTACGGTCACTTACGAAAGTGAGATCTGATAGATAGGATAGTTTGATATTTTTGGTATTTTTTGGATATAAGAATAGAAAGTAAAAACAGCAAAGTAAAGTAGATTGTAGATTGATATGTTGAGAATAGACCCGGGGGCCATAGGTTTCACTAGTGGCTTCTCTCATGATAGCAGAATTCTACTGTGGGTGAACAAATTACTGTCGAGCAATTGATAGAAAAGCGAATAATTATGAGAATATCTAGGCATGATCATTATATATAGGCATCACGTCCGTGACAAGTAGACCGAAACGATTATGCATCTACTACTATTACTCCACACATCGACCGCTATCCAGCATGCATCTAGAGTATTAAGTTCATAAGAACAGAGTAATGCTTTAAGCAAGATGACATGATGTAGAGGGATAAACTCAAGCAATATGATATAAACCCCATCTTTTTATCCTCGATGGCAACAATACTATACGTGCCTTGCTGCCCCTGCTGCCACTGGGAAAGGACACCGCAAGATTGAACCCAAAGCCAAGCACTTCTCCCATTGCAAGAAATATAGATCTAGTAGGCCAAACCAAACTGATAATTCGAAGAGACTTGCAAGGATATTATAATCATACATAAAAGAATTCAGAAAAGAACCAAATATTTCTCATAGATAATCTTGATCATAAACCCACAATTCATCGGATCTCGACAAGCACACAGCAAAAAGTTACATCGAATAGATCTCCTCGAAGACCGAGGAGAACTTGGTATTAAGATCCAAAAAGAGAGAATAAACCATCTAGGTACTACCTATGGACCCGAAGGTCTGTGGTAAACTACTCACAACTCATGGTGAGGCGATGGTGTTGATGTAGAAGCACTCCGTGGAAGATCCCCCCTCCGACGGAGCTCCAGAACAGGCTCCAAGATGGGATCTCACGGGAATAGAAGGTTGCGGCGGTGGAATTAGGGTTTTCTCTGTCGCTTCGATGTTTTCAGGGTAGATGGGTATATATAGGAGGAAGGAGGGCATCGGGGGAGCAACGTGGGGCCCACGAGGCAGGGGGCGCGCCCAGAGGGAGGGGGCGCGCCCTCCACCCTCGTAGACGCCACATGTCCCTTCTGCCTTGGTTCTCAAGTCTCCAATAAAGATATCGTTCCAAAAATATCTCTCCCAAAGGTTTCATTCCGTTTGGACTCCGTTTGATATTCCTTTTCTGCGAAACCCTGAAATAGGCAAAAAACAGCAATCTGGACTGGGCCTTTGGGTTAATAGGTTAGTCCCAAAAATAATATAAAAGTGTATAATAAAGCCCATTAAACATCCAAAACATCATATATATAATAGCATGGAACAATAAAAAATTATAGATATGTTGGAGACTTATCAGGGATCCCTCACCGGTGGGCATCTTCATCATCCCGGCGCTCTCCATGATGAGGAGGGAGTAGTTCACCCTCGGGGCTGAGGGTATGTACCAGTAGCTATGTGTTTGATCTCTCTCTCTCTCTCGTGTTCTTGAGATGGCATGATCTTGATGTATCGCGAGCTTTGCTATTATAGTTGGATGTTATGATGCTTCTCCACATCTATCTTCTTGTAATAGATTGAGTTTTCCCTTTGGAGTTATCTTATTGGATTGAGTCTTTAAGGATTTGATAACACTTGATGTATGTCATGTGTGGGATACCCGTGGTGACAATGGGGTATTCTATTGGTTCACTTGATGTATGTTTTGGTGATCAACTTGCGGGTTCCGTGACCTTGGGAATCTATGCATAGGGGTTGGCACTCGTTTTCGTCTTGACTTTCCGGTATAAACTTTGGGGCACTCTTTGAAGTTCTTTGTGTTGGTTGAATAGATGAATTTGAGATTGTGTGATGCATATCGTATAATCATGCCCATGGATACTTCAGGTGACAATGGAGTACTTAGGTGACATCAGGGTTTTGGTTGATGTCTGCCTTAAGGTGTTATTCTAGTATGAACACTAGGATAGATTGAACGGAAAGAATAGATTCGTGTTATTTTACTACGGACTCTTGAATAGGTCGATCAGAAAGAATAACTTTGTGGTGGTTTCGTACCCTACAATAATATCTTCGTTTGTTCTCCGCTGTTAGTAACTTTGGAGTGACTCTTTGTTGCACGTTGAGGGATTATTAGATGATCTAATTATGTTATCCTTGTTGAGAGAACTTGGACTAGTGAAAGTATGAACCCTAGGCCTTGTTTCAAAGCATTGCAATATCGTTTGTGGTCCCTTTTATCATTAGTTACCTTGCTGTTTTTATATTTTCATATTACAGAAACCTATATCTACCATCCATATTGCACTTGTATCACCATGTCTTCACCAAACTAGTGCACCTATACAATTTACTATTGTATTGGGTGTGTTGGGGACACAAGAGACTCTTTGTTATTTGGTTGCAGGGTTGTTTGAGAGAGACCATCTTCATCCTACGCCCCCCATGGATTGATAAACCTTAGGTCGTCCACTGAGGGAAATTTGCTACTGTCCTACAAACCTCTGCACTTGCAGGCCCAACAACGTCTACAAGAAGAAGGTTGCGTAGTAGACATCAATATCCTTTCAAGACAAATATTTCAGGAAGTTCAATGGTTGGCATGGCATGGCTTAGAGATGTGGACCCCTCAAAAAGCGAAGGACAAAGATTGGCAAAAGCTCAAGACTCTATATTCTCATTTTAGTGATCCAAGATCACATTGAGTCCATAGGAAAAGACAATACTATTAAAAGGGGATGAGGTGTTGCTTAATGGTTTACTTGCTCAAAATGCTCAGTGCTACGCTCCAAATCCCTCAACCACTTTCTCATTTCCACATATTTCCCAAACCTAAAAGTCAAACTCGGCCCCACCAATTTGATCTACCCGGCGCCACCGAGTTCACTTGACATAGCCACTGCCAAAACCCTAATCGGTTCAGTCTCACAGATAGGGATTTCGGTCTCACTGAAATGGGATTGCCAACTCTCTATTTCCCCTTCGTAACGTTCGGTCTAACCGAGATGAGCGAACCGTCCCATCGAGTTGGTAATGCAAACTCTCAGGTTACCTTTTGTACCGTTTCGGTCTCACCGAAAGGAGCGATCGGTCTCACCTTGTTTGCCTGGCCAAGTCTCTGTTAGCCTAATACCAAAATCGATCTCACCGAGTTTGTGTAATCTGTCAAACCGAGATGAGGTTTTCCCTAACCCTAATGCATCAGTCTCACCGAGTTGATAGTATTAGTCCCACCGAGATGTCTAACATTCACATTTTGAACTGCTTCGGTCTGACCGAGTTCTTCTATTCGGTCTGACCGAGTCTGATCAAATGTGTGTAACTGCTAGATTTTGTGTGGAGGCTATATATAGCCCTCCACCCCTTCTCCATCAGAGAGAGATCCATCAGAACGTGCCTACACTTCCACTATTCATTTTCTGAGAGAGAACCACCTGCTCATGTGTTGAGACCAAGATATTCCAATCCTACCATATGAATCTTGATCTCTAGCCTGCTTTCCACTCAAATCTTCTTTCCACCATATCCAAATCTGTGAGAGAGAGTTGAGTGTTGGGGAGACTATTACTTGAAGCACAAGAGCAAGGAGTTCATCATCAACACACCATCTATTACCTTTTGGAGAGTGGTGTCTCCTAGATTGGTTAGGTGTCACTTGAGAGCCTCCGACAAGATTGTGGAGTTGAACCAAGGAGTTTGTAAGGGAAAGGAGATCACCTACTTCGTGAAGATCTACCCTAGTGAGGCAAGTCCTTCATGGGAGATGGCCATGGTGGTATAGACAAGGTTTCTTCTTTGTGGACCCTTTGTGGGTAGAGTCCTCTATGGACTCGCGTAGTCGTTACCCTTCGTGGGTTGAAGTCTCCATCAACGTGGATGTACGATAGCACCACCTATTGGAACCACGCCAAAAACATATGTGTCTCCAATTGCATTTGCACTCTCCAACCCCTCTCTTTACCTACATATGCAATGATTTACTTTCTGCTACCACGACTCTAGAATTGCATGTGTAGGATGATTGCTTGACTTGTGCTAAATTGCTAAAAACTGTCAAAACTTAAAATTGGGAAAATGCTAAGTTTTTATTTGGTCAAGTAGTCTAATCACCCCCCCCCCCCCATCTAGACATACTTTCGATCCTACAGATTCTCTTCAGAATCAAACAAAGCATCAGGGGCTCATGTCCGTATACAGGTTTGTTATCATATACATATAAACGTAAAAGTTCTTCTAGAATATTACGTCCCATACCTCAAAGCCTGTCAATAGGCTGTTGAAGGCTTCATTCAGTCCGCTTTTGGCGGACTGAATCTTTCCCATGACCGCACCCATCAGGGTGCGGTGTTCTGCAATGATGGAAGCACCTTGAAGTGCTTCCTCCAGCGTGTTTGGCACCTCCGTATTAGTGGAGGGCGCCGTTGGAGCTGATACTCCTCCCCCTATCGTAGGGGGGCTGTATTCATGATTTCGGAGTCGTACTGGCCTCCGAAATAGTGTTCGGCGGGGGACCAGATTTCTTGGGCTCCCCGCCGTCGGTCACCATAGAGACTGGCTTGTTGCGGAACATTGCATGGGTAACAATTTTCCTACGAACACCCAAGATAAATCTAGGATATGCACATATATGAGAGGAGAGTTGGATCCACATACCCTTGTAGATCGCTAAGCGGAAGCATTCAAGAACGCGGTTGATGTAGTGGTACATCTTTGCGATCCAATCACGATCCCACCCGTGAACTCTGATCTAGTGCTGAACGGACGGCACCTCCGCGTTCGACACACGTACGACTGTATGACACCTTCACCTCCTCGATCCAGCGAGCGAACATGAAGTAGTAGCTCGAGTCCTCCGACAGCACGACGGTGTGGTGGCGGTGGTGGTGGAGGAATTGTGGCAGAGCTTCACTAAGCACTACGCGTATGAGGAGAAGAGCTACGAGAGAGGAGGGGCAGTGCCAAGGCATGTAAGGGTGAGGCTGCCCTCTCTCTACCTATATGTATATAGGGGAAGGGGGAGAGGGGGTGCCCCTAGAAGATCCCATCTAGGGCCGGCGGCCACAAGAGCGAAACCCTAGATGGGTTTCCCCCCTAGGAGACTTGGCCCTCAAGGCAAAGGGGTGGGAACCCTAGGGGTGGCGCCCCACCTCCTCTGGCAACGTGGGAAGGGGTGAGGGGGCGCATGGACCCTTAGTGGGATGGTTTGCCCCCTCCCCTTGTCCCATGAGGCCCCCCAACACTTGCCGGGGCCCCCCGAAACCCCTTTCGTTCATGCTGGCCATTACCCAGTATCCCCGGAACACTTCTGGACTCCAATACCCTTGGTCCAATATATTGATCTTGACCTCCGGACTATTCCAGAGTTCCTCATCACATCTGAGATCTCATCCGGGACTCCGAACAACCTTCGGTAACCACCATAATGACTCAACTATACTAATATCTCGTCACCAAACGTTAAGTGTGTAGACCCTGCGAGTTCGAGAACTATGCAGACATGACTGAGACACCTCTACAATCAATAACCAATAGCGGGACCTGGATGCCCATATTGGTTCCCACATATTCTACGAAGATCTTATTAGTTGAACCTCGATCTCAAGGATTCAGATAATCCCGTATGTAGTTCCCTTTGTCTATCGGTATGTTACTTGCCCGTGATTCGATCGTCGATATCTCCATACCTAGTTCAATCTCGTTACCGGCAAGTCTCTTTACTCGTTATGTAATACAAGATCTCGTGGCCAACTCATTAGTCACATTGCTTGCAAGCTTCTTGTGATGTTGTATTACTGAGTGGGCCCTGAGGTACCTCTCCATCACACGGAGTGACAAATCTCAGTCTTGATCCATGCCAACTCAATAGACACCCTCGGAGATACCTGTAGAGCACCTTTATAGTCACCCAGTTACGTTGCAACGTTTGGTACACACAAGGTATTCCTCTGGTGTCAGTGAGTTGCATGATCTCATGGTCATAGGAACATATATACTTGACATGCAGAAAACAATAGCAATAAACTGACACGATCATATGCTACGTTCAAAGTTTGGTCTTGTCCATCATATCATTCTCCCAATGATGTTATCTCGTTATCAAATGACAACTCATGTCAATGGCTAAGAAACCATAGCCATCTTTGATCAACGAGCTAGTCCGGTAAAGGCTGACTAGGGACAACTTGTTGTCTATGTATCCACACATGTATTTGAGTTTCCGATCAATACAATTCTAGCATGGATAATAAATGATTATCATGAACAAGGAAATATGATAATAGCCAATTTATTATTGCCTCTAGGGCATATTTCCAACAGTCTCCCACTTGCCCTAGAGTTAATAATCCAGTTCACATCGCCATGTGATTAACACTCATAGTTCACATCGCCATATGACTAACACCCAAAGAGTTTACTAGAGTCAATAATCTAGTTTACATCATCATGTGATTAATACTCAATGTGTTCTGGGGTTTGAGCATGTTATGCTTGTGAGAGAGGTTTTAGTCAATGGGTTTGCAACATTCAGGTCTGTATGTACTTCTCAAATATCTATGTCATATTGTAGATGTTGCTACCATGCTCCACTTTGAGCTATTCCAAATGGTTGCTTCACTATACATATTCGGTTTGCTACTCCGAGTCATCCGGATAGGTGTTAAAGCTTGCATCGACGTAACCCTTTACGCCGAACTCTTTATCACCTCCATAACTGAGAAACATTTCCTTATTCCTCTAAGGATAATTTTTTGACCGATGTCCAGTGATCAACTCCTGGATCACCCTTGTACCCCCTTGCCAAACACGTGACAATGTACACATCAGGTGCGGTACACAGCATGACATATTGTAGAGAGCCCATGGCTAAGGCATAGGGGACGACCTTCATCCTTTCTGTTTCTTCTGCCGTCGTCGAGCTTTGAGTCTCACTCAACTTCACACCTTACAACTCAGGCAAGAACTCCTTCTTTGAATGATCTATTTTGAACTCCTTCAAAATCATGTCAAGGTATGTGCTCCGCGAAAATCTTATCAGACGTCTTGATCTATCTCTATAGATCTTGATGCCCAATATCTAAGCAGCTTTACCCAGGTCTTTCTTTGAAAAAACTCCTTTCAAACAACCCTTCATGCTTTCCAGAAATACTACATCATTTTGATCAACAATATGTCATCCACATATACTTATCAGAAATGTTGTAGTGCTCCCACTCACTTTCTTGTAAATACAAGTTTCTTGCAAACTTTGTATAAACCCAAAAGCTTTGATCACCTCATCAAAGCATATATTCCAACTCCGAGACGATTGCACTAGTACATAGAAGGATCGCTGGAGCTTGCAACCGTTTAGCTTCCTTAGGATCGACAAAACCTTCTGATTGTATCACATACAACCTTTCCTCACGCAAACCGTTAAGGACACTCTGTTTTGACATCCATCTGGCAGATTTCGAAATCGAAAAATGCAGCAACTACTAACATAATTCTGACGAACTCAAGCATCGCTATGGGTGAGAAAGTCTCATCGTAGTCAACTCGTTGAACTTGTGAAAACCCCTTTGCCACAAGTCGAGTTTTATAGACGGTGACATTACCGTCCGCGTCTGTCTTCTTTTTGAAGATCCATTTATTCTGAATGGCCTTTCGCCCTTCAGGTAATACTTCCAAAGTCCGTACTTTATATTCATACATGGATCCCATCTCGGATTTCATGGCCTCTAACCATTTATCAGAATTCGGGCCCACCATTGCTTCTCCATAGCTCGCAGGTTCATCGTTGTCCAACAACATGACGTCCCAGATAGGGTTGTTGTACCACTCAGGAGTAGTATGTATCCTTGTCGACCTACGAGGTTCAATAGTAACTTGATCCAAAACTTCATGATCACTATAATTAGTTTCCTCTTCAACTGTCGTCGGTTCCACAGAAACATCTTTGTGTGTTGCACTACTCTCTGGTTGAAGTAAGGTTCAACAACCTCATTAAGTTCAATCTTCCTCCCACTCAATTCTTTCGAGAGAAACTCTTTCTTGAGAAAGGACATGTTCTCAGCGACAAACACTTTGCCCTCGGATCTGAAATAGAATGTATACCCAACTTGTCGGTGTCCTGGGAACGGGGGTACCCAGACTTGCCTGCCTACGGCCCAGGGCGTGGCTCACCATGCGGCCTGGTACAGCCCAACATCTTCATTGACCACTCAAGACCCTTGCGAGGGGCCAAGCCTCGCGATGCGGACGACACAAGGCATCCCCTGGGGCGGCCTCACCAGGCCGGCTCGTGAGGATAGGGGATATCAACGCGAGGGGCATCTCGCGAGGTCCTCGTGACGAGAGCAGTGACTACCAAGGCCGGGAGGGCACCAGCGGGCGCAGAAGTGCCAGTTTCCCCTTTGGTGCTAAAGGAGCAGGTGCGGACGAAGAGTCCCGAGGCGTCAGGCAAAGGTTTCCATATCAATACAACGAGACCAAGACCAGCAGGACAGCAGGCTGTAGGTCATCGCGGAGCCCACAGCGGCGTCACCACCAGAGCCTTTGGCAGGCGAAGACCACCTTTTGTCAGGATAGCTTGTACTAGTTGTCCCCCTTCAAATTTGGCCGTTGTGGGATTCCTTCCCGCTCAATATTTGGGAAGAGGACCCAGGCCACTATAAATAGGACTAGCCACCACCTTAGAAAGGGATCGGATCATCGAGACCACTTACACACCCACAAGCTCGCCCAAGCTCAAGAACACCTCTACTCAGGAGGCAGTTCATCCATGTACTAGTTATTCATCAGCCTACTAGGCAATCCACCACACCACACTGGATTAGGGTATTACACCACAACGGTGGCCCGAACCAGTATAAATCTTGTGTCCCTTGTTCTTCGGATCTGACGAGCTAGGCCTAGGGTTGTTGAGTAGACGAGCTAGGGCGGAAGGAGAGATCTTCGTGCGCACCCCAGAGTTCAAACCTTAAGGGTTTTGCTGGAACCCTAGATCCGAAATTTGGCACGCTAGGTAGAGGTGCGCCGGATCTGTTCTTCCTTCGTCCGCACCGTCACTGCCCCACGATTCCGATGGCCGACGATTAGGGGGCTCATGCCGACTGCTGGGCCACCTGGCCTGCGCGGGCGGCACCACCCAACCACGGAGACCTCAACCCCGCGCTCCAAGCTGCTCCAGCACCACCCGGCGCTGCCGACCACGGGCGGCGCGGGCCGGCGGCCACCGCCTTGGCGTCCCGACGCGCGCGCTCCGCGGCGCGCTCTACAAACCACGCTGCGGCGACAGTACCTTACACCCGATGGGAGCAGGCGAACACGAGGGCTGCGCTCATCGTGGCGCGGGAACTATTACGATGCAGGCTGGCCGAGGGCAGCCGTGACGTGCTGCTGGAGCGCGTCGCTGAACTACTGGGCTACTCTTGCGGAGACGCCTCGCCGTTCTGCTCCTCACCCCCACCCCACGTCGTAGGTAGGGTGCTGGTGAGGCCCCGACCGACGTTGGTGTCCTCTGGAGCGATTGGAAGACCCGGTGACACTAGTAGGCACGCTGGTGCCATCCTTACGACTGCAGCAACTTCGTCACCAACAAGAACGAACGTCGGTGGCCTTTCGCGAGGGTACGCCGGGGTTCAACCGAGCGGGCACCAAGGCCAGATGCTGCAGCCGGGGGCTCAAGGCGCGGGGCACGCAGGCGGCGCCCTTGGCGGGGCTGCCGATGAAGCCTACGTGCCCCGCATGGTGGACCTGGCGTACGTGTTCGGGGAAGGCCCCAATGCTTTCCACGGACCGAGATGAAATGGCGAGGCTCACGAGGAAGAAGACTACCACGAGTCACCCAGTGACACCGTGGACCCCTTCAGCAACGACGACATAGCACAGCAGGTATCACAACAGCAGGCGTATGACTGCAGGTGAATCAGACCACGGCGATGGTCGAAGACCAGAGAGCGTCCGCTCCGCCCTCAACCAGAGCAGAACGCTGGGGGCTGCGCGTAGAAGGACTAGAGTCACGGCCTCCCCAGCGACATAACGAGCAGGGAAGTATGCGAAAGTAGGTCCTCTATCGGGGTGAGCCTCGCCAAGCTCCCCCCCCGGGCAGAGAGCCCGTGGTCACCGAGGGTGCTGCTGGCGTCGCCTTTCTACCTCCTTGGTCCTGTCCTGGTTTCCGGTCGCCCCAACGGAGGTCGAGGGTGGCGCAAGGCGGGGCCCTCGTCTGGCGATATGAAGTAAGGCTCGCGCCTGTGAAGATCTCTGCCCATGACACTCTCACGTAATAATGAGTAGGGCTGTACACGCCCCGGAGTCTCCGGAGAACCGCCCTCGGGCCTCGGGGGCTCCCTCCCACGTCCTAGTGGCAGCACTTAGCTCCGCGCTGGTGAGAAGACTAAATACTAGATAGGAGACGGACGCGGCTATTTGCTTTCCACGCCTTCCTTTTTGTAATTGGATACGCCGTGTCTTTCGAATTGAATTTGAAGTCTTGCTCGTTGCCAAAATGGGGGGAGTTTTCTTTGATTTATGATGGTTTTAGCCGCCTCTAGCTGTCTAGAAGATCTTCCCCCGGGCCCTCGGGCTAGGGGGCTGGAAGGCCAATCCCACTTGGTGTGCCATTGTAACCTCGGCAGGACCCTATCTGGGCAATAGCCTACGCGCCGCAACTTTTGCCGCATAGGCATCCTGCTGCGGCCATCGGAACAACCCTGGCCCTGTTCCCTAGAGCAGGGCCACACATTGCTCAGAAGGCTCATGGCGCGGACCGCCACCAATCCACCCCAGGAGGGAGGCAAGCCCACGGCCTCGTGACCCTCACGAGGACAGGTAAGATCTGGGTGAGGCACTACAACAAATAAGCTTGAAAGCCTTGAGGACGCACGCCCCGGGTTTGGATTCAATCGTCGAACAAAAGGGAAAAAGTGGAATACCAATTTATACACATAGGGACTCCCCCCGTCAAAATGCTCTCACGCCCCAGGGGGCCCTTTGCGAGTTTATGCGTACAGGATCACGACGGGAGAACGCAAGCTCAACCAGACATATCGCTCGACGAGCCGCCCGAGCCACCTTCATGTGCGCCGCCAACGCCGTCGCTGGACACATCTCCATCATCTTCAACCACGCCTCCTTCATCCGCCACGACCACGGCCCCGTCATCATCAACGTCAAAGGCTTGGACTAGGGCATCCACGTGGTCATCCACCCAGTGCGCCAGGTTGTCTCAGACAGCCCCGGGCACGGGGGCGATGGCAGCGTTGAAGTCAAAGTCAGGATCAGTGCTCTGGAGGTAGCTGAAGACCCAGGAGAATGCGAGACCTAGGAGGCCCTGGCTTTTCTCCTCGATGAGGCGGCAGGCCTTCGCGGTCTGGTTTTCCAGGCGCATCACAACCTCGGTGAAGAAGACAAGGTGACCGGCGTAATCCTCCACATGGGGGTCGGGGCGTTCTCCTCGCAGATGGCCCCCAATGCCTGGTTGGCTTTCGCCCGGAGAGTCCGCAGCATCGGGACATGCTCATGCTGCAACAATAGTCGATGGCCGGCCTCGTCCTCTCTCTGCTGCGCCAGGACTGCGGCGTCATCAACTCGTCGCTGGAGCAAGGCCGACTCTACCCGCGTGGAGACCATCTCAGCCTGGGTAGAAGCCTAGGCTGCCACGGCGGCCCTCTCGCACAGCTCTGTGTCTCTCATCCTCGTCCTGAGGGCAGCAGTCCTCCCGTCGGCCTCCGCTCGCTGAAACTCCAACTTCAAGTTATACCCCTCGGTGAGGTCCCCGCGGGCCTCCGCCGCCCTCCGGTCGATTTCCTCCTAGACCCTGGCCTCACGAGTGGATACGGAGTCCTCGGCCAGGGTCACATGGTGTTCCCTTGCCTCCAGCCGCTCAAGCTCGAGGCTGCGCAACGCAGCTTCTAGCATCAGCGCCTCCTCGCGCCTCAAGACCTCCGCCTCCTCGAGGGGCATCTCCTGCATCGACGCCAGGGCGGCCCTGCGCACCTCAGTGCGCTCCTCCAAGTCGGCATTCAAGACCTGAAGCTCCAGGAGGCGCCTCTTTGCAGCCTCACGACGGACCTCGGCTTCCCGAGCCTCCTCCATGGCTTGGGCGTAGGCCTCTCGCGAGGCTGCGAGGGATGCCTCTGCCTTTGCATTAGCGCTCTCATGCTGGAGGCGCCCGAGGTTGATGGCCACCCTTAGCCGGCGCCACTCGTCCAGCAGTTGAAGACCCTCAGCCTTAAGACAAGCGTCGGCCCCATCAAGCTCTTTCCCAAGCCGGCCCAACGCGTTCATCGCCTCCCGGAGAAGCTCGCGGCGGGCGGCCCCACGCCTGCGCACTGACTCGAGCAGGAAGTCAGGGCCCTCTTCGGCGTGAGGAGCAGTTGAAGAAGTCTGAGGAGACTCGTCTTCCCCCGGAGGCGGAACCGGGGTCTCCTCCGCCACAAATGTCTCTCGGGCCTCGGCAGGGGCCCGGAGGGGCTCAGACCCACCACCTGAAGAAGACACTAGGACCGAGGCACCCCGGTGCGTTCAACGACCATGGGGGGGAGCCCTTGGCACGCTCCCCAGCTCCCAAGCGGGGCCACAGAGAAGGAACAGCAAGAACGTGGGGTCGAGGCGCCAGGCCGGCGCGTCCGGCCTCGTGGACGGCCTCACAGCCAAGGAGGCGCATCGAACAAGAGCGCTCCGGGTAGGCGAAGAGCTTGGGGCCGCAGGGGCCCGCTCCTCGGTGGGCGTCATAGCCTTGGCAGATGGGGCGCTGAGGAATCATGGTCAGGAAGGAAGGTGACGCTGATGACCCACAATCGTAAGGGATCTATTGCAGCGTTTTCGATAAGTAAGAGTGTCGAACCCAACGAGGAGCAGAAGGTATTGATAAGTGATTCTGAGCAAGGAATAACTGCAAGCACTGAAAGATAACTTTTTAGGGGTTTTCTTGATATAAGCAACAGGAAAGTAAAAGCGAGCAAAGTAAAAGGCACTGGAGAGTAACAAGTGGCCCAATCCTTTCTGAGCAAAGGATAGGCCTAGCAACTGAACTTATAAAGGCTAAAGTGTTCTTGAGGACACACGGGAGAGGTAGTCATGTGCTTTCGCCATATTCCGTATCGGTACTATGTGATGTGTTGATAAGTGTTGAGTGGGTGGATCTATGCTAGTACACCCTCTAGACTAAGATGAGTGCACTCCTTATGATTAAACACCTTGCAAGAATCCGCAAATACAAGATAGTATTTAAGGCAAAAGCCTAACCATAACAATACGATCGATGATCCATTGTTCCCTTGTGCAAAAGCGTGTGAACTGGGGTTCAGGTTTATGTCACTCCGGCAACCCACCGTAAGCATTCTTTGTACACAATGTATTCCCCTAGGTCCTTAATAAGGCGAAGTGTTGAGTGTTCGACTCACACAACACCACTAGGAAAATAACAACACAACTTAAGTATCAAACAACACAAATTACTTCAACATCATATGACTACTAACAACAAGACTTCTCCCATGTCCTCAAGAACTAAAGTAACTACTCACAAGACATAAAAGAGATCATGATCAGTGGAGATAGCTGGATGATAAACAATCTGGACACAATGATATTTCTCCAACAAAACTCAATAGCATTCACCACAAAGTAGTAATCAACACCGATAGGGTAGAGAGGATAGATAGTACGGATTAAAACACAAGTTGCAATTGTGAGATAAGATTGGGTGAAGATGGAGATGGTGCTGATGTTGGGGATGATGTTGATGATGATCTCGATGATGCCCGTGACGATGGTGATGACGATGGCAATGATCTCCCCTTTC
Organism: Secale cereale; assembly: GCA_902687465.1. NCBI lineage: Eukaryota > Viridiplantae > Streptophyta > Magnoliopsida > Poales > Poaceae > Secale > Secale cereale. The sequence continues at coordinate 142,302,861 of LR738711.1, forward strand.
GGGAGGTGATCTCCCCGGCGGAATCTGCCCGCCGGAGATGGCTTTTCTTCTCTGTAGGTTTCCGCCACGGAGCGGCGGCGGAACTCCGTAAACTCTCCCCCTTTTAGGGTTTCTGGATGACGAGGAGTATATAGGCCAGAGGGGAGAGCCTGGAGTGGGCCAGGGGCTCCAGGCGTCCTCCCGGCGCGGCCAGGGTGGGGGCCGTACCAGGTGGCCGCCTGGGCACCCTGTGGCCCCCCTCTGGTTGCTCTTTTGCGTATCTTCGTGATCCTTCTGGAAAATACCCTCCGTCGATTTTCAGGTAATTTGGAGGTATTCTTCTTCAGCAACTCAGCGTCCACTTTTTACCGCTGAATCCTGCGTCTGCTGCTTCGGCACCGGAAAGTTGCAAACTGTGTAAAATAGACCAAAACAACATAAGAACATCATCGTAATGTGAAATATATCAATGAATAAGGATGAATTACGATATAAAATAGTGATGCATTTTGGACGTATCAACACCCCCAAGCTTAGACCTCGCTTGTCCCCAGGCAAATACTGAGCTCGGTAAACCTGTCCACAAGTTTAGAGAGTGAAGTGTCGATAAATAGAATACGGACAAGAAGCATCACAGTTTCTTCACCAAACTCAAATATCCTCAACAGCAATCTTCAACTCATAAGGCCCTTATAAAAGAGTGGTAACACTTATAATCGAAAGTAGGGCTAAGGAAACTCATCAAATCATGGCAAACATGTCCTTTGGTCAAAGAACAACTAATAGCTTTTACTTTTGCTCTTTCTCTTTATGTTTTGATGAGATTAATTGAAGCTTTTGAAAGAACATGTTATTTGGCAAGAAGTGAAAGTGTTAACACAAAGGAAGATGTTTGCTTTAGCTGGGCTTGACAAACAACTTACTTATCAAATGATAATGTCAACAAGGATATGATATGACAAATCTTAATGCAACTTTATATGAATGAATCCTCGTCAACATCAAATGTCTGCTCTCTTTAAGAATAGAAGGAAGTAGGAATAATGGACTCAACCTAAAACTAAGAGATAGGCCCTGCTCTAGGGAAGTAGGGAAAACTCATGTGCTATCCTTAAATCAAACAGAATGAAAACAAGTTTTAAGAGGTGCATGATTTGTCAACGAATGCTAATAGATAACTCAATTACTTCTCAAACTGGACAAGTTTCGAGGAACAGCTCCCGCACGGGGACGATCTCATCCCCTTAATCTCCTTTGTTTATCACTGCCAAAAGTTTTCTGATTTCTCATGAACAAAGCGTGAAGGAGGGTTTGTTTGTTGTATTATCTTTTATGAGCCGGGCGCACTTATGCCAGTTCCTCCTCGTATTAGGGGTTTGCATATTTGACATGCAATCCCGGGGTAAAACTTGTCCAACTTAAAAAGATCATGAATTAACTACTACTTCCTCATGAACTAAAACAGGGGCACAAAATAGAAGATTTTGAACATTTAAGGATAACACATAAATTCTATACTTTAGGAGGTGGTAGTGGAATACCGCGAATAGGAAGGTATGGTGGACTCATATGGAAGGTATTGGTTTAAGGGTATGGATGCACAAGCAGAATTCCGCTTAGTACAGAGTTTAGGCTAGCAAAGGCTTTGAGAGAACAGACAATTGATGATGACTAAGATGCAAAGCAATATAAAGCATAAACATTAAAATAAGCATAACACATCAAGTTGTCTTCCTTGTCAGCATAACACTTTAAGCATAATAACATAAAGGTTTTGGCTATGTCGCTACTTTAAGAAAATCATGCTTGTTGTTATGACCAAAGCTATGTTTGCCAAGATTAAATAAAGTTTTCAAAGCCATACCTGATATAAGGTCAATACTCCCCATAAGAATCATCATATAAGGTCGATTGCGTGAAGAGAATACCGAGTGCAGCAAAGGAACCAATAGACTTCTCATTAATATTCCATCATAGACGACTCCACACTCACGGATACAATCTCTCCACAGAAGGAGTGATAGACCTCAATGCACACACCTATTTCATATAATAACCTCCCTAGACATGATACGACTCTACTTGACTCTAAAAGACAAAAGATAAAGATAAAGATACCGGGCACTCTCCCAAGCTTGGAACAAGCCAAGAGGATGCCATTACCCAAGGAGATTTCACTCCTCATTCTTGTTCACGTTGATTCTTCAAATCTCTTATGACACGGCGAAGGGTTTGGTTTTCCTTCTCCAAGATCTCCACTTGTACCTTTAGTACACGGAAATCTTCGCACAGCTGATTGGTGATGCGATAAGCCTCGGAGATGGTGGAGAGCGTACGTTGATCTTCAAGTGAAGTAGAGGGCCCTAAAAGGTTAAGAGAAAGATCATAATGAGGTTGGACAGATCCCACCATGATGGGATTGCTTGGGCCTCCTTGTTGTTGGGCAGTGATAGTCTTGACTTCCTCCCTCACGGAGCGCTCCATCTCCCCTTGTCTTGCGGCAATCTCTTCTTCGGTAGCCCAGTCAACGTGCTTCCCTTGATTAAGATCCTTCTGGACTTGACGTAGCCGCCATCCCAAGAAGTCCTCTCCGCTCGACCCACAAGAAGACATCTCTAACAATAACTTTTTACCCTGGCAGAAACATATCGAAAAGAAATCACACGAAATCGCGAGATATGTTGCCGGAACAATCCGGGCAAATATATAGCAAAAATTTCTGCACAGAAAGGAAGGTAACAAGCTAAGGTGGGGTCGGAGACGGACTCCTGGGTGCCCAGGCGGCCTCCCGGCGCGGCCAGGAGGTAGGCCGCGCCAGGGGGGCGCCTGGGCCCCCTGGAGCTTGTCTCCGGCTCCACTTAGGCTTACAATTTTCCTAATTTTGCAAAAACTCATAATATGGAACTTTTATGGCTGTTCGCGATGTTTACTTACCGTAATATATACCTTTTCTTATTATGCTTCTGCTGGTGTCTGAAACAGGGCTGCAACATGTTCTTCGTGAGTTGTTGTGTATATCATATTCACATCAACATTGACAGGGTCTCCTGCTATGTAATGCTTAAGTCTTTGCCCATTCACAACTTGAGGTTTGGTGCCTTCAAAATTGTTAATCTTGATTGCACCAGACCGATAGACTTCTTCAATATGAAATGGCCCTTCCCACCTGGAAAGTAGTTTGCCTGGAGAAAACCTAAAACGGGATCTAAACAACAAAACTTTATCACCAACATTAAATTCACGTTTCAGAATCCTCCTATCATGCCACTTCTTTACCTTTTCCTTGAACATTTTAGCGCTCTCGTAAGCTTCACTTCTCCACTCATCTAGAGAAGTCAAGTTCATGAGACGGTTCTCACCAGCTAACTTTGGGTAAGCATTAAGCTCTCTAACAGCCCAGAAAGCTTTGTGCTCTAATTCTAATGGCAAATGGCAACCCTTGCCATAAACTATCTTATAGGGGGACATGCCCATGGGGTTTTTGTAAGCAGTTCTATACGCCCACAAAGCATCTCCGAACTTATTTGACCAGTCCTTTCTATTTCTGTTTACTGTCTTTTGTAAGATCAACTTGATCTCTCTATTGGTGAGCTCAACTTGCCCACTAGTTTGAGGATGGTACGGTGAAGCAATTCTATGATTGACATCGTACTTGGCTAAAGCTTTTCTAAAAGCTCCATGCGTGAAGTGTGATCCTCCATCAGTCATGAGATACCTAGGTACACCAAACCTAGGGAAAATCACACCTTTGAGCATTTTCAAAGATGTCTTGTGATCAGCACTTTCAGTGGGGATTGCTTCAACCCACTTGGTCACATAATCAACAGCTACTAAAATGTGAGTGTACTTGTGCGAAGAAGGAAAAGGACCCATAAAATCAAACCCCAGCAATCAAAAGGTTCAATCACTAGTGAGTAATTCATAGGCATCTCATTCCTTCTACTAATGTTACCAACTCTCTGACATTTATCACAGGCTAAAACATAATTTCTAGCATCCTTAAAGAGACTAGGCCAATAAAAACCTGATTGAAGAACCTTATGTGCGGTCCTCTCACCGGCATGATGCCCTCCATATATTGCTGCAAAGGATCATTAGGGGGAATATCAATAGAAGCAATAATTTCAATAATTTTATCATCACTAGGTAAATCAGTACCACGAGGCTGCTTAGAGAACTTAGAAAAGTTAAATTCATATGGCTCACCATTGAATTCAACAGAAACTTTACCTTTCTTGCAATCTATTATAGCTCCACAAGTTCTGAGAAAAGGTCTACCAAAAATAATAGGACAAAAATTGTCCCTCACTGAACCAAGTACTAGAAAGTCGGTAGGGTATTTTACCTTTCCACGTAGGACTTCAACGTCTCTCACAATTCCGATAGGAGAGATAGTTGCTCTGTTTGCAAGATGAATGGTAACATCAACTTCTTCAAGTTCACAAGGTGAAATCTCACCGATGATCTCTTGATAAAGTGAATAGGGGCTAGCACTAGCACTCGATCCCAAATCGCATAGCCCATAATAATTGTGATCTCCTATTTTAACAGATACTACTGGAGTACCTGAAATTGGGCCTTTATTCTTGGTTGTGACAAGGTTAGTGGAAACAGCACAAAAATTTACATTGGAATCCAAAACATCATTAGTAACAAGGTCTTTAACCAATGCAACTTGAGGATCGACCTTGATCTGGTCCTCAGGCTCATCAATTCTTCTCTCACTTTTATTTATTATGCCTGTCACAAGAGAGTGCTCCCTTATCCTTTCGGGAAAAGGAGGCTTTTCATATATAACTGCAGGCAAAATAGGGTCAGCAACATGAATATCAACAGGTAACTCTTTGAAAGGTTCATGATGCTGATCTCTCTTCTTTTTAAAAGAATCAACGTGAGAGGCAAAATCCTTACAAAAATCAATCATTAGATGGGAATCAAGACCAATCTTAGAGCAAAAGGTATTGAAGTAATCAGCTTTCACATAGCTCACAATATAATCATGCTCATAATTTCTAGCGGGTTCAATACCTTTATCGATTTCCCAATCTTCGGTATACCTCTGGATCCTTTCAATGAGATCCCACCTTTCTTCAACGCTCTTTGTCTGAAATACCCCACTAGAGGAGGCATCCAGCATCTCCTTATCCTGACAAGAAAGCCTGGCATAAAAATTTGTAAGTATAATTTTCTTGGGGAGCTCATGAATAGGACATTTGAGCATTAGGGACTTCAATCTCCCCCAAGCTTGAGCAATGCTTTCTCCGTCACGAGACCTAAAGTTATAGATATAGTTCCTGTCTCGATGAATTTCATGAAGAGGATAAAACTTGGTATAAAAGAGAGACATAAGCTCTTGCCAATCAAGCAAGTGTGAGTTATCGAGAAGCTTATACCAATTTGAAGCTTTATCTATAAGCGATACGGAGAACAATTTCCTCATGACAAACTCCATTGATACACCTGCAAGCTTAAATAATGAACATAGTTGTGACAGATATAGCAAGTGTTCACCGGGATGTCTGTCTCCTGCATAACGATTAGCCAAAACATAATCGATAATACCAGCTGGTATTTTATAGGGCACAATTTCAGTAGGAGGAGGAGCAACCACCACAGATGTGGGGCGTCTTCCCACAAGCAACGATCCAATAGCAAGGTTGTCCATAAGGACAAAGAGCAGCAACAGCAAAATAAAAACAGAAATATAAAAACTTCCTTACCAGCTTCACTTACCAATAGCGCTACACTCCCCGGCAACGGCGGCAGAAAACGGTACTTGATGAACCACAACCGTAAGGGATCTATTGCAGCGTTTTCAATAAGTAGGAGTGTCGAACCCAACGAGGAGCAGAAGGTATTGATAAGTGATTCTGAGCAAGGAATAACTACAAGCACTGAAAGATAACATTTTAGGGGTTTTCTTGATATAAGCAACAGGAAAGTAAAAGCGAGCAAAGTAAAAGGCACTGGAGAGTAACAAGTGGCCCAATCCTTTCTGAGCAAAGGAGAGGCCTAGCAACTGAACTTATAAAGTCTAAAGTGTTCTTGAGGACACACGGGAGAGGTAGTCATGTGCTTTCGCCATATTCCGTATCGGTACTATGTGATGTGTTGATAAGTGTTGAGTGGGTGGATCTATGCTAGTACACCCTCTAGACTAAGATGAGTGCACTCTTATGATTAAACACCTTGCAAGCATCCGCAAATACAAGACAGTATTTAAGGCAAAAGCCTAACCATAGCAATATGATCGATGATCCATTGTTCCCATGTGCAAAAGCGTGCGAACTGGGGTTCAGGTTTCTATCACTCCGGCAACCCACCGTAAGCATTCTTTGTACACAATGTATTCCCCTAGGTCCTTAATAAGGCGAAGTGTTGAGTGTTCGACTCACACAACACCACTAGGAAAATAACAACACAACTTAAGTATCAAACAACACATATTACTTCAACATCATATGACTACTAACAACAAGACTTCTCCCATGTCCTCAAGAACTAAAGTAACTACTCACAAGACATAAAAGAGATCATGATCAGTGGAGATAGATGGATGATAAACAATCTGGACACAATGATATTTCTCCAACAAAACTCAATAGCATTCACCACAAAGTAGTAATCAACACTGATAGGGTAGAGAGGATAGATAGTACGGATTACAACACAAGTTGCAATTGTGAGATGAGATTGGATGAAGATGGAGATGGTGCTGATGTTGGGGATGATGTTGATGATGATCTCGATGATGCCCGTGACGATGGTGATGACGATGGCGATGATCTCCCCTTCCGGGAGGTGATCTCCCCGGCGGAATCTGCCCGCCGGAGATGGCTTTTCTTCTCTGTAGGTTTCCGCCACGGAGCGGCGGCGGAACTCCATAAACTCTCCCCCTTTTAGGGTTTCTGGATGACGAGGAGTATATAGGCCAGAGGGGAGAGCCTGGAGTGGGCCAGGGGCTCTAGGCGCCCTCCCGGCGCGGCCAGGGTGGGGGCCGCGCCAGGTGGCCGCCTGGGCACCCTGTGGCCCCCCTTTGGTTGCTCTTTTGCGTATCTTCGTGATCCTTCTGGAAAATACCCTCCGTCGATTTTTAGGTAATTTGGAGGTATTCTTCTTCAGCAACTCAGCGTCCACTTTCTACCGCTGAATCCTGCGTCTGCTGCTTCGGCACCGGAAAGTTGCAAACTGTGTAAAATAGGCCAAAACAACATAAGAACATCATCGTAATGTGAAATATATCAATGAATAAGGATGAATTACGATATAAAATAGTGATGCATTTTGGACGTATCAGGCGCGCATGAAATTACAAGGATAAAGCTACTCACTCGTCTATGGCGATGAACTTCCTCAGCTTTAGCGGTCGGGAGGAGGCGTCACTACCACCGGGGGCCCTCCTCCTCTTGCGAAGAACTTCGAAGTTTGGCCGGAGCCGGCCGAAGCCCCGGAAACGATCGGCAACATCAGGTGCAACCAGGGCATCTCCAGACAAGGCGCCCTCAGAGGCGCCAGCTCCCTCCTCGGGATAAGGCGAAGAGGCCACGGGGGCTTCGGCCTCGGGAGCACCAGCCACCCCTTCTGGGCGACTCCCTTGAGCTCCGGAGGGCGGCACTTCAGGAACTACAGGAGGTGCAAGAGCAGAGGATGCAGTACCACCACCACTCTCAGCAGTCGTCCCCCAGCACCCACTTCTGGGATGACCACCTCAGCAGCAGCATGCAAGGGAGCCACACAGACAGGGTTCTCGCGAGACCCAGCGAGGCCGGACGGACGGAGCCCCCACTCATCAAAGGAGGGCATCTGCCTCATGAACTCCACCTTGTTCGAGTAGAAGTACAGGAGGCTACCCTCCTCTGGCAAGCGGGCTGGTGCCGGATCAACCGTCAGGACCTTGAGCATCGTGCGACGTACCTCGTGAGACGCTTGGAGCCTCATGCGGTCCCCATGACCAGAGAAGGCCCACATCGGCCGAGAGTGGCGCTGAAGCAGAGCAATGCGGTGTTGGATGAACTCCCTCGCCACCATGGGTGTCGTCACCCTGAGCCTTTGCAGCCTGGCGAACCGGAGCCAAAGAGGAGCCAGCTTCCGGTCGACGAGCCTCACGTGGCTCCAGCCGGAGCTTGGAGCGGCCGGAGTCCGTGGTGGAAGTAGCAGGGGGTTGCGCACCCCGACGTCGACGAACACCCATCGCTTCCTGAAGCCACCAGCAATCGTCGCAAGATCGAAGTCAATGCCCGCGCCGGCCGTCGCCGCGATGGCCTGGAAGGACACGCATCCGGAGCATTGGAGTGCATCCGTCAGATGCAGCGAGAAGAAGTGGCGGAGCAAGGCCATGGAGGGAGAAATGCCCACCATGGCCTCACAGACAAAGGCAAAAACAGCAAGGAGGATGATGGACTGAGGATCAAGATGCAGCGCGCTGATCTGATAGTGCGAAAGCACCGCGTTGAAGAAGTGAGAGAAAGGAGGAATCAGACCAGCCCAAAGGTCGTGAAGATGAAGGGGGCCTCAGTGGCCGACCTGTCGATCCCGGCGCGGGAAGCGGGCAAGGCCACCTGTGACAGCCTGGATTTTTTCCCTCTCTCTTTTTCTGGACTTGCCTTCTGTCTGTTTCCGAACGTGGTTTCTGCCTTGCTTTGATTTGGGTTTTGGAATCATTTCAGATGGACTTGTCACTTGGTCATACCCTTGACTTTCAACCAAGTGGTCTATCTACTCCTCATTCAACGTTGCTCCTCTGATAAAACCCTAAAATCATCCTAGGAATATTTTTCATAAAGGAAAAATATCCATTTTCCCTTCTTAAACCCACTTTGGAGGCTAGTGCTCCAAAGCAACCCTCATTTTTCTTGCTCCAAAAATCCTGAAAGAATTCCTGAATATTCTTAGAACCTTGGCACACCTTCCCATGCAAAAATATTGCATCACTTTTTGTAATATTTTTGCTGTAGAAAATCATTTCCATTCTGGACCAGAAATGCACTTTGTACAGCAAGTGCATTTTTCCTTGAGCTTTTGGCCTTGAAATTTCTTGAGCTTAAACACCCTCCTAAAAAACCCTAAACCCCAGGATATCATCCCTAATGGCCTTCTAGAAGATTCCTTAACTTGGTGACCAAGTTTCTTGTCAGAAACTTGCCAACATGGTTAACTCACATATGGTCGGCCTGAGCATGAGCCATCACCCCTCCTAGACTAAACACTGCACAGAAAAATGTGTAGACATGGTTTGACAGCACCTGGGCGTCGTCTTGCCCATGCCAGGGCGGTGACGCGTGAGGACACGGTGCCTGGCATGCGTTCGACGCGCTCTGGGTGGCGCCTTCTTCTCTGTTTCGCGCGTGCTCGTTCCAGAGCTCGTCGACGACTGCCGCACCGCGCCACCACCCCCAACCCCTCACCCTTGACCGCTCACTGGCGCTCGATGACGTCGGTGCCGCCGCAGCAAGCACGGGCACGTCGTTGCCAAAATGCCAGAGTGCGCGCGTGCGCTTGTCCATTTCCCGCACCGCCTCCTGTGCTCGTCCGCGAGCGTGGGCAGGTTCCTGCGTTGACACTGAGCGCTTTCCGCCTCATGTTGGAGCTTCTCGTCGCCGTTCGCCGCGTGTCCAGAGTGCTCCGGCGACGACACGTCCCCCCCCCCCCTCTCGCTCCGGCTATATATAGCAACCCTTCCTCGCTTCCTAGCCACTCACCACTCCACACCATCTCCACGAACACGTAGACGGACCACAGCTCGGTCGGGCAGGCCTCTGGCCATCGCCCCGACCAGAGGACTCTAGCGATCTCCGCAATCCAACTACCGCGCTTCAGTGCCTCTCGAGCTCAAACAACTGCTCGGGCGGGGCATTGGGAGGCTGTTGGTGCTGCCTGGACCCCGCTGAGCCCCCAGAGCCGCCTCTAGCCGTCGTCTTCATCCTCTCCGGCGAACTTCGTCTGCCACCGTAGCTTGTGAGCCCAACGGTGAGCAGCTCCGTCCGCCCCATGCCAAGCTATGTGTATGGACAGGTGCGCCACGAGCTCCGCTTCAATCCTATCCCTCTAGCCTAGCCCTAAACCCCTCGTCGCCGGTGTGAGCTCCGACGAAGCCCCGCCTCTCTCTGATCTCGCGCTCCCCCTCTCTCTCCTGACGCGCGGGACCCACCTATCGGTCTCAGCACTCGCGCCCAAAGCGGTACGAGTGCAGGCGCATTTCTCGTTTACGCCTTCGACGTCAACCCCCTCCCCCGATTTTCTATTTAATTCAAATAGTATTCAGAAATTTGACTGAACTTTGACTAGCCACCATTTATAAACCATAAGTCCAAATGATTTGATTCTTTTTGCATTGTCTTTGTTTCAGAAAGCTCTAGCAGCACACCAAAGGGTGGAATTTTCCTTGCTGTCTAGAATTTCTGGTGAATTTCAGAATGGATTTTGATAACTATTTTTGTGGTTTTAAAATCTTTGCAGAAGGAGAAACTTGTCTTGGAGCAAACCAAGAGGGGTGTGATCCTCCTCTACACTAAGACAAGCCACACCAGCATTTGTATGGTGTTATTTCAATATCTATGATTTTCTACTTGAATATGAGATCTTATTTGCATTTAAAATTTGATAAATAAATTGGGTTAATTGTAGTGACTTTATTTTGTTGGATATGCTTGTTTTATGTTACTAGTTGAATGCATTAATTTGTTTGGCTAAGTAGAGTAAGATTTTACATTAGAAATGTAATATGGAAATATATGGTAGTTATTTTGCTTAGTGATATTTTTAATTAGATGATGAACTAATATAAAAATATTGCTGGATAATAAAGATGAGTTGTAACCAGAGAAGTTTGAACTTAAGTATGGCAAGGTATTAATGTTGAGAAGTTTGATACATAACTATAAGTGTTTGTTTTGCATAGTGAGTAGTTGCATGCTTATTTGCATTATGTCATGATTTGGATAAAAAGTTTTTACCAAAGTTAAACTTGATTAAGTTCAACTTGAATATGATGTTGATCACATCATGGTGCCACTGAATCGGGTTTTTATTCAATGCGACCACGCTTACCTTGTGGGAAGGTCTTGACCCAGCCCTTTGTTGTGCCTCTCACCGGTGCCTCCCGCGAGGGAAGGTTATGGGCGTGCATACCCTGGCCCGGTACATAGACATAACCTCGTGTGCTCGTTTTTGATTTATGGTACCTTGTCCCCGTTTGCGACCGTTTTGCCACGACGGTGGCCGTTGGTGTCTTTGGTAGACACGGGGCCACCCAAGACCTAGCCCTGAGAGGGAGATGGTCGGAGTGGCCAGGAGAGTGTCATGACAAAAGGGAGGGTTTCATCGGAATCTTTTGGACCGCACGTATGGGACTGCGAGGCCAGGGTTCCTAGTGTGGGTAAAGTGCGCTACCTCTGCAGAGTGTATTTAAATCTATCGATATCCGCGTCCGCGGTTATGGGCATAGCTCGTAAGTAAGTCACACCATAAATCAACTTTTATAACTAATCTTGCCAATTAAATGATTGTTACGATGTATGTGTTCATAGTTGATTCATGAACCCTGGAGTTGTTCATGAGGGATTGACCTCAGTTGTTACCCGGGTATGGTCGCCGTTTGGCTACAAGTTAACCGGTTGGTAAGTGAGTCCATGAGACTCAGTGTAAGTATTGGCGTCATTGCACCAGTAGTAGCTTATGCATTGCATTAATCTGATTAATTGTCTGGATAATGTCTGTCATCATGTTTATGTTTGTTGTGAGCTTGCAAGTACATTCAATGTACTGACCTGGCGTGTTATGCCAGCTTTCAGGAAAGTCGATTTGCATCGGAGCGCACCTTGCGTCTAGGCCGTGTCCAAGTCGGTGTCCCTGTGCTATGGAGTTCCGCTTCGTCGTTCTTCAGTTGTCGTGTAGTTTGTGTGATCGAGGCCCCGTCATGTTCATTAAATAATGTACATAGTGTTCAGCAGCACCGGGTGTGCCGCTTGGCCTCGAATCATGATGTAATATCAAACCTGTGTAATTCCGTTAGCATCAATAAAGCGGTTGTTTCTGTACCATGTTGTTGTGTATTGCCAGAAGACGAGATCTTTGGGCTGGCAATGCAAGGTAAACCGGTTGCTCTGAGCCGGAGTGCCACACCACCGTCGCCCACCACTCATTGGAGACGGCAGTGAGTGTCGGGCGCACCTTATCCATCATCTCTTCATTGATTACCTCCGATCGCTCAGTGGCGGGCCCGAAGACCGGCGGCAGGGGAGCCGAAGCGCAAGGCTCCGCCCCCTCTTCCCTTCTTCGACTGGAGGCCATGTTGATGATGGAAGTTGGTGCTGAATCAATCTGGAGGACGAGATTCAGAGGACAAGGAAACCGCAGGGCACGCCGCTGGCGAAGCGGGCGGAGCTGAGCGAGTAACAGTGGCCGTTTGGCCTGGTGAAAATCGAGGCTATATGGGGAAGTGGAGAAGCCCACGTCCCATTAATCGCCATGCGTCAGTCAGGGCCGCGGGCTTTGGGGGCCCACAGCGCTCCGCACTTGGCCCTTGGCTTCCTGGGAACGGGGGTACCCAGACTTGCCTGCCTACGGCCCAGGGCGTGGCTCACCATGGGGCCTGGTACGGCCCAGCATCTTCATCGACCACTCAAGACCCTCGCGAGGGGCCAAGCCTCATGAGGCGGACGACACAAGGCATCCCCTAGGGCGGCCTCACCAGGTCGGCTCGTGAGGATCGGGGATATCGAGGCGAGGGGCATCTCGCGAGGTCCTCGTGACATGAGCAGTGACGACCAGGGCCATGCGGGCACCAGCGGGCGCAAAAGTCAAGTTTCCCCTTTGGTGCTAAAGGAGCAGGTGCAGACGAAGAGTCTCGAGGCGTCAGGCAAAGGTTTCCATATCAGTGCAACGAGACCAAGACCAGCAAGACAGCAGGACGGAGGTCATCGTGGAGCCCATGGCGGCGTCACCACCAGAGCCTTTGGCAGGCGAAGACCACCTTTTGTCAGGATAGCGTGTACTAGATATCCCCCTTTAAATTTGGCCGTTGTGGGATTCCTTCCCGCTCAATATTTGGGATGAGGACCCAGGCCACTATAAATAGGACTAGCCACCACCTTAGAAAGGGATCGGATCATCGAGACCACTTACACACCCACAAGCTCGCCCGAGCTTAAGAACACCTCTCCTCAGGAGTCAGTTCATCCATGTACTAGTTCTTCATCAGCCTACTAGGAAATCCACCACACCACACTGGATTAGGGTATTACACCACAACGGTGGCCCAAACCAGTATAAATCTTGTGTCCCTTGTTCTTCGGATTTGACGAGCTAGGCCTAGGGTTGTTGAGTAGACGAGCTACGGTGGAAGGAGAGATCTTCGTGCGCACCCCAGAGTTCGAACCTTAAGGGTTTTGCCGGAACCCTAGATCCGACACAACTGTCTACTTTGGGTATCATATGAAGACGCATTTGTTCGCTTTGGGTTCGAGCTTTTCCGGCTGAAGCCATAAGCATCGCAGCCCCAAACCTTAAAAAATGACAACTTAGGTTTCTTGCCAAACCATAGTTCATACGGTGTCGCCTCCACGGACTTAGATGGCCCTATTTAAAGTGAATGCAGTTGTCTCTAATGTTGAACCCAAAAACGATAGTGGCAGATCGGCAAGAGACATCATAGAACGCACCATATCCAATAAGGTATGATTACAACGTTCAGACACACCATTATACTGTGGTGTTCCAGGTGGCGTCAACTATGAAACAATTCCACATTTTGTTAAGTTATTGCCAAACTCATAACTCCGATATTCTCCCCTTTGATCGGATCGTAGGAATTTAATCTTCTTGTTATGATGATTTTCAACTTCACTCTGAAATTGCTTGAACTTTTCAAACATTTCAGACTTATGCTTCATTAAGTAAATATACACATATCTACTCAAATCATCGGTGAAGATGAGGAAATAACGATATCCACCGCGCACCTCAATACTCATCGGACCGCACACATCAGTATGTATGATTTCCAACAAGTCACTTACCCGTTCCATTGTTCCGAAAACGGGGTTTTAGTCATCTTGCCCATGAGGCATGGTTCGCATGTGTCAAGTGACTCCAAAAGCCCATCAACATGGAGATTCTTCATACGCTTTACACCAACATGACCTAAGTGACAGTGCCACAAGGAAGTGGTACTATCATCGTCAACTCTACATCTTTTGGCATCAATATTGTGAACATGTGTATCACTATGATCGAGATTCAATAAGCCGTTCACATTGCGTGCGTGACCATAGAAGGTATTATTCATGTAAACAGAATAACCATTATTCTCTGACTTAAATGAATAATTGTATTGCAATAAATACAATCTAATCATGTTCATGCCTCAGCGCAGACACCAGATAACATTTATCTAGGTTCAACACTAATCTCGAAGGTAGAGGGAGCGTGCGATGGTGATCACATCAACCTTGGAAACACTTCCAACACACATCGTCACCTCTTGCTTAGCTAGTCTTCGTTTATTCCGCAGCTTTAGTTTTGAGTTACCAATACTAGCAACTAAACTGGTATCTCATTCCCAGGTGCTACTAGGAGTACTAGTAAGGTACACGTCAATAACATGTATATCAAATATACTTTTGTTGAAGTCGCCAGCCTTCTTATCTACCAAGTATTTGGGGTAGTTCCGCTACCAGTGATCGTCACCCTTACAATAGAAGCACTTAGTCTCGTATTTGGGCTCAACCTTGGTTTTCTTCACTGGAGCGGCAACTGGCTTGCCATTCATGAAGTTTCCATTTTTTTTCCTTGCCCTTCTTGAAACCAGTGGTCTTGTTAAACATCAACACTTGATGCTCCTTCTTGATTTCTACCTTCGCGGCCTACCGCAAACAACTCCGGGATCAACTCTATCCCTTTCATGTTATAGTTCATCACAAAGTTCTAGCATCTTGGTGATAGTGACTGGAGAACTCTGTCAATCACTATCTTATCTGGAAGATTAACTCCCACTTCATTTAAGTGATTGTAGCACCCAGACATTCTGAGTACTTATTCACTGGCTGAGCTATTCTCCTCCATCTAGTAGGCAAAGAACTTTTCAGAGGTCTCATACCTCTCGATCCAGGCATTTTTCACAAAAAGAAAAACTTCAACTCCTGGAACATCTCATATGCTCCATGACGTTCAAAATGTCTTTGAAGCCCCGATTATAAGCCGTAACGAATGGAGCACTAAACTATCAAGTAGTCATAAGAACGTGTCTCACAGATGTTCACAACATCCATAGATGACGCTAGAGGGGTTGGCACACCGAGTGGTGCATCAGGGACATAAGCCTTCTGTGTAGTAGTGAGGACGATCCTCACACTACGGCCCTAGTCCGCATAATTGCTTACAATATCTTTCAACTTAGTCTTTCTCTAGGAACGTATTAAAACAGGGAGCTACATCGTGAGCTATTGGTCTACGGCATAATTTGCATAGGTAATTTTAGACTACTGTTCATGATAAAGAGTTCAATTAATCATATTACCTAAGAACTCCCACTCAAATCAACATCCCTCCGGTTTTTCAAGTGTAACATGATCCAAATTCACCAACCCAAGTCCGATTATCACGTGAGATGAGGTGGTTTCAATGGTGAACATCTCCATGTTGATCATATATACTATATGACTCATGCTCGAACTTTTGGTCTCTTGTGTTCCGAGGCCATGTATGTACATGCTAGGCTCGTCAAGTTTAACCCAAGTGTTCTGCATGTGCAAAACTGGCTTGCACCCATTGTATGTGAACGTAGAGTCTATCACACCGGATCATCACGTGGTGCTTCGAAACGACGAACTTTCGCAACGGTGCACACTTGGGGAGAACACAATTTTATCTTGAAATTTTAGTGAGGGATCACCTTATAATACTACCATCGTCCTAAGCAAAATAGGATGCATAAAAGGATTAACATCAAATGCAAATCATAAGTGACATGATATGTACATCATCTTGTGCTTTTGATCTCCATCTCCAAAGCACTGGCATGATCTCCATCGTCACCGGCATGACACCATGATCTCCATTATCATGATCTCCATCACCGTGCTACCATCGGGGTTGTCACGCCAACCATGCTTCTACTACAATTGCTACCGCTTAGCGATAAAGTAAAGTGTTACAACGCATTTAATGATTGACACACAGATAATACAATAATTAAAGACAACACTATGGCTCCTGCCGGTTGCCGTATTCATAGACATGCAAGTCATGATAAATTATTACAAAACATGATCATCTCATACATCAAATATATCTCATCATGTCCTTGGCCATATCACATCGCAACATACCCTGGAAAAAACAAGTTAGACGTCCTCTAATTTGTTGTTGCATGTTTTACGTGGCTGCTATGGTATCTAGCAAGAATGATTCTTACCTACGCAAAGCCACGACGGTGATATGCAAATTGCTATTCAACCTTCTACAAGGACCGCCTTCGTCGAATCTGATCCAACTAAGGTGGGAGAGATAGACACCCGCCAGCCATCTTTATGCAACAAGTTGCATGTCTGTCGATGGAACCGGTCTCATGTACTTGGACATGTAAGGTTGGTCCGAGCCACTTCATCCCACAATACCGCTGAATCAAAATAAGACTAGGGGAGGAAGCAATCTGAATATCAATGCCCACAACCTCCTTTGTGTTCTACGCGTGATGTCATCTACGCGTAGACCTAGCTCTAGATGCCACTGTTGGGGAATGTTGCATGGGAAACAAAAAAATTCCTACGAACACCCAAGATCAATCTAGGAGATGCACATCTACGAGGGGAGAGTTGGATCCACATACCATTGTAGATCGCTAAGCGGAAGCGTTCAAGAACGCAGTTGATGTAGTGGTACGTCTTTGCGATCCAATCATGATCTGTCCTGCGAACTCCGATCTAGTGCCGAACGGACAACACCTCCGCGTTCAACACACGTACGGCTTGATGACGCCTTCACCTCCTCGATCCAGCGAACGAAGGTGAAGTAGTAGCTCGAGTTCTCCGGCAGCACGACGGCGTGGTGGTGGTGGTGGTGGAGGAATTGCGGCAGAGCTTCGCTAAGCACTACGCATATGATGAGAAGAGCTACGGGAGAGGAGGGGCAGCGCCAAGGCGTGTAAGGGTGTGGCTGCCCTCTGTCTACCTCTCTATATATAGGGCGAAGGGGGAGAGGGACACCCCTAGGAGATCCCATCTAGGGCCGGCGGCCACAAGAGGGAAACCCTAGATGGGGTTTCCCCCCTAGGAGACTTGGCCCTCAAGGCAAAGGGGTGGGAACCCTAGGGGTGGCGCCCCCACCTCCTCTGGCAACGTGGGAAGGGGTGAGGGTGCGCACAGCCCCTTAGTGGGCTCGTTTCCCCCCTCCCCTTGGCCCATGAGGCCCCCCAACACTTGCCGGGGCCCCGCGAAACCCCTCTCGGTCATGCTGGCCATTACCCGGTACCCCCGGAACACTTCTGGACTCCAATACCCTTCGTCCAATATATCGATCTTCACCTTTGAACTATTCCGGAGTTCCCCTTCACGTCCGAGACCTCATCCGGGACTCCGAACAACCTTCAGTACCCACTATAATGACTCAACTATACTAATATCGTCACCAAACATTATGTGTGTAGACCCTACGGGTTCAAGAACTATGCAGACATGACCGAGACACCTCTACGGTCAATAACCAATAGCGGGACCTAGATGCCCATATTGGTTCCCACATATTCTACGAAGATATTATTGGTTGAACCTCGATGTCAAGGATTCAGATAATCCCGTATGTAGTTCCCTTTGTCTATCGGTATGTTACTTGCCCGAGATTCGATCATCGATATCTCCATACCTAGTTCAATCTCGTTACCGGCAAGTCTCTTTACTCATTCTGTAATACAAGATCACGTGGCCAACTCATTAGTCACATGGCTTGCAAGCTTCTTGTGATGTTGAATTACTGAGTGGGCCCTGAGATACCTCTCCATCACACGGAGTGACAAATCCCAGTCTTGATCCATGCCAACTCAACAGACACCCTCGGAGATACCTGTAGAGCACCTTTATAGTCACCCAGTTACGTTGCGACATTTGGTACACACAAGGTATTCCTCCGGTGTCAGTGAGTTGCATGATCTCATGGTCATAGGAACATATATACTTGACATGCTGAAAACGATAGCAATATACTAACACGATCATATGCTACGTTCACAGTTTGGGTCTTTTCCATCATATCATTCTCCCAATGATGTGATCTCGTTATCAAATTATAACTCATGTCAATGGCTAGGAAACCATAGCCATCTTTGATCAACGAGCTAGTCCGGTAGAGGCTGACTAGGGACAACTTGTTGTCTATGTATCCACACATGTATTTGAGTTTCCGATCAATACAATTCTAGCATGGATAATAAAAGATTATCATGAACAAGGAAATATGATAATAACCAATTTATTATTGCCTCTAGGGCATATTTCCAACATGGCTTCCCTTGGCTGACGGTGGGCGAGGTGTTCACCTTGGGAACCTTTTCGTCCGCCCCGCCTCCACCTCCTTGTGTAGGGGATGCCCATAGGGAAGACACTTTGGTGTCCCCTAGGATGGGCGATTGGGCCCGCGATGGCGTATCTCTCTCGGCCATTTCAGCTGGTAGAGAGTTCCCTCGTGATAGTGAAGCATCAGGGAGTGTGTGGGGAGGGCTACAAAATAACAAATAAAATTCCTTAAGCAGTGATAGCTGACTAAACCAAACACAACAGCGAAAGTCTAAATACTTATGATTCGGGCAGGGGCTTGACCCTAGGTTGTACTCGGAAACTGGCCTCGGACGTTGAGTCCAAGCTGTCTGGGTTGTTCTGTTTCTTCCTAGGCGCCCCCTTTCCCGTGCCTATGAGGCCCGCCCTCTTCTTCCCCTTGCCTTGATGGGGGGTCGCTTTCCTCCTTCTCCTCTTCTTCTTCATCATGGGAGGAGTGGGCGTCGGTCTTTGCGGACACTGTGTCCGAAGGACCCTTAGGGCGAGGGTCGCTCTTGACATCCTTGCCCTTCTTCTTGGCCTTCTTCTTCGGCGCCTTATACGGCGCCGGAACCAGCATCGCCGTTAGCTGGGGCGTGGCTGGGTTTTCAGGCAACGGAGCCGGACAGTTGATCCGCTCCACTTTCTTGGTCCAGGCATGAATGGAACGTAAGAGTTCTAACTCCTGTTATAATTGAAATATGGACATGATACGTATTCGGCAAAATTGTGCTTACCTCTGAGGCTGAGGACACTCCTTCTGGGCCTTGAAAAGCTTCTTCCAAATGTCTTCGTGTGTAGTGCCGAAGAAGCGCTTCAAGGTCCATGGTTCTTTCGGATTGAACTCCCATAAGCGGGAGGCCCGCAGTTGGCAGGGAAGAGTGAGGCGGAAGAGCATCACCTGAATCACGTTAGTGAGGTGGGTTCCCTTCGCCATCATGCTGGAGATGCGGTTTTGGAGCGTCTTCACCTCCGTCTGAGACCCCCAATCAAGGCCCTTGGTGGTCCATGAGGTGAGCCTCTCTGGGGGGGCGGATCTGAATTCGGGCGTAGCCGCCCACTTGGCATCGTGGGGTTCGGTGATGTAGAACCACTCCTGCTGCCATATCTTGTTGGTCTCCACAAAAGACCCTTTGGGCCAGGTTGCCTTTGGGAGCTTGCTCACCATAGCTCCCTCGCAATTCGTGTGCTGCCCGTTGACCACCTTCGGCTTCCGATTGAAGGTTTTGAGCCATAGGCGGAAGTGTGGGGGTGCGGAGGAAAGCTACACACATGACTATGAAAGCCGATATGTGGAGGATAGAGTTCGAGGCCAGATCGTGGATATCTAGCCCGTCGAAGAATAAGAGACCCCGAACAAAGGGGTGAAGTGGAAACCCCAGCCCCCGAATAAAGTGAGGGATGAATACCACCCTCTCACCGGCTCAGGGATGGGGATCACCTGATCCTCATCAGGAATCCGGTGCACTGTGTCGTCGGGAAGGTAGCCCACGCTCTAGAGACTCTTCACGTTCTTCTTCGTAAAAGTGGAGGCCTCCCACTTGCCCTTGGAACCAGATCCAGCCATTGCTGGAGAAGGAGGCGGTGGTGGAGGAGATGGGACTTGCGGGCGCTAGAGTAAGAGATTTGGGAAGCAAGGGCTTAAGGAGAACGTGAGGTAAAAGGGGAAGGATTTGTGTCCTTTTATAAACGGTGAATACCGAACGTCCCCCACTCCAGCCGTAAAACTCGCATGTTCCAACGTAATCGTGCGTAAAGGCGTGGTTGGGTTAAACATGCCATATTGATGAGGATCCCATAATAAGCGGGCACGATCTCTGCTTCGACAAGACGTGCCAATGGAGGCTATGCCTTGAAACACGAAACCAAGAGCCAATAAAATGGTTTGAAATATTAAAGGGTCGGACATGACGTTTCGCTAGAAAAGTTGTCAGTAAAGACACATTGTTTGTTTTGAAAAATTGCCTTCTTGGCTAAGGGTTGTACTAATCATGCAGAGCCGGACATAGTTCCTTTGTGCAGGAAATAACACTTCATATGTTCGGAGGGAGGAATCTTCCTTGCAATGCCGAAGATAGTACGCGTGCCGGACTCATCCTCATCGAAGACTGATTCGGGGGCTACTGAGGGAGTCCTGGATTAAGGGGTCCACGGGTGGCTGGATTACTCATTATGGGCCAGACTGATGGGCCGTGAAGATCACGGCTAAAGTTTATCCACCGTATCCGGATAGGACTCCTATATGCGTAGAATGGCAAGTTTAAAGTCCGGGTGTAATGTTTCCTTCCTCTGCAAGATGGTCATGTACAAACCTAGGTCCCTCCGGTGCATATATAAACTGGAGGGTTCAGTCCGTAGAGGCTAACAGAATCACAACATCATAGGCTAGACTTCTAGGGTTTTAGCCATTACGATCTCGAGGTAGATCAACTCTTGTAACCCTATATTCATCAAGATCAATCAAGCAGGAAGTAGCGTATTACCTCGATAGAGAGGGCCCGAACCTGGGTAAACATCGTGTCCCCAGTCCCTTGTTACCATCGATCCATAGACACACAGTTTGGGACCCCCTACCCAAGATCCGCCGGTTTTGACACCGATAGTGGCCCCTCCTTCCTTTCCCTCCTCAGGGGAGAAAGGAAAGGGGGGGCGTCACCTCCTCCTTCCTTCGTCGCACACTCCAAATAAGGAAGGGGGTGCAGGGCAATGCAGCAGCCCTAGGGCTGCAGCCAGGTCTCTTGGGGTTCCCTAGGGGCTGCCTCCTCCCCTCCCACATATATATACATGGGGAGGGTGCGCCACACAAGGATAGAACATTGTCTTAGCTGTGTGTGGCGCCCCCGTCCACCGTTTACACCCTCAGTCATATTTTCGTAGTTCTTAGGTGAAGCCCTACGGAGATAGCTTCATCACCACCGTCACGACACCGTCGTGCTGCCGAAACTCATCTACTACTTCGCATGTCTTGCTGGATCAAGAAGGCGAGGACGTCACCGAGCTGAACGTGTGTTGAACACGGAGGTGTCGTACGTTCGGTACTTGATCGGTTGGATCGTGAAAAAGTTCGACAACATCAACTGCGTTACTAAATGCTTCCTATTACGGTCTACGAGGGTACGTAGACACATACTCCCTCTTGTTGCTATGCATCTCCATGGATAGATCTTGCGTGTGTGTAGATTTTTTTTCCATGCCCATGTTTCCCAACAAATTTTACTTGTGGCATATAAGTAGACAAGAGGAAATGTTTGGCAACATAAGAACTCTTCTTTCGATGATCATCATTGATAGCTTTTAGGAACTCATGCTCTTGCTCTAAATTTAGCTTCTTGAAGCATAGCTTCTCATGAGTTCTTAGGAGCTCTCTATGATCCTCTACAGTTGTTTCATGAGCTAACTTCACAGTGTTTAGTTCTTTAGTTAGACGCTCAATATCCTTCTTATCATTGTCATTTGTTTCATATTGATTAGCATGATCATTATCAAGTTCATCATAGTTTTTAGCACTAGTATTGTCACCAAGTAAATCATCATCACCTAGCAAATCATCTTCATCACTATTGAAATCAAGATACTCAGGGTGTGATACCTTAGGGCCTTTAGCCATGAAGCATCTTCCAACTACTTCATTTGGTGAGTCGAATATGTCATAGGAGTTGGATGACACAAGTGCAAGTCTGGCAACACCTTCATCTTGAGTATAGTCCGAGTCAGAGTGATAGCTTCTCTCAGAGTAGTTGTCAGAGTCGGAACCGGACACCCATTCACCAACATGAGCTTGATGTCTACGTCTTGTGTAGCTCTTTTATGAATTGTCCTTCCTTTCCGAATCATTGCTTATACGAGAGGTTCTTCGTTCATAACGATCATCTCTACTCATTCTCTCTCTCTCTCTCTCTCTCTCAATGGTGATTCATCTCTTCTACTCCTCCTTTTTGGTGAATCTTCTCTTTTCCTGTAGGGAGCCATACACTCATTTGAGTAGTGTCCGGGTCTTCCACAATTGTAGCAATTGCGATCACGACTAGAAGATCTTTTGTAATTGTAGGATCTTGATTTGGATCTTCTCTCTTTGCTTCTATTCTTGTAGAACATGTTGAAGTTCTTCACCATTAAGCTCAATTCTTCATTGAAGACTTGTTTATCACTTGATGTCGTAGGAGCATCACTTGAAGATTTGTATGCACCACTAGATTTGTTGTGGATCTCTTGCTTATCCTTGAGCGACATCTCATGAGCAACAATTCTACCAATGACTTCCGTTGGCTTGAGATCTTTGTAGTTGGGCATCATTTGGATCAATGTGCACATGGTAGCATATGTTCCATCCAAGGCTCTTAGGATCTTCTTGATGATGATTTTGTCGGTCATCTCCTCGCTTCCTAAGCCGGCAATCTCATTTGTGATGAGAGCAAGCCTAGAGTACATCTTGGTGACTCCTTCACCATCCTTCATCTTGAACTTGTCAAGTTGACTTTTGAAGCACATCCAATTTTGATTCCTTGACGGACTCGGTACCTTCGTGCATGTCAACCAAAGTATCCCAAATTTCTTTTGCATTCTCAAGGCGGCTGATTTTATTGAATTCTTTGGGGCACAATCTTTTGAAGAGGATATCGCAAGCTTGAGCGTTGTATTGTAACATCTTCATTTCTTCAACTGTCGCTTCACGATCCAGTTGTCTTCCATCCTTGAAGTATTCACCCTGCAAGCCAATACGAATAACAGCCCAAAAGGCAGGGTTATGACCAAGAATATGCATTCTCATCTTATGCTCCTAACTAGCAAAATTAGTACCAGCAAAATAAGGACCTCTACGGTGGTAATTTCCCTTGCTAGACACCATACTCACCTAGGTTGTGAAACCAAGGCTACGATCACCAAAACTATGGAAATCAAGGCAAATGGAGACCAAAGCTCTGATACCACTTGTATGATCAAAAGTAGGTCTAGAGGGGGGGTGATTAGACTACTTGACCAAATAAAAATCTATCCTTATCCCAATTTTAGTTGTGGACGGATTTTAGCAATTAGCACAAGTCAAGCAATCAACCTACACATGCAATTCTAAGAGTGTAGCAGCGGAAAGTAAAACATTGCATATGAAGGTAAGGGGGAAGGGTTTGGAGAGTGTAAACACAATGAAGACATGGAGATTTTTGGCGTGGTTCCGATAGGTGGTGCTATCGTACATCCACGTTCATCGAGACTTCAACCCTCGAAAGTTAACGGCTGCGCGAGTTCACGGGGGGCTCCACCCACGAAGGGTCCACGAAGAAGCAATCTTGTCTATCCCACCATGGCCATCGCCCACGAAGTACTTGCCTCACTCGGGTAGATCTTCACGAAGTAGGCGATATCCTTGCCCTTACAAACTTCTTGGTTCAACTCCACAATCTTTGTCAGAGGCTCCCAAGGGACACCTAACCAATCTAGGAGACACAACTCTCTGAAAGTTAATAGATGGTGTGATGATGATGAACTCCTTGCTCTTGTCCTTCAAATGATAGTCTCCCCAACACTCAACTCTCTCTCATAGATTTGGATATGATGGGAAGATGATTTGAGTGGAAAGCAACTTGGGGAAGGCTAGAGATCAAGATTCGTGTGGTAGGATTGGTATATCTTGACCTCAACACATGAATAGGTGGTTCTCTCTCAGAAAATGTATGATGTATTTGTTGGCACGTTCTGATGGCTCTCTTACAAATGGAGAAGGGGTGAGGGGTATATATAGCCCCCACACAAAATCCAACCGTTACACACATTTGACCCAATTCGGTCAGGCTGAATAGAAGAACTCGGTGAGACCGATTCGGTTGAAAATGTGAACGTTAGGAATCTCGGTGGGACCGACTGGAACAACTCGATGGGACCGATGTGCTAGGGCTACGGCAAAACTTCATCTCGATGGCGCCGATTGCGTGAACTCGGTGAGACCGATTTCAGCAAAGAGAAAATAGGGAGTTAGTCAAGCAAACTTGGTATAGCCGATCGCTCATTTCGGTGAGACTGAAATGTTACAAAGGGAAATAGAGAGTTTGTAAGGCCATCTCGGTGAGACCGAGATCCGTATCGGTGTGACTGAATTGTTAGGGTTTCTGGGAGTGGCTATGTCATGTGAACTCGGTGGCGCCGGATAGAAAGAATCGGTGGGGCCGAGTTTGACTTTGGGTTTTGGACATATTTGGAATTGAGAAAGTGGCTGAGGGTTTTGGAGCAATATCACTAAGCACTTGAGCAAGCAAGCCATTAAGCAACACCTCATCCCCTTTTAATAGTATTGGCTTTCCTATGGACTCAATGTGATCTTGGATCACTAAAATATAAATGAAGAGTCTTGAACTTTTGCCAATATGTGTCCTTAGCATTTTGAGGGGTCCACTTCTCTAGTCCGTGCCATGCCATTCATTGAACTTCTTGAAATATTAAACTTGAATGGATATTAGTTCAATGAGCTATATGTTGTTATGAATTACCAAAACCATCCGGGGATTAGTTGCACTTTCAGCAATATATTTGAACATATCTGTCCAAGTCATACGAAAACTTACATTTAGAATAAGTGATGCAAATAACTAATGTATTCGGGTGTGCAAGGAGGAAGCATATTTGCGCGCAAGAGTAGTTTTTTCTCCTTTTAGGTTAGTCAAGATGTAAGTATCACACGTGGTATCATGCATGTCAATTAGGCATTTGCTAAGGTCACACATAATTAAATGAGGAAACAAAGCATTGATTATCATGACATGATACTATATAAAATTAAGCGAAGTATCAGGATATCTCCAACGCTGACCTCTAAACCGGATACCGTAGCCTTCCACGGACCGGTGGGGACCAGTCCGCAGACAATGATGTGGGGCCAGTCATCCAACTACGCTCACTTACAGTTCAAACTGGATTGTCGACAAACCGGATGAATTAAGAACACGACAAAATTTAGCAAAGTTCGGACATAAATAATAGAAAATATCCCGCAACACTCAAATTAATTATACTACTAGCACAATTCATCCATGCAAATATCTCTAGTACAACAATAGTTCAAATTCAGCGAAATACCGGATGTTCAACAAAAATTGGAATCACCCCAAATTCAACGATGCTAAAGCCAAAACCGGCACATGTTGTCTACGCAAATAACCCGTTGAGCTCATCCAACAATGTATGTGCGTGAATGGCCTGCCCTCGATCATGTAGTACATCAGAACAGCACGTGCAAGCTACACATCATGTATGGCAACATTGAGTGAATGAATGAATTAACCAATATATAGAGAAAACAAGAAGCAACTCTTACGATCCCCATGGGAGATGAACCCAATGGCCGCCATTGTCTCCACTTTGTGAATCACACCCGCAAAAATCATGATGGAAATTGGAGATGGTGTACCACCGATGTGTTAGTGACTTCACATTGCGTGCATGTTGTAGGACGCGAAGTTTTTTCGCTTATGAAACAAAACACGTAAGCTTTTCCAGAAGGTCGAGCCCTCTCGTTCATGCCCGAGAAGTACTCAGGAATGGTCTAGCACGCATCACACAACAACTCATTATCGAACACCGAGTACCCCAACATCATGCTTCTGTAGAAAAACAACAAGAAGTTACGAAAAAAACTCACTGGCATTTGACCGAACACCTGTCGAGCACGGTGTCCGCTGTGGACGCTGCTGACAGGGGTGTGGAGGGTATCTAGTTGTGGTGTAGTCCAAGGCGGGCAGTCATGTTGGTGGGGCATGTAGACGTCACAGGATGCATGGGCGGCGGGCCGAAGAGGTACCACGGCGACGGTGGACGACCAGGATGTGGATGAAAGAAATGAGGTGCGGGTTTGGAGTGGAAGAAAAGGAAAATGGGAGAGGGATTTCAGTTGGGCGGGGGTGTCAAAGTCCGACGTGGCTGATGTGTGGACTCCTCCAAAGTCCCTCCAGATTGCCTCAAGTTTGTGCCAAAAATGATATTCGGATAGCAGTCCAAACGGATGAGGTGATTTGTGGGTTGCACAACATGCACTGTAAAAATAATATACATAATGCTAATGTTTTATCCTCCCTTGCGCCTCAAATACTTGTCGTAGAAATATTATTCCGTACAAATTTATTAATAAAAAAATTGATACCCAGAAATAGAAAAGGAACCCCGGTAGGCTCGGGTGGGCCCGCAACTGAGGCCAGTCGCAGTCAGCTTTGTCAATGCCGGGCCATCTCTGTCCCCGTAAAGCGATGAGACCAATGGCTACTTGTCCGTGCCCTCTGCCTCCCTGACTGGCGGGCCCGACGAATCCCAGGATTGTCTACGCTTAGGCACACCACACGCACCTGTGGATACGGTGGCTCGCCCCTACTGGTAGCAAGTCCAAGAATATACCCCGTGCAAAATCTTACAGACGGACAGCAAATGAAAAAAGGTGCCACACCTAACGTAGACAAGCCGAGACGCGAGACTGCTACTCCTGAGTACTAGTAATTAAATCCACACGACTTGCTAATGGAATCGAATCAAAGTAGTACGTACTAAGGCTGGCCATAGTGGGAGTAACATAGCTAGTAACATCACACATCCCAACACAGTTTTGCTTATGTGGCATGTAATTAATGAAGAGAGAAGTGCTTGTGGTAACTAGCTATGTTACTGTAACATCACACATACCAATGTAAATTGAGTCTATAGACTAATAAATGAACTCTTGCATGACACCACATCTATGTTTCTACCCACTATGGAGGTAGTAACATAGTCTAGTAATACGTGTATGTTACTAGTGTAAGTTACTCCCCACTATGACTAGTCTAAGTCGGAGGATCACAGAGAGCGGAGTAGGGCACAGAGGATCCGGCGTGTTTACCCGCAGTAGTACAACTGAGTTAACCGCCCACGCGTGGGTTAGCGAGCGGGCAGGCGTGCATGATGCGTCCGTGCGTGCGCAGGCGCAGGGTTCTGCACCGTCTGGGATTCCGTGGAGAATCCAAATTTTTGCGTGACGCGTCGGACCTCGCATCCTTTGTCACCTGGTACAGGCCGGATATAATTATTTCCAGTTCGACGATCGATGTCACCCGGTCATCCCTGTCCAAACAACCATAGCCACACGAAAGCAAACTTCTTCGCGGGCCTTTTGTTCGAAAGTTTTTTTATTGGAATATTAGAGAATTATAATTCTTTTTCGGAAAAGTGGAGATTTTCTTCTTCTCGTGATTTGTTTTTTTTTTCGATTTTTTGAATTGCTTGCCACATATGTGTCGCATGGTGGTAATTCGTTTTCTTACTAGTACTAGGAAAACATTGACTACTCCAACATCTTGAAGAGAATTCTACCTTTTTCAATACAGAATTGTTTAGTTCTACTAGCAAAAGATCCCGTGCGTTGTAATGGAAGAGAAAACATAACACACGTTTTTAACCCAACAACCATCACTCAAGACCATAATAGGTCCATCTCCTTTATTTTTGCGAGGCATCATATTTGCGTGTTGCCGCTTATCCTCCTTCTCTCCCTCGCCGGCGATGGCCTCGGTGTTCACAAAAAACGTGTTTGAATATGGTTAATCCTAAGGCGTCTCTCTCTCCCTCTCTCTCCTCCCTCTCCCTCTCTCTCTCTCGCTTTCTCTCACTCTCGCGATGAGAAATCTGTTGTTTTCCCCTGCGACATTTTTCATAGGTATGCATGTGTAGTTATCGATATTTTCTTTTCCCTATATGGTTATAGTGGGGTGTTTATTTGCAATCTGGATCACCACCGGTACGAAAGAAAAACGGATTTTGCGATATAAATTATAAGTTTGCTTCCAGAACAATATTTTAAAAATATTTAACAGATAAAATTAACATCATATTTGGATTCTACACTGTTTTTAATAAAATTTCATATACAATATGTTAAAATCGAAGTTACGGTTGAAAAGATACGTATAATTTAGAAAATCATTTGTTTGACTTAAATATATTCCAAAATAATATGTAAAAATACTTAACAGGTAAAAATAATCTCATACTCATATTCTACATATTTTTCTAATCAAATTTCATATATAACATGTTCAAATCAGAGTTGCGGTTTAAAAGATATGGATGATTTAAAAAAACATTTATTTGACTTAAATATGATCCGTGGATGAATTACCTAAAACATCAGGGGGGTCTTCGAAAAATGTAAAATAACGGTTCGGGTATGACTTAAATCCGGATTGCGGGTTGATTTCAAGAAAACACAAGGACTTTTGTGTAAAATACGAAAAAAAACACGATTCGTTTTAACTTAAAATAGGACTGCGGGTTGAATTCTCTGAAGTAGAGGGAATTTTCTGAAAAATGCCATGACGAACGAGAAGAAACCCTATTTGCTTTATTATTAGGTAAAGAAAAATATTCAAGATTACGTGACATTCTAATTGTGTGTTTTTTTCTATTCCTAAATTTTATTAACAGCGTCAATGGAAAAGAATTTTAACTCAAATATCAGCCAACTGCAAATCGTGTTTCTTTTGTAACTACTTCCACTCTAGCATATGGAGGAGTGTAGTCAGAAAACATTAAAGGAAAAACTCAACAAATTGTGACTAGAAGAGAGACTACTCAACGTCGAGGGAGACCACACACACATCATAATGAGAAAAGAGAAAGAGTTGTTGGTGATGGAGATGGCGGAGATGTCCTCGTGGCATTGTAGCGCCACCAGACGAGAGGGGGAAGGGGCCCACTCCTTCTCTTACTTGGCTTTCTCCCCTGGTTAGAGGGGAGTTTTCCCCTTTGGTTTTCATGGCTATGGTTGTCTTGAGTGTAAGAGCCTCCATAGAGATTGGATCTTTCTACTTTATGTCTACTATTTTTCGCTGTTTTCAGACTCATTTCACCGTTTCTTAAATATTCAGAGACCTGTAACTCCGATTAGGCTAAAACTTTGAGGGTGGTTCAGAAACTTCTCGATCTTTCTTGAGGCCGAAGGAGAGTCCCAATCGACTTCCACATCCTTCACGTGTCCCCGCCATGCAGCCAGGGGCGCGTGGAGCCCCTAAAAACTCCCTTGAGGCAGGTCTAGGTCCCCTTGGGTCCCTATTCCAAAAACAATCATCTTGGTTTCCCCCAAATTTTCCAGCTCCCAGAAATTCCTTGTATGCAAGGTCCAAAACACTAACAAAAACAGCAACTAGCCATGCACTCTGTTAATATGTTAGTCCAATAGAGATAATATAAAATTGTGCCAAAACCATATATAAATGATGTGTATATAGCATGAACATTTCAAAAATTGTAGACATTTGAGACGTATCAATACCCCAAAGGTTGTTGCGAGAATATTTTGTGATATATTTGAATGACATTTGTTGTTATACAATATGAATATTTTAAGTAATAATATATTAACTGAAACTACAAATATATATTATTCATTATATCCGATTAGAGTTGTAAAATATTTCTCAAATATAAATAGCATAATAGAATGGAAATTCTCTTGCATTTTTGTACGTTAAGGTTGGCTTTCTTTATACATGGTTGCATGCTTAGATGATATTTTTTATCCCACACATGTTACATGTTGGGGTAGTATGTTTGCATGTTGAGATAAATAGGCTAGCGATGGCTAACTATTGAGATATGGAAGATAAATATAAGAAATAGCAATCAACTAATAATAATTTCTTTTCACATGCATGCTTAGTGGGCCTTTGATAAAGTGACATTTGTGCTGATAAATAGAGGTAGTCGGATCAACCATTTGGGTATACCAAAAGATAATAATTGTACAGTTATATAAAAGCTTTATTAAATATAAGTATCTTAATGTAATTACAAAATTAAGCTTTTTGCATGCATGGTTGGATGGTAAGGTGCCATTTTCCCATGCATGGTTGCGTGTTGAGGTGACATAGTTGCATGTAGAGATAGATATGCTAGTGTGGAGCAACTCCTTAGTTATATAGGATATGATTCACTAATAATAGAAACTACTTGACAGTCTCTGGCCCACAAGGCACAATTTGTGGGTCTCACCAGCAAATGGCATAAACCAACTGTTCGGAAGGTATAAGCTTATTCAAAGTGCAAATCCTTCGCTTGGTTGGTTGTTCACAATAGTATGTGGATCTTCTGATAGATTACATCGTAGGGATTGACCCGACTATTGCATTTGCCCCCTCGGCAAGCAAGTACAAGAGTCAGCGGTGCTTCTTCTCTAGTCGTGCCGATACACGATTAGAGTTTAGGTTAACGTGGCTTGACTTACATGACATCTCGCCCATTGAGTGGGGGAATATGACTTAGATTAAAGGTTGATGGACCAAAACTATTCGGGAAATGACTCAATCTAGACGAGCTTTCATACTATTAATGATGCTTATTGCTTGAGAGATTTGGAAAGAATGTGATGGGTGAGTTATGTGCAGCACTGATATCCCTATTGGGTCAACCTTGCGAAGAACAATGGGGAGTTTCGCTTTAGGGCCTCGTGGGAGCCATCCACTTAAGTAGCGTAATGCAGGGAGTATATGTTTTTCCTTTACCGGCCACTTCAAGCTTTGTCTAAAATGTTCTCTCTTAATAAATGAAAAACGCCAAATCTCAGGCCTTGTTTCAAGAAAAAAGAAACATTTTTGTGTTGACGTGATGTTATGATTGTATCAGTTGTTTCTAGCGACTTTATCGGTCTTAAAGGTCCACGACTTTGGTTTTTCGTACACTTGGGTAAGTGCATACGTATAGTGAGATGTGCACACACACATATATATATATATATATATATATATATATATATATATATATATATATATATATATATATATATATATATTGTATTTGGTGTTTCACGGGGAAATAATTTTCATCTAGAATGAGAATCGCATCTGACTACTGAGCTAATACATCTTTGTTAAAAGCTAAACATAAGTAACCAGCTGGGCCCACACAAAGAGTTCTGGATAGACACAAATCAGTAGAAGCAAGGGCATCTCCAAAACGGACCTCCCCATACATTCGGACCACTTTTGTCATCCAAGGGGACATGTATATATTCGTTTAGCAGTTCGGACGTACAAATTCTGGTAACCAAGAGAAACGTGAAGTAGTTTTGCCGGAGTCCGGACATGCACTCGACCAATCAGATGCATGATCCATCTCTTCTTCCAACTGCATATGCATGGCTCTCTCTCCTCTCAACCTGACAATAAACACAAATATCTCATCACATGCATAGTCTTCATCTATTTATTTTCTCCTCCCAACCGGATAGTACTTTGTAATTAGCATTGGATGACCCCCTTTCGTATCATGTCCATGAACCACGCCCGGACATGAAAACAGATATATACCGGAGACATTTGCGGGTCGGGGTTGGAGATGCCAAAACAATGTAGGACTGTTGTGCACTATGCGGGTGCTAGAACCAAAGGCCAAAGCTACACTGCGTTATCAAGAAAGCGAACACACAGGCCAAACAGAGCGAGAGATACTACTACTAGTACCACAGAAAAGAGAAAAGGATGAATTACCACGAGAATGTATCGCTTTATACTTTGCGGCCTGCATCATCATCGTCACCAGTATTCCGGGCGACAGACACACAGCTTCGAAACTAGAGAAAAAAGCCTACTCACTGTATACTACTTACTGTATTTCCCCCTGTCTTTTTAATTTACTGCAGCGCAGCGCCACAAAAGAATAGAAGAGAAAAGAAAAAAAAACCTAAAGGCCCAATGATTGTACGTACGCGAGCTGCAATAAGAAACTGTGACGAGATCGTGAGAAGATTTCGATGTTTAGCTAGTTAATGGTGGAGGAACTGTTGGGTGGGGGTGATTGATTGGTCGGTCCTTGATGATGATGATGATGCGGGTTTTTTATTCATTTTTGGCACTTGTTTGGCCGGGTTTAAACATGATGCTGGGGGATTGATTGATTGAAGCTTGTGTTTGACAGTGAGTGAACCGCTCATGTGGGAGAGGGAAGGGGTATAAACCGTGGGGATTTAATGGTATAGGTTTTGATTGTAGTCGAGTACAAGTAATGTGTTTTGGGCATTTTCAGTCAACAGTGATTACGTAGCACCAGAGGACTGACCGGCCGAGAAGCGTCCATGTTCATCCACTGGCCGAACCTGGTCTCTGAGTGAATTGGCATGGAGTGAGTGAATTGTAACTGCATACAGAAAATACAAGAAATTGAGCCTAGCTTCAACAAATGTAAGCTTTCACAACATATGTACTACTATCTCTGTTTTTAGATATGGACTACATATAAATGTATATAACATATTTTAAAATGTAGATTCACTTATTTTGCTTTGTATGTAGTTCATATTAAAAAATTCTAAAAGTACTTATATTTACGAACGAAGGGAGTAGTATTGTCTTACATGAAAATAAATATGAGGAAGTATTAATCCTACAACACCTACAAAAAGTTGAATTGGAAATACCGCCGTTTACGAAATCACTGTGTGTTACTGTATTATTGGCACCAGAGCAGAGTGAAGTGACAAGGCCCTATGGCACAGTATTTGAAGACGAGCTACGGTATTGTACAGTGCCGCATCCACCGATCGTACTCTGGAAGGGGTATACATACGCAAGGCGTATCTCTACGTTCACAGAGGAGGGGCCAGGCCCAGTATGATACAGGCAGCGCAAGGCGTATCTCTACGTTCACAGAGGAGGGGCCAGGCCCAGTATGATACAGGCAGCACTGTGAAAATCGTTGCGTCTGCGGCCGTTCCGTTCTCTGACACCCCGCATTCGCCCAATGAAATGGCGACGCCAAGGGAAAATAGCAGGTGCTATCAACACTTAGGTGATATCGTGATACGGGCTTTTGGACCGTTGGATCTCAGATCCAACGGCTTCTAAAAGTCTATTGTACCTACACGAATTTTTTAGACTCCCAGACGACTTTTTCGCAAAATGTTCAAGAACTCCCGGGAGCCATCGGATCTGAGATCCAACGGCTCTTGGAAACCTGTATCATGGTATCACCTAAGACATGGTATCATCTGATATCTTCCCGCGACGCCAACTCCAACGGGTGCTCGTTGGTTGCTGTATTTCACAAGCCACCACTCGCCACCTCCCTCTCTCTCTCACACACTCTCTAATTTTGATGCATGTGAAGTGACCCACACAGGGCGCGTGCTATAGAGTGAGGCCTCTTTGATTTATAGGAGTTTTGTAGGAACTCTATAAGATACTCCCTTCGTCCCAAAATTTTTGTCTTAGATTTTTTTAGATACGGATGTATCTAACACTAAAGTGTAACTTGATACATCCGTATTTGGACAAATGTAAGACAAGAATTTTGGGACGGAGGGAGTAAAATTTACAAAGAATTTTTTTGAAGCCCTTTGGTTTGTATAATGGATTCCTATTTCTATATAGGTTAGGAATCAATCCTTCATATTTTGAAGGAAAAAACATTAGTCTAGACTCAATGGAAAAATTCATATCATATGCATCAAATGACATCTTTTTCTCTATCGGAATTGAGATGCATGTCATCTCACTTCCTATTATTTTCCTATTTCTATAAAATTCCTATCCTATGAACGATGGTAGGTTCGAAGGAGCTGCTGGTATAGTGGTTAGGCTACGACTGTGCTCCCTCCCCAATTTTTTCTCCCCTACCCCCCAAAAAAACTTTCACCTAAAATGAAGACGGGGCCGACTCGCCATGCTATATAGTATGACGACCCGGACCAGGACGTCATGCTCTATGGAATGGCACCCCGCCAGCCCAAGGCG
Organism: Secale cereale; assembly: GCA_902687465.1. Lineage (NCBI taxonomy): Eukaryota > Viridiplantae > Streptophyta > Magnoliopsida > Poales > Poaceae > Secale > Secale cereale. The sequence continues at coordinate 142,337,092 of LR738711.1, forward strand.
TCATGCTATCTAGCATGACGCCCAAAGCTCGGGGCATTATGCAAATGGGTTACTTTCTGGATTTTTTTCGATCTAGTTCATTTTGTGCTAAAGGTTTAGATAAAGACCAACTTTATCCATTTTCACCTTCTCTCTTCCCTTCACACTAGTAGAAAAAGGGTCAAACGTGAAGCACATTAGTGCCGGTTTGAATTTGAGCCGGCACTAATGTGTACATTAATGCCGGTTCCAACGGCTAGCCGGGCCGCTCTCATTAGTACCGGTTCGTGGCGAACCTTTAGTACCGGTTCGTGCCACGAACCGGTACTAAACAGGTGGTTGCCTTTAGTATCGGTTGGTGGCTCCAACCGGTACTAAAGACCCCCCCCTTTAGTACCGGTTGGAGCCACCAACCGGTACTAAAGGGGTGCGCTGCCACCCGCAGTGCACACTATTTAGTCCCACCTCGCTAGTTGAGAGGAGTTCGCATCGGTTTATAAGCCCCGCCGTGGCTACCGTGACGAGCTCCTCTCTAAGCAGGCCTTTGTGGGCCTATTGCAAGTCTTCTGCCCTGTGGGCCTTTGTAGTATCGTAAAATACCAGCAAACGAAAAAGAATTAAATGGAAAACACAAAATTAAATGAAAAAGAAATCATAAAACCAAAAAAAAACCTTGTAGTACCCGGTACTAAAGGGCTCCCGGCCCCCGGAGCTGGCTCGTGCCACGTGGTTGCCCTTTAGTACCTGTTCGTGCC
>LR738711.1:142337915-142367511 GCA_902687465.1 Secale cereale
CACTTTAGTGCCGGTTATGGAACCGGCACTAAAGGGCCTTACGAACCGGTGCTATTGTCCGGTTCTGCACTAGTGTCATCACTCTCTTCATATCATCTTTAATCCATTACTATGTCACAATTTGTGGATGGATGGCCTAGGCAATGCCTAAACTGGAGAGAGAAAGAAAAGCACTACCCAACCGGACCTTACAAATTGTTCCCATATTTGTGGATTGTCCGTAAACTCTTAAACTCGACCCATATATAAATTAGAAACGAGAGTGTCCATGCGTGTCCAGCCAGTTGGCCACGATGGACATGGCCCACCCCGGAGCACTTTATCTCTTTTTTATTTTTTTTCTCTCTCTCCGTTCCCACCAATCATATCAATGTGTTCGAACAATTTAGTGGGCGACATTTGCAACCACAACAAATGAGGGTTTAGAGCAAACACACCAAGACATTGTGACGCTGTCCGGACGTGTCCGCGGACAAATGAGGGGCCAAATTAGCCTAGTCCGGTTGGAGATGCTCTCAGCCCTTCCTCATCCCTCTCGCTGAGCCATTTTATTTGCATAGTGCGTGCGTCGGGGTGAGAGGCGGAAAGAAAAGATATATTCCATCTATAGAGTACAAGGCAGAAGAAGCAAGAGAGATGAGGGCGGCGACCGAGTTGGGGGTGATTACTTCCCTCGTTTCTTTCTTGTTGCGCGTAGCCGCATGGATGGAAGAACGTGTTGCGGATTTGAGATCTTTTTTCCTGCTCTTGATCGCTCAGTTTCAGGTGGTCGAGTGGCTCTTACTCATGGTCGTCGATGTCGCGAAGGATGGTATCCGACCAGGGCCCGAGCTCAGGAGGAGAGGTCAAGCCCCATGTTAGAGAAGGCACGTGATTTGTAGTGTCGTGGTTGTTCCTTGGGCTTGCTTTTGTCAAACATGTGCCAAACGATGTCGCACACTCACTCGTAAGGCATTCTGGTTACACCCCCTCTCAAGGGGATCAGAGGGTATTTTTTGGGGGGAGGGGTTGACTTGCAGGGGATTTAATACCCCTCAATTCCTGCCAATGCCTTTCAATTCCCTATCGATCAAACATGCCCGAAGGAAGCATGGATGGGGTGTCGATGTCCCATGCCCATCCCTGCTTTTGATGAGAACTTGGAGTGGACATCGATAATAGTTGAGCAAAATGATCGGCGGTCTTATGTTTACTATGACTTCCACGGGAGTAAGAAGCCACCATGGCGCCAACATGAATGATGAACGATGATAGGCGGTTAATTCCGCTCTGCTCCCTATATAAATGAGCCATGTAGCTATCTAATTTCCAATCTATTTGGTTAAATCTATGCCAAACCGAAGTACAAAATTGAGTTGTTGCAACTGAAAAAAATATGAAGTGTGAAATATGGTGTGCTTTTGTAAAGTCTCCGCGGCCTCTATAAATTATGGGGAGGACTTTATACGTTTTTTCGAACCTGCGAATTTGAGGAACTCTGTCAAATTTTCTCTAATCCTCGAGGTTGCACATGATGATCATGGTAAAGAAAGCATGCAATTCGATAATTCTAGCATCGTCTTTGATCTCAATTTTTGACACCTCGAAGAAGCTTCCCTCCTTTAACTCTCGGGCTAAGACCGCAGTTGAGACACTTTAAATACCATATTCTTGTTTCAATACCTTAGAGCAGCCCCTCCCTAAGGTCTACCACAAACCATGAATTTCATCACGAGCTTAACTTTTTCACGAAAAGAAGGATTACCCCTCGCCTCTGCATCAGCATGACACACACAATCATCTTTATGAATTATTCATCAGAGCCTGACAAAATGAATACAAGGATCAACCCAAAGCCACCTTCTAGGCGAACAAAGTCGCTACACCTACAAGTATACATATGTGCCCTGTCAGCATAAAAGACACTATCTAATCCAGTGGTTATAAGACCAGCCGGTCTAGTCACGCCATAACATGAACCGCCTATGCACACTCTAGGATCCGCCGCAGCCATCTTCCGCCATCCTGTCTTCAGGAGGAGTCACTACATAGATCTTGGCAGCCACATATGTCATCGACGTGACCATAACACCAGACAGCGCCATCAGCCTGCGCGCGTCCAACTCAAAGACTCCACTGCTCCACACCGCCGAGACCCAAGGTCTTCAATGCAGTCGGTGTAACACCGCTCCACCTGTTGGCCCCACCAGTGAACCTCCGCTCCAAAATGATGCCCCGGGAGGAAGAACGGCACCGAAGTCTCCGTCATCATCCGATCCGGAACAACCAGATCTGGAGTGGTGAAAAGTTAACCACAATAATACTTTTAGTCAAGGGTTAACACAAAAGATCTATCGTTCTCTAATTTGAGTTTGTCTTTTAACGATAGTTGAAATATTTGTTACATTTCACAAATGTTTTACCTTTTTTCTTTCAATTTTTTTAACCGAACGAAGCCACTATTTTATTCGATAATTCCGAAATATATTTGTGTTTACATAAAAATCATATTCAAAGGAAACACGAGAACGACTTGGAGGAAGATATTTCATATCTTTCGAGAACCGAAGGCAAGCAAGAAAAAACAAAAGTGAAAGTAAGAGATCGCCACACCGGAGCTCGGTAGTTTCCACCGCCTGTCTAATTTATCTTTGTTGCCTAAAAAAGAGGAAAAGAAAACCACGAGCATCCAAAAGGACTTTCCAAAAATCGCGTGCCACAACAGATTGCGCTCCTCTCGGCTCCCATTTCCTCCTCATCCTCACGGCAAAAACGTGGCAGGGGCCTCCCCTCCCGAAACCACCGCCGTGAAAATCCGGCAACGGCGACGCTGATGTCACGCGCGGCGCGCCCGTGGTTTGAAGCCGCAGGCAGCACCAACCCATATCACCCACCCATCAGCCGCTGCTGCCGCTGCCCGCTGCCATGCCCATAAAAAGATGCAGACGTCGAGCTCCGCTCAGCAGAGGCATGGCCGGCTCTGAATCCTATACAGGGGGGGCTCTGCCTCTGCGCCCCGTCAGGTTCATTTCCGGGGTCAGCAGAGCCCATTTCTGGAAAGATCGGTGGGATTGGATCCGCCCACCGTCCTGAATCCTTGCTGCTGCTGCCGCAGCGACGCACCCGATCTCATCTGATCTCACCATAGATTTCAGCGACTCTTTCTTAATTCCGCCCTCCATCATTGGCCTCTGCCAGTGACGACGCCATTTTCATTTCTGGTCAGTTCAGGCAGCAGTGAGCGAGCTCAACCATCAGTCAAATGCCTCGAAGAAAACCGGAAAGTTGTAGGGAGTGTGTGTGTCTCTCATCTTTCACACAAGCCATGTTGGTTGGGCAATTACATTCTACTTTTAGTACGGTGGTCTGGCCTGATCAGTTGAGCTGATCACCTGACTTGAGCTGGGCATGAGTTACTCAAAGACTGCAGCCGGAGTCATCTCATAGCATTATTATCTAGGCCTGGCTAGGGCTAGGGTTTGGTAGGCCATGGAAGAAAAAGATGCCTTTAGTTCTAGTAGTAAGTGGAGCAGGCAAATCAGGTCAGTTAAACACTCATCATCGCCATCATGTCCTGTCCATCATCGTCGTCGTCATCATCATCATCAGTGCTGCTGCTGCTCAAAGTAAAAGAAAAGAAGAATGGAGGTGACCCAAAGCAAAGCAGCTCAATGTCATTTATCTCTCACACACACGGTGGTGTAGCAAATGTCCAGACATGGTCACTGCTGCCAGCAGGAGCAAAAGAAAAAAAGAAGAAGAAGAAGAAGAAGAAAAGGATGGGTGGCTCTGGCCTGCACGCAGGCAGCCTTCAGATCAAAACTACTGGACCAAAGGCCAGCAGGCAGGCCACCTCTTTTTTTTGCATCTCTCTCTGGTCTGGTTCCTAAAGAAAAGAAAACCAGATCCCTGCGAGTAAGTTCCCAGCAAGGACTGGTAAAAATGGCAGCAGCTCAGCTCAGCTAATCCAATTCCAACCCCCACAAGTGACAATGACCCACCAAGAAACGCTCCTTCTTCCTCCTCGACTCCTCCTCAGTTGCTGAATCAAAAACAGCAAGCTCAGCAATGTGCACTGGTGATGGATCGGCCTATGATCACCCCCATCCCCTGGTGGTAGCTAGCAAAGGGAAAAATTGAGTGCGTGCGTGCGTGCTTGTCGAGGCGAAGAAGACGGTGTCTCGGACCGGGCCATCGTCGCGGGTGGTCATGTCGCCACCATCATGCCGGCCATGAAGATGTCCTCGTGCAGGGACGAGCAGGAGGAGCGCGGGGAGCCCATGGCAGCGATGTTGTTCTCGGCTTCCTCCTCGATCATGATCTCCTGGTCACGGCACTCGGCGCTGCAGAATGCCTTCTCACCGCTGCAATGGCGCACAACAAATCAGTTTGCTTAGCATGAATTTCTTTCTGAAGATGCAGAAAAAGAAAGAACATTTGCTGCTGTTCAGTCTATTACTATTATCTCTCCAACCCAAAACTATGGAATCTGATGGTAATTCAGCATGCCGTTCAGTTCAAGTGTACTTCATTTTGTATGGATTGCCAAATAAATGTTTCAAGTTTTCACAAGATTTCCTCCCAAAGGCGGATGGGATGTTCTCAGACGAACGAACCATGCCGCAATTATTGGTTGGATATATATATAAGCTGTGTTCTTTCAGATGTAATTATTGGAGCATCTTCAAACTGAAAAAAACTTGGCGTACCGGTAGATGTAAATGTCGTTTCCCTCTAGCTTCTTCCTGCAAGTGAAGCAGGAGCTGAGGAAGTCCTCGCCGGGACCGGCGGCAGCCTCGGTGGCGCGCTTGACCACGAGGTAGGACTTGGCCGAAGCTCCGTCCTTGGGTTCCATGGCGGCCTCGTCGCTCTTCCCGACCGTCTGGGGCTCAAGAATGCAGTCCCCAAAGATGTGGGTCGTCTTGGGGTTGGGGCCGCGGGCAATGATGCAGGTGTAGTCCTCCGACTGCTCCACCTCGCTCGCGGAGACGGACCCGAAGAACCGGCGGGGGCCGCCGGCGATCGACGCCGGCAGGGAGCCCGGCCCCGGGAGCTCGCCGAGGTGGAAGCAATGCCGCTTGGCGCTGGAGTGGGCGCCATCCGGCCGAGCGGCCTCCGGACCAGACTTCAGATCCCCGTGGAAGAACCTGCTGCAGGGCACCGACATGCCGGCGGTGGCCGAGGCCGGGCAGGAGATGGTCTTGCCACCGAGCTCCGGCTGCGAGTGGCCGCCCCCGCCGCAGCCCTTGGTGGTGGAGCCGGTGCAGCCGTGCGTCCTGAGGCGCAGGCGCGGGCTGAGCACGCAGGTCTTGGCGGCGGCGGCGTCGGCGCCGGCCGCGAGGGCGACGTCCACCACGAGGCCGAGCCCCACCGGCTCCGCGTCCCAGGTCCTCGGCGAGCGCGGCGAGCGGAGCAGCAGCGCCTTGGGGTCGAGCGGCGACGTCGGGCTCCGCTCCGACTCGCCGGCGCCGTCCGGCCCGCGCTTGGCGGCCGCGAGCCCGATGAAGAGCCGCGGCACGGCGAACAGCGCGCCCCCGCCGCCGCCGCCGCGGGGCCTTGCCTCTCCTCCGGTGGAGCCCGGGCCCTGGTCGGACACCATCCTCCGCAGCATCGCCGGCCGGCAACCGCCTGAAACCGGGGATCAAGAGCACGGAAAAGAAGATCACGAATCCGCAACACGTCCTCGCATCCCGGCGTCACCCCCATCAACAAGAAAGAAACGACGCAAGCAGTCAGTCACCCCCACCCCGACCACCATTACCAGCACCGCCCTCACCTTTCTCCTTTTCCTCTTTTGCTTCTGCCGCCTGCTGCTGCCGCTGCTGGGCACGTACTCCACCAGCGGGAATATCTCTCTCTCTCTCTCTCTCTCTCACTCTCCCCGACGCACGCGCTCTGCAAAGAGGAATGGCTCGGCGAGAGAGGCGAGGGAGGGTGATGAAGAGGGAGGGGGAGAAAAAAGCAGGCGAGCTAGGGGACGGAGCACCGCACAGTCGCAGCCAAACCGCACTGTACCGCCCCTACTCCTCCCTCCCACCACTCTATACTACTCTGCGTGCGTCACTTTCGCATGCATCAAAATCAGAGAGAGAGGTGGTGAGTGGTGGCTTGTGAAATACCGCAACCAACGAGCGCCCGTTGGAGTTGGCGTCGCCATTCATGGGGGTGTCAGAGAACGGAACGGACGCGGACGCGACAATTTTCACAGCGCTCCCTGTACGACTACCACTGCCTGTACGCGTACAAATACTGCGTCCACGTATGTATGTATACCCTTCCGGAGGACGATCGCTTCAATACTGCGCTCGGTTGTCATTTCACCACTGGCCTGGTGCCAGTAATAATATATACAGTGATTTTCACAGCGCTGCCATGTATGTATACCCCCTCCCGGCTGACAATTATTCACAGCGCTGCGATGTACTAGTACGACCACTGCCTGTACGCGTACGAATACTGCGTCCACGTATGTATGTATACCCCCTTCCGGAGGACGATCGCTTCAATACTGCGCTCGGCCTGTCACTTCACCCTGCCCTGGTGCCAGTAATAATATATACACTGTGATTTCGTACACGGCGGTATTTCCTATTCATGTGGGTGCTGTCGGATTAACATCTTCCGGCTCTCCTTCGGCCCGGAAATACTTGTTAGAGAAATAATATATATACAGTGATTTCGTACACGACGGTATTTCCTAGACGTATTTTATTTTGACATATATTTATTTGTATCCATTTCTTCGACAAGTAGTTTTGGACGGAGGAGGTATTTCTTTTCAAAAAAATTATTCTCTAGTCTGGTCTAGAGGCAAAATGTACTACTCTCTTCGTTCCCAAATATTTGTCTTTCTAGATATTTTTAATGGACTACAACATACGGATGTATGTAGACATGTTTTAGATTGTATATTCACTCATTTTGCTTGGTATGTACTCCCTCCGTCCGAAAATACTTGTCATCAAAATGGAGAAAATGGAATGTATCTAGAACTAAAATATATCTAGATACATCCCCTTTTCTCCATTTTGATGACAAGTATTTCCGGACGGAGGAAGTACGTAGTCACTCGTGGAAATCTCTAGAAAAACAAAAGTACTGTATATTTTGATTTTTCTTGGATTCATTGTACCTAGGCCCAATTTCTGATCATTTTTCCTTTGTGTACGTTTGAGCTAATTGCAGTTACAATTCACTCGCTCCATGCCAAAATCACTCACCCCGGAGGTTAGTGAGCAGAGCAGGTTCGGCCATGCGATGAACATGGACGCTTCTCGGCCAGAGTCAGTCCGCTAGTAGTACCACGTAATCGCTGTTGACTGAAAATGTCCAAAACACATTGCTTGTACTCCACTACAGTCATGTACCAGCTCGCTCCTTCAAACCGATACCATTAAAATCGCCACAGTTATACCCCCTCCCACTCCCACATGAGCGCTTCACTCACAGTACCGCTCTATGCAAATACACTTCCATCAATCAATCCGTATACTTCCTAAAAAGAATCAATCAATCAATCAATCAATCCCTAACAAAATGTTTTAACCCGGCCAAATGAGTGCCAAAAATGAATCAAAAACCCGCACCATCATCATCATCAAGGACCGACCAATCAATCGCCCCCACCAAACAGTTCCTCCGCCATTAATTAACTAAGTATAAACATCGAAATCTTGCTCATGATCTCGCGCCAGTTTCTTATTGCATCTCGCGTACAATCATTGGGCCTTTTGGGTTTTTCTTTTCTCTTCTCTTCTCTTCTTTTCTCGCGCTGCACTGCACTGCACCTGCAGTAAACTAAAAAGAGAGGCGGAAATACAGTATAGTGACCAGTGGCGAGTAAAGCTTTTCTCTCTAGTTTCGAAGCTGTGTGTGTGTCCCTCTCGGATTACCGGTGACGATGATGATGCCGGGTGCAAAGGCCTAAAGCGATTCACTCAGCTTATACCTTCTCGTGGTAATTCACCCTTTTTCTCTTTTCTGTGGGAGCCGAGGAGTAGTATCTCTCGCTCTGTTCGGCCTGTGAGCTCGCTTTCTTGATAAAGCAGCGAGGCTTTGGCCTTTGGGTTCTAGCCCCCGTACAGTGCACTGCACACAGGGCTACATTGTTTTCACTGTTACTTCTACTGATTTGTGTCTATCCGGTACCACCACTACCACCCTCCTTGCGTGGGCCCGGCTGGCTACTTATGTGCAAGTTTTCACAAGATGGGCTGCTCCAAGAAAAGTCAGGGTGTGGATCAAACATTGGTACACGAAAAGTCTTTCTCTAAGAAACTACAGCGTAGTTTTAGCATATTTATTTTCACCTACAAATGTGTATGTATTTCATAAATACAGGAAAATTTATGCACTCGCTTATACTTCCTCTGTCCCAAAATAAGTGACTCAAGTTGGGACGGAGGGAGTACTACCGAGGGAGTCCAGGACTAGGGGGTCCTTGGGTGTTCGGATTACTCGATATGGGCCGGACTGGTGGGCCGTGAAGATCAAAGCAGAAGATTATCCCCCGTGTCCGACTACGACTCCTATGTGCGTAGAATGACAAGTTTGAGTTCGGGTGTAATGTTTTCTTCCTCTGCAAAATGATTCTATACAACCCTAGGTCCCTCCGGTGTGTATATAAACCGGAGGGTTTAGTCCGTAGAGGCTATCACAATTATCATAGGCTAGACATCTAGGGTTTAGCCATTACGATCTCGAGGTAGATCAACTCTTGTAATCTTCATATTCATCAAGATCAATCTAGCAGGAAGTAGGGTATTACCTTCATTAAGAGGGCCCAAACCTGGGTAAACATCGTGTCCTTGTTCCCCCTGTTACCACTGATCCTCAGATACACAGTTCGGGAGCCCCTACCCGAGATCAGACGGTTTTGACACCGACATTGGTGCTTTCATTGAGAGTTCCGATGTGTTGTCGACGGAAGGATCGATGGCTCGCTCTGTTATCGGCGACGGCGCTGCCGCTGGGGAGATCTATCTCCCCCACCAACTTTTCGTGTTTGGCGGCTTCATGTTGCGTGCCAACTTGGATGGTCGCCTCGAGCAGATCGATAGCTACACCCCTGGTCAACAGATCAGATTTGGAAATCTGAATTACATCGCTGATATCCGAGGAGATCTAGCCTTCGAGGGATTCACGGCCTCGACCGCCGCTCCCTGCGTGCAAGGAGAAGATCATTCACACCAATTGTCAGATCCCGTCCTGGGGTCGACACTCACGTTTGCTCCGGCCTTAGATCCGAAGCAGGTCACTTCATCCGAAGACGGGAGGCTAAACCCCGCCGGACTCTTCACCCCAGAGAAGTTTCTCACATGAGACCCGAAGGCGACTGCGCCGCTGGTGGACCCAGACTCTTCCCATGGCTAGGGAGCCGGATTCGCTTCCTGATACGGGCTCCGAACTCTCGAGATCTGCATCCTCTGAGCTCGGCCTGGCAGTTAACACCGGCCCAAGCTCTCCGGATCCTTAGACTCATATCCAGCCCTCACTCCTAAACGAGGCGCTAGACTTGATGCAATCCCTTACCCTCACGGAGGCCTCGCCTCCAGACTATGCCCAGTTCAAACTGAGAGCTGAAGCTAGGGAATTTTGCTTCCCACCCACCACCCACTTGGTAGCCACGGTCGAAGACTTAACCGATGTACTAGACTACGCTTCCGAAGAGTTCGATGGCATGGACCACGACATCGAAGCCGATCTAGGTCAAAACCCGCCCATCACCGGGCGATGGACGACCACTTCTACCTATGACATATACATGGTGGACGCACCCGAGGAGAAGGACGACAGTGGCGCTAAAGATCCAGAGGAGGATAAGCCCGTTGATGAACCTCCTAAACGACGGCGTCAGCGGCGCCTGATGACCCACAACCGTAAGGGATCTATTGCAGCGTTTTCGATAAGTAAGAGTGTCGAACCCAACGAGGAGCAGAAGGTATTGATAAGCGATTATGAGCAAGAAATTACTGCAAGCACTGAAAGATAACTTTTTAGGGGTTTTCTCGATATAAGCAACAGGAAAGTAAAATCAAGTAAAGTAAAAGGCACTGAGAGTAACAAGTGGCCCAATCCTTTCTTAGCAAAGGAGAGGCCTAGCAACTGAACTTATAAAGGCTAAGGCGTTCCTGAGGACACACGGGAGAGGTAGTCATGTGCTTTCACCATATTCCGTATCGATACTATGTTATGTGTTGATAAGTGTTGAGTGGGTGGATCTATGCTAGTACACTCTCTAGACTAAGATGAATGCACTCTTATGATTAAACACCTTCCAAGCGTCCGCAAATACAAGATAGTATTTAAGGCAAAAGCCTAACCATAGCAATACGATCCAGGATCCATTGTTCCCTTATGCAAAAGCATGCGAACTAGGGTTCAGGTTTCTGTCACTCCGGCAACCCACCGTAAGCATTCTTTGTACACAATGTATTCTCCTAGGTCCTTAATAAGGCGAAGTGTTGAGTGTTCGACTCACACAACACCACTAGTAGAATGATAACGCAACTTAAGTATCAAACAACACATATTACTTCAACAGCATATGACTACTAACAACAAGACCTTCCCCATGTCCTCAAGAACTAAGGTAACTACTCACGAGACATAAAAGAGATCATGATCAGTGGAGATAAAATAGATGATAAACAATCTGGACATAATGATATTTCTCCAACAAAACTCAATAGCATTCACCATAAAGTAGTAATCAACACCGATGGAGTAGAGAGGATAGGTAGTACAAGTTACAACACAAGTTGCAATTGTGAGATGAGATTTGGATGAAGATGGAGATGGTGCTGGTGTTGGGGATGATGTTGATGATGATCTCGATGATGCCCGTGACGATGGTGATGACGATGGCGACGATCTCCCCTTCCGGGAGGTGATCTCCTCGGCGAAATCTGCCCGCCGGAGATGGCTTTTTCTTCTCTGTAGGTTTCCGCCACGGAGCGGCGGAGGAACTCCGTAAAAACTCCCCTTTTTAGGGTTTTCGGATAACAGAGAGTATATAGGCAAAAGGGGGCAGCCGGAGGTGGGCCAGGGGCTCCAAGCGCCCCCCCCGGCGCGGCCAGGGGGGGCGCCCCCAGGGTGCCTGGGCACCCTGTGGCCCCCCTCTGGTTGCCCTTTCGCATGTCTTCGTGATTCGTCCAGAAAATATCCTCCGTTGATTTTCAGGTAATTTGGAGGTATTCTTCTTCAGCAACTCAGCGTCCACTTTTTACCGCTGAATCCTGCGTCTGCTGCTTCGGCACCGGAAAGTTGCAAACTGTGTAAAATAGGCCAAAACAACATGAGAACATCATCGTAATGTGAAATATATCAATGAATAAGGATAAATTATGATACAAAATAGTGATGCATTTTGGACGTATCAACACCCCCAAGCTTAGACCTCGCTTGTCCCCAAGCGAATACTGAGCTCGGTAAACCTGTCCAGAAGTTTAGAGAGTGAAGTGTCGATAAATAGAATACGGAAAAGAAGCATCACAGTTTCTTCACCAACTCAAATATCCTCAACAGCAATCTTCAACTCATAAGGCCCTTATAAAAGAGTGGTAACACTTATATTCGGAAGTAGGGCTAAGGAAACTCATTGAATGATGGCAAACATGTCCTTTGGTCAAAGAACAACTAATAACTTTTACTTTTGCTCTTTCTTTATGTTTTGATGAGATTAATTGAAGCTTTTGAAAGAACATGTTATCAGGCAAGAAGTGAAAGTGTTAACACAAAGGAAGATATTTGCCTTAGCTGGGCTTGACAAACAACTTACTTATCAAATGATAATGTCAACAAGGATATGATATGACAAATCTTAATGAAATTTATATGAATGAATCCTTGTCAACATCAAATGTCTGCTCTCTTTAAGAAATAGAAGGAAGTAGGAATAACTGGCTCAATTTAAAATTAAAAGATAGGCCCTGCTCTAGGGTAGTAGGGAAAACTCATGTGCTATCCTTAAATCAAGCAGAATGAAAACGAGTTTTGAGAAGTGCATGATTTGTCAACGAATGCTAATAGATAACTCAATTGCTTCTTGAGCTGGACAAGTTTCGAGGAACGGCTCCCGCACGAGGACGATCACATCCTCTTATTCTCCTTTGTTTATCACTGCCAAAGTTTTCTGATTTCTCATGAACAAAGCGTGAGGGAGGGTTTGTTTGTTATATTATTTTCGAGCCGGGGGCACTCTTTGCCAGTTCCTTCTCGTATTATGGGTTTGCACATTAGACATGCAATCCCGGGGTGAAGCTTGTCCAACTCAAAAAGACCATGAATTAGCTATTACTTCCTCATGAGCTAAAGCAGAGGCATAAAAAATAAAAGATTTTGAACATTTAAGGATAACACATAAATTCTGTACTTTAGGAGGTGGTAGTGGAATACCACGAGTAGGAAGGTATGGTGGACTCATATGGGAGGTATTGGTTTAAGGGTATGTATGCACAAGCAGAATTCCGCTTAGTACAGAGTTAGGCTAGCAATGGTTTTGAGAGAACAGACAATTGATGATGACTAAGATGCAAAACAATATAAAGCATAAACATTGAAATAAGCATAACACATCAAGTTGTCTTCCTCGTCAGCATAACACTTCAAGCATAATAACATAAAGGTTTTGGCTATGTCGATACTTTAAGAAAATCGTGCTTGTTGTTATGACCAAAGCTATGTTTGCCAAGATTAAATAAAGTTTTCACAGCCATACCTGATATAAGGTCAATACTCTCCATAAGAATCATCATATAAGGTCGATTGCGTGAAGAGAATACCGAGTGAAGCAAAAGGAACCAATAAACTTCTTATTAATATTCCATCATAGACGACTCCACACTCACGGATACAATCTCTTCACCGAAGGAGTGATAGACCTCAATGCACACACCTATTTCATATAATAACCTCCCTAGACATGATACGACTCTACTTGACTATAAAAGACAAAAGGTAAAGATAAAGATACCGGGCACTCCCCCAAGCTTGGAACAAGCCAAGGGAATGCCGTTACCCAAGGAGATTTCACTCCTCATCCTTGTTGGCATTGATCACGTAGTCCTCGGCGAAACGCTTCCATGGAAGGGGTTCTCCAGTCTCATATGAGAAGTTTGTCTCCTGAATCCTGCATGCAGCACCCATACCCATGCGCATAAACCTTAGTTCATACTCACAGTTCTGGTTATGTAGATCATAAATTTGCCCTTGGAGCTCTTCAATTCTTTCTTCAGACGCAGTGATGCTTTTCCACATCTCCTTCATCTCCTTCAGAAAGTAGGTCTTCAGCTCGTTGATGATGTCAAAGTTAGCTTCAACACCACGCTCGATCATCTTCTTGTACTCGAAGACTTCTTGCTCCACTTCTTCCAGCCTGGCCTGGATGCTCCCCTCCTTGATAGGTCCCTTCAGATCTTCTTGATGAAGGACACCGTCCTCCATCCGAACAACCTGAGGGTGCTTCTTCACCTCAGCGAGGTAAGGGTTGATGACGTTGACGACGAACTTGTCCTTGGGGGAACTTGGAGAAGCCATGGCACCTAGATTCGGCTGAAAGATTCCCTGGCAGAAACAGATCGAAAAGAAAACACACGAAATCGCAAGATACGTTGCCGGAACAATCCGGGCAAATATATAGCAAAAATTTATGCACAGAAAGGAAGGTAACAGGCTAAAGCGGGGTCGGAGACGGACTCCCGGGTGTCCAGGCGCCCTGGCGGCGCGGCCAGGAGGTAGGGCGCGCCAGGGGGCGCCTGGACCCCCTGGAGCTTGTCTCCGGCTCCACTTAGGCTCAGAATTTTACTAATTTTGCAAAAACTCGTAATACGAAACTTTTATGGCGGTTCGCGATGTTTCCTTACCGTACTACATACCTTTTCTTTATTCTGCTTCTGCTGGCATCTGAAACAGGGCTGCAACATGTTCTTCGTGAATTGTTGTGTATATTATATTCACATCAACATTGACAGGGTCTCCTGCTATGTAATGTTTAAGTCTTTTCCCATTCACAACTTCAGGTTTGGTGCCTTCAAAATTGTTAATCTTAATTGCACCAGACCGATAGACTTCTTCAATATGAAATGGCCCTTCCCACCTGGAAAGTAGTTTGCCTGGAGAAAACCTGAAACGTGATCTAAACAACAAAACTTTATCACCAACATTAAATTCACGTTTCAGAATCTTCCTATCATGCCACTTATTTACCTTTTCCTTGAACATTTTAGCGCTCTCGTAAGCTTCACTTCTCCATTCATCTAGAGAAGTCAAGTTCGTGAGACGCTTCTCACTAGCTAATTTTGGGTCAGCATTAAGCTCTCTAACAGCCTAGAAAGCTTTGTGCTCTAACTCTAATGGCAAATGGCAAGCCTTGCCATACACCATCTTATAGGGGGACATGCCCATGGGGTTTTTGTAAGCAGTTCTATAAGCCCACAAAACATCTCCTAACTTGTTTGACCAGTCCTTTCTATTTATGTTTACTGTCTTCTGCAAGATCAACTTAATCTCTCTATTGGTGAGCTCAACTTGCCCACTAGTTTGAGGGTGATATGGTGAAGCAATTCTATGGTTGCCATCGTATTTTGCTAAAGCTTTTCTAAAAGCTCCGTGCGTGAAGTGTGATCCTCCATCAGTCATGAGATACCTTGGTACACCAAACCTAGGAAAAATTACATCTTTAAGCATTTTCAAAGATGTCTTGTGATCAGCACTTTCAGTGGGGATTGCTTCAACCCACTTGGTCACATAATCAACAGCTACTAAAATGTGCGTGTACTTGTGCGAAGAAGGAAAAGGACCCATAAAATCAAAACCCCAACAATCAAAAGGTTCAATCACTAGTGATTAATTCATAGGCATCTCATTCCTTCTACTAATGTTACCAACTCTTTGACATTTATCACAGGCTAAAACATAATTTCTAGCATCCTTAAAGAGAGTAGGCCAATAAAAACCTGATTGAAGGACCTTATGTGCAGTCCTCTCACCGGCATGATGTCCTCCATAGGGACTATCATGACACCGTCTGAGAATGTCCTTCTGCTCATGTTCCGGTATGCATCTTCTCACGATCCCGTCGGGACCTTCTCTGAAAAGATGTGGGTCATCCCAAAAGTAGTGCCTCAAATCATGAAAGAACTTCTTCCTTTGCTGAAATGTTAAACCTGGAGGCAAATACTTTGCAACAATAAAATTAGCATAATCTGCATACCAAGGATTGGAAAGAGATTGTACTTTTACAACGGCAAGTTGCTCGTCTGGAAAACTATCGTTGACTGGAATAGGGTTGTGCGGTATATCTTCCATCCTTGAAAGATTGTCCGCCACCGGATTGTCTTCTCCTTTCCTATCAACAATATGCAAATCAAATTCTTGAAGAAGGAGTACCCATCTGATAAGCCTTGGCTTGGCATCCTTCTTTGTCATAAGGTACTTAATGGCAGCATGATCAGTATGAATAATAACTTTGGAATCAACAATGTACTGCCTAAACTTATCACAAGCAAATACTACAGCTAAGAATTCCTTCTCAGTAGTAGCATAATTCCTTTGAGCACTATCAAGGGTTTTGCTGGCATAATGTATAACATTCAATTTCTTATCAACTCTTTGTCCTAAAACAGCTCCAACAGCAAAATCACTTGCATCACACATAATCTCAAAAGGTAAATTCCAGTCAGGTGGTTGTACTATAGGAGCGGTTATTAAAGCTTTCTTAAGGACTTCAAAAGCTTCCTTACAATCCTCATCAAATACAAAAGGAACGTCCTTCTGGAGAAGATTAGTGAGGGGCCTCAAAGTCTTAGAAAAGTCTTTAATAAATCTTCTATAGAAACCAGCATGACCAAGAAAACTGCGAATACCTTTGATGTCCCTTGGATAGGGCATCCTCTCAATAGCTTCGATCTTGGCCTTGTCCACCTCAATTCCCCTTTCGGAAATCTTGTGACCAAGAACAACTCCTTCGCTAACCATGAAGTGGCACTTCTCCCAGTTGAGTACCAAATTTGTCTCCTCGCATCTCTGCAAAACTTTATTAAGATTGTGAAGACAATGGTCAAAGGAGGTTCCATAGACAGAGAAATCATCCATGAAGACTTCCATAATATCCCCACAGAAACCATGAAAGATAGCAGACATACACCTTTGAAAAGTAGCAGGGGCATTACATAAACCAAAAGGCATACGCCTGTAAGCATAAGTACCAAAGGGACAAGTAAAGGTGGTCTTCTCTTGATCAGCAGTGTTAACATGAATTTGGGAGAAGCCAGAATAACCATCGAGATAACAAAAGTGGGTATTTTTGGATAACCTTTCAAGCATTTGGTCGATGAACGGCAACGGGTAGTGATCCTTCCTGGTTGCCTTGTTCAGCTTCGTGTAATCAATACACATTCTATATCCAATAATAATTCTCTGAGGTATTAGTTCATTTTTATCATTAGGAACCACAGTTGTACCTCCTTTCTTAGGAACACAATGTACCGGGCTTACCCACTTACTATCAGCTATAGGGTAGATAATACCTGCGGCTAGAAGCTTGAGAATCTCAGTTCTTACAACATCCATCATCTTCGGGTTCAACCGTCGTTGATGATCAACAACTGGTTTAGCATCAGGCTCAAGTTTGATAGTATGTTGACAGATAGATGGACTAATCCCCTAAGGTCATCAAGGGTATAGCCAATTGCGCCTCGGTGTTTACGAAGTACTTCCAATAGTCGATCTTCTTCATATCCTGAAAGGTTAGAATTGATAATAACAGGATATACTTTCTTTTCATCTAAATAAGCATACTTGAGCGTATCGGGAAGAGGTTTAAGATCGAACACCGGGTCTTCTTTCGGTTTTGATAAAATTCCCAAAGGTTCAACCGGGAGGTTGTGCTTCAGGATAGCAGGTTGCCTCAAGAATATTTCATCTAGTTCATTTCTTTCCTGCATATGCAAATCATTCTTGTGGTCCTCCATATATTGCTGCAAAGGATCATTAGGGGGAATAGCAATAGAAGCAATACTTTCAATAAGTTTATCATCACTAGGTAAATCAGTACCACGAGGCTGCTTAGAGAACTTAGAAAAATTAAATTCATATGGCTCACCATCGAATTCAACAGAAACTTTACCTTTCTTGCAATCTATTATAGCTCCACAAGTTCTAAGAAAAGGTCTACCAAAAATAATTGGACAAAAATTGTCCCTCTCTGAACCAAGTACTAGAAAGTCGGTAGGGTATTTTACCTTTCCACATAGGACTTCAACGTCCCTCACAATTCCGATAGGAGAGATAGTTGTTCTGTTTGCAAGATGAATAGTAACATCAACTTCTTCAAGTTCACAAGGGTAAATCTCACCGATGATCTCTTCATAAAGTGAATAGGGGATAGCACTTGCACTCGATCCCAAATCGCATAGCCCATAATAATTGTGATCTCCTATTTTAACAGATACCACTGGAGTACCTGAAATTGGGCCTTTATTCTTGGCTGTGACAAGGTTAGTGGAAACAGCACAAAAATTTATATTGGAATCCAAAACATCATTAGTAACAAGGTCTTTAATAAATGCAACTTGAGGATCGACCCTGATCTGGTCCTCAGGCTCATCAACTCTTCTCTCACTTTTATTTATTATGCCTGTCACAAGAGAGTGCTCCCTTATCCTTGCGGGAAAAGGAGGCTGTTCATATATAACTGCAGGCAAAATAGGGTCAGCAACATGAATATCAACAGGTAGCTCTTTAAAAGGTTCATGATGCTGGTCTCTCTTCTTTTTAAAAGAATTAACGTGAGAGGCAAAATTCTTACAGAAATCAATCACTAGATGGGAATCAAGACCAATCTTAGAGCAAAAAGTATTGAAGTAATCAGTTTTCACATAGCTCTCAATATAATCATGTTCATAATTTATAGCGGGTTCAATACCTTTATCAATTTTCCAATCTTCGGTATTCCTCTGGATCCTTTCAATGAGATCCCACCTTTCTTCAACACTCTTCTTCTAAAATACCCCACTAGAGGAGGCATCCAGCATCTCCTTATCCTGACGAGAAAGCTTGGCATAAAAATTTGTAAGTATAATTTCCTTGGGAAGCTTATGAATAGGGCATTTGAGCATTAGAGACTTCAATCTCCCCCAAGCTTGAGCAATGCTTTCTCCGTCACAAGACCTAAAGTTATAGATATAGTTCATGTCTCGATGAATTTCATGAAGAGGATAAAACTTAGTATAAAAGAGAGACATAAGCTCCTGCCAGTCAAGCAAGTGTGAGTTATCGAGAAGCCTATACCAATCTGAAGCTTTATCTATAAGTGATACAGCAAACAATTTCCTCATGACAAACTCCCTCGATACACCTGCAAGCTTAAATAATGAACATAGTTGTGACAAATATAGCAAGTGTTCACCGGGATGTCTGTCTCCTGCATAACGATTAGCCAAAACATAATCGATAATACCAGCTGGTATTTTATAGGGCACAATTTCAGTAGGGGGAGGAGCAACCACCACAGGTGTGGGGCGTCTTCCCGCAAGCAACGATCCAATAACAGGGTTGTCCATAAGGGCAAAGAGCAGCAATAGCAAAAATAAAAAACAAAATTATAAAAACTTCCTTACCAGTTTCACTTTACCAATAGCGCTACGCTCCCCGGCAACGGCGCCAGAAAACGGTACTTGATGACCCACAACCGTAAGGGATCTATTGCAGCATTTTCGATAAGTAAGAGTGTCGAACCCAACAAGGAGCATAAGGTATTGATAAGCGATTCTGAGCAAGAAATTACTGCAAGCACTGAAAGATAACTTTTTAGGGGTTTTCTCGATATAAGCAACATGAAAGTAAAATCAAGTAAAGTAAAAGGCACTGAGAGTAACAAGTGGCCCAATCCTTTCTTAGCAAAGGAGAGGCCTAGCAACTGAACTTATAAAGGCTAAGGCGTTCCTGAGGACACACGGGAGAGGTAGTCATGTGCTTTCGCCATATTCCGTATCGATACTATGTTATGTGTTGATAAGTGTTGAGTGGGTGGATCTATGCTAGTACACTCTCTAGACTAAGATGAATGCACTCTTATGATTAAACACCTTCCAAGCGTCCGCAAATACAAGATAGTATTTAAGGCAAAAGCCTAACCATAGCAATACGATCCAGGATCCATTGTTCCCTTATGCAAAAGCGTGCGAACTGGGGTTCAGGTTTCTGTCACTCCGGCAACCCACCGTAAGCATTCTTTGTACACAATGTATTCTCCTAGGTCCTTAATAAGGCGAAGTGTTGAGTGTTCGACTCACACAACACCACTAGTAGAATGACAACGCAACTTAAGTACCAAACAACACATATTACTTCAACAACATATGACTACTAACAACAAGACCTTCCCCATGTCCTCAAGAACTAAGGTAACTACTCACGAGACATAAAAGAGATCATGATCAGTGGAGATAAATAGATGATAAACAATCTGGACATAATGATATTTCTCCAACAAAACTCAATAGCATTCACCACAAAGTAGTAATCAACACCGATGGAGTAGAGAGGATAGGTAGTACAAGTTACAACACAAGTTGCAATTGTGAGATGAGATTTGGATGAAGATGGAGATGGTGCTGGTGTTGGGGATGATGTTGATGATGATCTCCATGATGCCCGTGACGATGGTGATGACGATGGTGACGATCTCCCCTTCCGGGAGGTGATCTCCCCGACGGAATCTGCTCGCCGGAGATGGCTTTTTCTTCTCTGTAGGTTTCCGCCACGGAGCGGCGGCGGAACTCCGTATAAACTCCCCTTTTTAGGGTTTTCGGATAACGGAGAGTATATAGGCAAAAGGGGGCAGCCGGAGGTGGGCCAGGGGCTCCACGCGCCCGCCCGACGCGGCAAGGGGGGTGGGGGCGCCCCCAGGGCGCCTGGGCACCCTGTGGCCCCCCTCTGGTTGCCCTTTCGCATGTCTTCGTGATCGTCCGGAAAATATCCTCCGTCGATTTTTAGGTAATTTGGAGGTATTCTTCTTCAGCAACTCAGCGTCCACTTTTTACCGCTGAATCCTGCGTCTGCTGCTTCGGCACCGGAAAGTTGCAAACTGTGTAAAATAGGCCAAAACAACATGAGAACATCATCGTAATGTGAAATATATCAATGAATTAGGATAAATTATGATACAAAATAGTGATGCATTTTGGACGTATCAGCGCCGCTCACGATTGCGTTGAGAAAGGGAAAGTAATACCGTCACGTGAGACAATGAGGCTCTGGAGGATGCCGAAGACCCCATAGAGCCATCGTTAGAGCAGGACGAGAGGGAGGATGGCCAATGCAGTCCCAAACAACTCACCGATCACAATGATTTCGAAGACAGTAACTATCTACCTATCTCTGAAGAGGATGTCCGCCTGGGAGACGAGGAATTCATCATCCCAGAGGAACCCCTCGAACAAGAACGCTTTCAGCGACGGCTTATTTCCAAAGCAAGGAGCCTGAAAAAGCAGCAGCTGCAGCAGCTTAAAGCCAAACAGGATACGCTCAACGACAGATGGAACGAAGTGCTAGACGCTGAAGAAAGATACGACCACGAGTGCCAAACAAAGAGCTATCCCAAGCGCAAGTTGCTGCGACAATTCGATGACAAGGCCCTTGCTCCAATTCCACCAAGGCACGATCGGGCCGGTCAACCAGACGGACCACCTCGCGGACGGGACAAAGCGGCTAGCAATGCCGTATACCAACCCACACCTCCCCGCCATAAAGGAAAGGATAGAGCGGCTCATGGCCATAAGTACGACCTACGTCAGGACCTGAACAATAAAGCCGGTCAGACCATATCGATCTACGGGTCAAGAGGACGTGCTCCCACACGGGATGGTGGCTATCAAGCCAAGCACATTGAATATACTCAAGTTCGGAGTCAACACCGAACACAAATGTTGTATGTTGGGGATATAACTATTAGGTATAACCCGGCCAGGAGGGGCGGGTTTGGGCGATGGTGGGTTACCAAGACAGCCCACGAAGATATTGAAGATGGCGGTTCATGAAACGGACTTGCTAAGGGCCTGAAGCCCAAAGGCGACTTAAGGCCCGTAGGTGTAAACAGACATGTATGTATGACTTGTGTTGTAAGGTAGGAATAGTTAGTCACTGAGCTGGACACGTTGTATGAGCCGGGCGGGACTCTATGAACCGACGGGCGTCAACCTGTGTATATAGAGGGACGACCTGGCGGCGGTTTAGGACAAGAAAAGAAAGATCGAAAGCTAGGTCAAGCGTATTCGCTTCCTGGTAATCGAAACCTACGTAATTCCACCTCAAATTGGATTAGGCTGTTACCTTCACCACAAGGGGCCTAACCAGTATAAACTCTCTGTGTCCTTTGTCCCGATGAACCCCTTTAAGTTAACCTCGGCGTGATGGCTCCACAACTAAGTCCTTGCACTAGGACATCTGCCGTGTTGACCCCACGACAGTTGGCGCCCACCGTGGGGCCTACGCACGGTGGTTCCTAGTTCTTGAAGGGCAACTTTGAAGGGATCAAGGGATACGATGTGGGCCGAATGACCAAGAGTCGTCCCGCCAAGCTCTACATCGACGACGCAGGCTGGGGCCCCGAGGCCGGCTAAATTGAGTACGGGTACTGGGTCCCCTTCGGCGGAATTCACGTCTTCATCGGCAAGATCGGCGAACCGGGCCCTAAGTCGGACATATGCACCGACATCGCCGAGACGGCTCAGCGGGCACGACCGGCCTGGGTTCGATCTGCTGTGAAGCATGCCTTTTTTGGACACATCCATGGGGTGGAATTTGAGGAAGATTTTGTAACTGGTGGAGAGACGGTCGTGTACTTTGGCGGCGAGTCGTCCGGCTCAACCGATTCAAATGTATCAACTACAAGATGGCCGGCTTGGGGGTTATTCCGATGGCAATAGTATTCTGGACCCTTATGAGCTGCCGAGCCGGGTGGCAATCTTTTTGGCTGGTACTCAGCTGACGCTTGGATCTGCAACTGTTGCTGCTATGACCTCCGATTCTACGGCCGTGGCAACAGCCGGCGTTGCCGGCTCTGCGTGCCCGCCGGCTCAGGTTCTGACGGGGTTGCTAGAAGCTTTAACAACTTTAATGGGGGTGGAGGTAACCCCAGATAATCAAGAACAACATAAGGTAGACGTTGCAAAGCTAAGGGATGGGATAGCTAAGGCTAAGGAGGACTTGGCGGCCGAGAACGCTAGGATGGCCACGGAGCAAGCTGCTTTGGATGCTCAGGCACAGTGGATTCACGCGGACTCTTTCCGGCTCACCTTGGATCAAAATGCGGCAAATGAAGTCATGCGAAGGAGGCACCCGAGCCGTCTACCTCCGGTTTACGAGGCGGGGAATCTCTTCAACACGCCTGGGGCAGGGACCAGTAACCCGCCAGTGATAAACCAGATTGAAGCACCTGGGGCGGGGACACCGGCTCAGCCGCGCACGATGGAGCCACTCCGCCTGAATATTACTCCGCCTCATCATGTACCAACGCCGCTGGGTCATTATTCTAACCCTTTGGATAATATGATTGCTGCGGCGACTCGGCTGGCGGCTCTACCGGTTGAAGGTGAATCACCGGCAGCAATGGAAATACGACGAGCTGGAGAATTGCTTCAGACGGCTGTGGCCCAGCAGGCGGCTTATTCTTACAGTCGTGAGAAGATTCATTCCACCCCTTGCCCGAGTTGGAGTTATAGCACGCACATCGACTCA
Organism: Secale cereale; assembly: GCA_902687465.1. Taxonomy (NCBI): domain Eukaryota; kingdom Viridiplantae; phylum Streptophyta; class Magnoliopsida; order Poales; family Poaceae; genus Secale; species Secale cereale. The sequence goes on from LR738711.1 coordinate 142,360,632, forward strand.
CCAGCGGTTTCAAGCAGTGACAAGCGCCGTAACCAGCCTCGTGGACAGGACCAGACGCATGATGGTGCTCAGGCTTTGGTGGATCAGGGAAGAGCACGTCGGGAGGCCGAGCTGGCGGCTTAGCAAGCGGCTCATCAATACTCTCCAGTTTATCTGACCGCTTCGGTGGAGACAGGCGTGACATCTAAGACCTTGGGTGTGCCGTGTTTAGTGTCAGCTCTTCGTAATGAGTGTTTACCCAAGGATTTCAAGGGTCCTCGTAAGATGCCTAATTACATAGCTGACTTACCCCCTGAGGCGTGGGTTGACAGTTATGAGATGTCCATGGAGCTGTTGGATGTTAGCGACGTTGCATGTGCTAAGTATTTCACCATGATGCTGGATGGAACGGCCCGTACTTGGTTGAAAGCGATGCCTACCAATTCCATTAGATCATGGGCCGAGTTAAAAGCCCGGTTTATCCAGAATTTTAAAGATACGTGCATGCAACCTATGTGAATTGTGGATTTGGACGCTTGTGTCCAAGAAGAGGGCGAGTCAACAACCCATTGGGTGCGCCCGGTCTCAACTATCCTACACTCATCGGATCGCATCAATGTCGACACGGCAATCTTGATGTTAGAGAAGAATTGCCGTTTTATGCCCCTTAAACAGAAGCTAGGGCAGCTCAAGCGCCACTGCAGCAACATGGGGGAGCTGATGGTAGCTCTCGTTAAGTATGCCGACTCTGATGGTACCAAGGACCCTGAGTCTGATGATGAAAAACCAGGAAAGGGAAAGAAGAGTGGCAACACCAAGGGGCAACATCATAACCCGGCGAATTAAGGGGGACAATGGTAAGTGCAAGGCTGATAATAATTTAGATTTTGTGGCTAATACCAACACGCGGAATAATGGTCAGCGTCGCAAGGGGAGGCCGACTCAGGGAACAAGATTTTACCTTGAAGCAATAATGAGTTAGCCATGTCCGAAGCACGGAACGCGTGGAAAGCCATCTAGACATTTGTGGAAGGATTGTTTTATCATGAGGCAGTTCAGGGATTCTCATCTCTTCCTGCACGACCATGGCCCAAATGGCGGTTCAGGATCCGGCCCTCATGGTCCGGGTCATAGAGACGGTGGTTGAAGTTCTAGTTTTCAAGGCCAAGGTAATCAAGGCGGTTACAGCCAGCAGAATAATCAGGGAATCAGCAACAGCAGCAGCAGCAGTCTGGTTATTAGAATAATCCAAAGCAGTTGAATAGTGGGCAATACCACATCTTCACCACGAGTCTATGCAAGCGGGGTCAAAAGCTCCATAAAAGGGATGTAAACGCCATTGAGCCGGCAATTCCCTGTTACTTACGATGGTCTGAGCAGCCCATTGTGTGGAGTCGAGAAGATCACCCGCCCCAGGTTGATAATCCGGGTCATTTGGCTTTGGTGGTGGCACCTCAGGTTGGAGGGTACAAGTTCACTAAGGTACTCATGGATGGAGGTAGCAGCATTAATATCCTTTACTATGATACTTTCCGTCGTGTGGGGTTAACTGATAAAAATCTTAACTTGTCCAATACTCTTTTCCATGGAGTGGTGCCTGGTAAGTCGGCGTATCCTGTAGGCAAGATCGCTTTGCAAGTAGCCTTTGGGGATGAATATGACTCCAGGGCAGAGACGCTGACTTTTGAGGTGGTTAAGATCCAAAGCCCATATCATGCTCTGTTTGGGCGACCGGCTTATGCCAAGTTCATGGTACGGCCGTGTTATGTTTATTTACAGCTTAAGATGTTGGGTTACAAGGGCACTATCACAGTGCATGGGAGTCGCAAGATAGCCTTAGAGTGTGAAGAAGGCGATGTTGCTTACGTTGAGTCTGTTTGTGCAACAGAGTTAACCCGGCGGATATGACATCTTTAAAAAAGCCAACCACAGACCATGATCCTCTATTGAAGTTTAAGTCGGCAAATGACACTAAGATGGTTGATTTCGTTCCTGGTGATTCATTCAAGCAGTTCAGCATCAGTGCTAACCTGGATCCAAAATAGGAAAGCGCGCTCATCGAGTTCATCCGTGAGAACCGGGACACCTTTGCATGGAAACCTTGTGATATGCCAGGTGTACCGAGGGAACTCGCTGAGCACACTCTTAATATTGATCCGAAGTTTAAGCCGGTCAAGCAATTCCTTCAACACTTCAATGAGGAGAGGCGTAAGGCCATTGGTGAAGAAGTGGCCCGGCTCTTGGCGGCTGGGTTCATTGTTGAAGTTTTTCATCCTGAGTGGTTAGCTAACCCGGTGCTGGTACTTAACAAGAATGGCACTTGGCGTATGTGTGTGGACTACACGGACTTAAACAAGGCTTGTCCGGCTGATCCTTTTGCTTTCCCTCGTTTTGATCAAATTATTGATGCTACGGCGGGATGTGAGCGTTTGAGCATTTTGGATCCTTATTCTGGTTATCATCATATCAAGATGGCAGTTAAGGACCAGGAGAAGACGGCTTTCATCACTCCTTTTGGAGCCTTCTGCTATGTGTCTATGCCTTTTTGGCTCAAGAGTGCCCAGGCGACTTACCAGCGTTGTGTGCAGATTTGTCTTCATGATCAGATTGGGAGCTACGTTCATGATTATGTGGATGATATTGTGGTGAAATCCAGAAAGATGGAATCCTTGATAGATTATTTGAAAGAGACCTTTGACAATCTCCGGGTCTACAAGATGATGCTTAACCCGGCCAAGTGTGTCTTTGGTGTACCAGCAGGAAAGCTCTTGGGTTTTTTTTGGTTTCTGAACTGGGTATTGAAGCTAACCTGGAGAAAATTAAGGCTATTACTTCCCTGGTTACACCGGCATGTGTCAATGATGTTCAGCGTCTGGCGGGTTGTATTGCGGCCTTAAGCCAGTTCGTAAGCTGGCTGGGAGAAAAGGCTACCCCTCTGTATCAAATGAAGAAAAAGACAGATAATTTTGTGTGGAGTGATGCTGCTAATGAAGCATTTGAAGCCTTGAAGAAATAGTTAGCTGAGCCGCCGATCCTTGCTGCTCCTGATAAAGAGCCATTGTTATTATACGTGGCTGCTAATGGTCGGGCGGTCAACATAGCTATTGTGGTGGAACAGAAGGAAGCAGGCAAGGAATATCCGGTTCAGCGGCCGGTTTACTACATCAGTGAAGTGCTTATCGAGTCCAAAAAGAGGTATCCGCACTGGCAGAAGCTTGTCTATGGAGTGTTCATGGCTAGTCGAAAGCTCAAGCAGTATTTCTTCAGTCATCCTATCACTTTGGTTAGTTCTGCTCCTTTAGGGGATATTATTCAAAATGGAGAAGCCATAGGTAGGGTAGCCAAGTGGGCCATTGAGCTTGGACCTCATGGTTTGAAATATATGCCTCGCACGGCCATCAAGTCCCAAGCACTTGTGGATTTCATCAATGACTGGACAGAGCTACAGATGCCTGAGGACAAGCCGGATAACACATATCAGACTATTTATTTTGATGGGTCCAGGCAATTGGAGGGCTGGAGTTGTATTGACTTCCCCACGAGGTGATAAATTACGTTATGTCTTAAGGTTGATGTTCCCTTGTACTAACAATGCAGCTGAGTACGAAGCCTTGCTCCATGGTCTTCAGATGGCTAAGGAGATGAATTTAAGCCGGGTGAGATGTTTCGGCGACTCAGATTTGGTGGCTCGGCAAGTTTCAGGCACTTGGGATTCTAAAGATCCACTCATGGCAGCTTATCGACGCGAGGTTGATGTTATTGTTGGTCATTTCAAGGGTTATCAAGTCGAACATATTGATCACAGGAAGAATGAGGCGGCTGATGCTTTAAGCTGGTTGGGGTCCCAGCGTAAGCCGGTGCCACCTAACACTTTCCTGGATATTCTACATAACCCTTTAGTAAAATTGCCCACAGAGGAAGATCTTGCTATTCCTGACCCAGAGGCGCAATTGGTGGCGGCGCTTCATGCAATTCCTGATTGGACAATTCCGTATTTGGCTTATATTACCCGAGGGGAATTACGTGAAGATGAAACTTTAGCCAGACAAATAACCCGGCGGTCTAAGTCCATGACAATTGTCAATGGAGAATTGCCCGATTGCAGTGTACTGGGGTGTTTCAGCGATGTGTTTCACCTGAGGAGGGCCGTGAAATTGTTCGTGAGATTCATGAAGGAGATTGTGGTCATCGTGCCGGCTCTAAATCTCTTGTGGCTAAGGCTTTTCGCCATAGGTTTTATTACCTGACGGCTCATGCTGATGTAGAGGATTTGGTCAGTAAGTGTGATGGTTGTCAGAAATTTTCACGCCAGGCTCATGTACCGGCTCGAGAATTGAGGATGATTCCAATTACTTGTCCGTTTGCAATCTGGGGACTTGGTATGGTTGGGCCTTTCAAAAGATCCAAAGATAAAAAGACTCACCTCTCGGTGGCAGTTGACAAGTTTACAAAATGGATCGAAGCAGAGCCGGTTAGTAAGTATAATGCAGCAATGGCAGTGCAATTCATGAAAAAGGTGATTTCATGTTTTGGTTTTCCACATAGCATCATAACTGATAATGGCACCAATCTGTCCAAGGGAGACATGAAAGAGTTTTGCCAAAGAGAACACATCCGGCTCGATGTATCATCAGTGGCTCACCCCCAATCCAATGGTCAAGCTGAGAGAGCCAATCAAGCGATCCTGAGAGGAATCAAGCCCCGGCTTATGGTCCCTTTGCAAAGGATGCCGGGTTGTTGGGTGGAGGAGTTACCTTCGTTACTATGGAGCAACAATACTACCCACAATAGGTCTACGAGTTACACACCTTTCTTCATGGTTTACGGAGCAGAGACAGTTCTTCCTAGTGACATCCGTCACGATTCGCACCGGGTGGCGGCTTATGTTGAATCCGATAATGAAAAGGCACGTCAGATGCACTTGACCTGTTAGATGAGGAGCGTGACCTGGCGGTGGCTCGTTCGGCGATTTACCAGCAGGATCTGCGCCGTTATCATAGCCGCCGGGTTAAGACTAGAGCTTTTCAAGACGGTGACTTGGTGCTACGGCTTATCCAGGATAAAAGAGATATGCATAAACTATCCCCACCTTGGGAAGGACCTTTTGTGGTGAGCAAGAATCTGAACAATGGATCATACTACCTTATCGATGTTCGAGACCACAAGGACTCACGCACATCAGAGGAGGAGACCCGCCGGCCGTGGAATATTGCTCATCTTCGGCCTTATTACACCTGAGCCGCACGCTCTTATGATGTACATATTTTGACTATGTATATATTATGATGAATATAATAAAGCCGGTATCCCTGATAAAGTAGGGCCTATGCCGTTTTATTCCCGATAATAAAGAGTCTTTATTGACACTTCATATGGTCACATGGGGGCTTCCAGCTCATTGAGCGAAGCTATGATTACCCTTTGATCGGCTTATACGCCATGTTTACAAAACACTTGGGGGCTTGTTACCTAGGCTAAAGGGACCAAAGAGAGGTGGATGCACATCACAACTCAAACATAGGTACCCGCTGAGCACAGCTCAGAAATATATCACTTGGGGGCTTCCTGTTCAAAGAACACAACTATATTCACCCTTTTGATTGTCTTAGATGCTAGGTGTATTCACCAAAAATCTGGGTTATTCTGCCGGTGTGCCAGATGCTCTTCTATCAAGTAATCCTGATTGACCTTCTATGTTCTTAATAGTTAATCTTTTAAATAAAGACCCTGAACTTGTTAAGGTTAAAAACATTGATAGTCATGTAAGAGTCGGCTTACATTAATCAAGGATAAATCCAGGCTATTAAGCCGCCTTCCTTGAAACTTGGTTAAACCGGCCTGTTTTGCATGATGCTACTCCAACCCCGCATACTCTCAATAAGTCAATCTTTTAATAAGACCATGAACTTATCTAGGTTAAAATGTTGATTGGGTCATGTGAGAGCCATCTTAAGAAAGCGCGGATATTCCAATGGCTATAGTTTCATTGAAGAAGAAAATTTTGGCTTGGCGGCCTATAAAAGCCTCGTATTTTTCAGATTTTTTCTTCATCTTGGATTTATATCATTCCTTTTTACCATATGGTTTTCACAAGTCGGGTCAAACAGCTTTGTTTGTCTCATATTTGAGCATCTTTGGGTTTTTATGAACCGCCATGATGGTGGACTCTAAGTCTTCAGAAAATAATCTTGTGTCTAGAGTTATGGCTCTAAGGCTTAGGATGCTACCTCTTATTTACGGCATTGTAAGCCTATAGCATGAGTCCATCGAATATGGCGATACGTTCTCAATCTATGGGTTGGAACTCTTCCTGCTCGGATCTGATATGCCGGCAGTCTAAGAAAATACCACAGGTATGATATTTTATTAACAATTGTATACAGATTGCGGTTATACCAGCCCTACACTACAAAAAAGACACATCCGTGACATTTTGGGCCGAACGAAACTGTTTTCTGTCATACTTATGACACTTCTATGACGATAATTGTGACAAAACCCGGTATCATCATAGATGTGGTGGGGTCCTACTTCTATAACAAAAACTCATGACAGGAAATGGGCTTTTTGTCCTGGGCGCGCCGGAGACGCAGCTGCATGACATTGTTTGGAAAAAACCATGGTAGAAGCGAGGGCGAGGAAAATATTGGGGTGTTCCCGGTTACGATGGGTGGTCGGGGCCGAGCGATGCGCATTTCTGTCGTACACGCACGCGGGTGGGTGCGAGGCGTTGGGCTCTAACAGAAACCGAGCGAGGCATTGGGCTCTAACGGAACCCGAGCGATTGCACTGCAGGCTACGCGTTACTGAACCCGAGCAATCGATCGATGGCTGTTAACTGAACCCAATCGAGCGATTCCTTCGCTACTGCTGCTAACTGAAGCCGATCGATGCTGCCTCT
>LR738711.1:142367772-142448225 GCA_902687465.1 Secale cereale
TGAACAGTCTCGGGGTGGCTGAACAGGACCCCGTGGGGTTGAACAAGACCCCGATCGATCGAGCTAGTTGGGGCTGCATGAACAGGACCCCGTGGAGGGCTGCATGAATAGGACCACCCCGTGGAGGGCTGCATGAACAGTAGACGGTGGAGGGCTGGATGAACAGTAGCCCGTGGAGGGGTGGTTGAACAGGAGCCCGTGGAGAGGGCTGGTTGAACAGTAGCCGGTGGAGTAGCGCGCGGTGGAGGCTGAACAGTCGCAGGTGGAGGCTCGAGGAGCTCGACGGTGGATGAACAGTAGCCCGTGCAGGCTGGAGGGGGTCGACGGTGGTGATGAACAGTATCCCGTGAAGTCCCGTTTTGCGGTACGCCACACCCCTCCCGATGAACAGGACACCCGTTTCAACTGTAGCGCTCCAACACAAGTCTGTTTCCCCCGTTTTGCGATACGCCACACCCCTCCCGATCAACAGGACCCCCGTTTCGACTGTAGCGCTCCAACACAAGTCTGTTTCTTCCGTTTTGCGGTACGCCACAGCCCTCCCGATCAATAGGACCCCCGTTTCGACCGTAGGAGGTCCGTTTCCTCCGTTTTGCGGTACGCCAGACCCCTTCCGATGAACATGATCCCGTTTCGAACGTGGCCAGTCAAACACAAGGCCGTTTCCTCCGTTCTGCGGTACGCTAGGCCTCGTTTACATCGGCTGTTCCGTCCAAGCCCTCCCAATGAACACAATGACGCATTCCGTTCCGACCCAGCCGGCTGGCTCCCCATGAATACGACGACGACGTTGTTTCTCCGTTCTGACCCAGCCACGTACACGAGCCCTAGCCGTACATATGCGTGAGTAGGCGTTCGATACCCTGCCCGTATGTATGTACGTGGTCGTATTTTCTTTCTTGCATATTGGCCGCTGTACGTACCTGTACATGCTACGTGCGCGCCTCTACTACGACACGTGCACGCCTCTACATCGACCAATATGTACGTACACGTTCGCGACCAGAATGACAACGCTACGTACGCTTCGACTAGGTGGGTCCCGACTGTCAGGCACTTCCTTGCGTGCAAATATGTAGCTGGTGGGTCCCAGCAGTAAGGGGGCAAATCGTTTTTTTGCTCGCACGCACTTCCTTGCGTGCGAAGATGTAGCTGGTGGGTCCCAGCAGTCAGGGGGAAACGTTTTTTTTCGCGAAATACGGTGGCCGTCCAGTGGGTCCCCGCCATCAGGTGGAGGAATAATTATTTTGCGCGTAATAAGGAGGCACTTCCTTGCTGCGGCCGTGAACCCAGCTATCAGCCTCTCCACGTATAGTCCACGTCCGATGGAAGCCGTTCCTTGACCACGTTGACCACGCCGCGCCAAGAGCACCAGGGCGGTGGACGACGGCGAGGCCTAGGAAGGGGACGACGCGAAGCCGGGGATGACGCGGCAATGGATGCCCACGTGTAGAGGAGTACGAGGGTTCACTGGTTCATTATGGTGTGAGGCTGCCGTCGCCGCAGAATAACAGGGGGTGTGGGTGAGTAGAGGGATGGCCTGGCCAGCGGTGGGAATAGTAGAGGTCGGTGAGGCCTCCACGGAAGCACAGCCAGCCACGGGAGGCAGGACATTTGGCACGACCGGCGCTGCTTTGGGCGGCTGGAGCAACAAGACCAGCACTTGAAGAAGCACTATGGACGTTGGATGGACATCGTACGGTCACTGGAGCTAGAATCGTTCATATTGACTAAGTTGACAAAGCACACCGTCCCCGTCAAATTAGTAGGCCCACAAGTCAGCCTCCCACCAAGGTGGGTCCCAACCAGCAAGGGGAGTATTCATTTTTTGTGCGTAATAAGGAGGCACTTCCGGTGGGTCCGAGCTGACAGCGGGGGGAAAGTTTTTTTCGCGCAATTCGGCGGCCCGTCCGGTGGGTCGCAGTAGTCAGGGGGGAAACGTTTTGTTCGCTAAATACGGTGGCCCGTACGGTGGGCCCCTGCTATCACGTGGAGGAATCCTTATTTTCCGTGTAATAAGGAGGCACTTCCTTGCTGCCGTCGTGGACCCAGTTGTCAGCCTCTCCACGTACAGTCCACGTCCGATGGAAGCTGTTCCTTGACCACGCTGACCACGCCGCGCCGAGAGCACCAGGGCGGTGGACGACGACGAGGCCTTGGAAGGGGACGACGCGGAGCCGGGGAAGACGCGGCAGTGGAAGCCCGCACGGAGAGGAGTACGAGGGTTTACTGGTTCGGCTGCGGTGTGAGGCTGCCGTCGTCGCGGAATAACAATGGGTGTGGGTGAGTAGAGGGATGGCCTGGCCAGCGGTGGGAGTAGTAGGGGGCGGTGAGGCCTGCGCGGTAGCACAACCGGCCACGGGAGGCAGGAGCAGGCGGCACGACCGGCGCTGCTTTGGGCGGCTGGAGCAAGAAGACCCTAGGTTGAAGAAGCACGACGACCGTTGGATGGACATCGTACGGTCACTGTAGCTAGCATCGTTTATATTGAGTAAGTTGACAAAGCCCTTGGTACGCATCAACTTAGTAGGCCCACAGGTCAGCTTCCGAAACGGTGCACCCCAGATGTTAGGGGGAGGAATCGTTTTTTGGTCGGGCGAAGCTAGAACATTCGAGATTGAGGAAGAGGCACGGCATCCGTTGGATGGACATCCAACGACTACTGCTGCTAGAACCGTGTGTTGACTATAAGTTGACAAAGCCTTGCATACGCGTCAACTCTTTTTTTAGAGGACGCGTCAACTTAGTAAGGCCATAAGTGTGTGGCAGAGAACTTATAGCCCATTTGAGTTTTGTAAGAATGTGCAGCCAATTTTTGAATTCTAATGCAATTTACTACAGCCCATTTACAGTTTGTTAAAAGTACAACCCATTTCAACCAACCGTTCAAAACAGAATTCAATAAAATTTCCACATTTTGATGGAATCCGAAATATTTTTATCCCGAAATTTCTAGTCAGATTAAATACAATTTCAATATAAATTTATATTAAGTAAAAATCCAATGAAACATTTCGCTTGCAACAATTAGTGAAATTAAAATTGTCAATATCCAAAAATAATATTTTATAAAGTAATTACGTGTTTGGTGTATTTTTTATAGTTACTACCCAGTTTTTATAATTACATCCATTTATTATTTCTTAAAGTCCATTTTCTTGTTAAGTCTAACGCATCCCTCCTAGAAAAGATTTACAGCCCAACAGGTCGTAGAATAACAACTTGACCTTGCCTGGGTATTCCTAAAAAAAAAGTATAGCTGGGCTAGCCATTTTTAGCTTGAAAAATAATAATATCTGGGCTGGATATCTGGCCTGGGGTAGACGGGCCACATCCCGCCCAGTTAATAGCTGCAGCGATGTTTTCATTGTTGTACAAAGGAGAAAAATGAATATCTGGGCTAAACATTGCTCAAGAAAAACTCTGTAGTGCTCACATCTCAAAAACACAAATAATGCTTGAGCTGCTTGGTCCCAGCTGTCTGCCGCTTCTTGTGCAATTCTCTCGTTTATTGACTACGTAGGTTGACAATGGTGTGGCACCGTGATGTCAGGAAACATGGAGGAAGTAAAAAAATTATAGTTTTATATACTAATAAGGAGGCACTTGCGTACGTGCGACTATGGCCCTGGTGGGTCCCCACTGTCATCCTCTCCAAGTAAAGTCATCTCCTCATCCTCATGTCCGTTGACCATGTTGACAACACGAGACGGCGGCGCCACAGCGAGCGCAACAACTCGAAGGACGACGAAGAGGGCCTCGCGGGCCCTACGAATGGTCTGATACAGCGCCCGCTGCTCATTCGGGAAGCCAGGATCATAGGGCTACATGTCCGCGACGACATTGTCGTTCGCTTGTTCACCGGTGCTCGTCGAGGAGACGGAGGTTGCAGCACAGGTCCTCCTGCGGTGGTAGCTCTTCTGCCATTAGGGCGTCGAAGTGCGGCCGCACCTGCTCTATGGTGAACACGGCATGAACCGGCTTGGATAGTGGCATCGGCTCCTGGTCGAAAGCTACATCCATCGTCTGATTGTCGTCGCTCAGCTTGGCGAGGTAGCTGGCGAGCCATCATGTCCGGCTGCTGGACCAACCCGCTGCCAAGCACAAGTCTGACTGCCCTGGCCCACCCAGACCGCCTCCCTCGCCCGTGCGCGCATTCCGCCCGAAACGGTCAGCGCCTCTCGCCTCGCTTCCCGGTGCATGCGTTTGTTCCGCCTTCAAATGACACAAGTGCCGTCCGTCCGTCCTTCTGCTGCCCACATTAATGATACGCGATTGCCGAGGCGGCTACTCCGGCGCCACACGTCCGTCCCTTCGTCGCACACCATTGCTACATAAACTGCTGCGCCAGCCATAGCCGCAGTCATCAGCATCCGTTCTTATTCTCCTGTCCACACCACTGCTGCCCACCATGGCTTCCTCGCGCTCCAACGCTCTTCGGGACAGGCGGACGACAGACCACAAGGAGATGGCATCCATTGCCGCCGACTGGCTGGCCGGCAGGCAGCCGGAGGATGATGACGTCCCAATGGAGAACCTGGTAGTCGATGATCCAGTGGCAACCCCCTCCTCCGCGCCATCCTTCCCGGTGCATTGCACCATGACCATCGGCGAGGCCCGTGCCCAATATATGGACATGGTGAGGCAGAAGCGTGAGGAGCAGTTCCGAGAGGCGTAGGCCGACGCCGCCTACAACCACCATCTCCTCCAGGAGCACCTGCAGGTGGAGGAGCAGATCACCGCGGAGCGGGCGGAACAGGAGGCGCTGCTCGACTCGTACTGCTCCGCCCGCGAGGGCCGCCTCGAGCGCCAGCGGTACCGCATGCGGGTGGAGGAGGCTGCGGCCGCTACAAAGAGGGCGATGAAGCAGGCGAGGCGCTGTTTGGCGAGACAGAGGACGAGGCAGAGGACAATGCCGGCTCCGAGGAGTCCTCGCTCCGCTGGCGTCGATGAGGCCCTGCTCCGCCGAGGCCCCGCGGCGCCAACAACGAGGCAAAGGACACCGTCGGCTCCGCCGAGGCCCCACCCTGCCGGCGACGAGGGGGAGGATTTCCCCCACTCCGCCGAGGCGCCGCCCGCCGGCAATGAGACAAAGGACATCGCTGGCTCCGCTGAGGCCCCGCCCCGCTGTCAACGAGGCCGCGCCACACAGAAAACGAGGAAGAGTAGAACACGGTAGGTCGCGACCGCTCGGGTCCATGTAAGACCACCGCTGCCCTAATCGCTATGACAAGCTAGGCGGGTTGACCATTGACGGTCGGTTAGCTTCTTGGCGGCGACGTGGAGTCGGAGAGTTATGTTGGAGAAGGAAGCTGCTTCTACTTAACTACTGGTGCAGTTGGCTGACTAACACGTGGGCCCAACAGGCATCTGGGCCACATTTCAGTTACGCAACTGCACGTGCAGTTAAGTCAGTGAAGCTTCTATTCGGCTCAGCCGGACACAAGTGGGTAGCTTCGGTTAATTAATTATACTTCCAGCGCACCCCTTTTTAGTTGAAGAATGTATGAAATGTAATGAAATCCGACCGTGTATGAATGAATTTATTTTGATTAGTTCGAATACTTGTATCACTGGTATTGGATGAACATGCAAAACAATACGTACTAGCATTATTCCCAGGGTGATCACCTCGTTTGCAGCAGTTTCACATGTACTCCCTCCGGTCCTTTCTAGTCTGCATACAAGTTTTGTCTGCAGTCAAAGTATCTCTACTTTGACCAATCTTATAGAAAAAAGTATGCACTTTCACAATCTGCGAAGTAAAAAGGAACAGAAGGAGTACAAAGAGTTTGAGCAGCTTTTTAGCATTCCTGTACATTGCAATCAAATACACATGCCTGGCAATTCATAGAGAACATTCAAAACAATCGATGATTATGCATCTCAGCGATTCGCATGTCAGATCCAATATTTACTTCACAACTAAAGAATAAAGAAAAAATGGATCGACGCTGTTGACAGCAAAGGGCATCCCATTCGAAAATATCAAACACATGTCTTGTTGCTAAAATCAATGAGCAAAAATTGACAAGGTTTTCCCATTCCAAAATATCAAATGCCTACGATTGTGGAATGGGCAAGGTTTGCGATCAGTTCAGACATTGACATGACACCTCGTGCTAAATAAACCAGCTGACCAACTGTTCTTTTTGTGTGTTCCTCCAAAATCAACCAAATTCGCGCGTAGCTTGTATGATTTCGCCCTTATATGTTGCAACGCCTTGAACTTATCGGCACCTCCTTTCTAGTGGTGGAAATGAATGATTCGATGTATTCATGAACATTTTTGTGCAGTTCCCATTGAAATCAAGCCGAGCACCCCTGTTTGCACAAATACAAAAAAGTGATTAGTATAAAGCAAACTGTACTATGAATTAACAGTTTAAACAGGCACCTACATGGTCCATGTAGAGCACACTTTTAGAAAATGGAACTCACCGGAAAGAATCCTAGAACAACATTGTACTCGTGCATCACAGCAAGAAAATGGAGATTTGTTAGTCCTTCTGAGCTGAAGTTAGTTTGGTCTTATGGGGGGTAATGTAACCATCCTTCAACTGCTCCTTCTGATGAGAAGATAGGCAGGGCTTCTTCATCCTGGCGTAATCGGAACTAGTCACTTCACGTACTCCATATTCTTCTTCAGGCCTTGTTCATTTAATCCTCCTCCCAAGGGGATTGGAGTGGATTGGAGAGGATTTTGGCTTGTAGGGGATCTAATCCCCCTCAAACCCTGCTATTCCCCTTCAAAAACCACCTCAACCGAACAAGGCCTCAGAGGAGGATGATCATGTTGTGCAAAGACAAGAGGATAATTAAATACTTGCAGCCCTGTTTGCTCAAAAAAAAGGAAAGGAAATATTTAAAACAACACAGATGAAGCACTTCTCAAGGACAATACCACTTTTTGATGACAGTATCTAAACAGTAGCACAATACCAATAGAGATGACAAAGCTCAATCATATGGATGAAATCAGTGGCCGAGTACCAACCTTTGTCAGGAGGCTTATTGTGTAGAGCATACAGATGAAGCACTTCTCTGGAACCATCTGTTGCTATCTACTGTGGTGGCCATGCTTACTATATACTCCTCGATTAGATTAATAATTACAACATCTTCTTGTGCAGTTCCACTAAAATATATGGTATCTTCAAAGAAGATCCCTATTTTCAAAAGTAGAGATAATTACATTTTACATTAAGAGTGGCATCAAATCAGTGGCAAAAAAAATTGCTCGTTCCAGCCATAGCAATAAATTAAGATGCAAAACTATATCATTACTTGTGTCATCATAGTTCTAGTGCCTCTTTACAGCACCAGGAGTTGATTTTTGTTTTTCTTCCGCTTGTTCTTCCCCTTCATCACTTGGTTCAATAACAGACAAGCTTTGCCTTCTATGTGAAAGATGGCTAGTATTGACCTCTCATGATGCAGAATTCAAACAACTCACAAGAAGAAGATCTGAACGAAATTTGCCAACACGGATAAGAAGTAAGATCTCCTCTTGTGCAGTTCCACTAAGATCAAAAAATCAAGCAACGTTGTCGGTGTGACATTTTGGTTGAACTGCACAAAACATTCTTAAAACAAAAGTGTTTTGTGCAGTGCAACAAAAGGTCACAATGGCAACAAGGTGAAGTAGATAACCCTGTTTACACAGAGGTGCAAAGGAAACAACTAGTGGTCAATAACGGAGGATGACACAGAAACCAACAAAAAGAAGCATCTACCTTATCGAAATGGGAAAGAAAGCAAGACAGTAGCATTTCTCAAATGGTGGCATTGATTAATATTAACAGAGATATTATATTAACAATAAAATTCGTTAAACATGTAATTTTCTTTTAACTCTGGCATTGCATCAATTTTCCAGCGGCATTATTAGAGGGTGCTTGTTTACATGGACATTTTGGTGGAGGGACTAATAAAACTCCGTGTCAGTCCCATCTAAACCAAACAAGAGGGACTTTTAGGGACTAAAAGTGGGCATTTGGGACTAAAGGAAGAAGACCCCGAGGGAGAGTCTTTTTGGGACTTTTTCCAATAGTTGCCCCTGCCACGCATGGCACCTTGTCTCTATTAGTTCATTACTAGGGGTAACATGGTCTTTTAGCATGTCATTTAAAAACCTCTAGTCCATGTTTAGTCCCTGGAACCAAGCAAGTAGGGACTAGGGAGTTTTTAACCAAACATGGCCTTAGATAACAACAGCTAAAGAGTTGCACGGGACAGTGGACGCACCAGCACCATGTGCATCTACCGATGTACTAGGGTGATGCACAGTCTGTTGCAACAAAGAACAAACAACCAAAGAGCATATTTGTGTTGGTCCCAGTTTTGTTATCTTTAGACACCTTTCCCTATGTGAGCGCAGCAAATCTAGTCCTGCTCAAACTCTACAACCTTGTCCCCCAAAACAAAAGATCAGTTCGTTACAGATGTGCGTACTGCGTTTGTCATTGCTTTCCCTTTTCGACCAACGTAGGTGTTGGATAGCCAGTCTGTACTAGTACTTTCCCCACTTCATTTCCTCTGTGAACCACGTCCTTGATTTCCCTTTTCGACCAACGTAGGTGTTGGATAGCCAGCATGTACTAGTACTTTCCCCACTTCCTTTCCTCTGTGAACCACATCCTAGATTTATGCTATACAACTTTCCCCACAACTTTCCCCCATTCCTGTCCTTTTTCAACCACGTCTTAGATTCATGCGATACAATTTTCCCCCTTGCTTTCCTTTTTAAACCACATCCTAGATTCATGCTATACAACTTTTCCCACTACTTTCCCCCATTCCTTTCCTCTTTGAACCACGTCCTAGATTCATGGTATACAACTTTCCCCACTACTTTCCTGTTTGATCCAACACCTAGATTCGAGTGCAGAAGCGGAAAAAGCCCACATGCAGCTAGAGCAATGCATGTGGAATAAGTAAATTATACCTTAAGGTTCTTGGGGTGTGGTTCGGTGGGCGACCGGAGGCCGTTCGACCCACACTATGTACGGCGGCGAAGAAGAAGGGGTCGGAGGCCCTCCCGCGCCGCCGCTGGGTGAAAGTGAACAGCTGCGCCAGTAGTGGATTCCTTCCCTCGCCGACGGCGACAATGTTAAGCCTCCTTTCCTTCCCGGCGGACGGATCCTACCAGCTCTTTGACCAGCAGTGAGGGGAGAAAGAGAGGCTAATGAAGTCTTGTTTAGATCTGGAGAGGGTGTGAAGAGAGAAACTACAAGTAGACCAGCAGTGAGGGGAGAGAGAGAGAGGCCAACAGAGTATTGTTTAGATCTGAAGAGGGCGAGAGAGTGTGAAGAGAACAACTACAAGCGCCGAGGCTCCAGCGTGTATATATATACTGGAGAGAGTGTGAAGAGTGCAAACCCTAGAAAACAAGCACCGAGGCCGCAACTTATATGTGATGAGGTGATTATACGGTCACTATGAGATCGTATAGCTGTGTATCCATCCATTTTGACCAGTCAAAGAATCCTCCTAGCACGAATTATGCTCAAGTGTAGTTATCGAACCCAAGACCTCAAGTTTGATGAGCGAACAGGCTAACCAGCTACACAAGCCTCCTGTTATGTTCAACAAGAGGAAAATAACCTTTTATACATTCCTGCATTCATGTGACAAGCATGCCGTATTTTTTTTTGTGTGTGTGTGTGGGAGTCATCGGGATTTAAATCATAATCGTGTCACGTGGCTTTGGTGTTAAGACTATCCACAGTGGTGCAAAAATAATGCATCCTTAGTCACCTTACCTCTCTCCACGTAGTACGTTGGGTCCCACCAGTCAAAGGGTGAAACAAACAAATTAATAAGAAAAATTAATCGCGCCAGCGGTGTATCTTACCTCACACATCTCGCTACTACTCGGGAACACTGTCCAATTGATCCCTCTGTTCGCTCACATATTATTTTAAGTGAATCCTTATTATAACATGCACATAATTTTGGGCACTTATATTCGACCTAAGTCAGTGTGCCACCGTATCTCGTACGACTTCCTCCGTCTAAGTGTAATAAGTCACGTTAGAAGGTGCTGTGGGACCAAGGTGCAAGCAGATTGGAGGATAAAGAGAAACTTGACCGGTCATTCCTCCAATCAAAGCCCTGATTTCTGTCTCTAAACGCAACAATTGATCCAAACAACTAAGGGCCTCTTTGATTCGTAGGATTTCCAAAATACAGGAATAGGAAAAACGTGGGATTGGGGTGGCATGCCATCTTGAAGTCTACGTGATTCTATGAGTGTTTGATCATTCTATGAGTGTTTGATCGTGCACAGAAAAAAAAACGTAGGATTATTTCAAAGAGGTTAGTGTGGATTGAAAATTTCCTATGACATCCAGTGCAAATGAATCCTATGGAAAAGTTCCTATGGTTTAGAATCCTATGAATCAAACAACCCACATAAGAAAAAAATCCTAAGGAATTGAATCCTTCAAAATTCCTTTGAGAATCCTTGGAATCAAAGAAGCCCTAAGAGATGTCGTTTTATCTACCATGCAGGGCCACATATTAACTTGCATGCAAGCCGACTTTGATTTCTTGACTGATCAACGCGTAGTTGCGCTCCATGCATTGGGTTTCCGGGGGAGATAACAAGGCAGGGTAAGGAGCGTTTGGTTACATTGCTTAGGCTGGTCATTGTTTGTATGTACTCCATTTGTATCTCACTTCCTGTGGCTTCGCACTCGCATGATTTTCCTATTCTATGAACCTATGTGTGCGTGTGCGTGTGCGTGTGTGTGTTTAACAGCATGTGTGTGTTAGAGAGAGCGACAGATCGACCTACTCCTACAGAGAGATGGTGTGTAGCGTATGATTTTAGCCGCGAGAGTCGGTGCATCCTCTCGTTTCCGGGCGTCCGGTAGGGACCGGCGGACAGTTGCCACGCCCGCTCCTGACCAGCATGGCCCATCCAAAGCCCCTCCATCGCGCGTGCTTCCCACCCGAAATGGTCAGCGCCGCTCCAAAGAATCGGTGCCACATTCATGCCGGGGCAGAGCGGACGCGACCTCTCACTGGCGCCTGCGTTGAAGGGAGAAGCGAATTCTAGAGTGATGGTCGCTTCATCCGCCCAACTTACTGTTGGGTCGATGTGATTTGATGGCTCATTGGTCATTATTACTGAGGTGGTAGGACTGCTGGATGTCCCACGCTTTCGGCGAAAGGAGGTACTACTAGATTACAATTTTCTCCATTCTTACGGCGTAGGAGTGCAAGAGCAGTGAAAACACGCAGGCTCAGTGATTACATGGCCCACCTCACACTATCACCATATTTTTTGGACACCGTGCGACACCTAACTCTTTACATAGTACAATCGCAAAAAAACTCTTTACATAGTACTCCCTCCATTCCTAAATATAAGTCTTTGTAGAGATTCCACTAGGTGGACTACATACGGAACAAAATGAATGAATCTACACTTAAAATGCATCTATATACATTCATATGTAGTTCATGGTGAAATCTCTACAAAGACTTATATTTAGGAACGGAGGAAGTACTTGTATAGTACGTATTGTAATTTATCAGCGAGATAGTACAATGTGATGAAGCATCCAGCTTCTGTTACATGGATCTTGCGTCCAAGGTTGGCCGTTGCAATATTTCATCAAATACAAAGGAGACTAACATGCATGCTATTGCATCTCAAAGATTGACAGATCATAGGAAATATGTACTCCCTCTGTTCCAAAATAAGTGTCTCAACTTTATACTACATACGGAGCAAAATGAGTGAATCTACACTCTAAAATACGTCTATATACATCAGTGTTTGGAGTATGTACTAGTAGTTCATATTGAAATCTACTAAAGGACATATATATTCCAAACAATAAGATGATCTCTCTAACCAAGGTAGTAGGAACAAGGAGTAAACAGAGGGAGTAGTAAAATTTTCTTCTCGTCCTGGGAGCAACCGCGCGCGTGGGCGAGGGAGCGGGCGTAAGGCGTAGTAAGCAAGCTTCACCTCGTCCTGCGAACCACCGCACCCGTGGGAAGGGGAGACAGCGTACTAAGCAAGCTTCTCCTCGTTCTGCGAGTTGACGGGACACATCAAAAGTACTCCAGTGTATAGAGCCTTGCGTCTAAGGTAGGCCCCACATTGTTTGCCTCTCTTTTAACATAACGCGTCAAGTCGCAATTTGTTTGTTCACCTGTGGTAGAGAAAGTATAATAGGCTGATGTAAGCGGGCTATAAGGGTTGCCACCTCAGATTTATGATGATGTGGAGGAGAGAGGAGAGGTGAGAGAAGAGGAGTGGGCTGTAAACTTGAAGCCAGCTGTAGCACAAGCTCCAATGCATTTTGTGAGAGAAGAAAGTGGGGTCAAGCATTAACTACATGATGTATAGAGCCAGCAACTATTATATGAATGGGCTTTTTGGTTGGCTATAAGTTAGGTGGCACAAAGATAGAGCTAGCAGCCGGCTATGTTATTAATCTTGCTCGTAGACGATCCTCCCTCCATCTAGTGGACAACCAGTACACGTGTCAAGTTACCACGTGGGCTGCCTTTTCGTACAGAAATGAGCTCCACCGTGTACCCGCACGGGTGTGGTTGGGAAAGAGCGGGAGTACGTGCGCCGTGCGTGCACCTCTTCTCTTCGTGCACGTCCCCCACCTATGTGGGTGTGTGAGAGAGATACAAACCTAGACAAATGGCTTGTGTGCGTTCGTGAGTGTTTTTTTTGGAGGGGGGAGGTTGATTTCGTGAATGTATTTGTGGGAATATGTGTCGATGATATATCAAACAAATTTTTTCATGCAATGTGTGTGAAATGGAGGACTATCCATATCATATGTAGAGGGTCGGGCGAAACACGAGAAGAGAGGGAGGGGTCATAGATATTGATAGAGTCGAAGAGAGGATCAAGTGGGTGGGTGCGAGATCGATGAAGAGAGCCATCAAAATTGTGTGTGTGTGCAAGTCAAAGATATAGGGCGGCTGACCTAGCTACCGGAACGTCAGAGCGCACAGGTCAAGTTTGTGTGTGGCAGGGAGACATGATTAGAGCGCTCTATGTATCGGTGTGTGTGTGGGGGGGAGGGGGTTTGGGGAGGGGTAGGCAGAGGCCTAACTATAGAGGTAGAACGACTCGTATATGTGTTGAGAAGGAGAGACCAGCTATGTCTTGAGGGAGATCGGTCGACATCCATACATAACTGAAGGA
This sequence comes from Secale cereale, assembly GCA_902687465.1. Lineage (NCBI taxonomy): Eukaryota > Viridiplantae > Streptophyta > Magnoliopsida > Poales > Poaceae > Secale > Secale cereale. Next base: position 142,380,962 of record LR738711.1, read on the forward strand.
CGGGAAATAGGATGGGACAGAGAGAGAGAGAGAGAGAGAGAGAGAGAGAGAGAGAGAGGAGAGAGAGAGGGAGGGAGAGGGGTAGAGTGTTGGATGGGTGATGGAGTTGCTTCTCGAAGATGGTGGGAGAGGCCTACTAGACAAACTAAGGGTGGAACTGCAATATTATCAATAAGAGTGGGGATGTGTTTCTGTGTGTGCCTGTGCGTGATAGATCTGTCGGGACACATCCATGGATGATGAAGGGGAACCATGTGTCTGGTAAGCAAACCTAACTAGATCGGTAGATCAACTGTTGTTTGTCGGAGGAAGGGGGAGACATAACTAATGAGGTAGATCGATCGACGCGTGGGAAAAACGAGTTATAAGGACCTAGCTAGCTATATGTATAGCGGGAGATCGGTCGGTGTACGTCCATTTGTTAGAGGAAAATAAGGCCCGGCGAGACGGATAGACAGATAGAATGGAGCTAGGAGGTGGTGCGAGAGGCCCAACTACTAGCTAGATAGGGGGAGGAGTGTGCGGTTGTGAGATCGAGGAAAAGAGGGGCGAGAGTTTACACGTGTGTGGGATCGTATGAGAAACACGAGACAAGGACACATAAATGAGGAGATTGAAGGTGCGTGTGTATGTTGTAGGCAGACATCGCTGGAGAGGTTTATCGATCGGTGTGTGTCGGAAAGGAGTTGTGGAGGCTGTGGGGGAATGACCTAAAGAAAAAAATGAATGTGCGCGATGGATAGAATGCTGAGGGAGGGGGAGGGCGAGGACGGTGTGTGCATGCACGAGAGAAAGTTAGTGGTAGCTACAAAGATTAGAGGATTGTGTGGGTGTAAGAGACTAACAAAGATCATAATTTGATATGAAAGTGTATTCATATATTTGAATAGGAGATCATAGTGTTTTAAACATATGCATGCATGAATATAGCGGTGATACATGTGTTGTGGTTTTGCACATGTCATACCATAATGTGATAATGCATGGCGTTTGCAACTCACCGCTAAATGTCGAACAATCTAAACTATACTACACATCGAACAATCTCACATTTTATTTGTATTTGTGATAATGTGTGGCGTTTGCAGCTTACAACTAAATATCGAACAATCTAAACAATACTATATATCGAACATTCTCACATTTTATTTGAATTTGTGGTAATGTGTGGTGTTTGCAACTCACATCTAAATACTTGTAGGCGTAGGGGGCGGGGCACCATACATAAATTGATAAACACATTATACATATGAGACATGGTTTAGTTTGTGAAGATCTAGCTAGAGCAAATGTACTATGATTTGAAATCAACATAAAGTGGATTCAAAAAATTGAGTTCGAGTTCATATAGTACACATAGTTCATATGTAACTTGAGACTAATCATGTGGTGTGCTGTGAAGATAATACACAAATGATGGTTTAACTTGACAAAAATGACGATTGCAGATCTTATTAAAACAGAGAAACGGATTCAAATGCTTTGACTTCACACCAATCATTATTGTAGATCTTATTCAAATGGAGAAATGAATTCAAATTTAGTTCATATTGAAGCGGTAGTATATACGTTTGGAATGCACTAAAACGTTCATTTGAGTACTAGGTTGCATGCATTATACACGTAGCGAAATATTTTAATTGAACATAACATGAATTCAAAGTTTTGAATGCCATTTGTAGTGCGAATTGATTTGGTACAGTACACGTTAGGCTTGTCCAGAAATTTCAACCTGCACCTTGTTAGCCCGAAATATCTCAGATATATCTTTGTCTCGTTGTGCTCCGACAACTCCCTCCATCTCAACCCGCGCCTTGCTATTCCAAAATTTCAACGCGCGCGAAAACTCCCACCTCCTGTGAAATCCCGACACGTGAGATGCCCGTGATACCCCTGAACCAAAAGAACCATCTCAAATCGGTGGGGGTACTTTCGTAACTTACCCCACATTTCGGACAAGCGCGCCCCTAAGCCATGGTTCCCCACTCCCATCCCATCCGCCCACCCATTCGTACACCGAGGCCGGCAAAACCCGCGAAGCCCCATACCCTCCTTTTGTCCGCCACCCAGCCGGAGCCTCTTCCCCGACGACGTCGTCCACATCAACACCTCGACGTCCCTCATCCACCGTACCGGATGAGGATCCGTCGTCGATATGGTCGTCCCGCCGGTTCAGCCACCCCGTCCTCCACCTCCAAGGAGCTGCCCCGACGTTCCCCTCGTCTTTCGCACCACCTCCATTCCCACACTGCCGTCTTCACCTGCACCACCGAAAGAGCATCATCATCACCGTTTCCTCAGATGAAGCTGCGGCCTAATCGGCGCCACCAAAGAGGTTGTACATTAGTCACCGCATTTTCTTCTTCATTCGATCTCACAGTGCTGCCGGTGCTCGGTCCCGAGCCGATACAGCGCGGCTCCATCCACGGCGGCGTCGCCGTCCACTTCCTCCACGGCGTCGCTCCCTCGGCGGCGACGTGCACATCATTAGGAGCTGCTGCTGCTTTAGCTCTCGCTCGCGCTGCTGCTCTGCTCTTGCTCTTGGTCCCCTGCCTGCTCTGCTCTTGCTCTTGACGATGCTCTCGCTCTTGCTCTTGCTTGCGATGCTGCTCCGATTTAGCTACACTTCAGTCGACTGAATCGACTTTTGAGTCAGTCGATTTTCAGGGGGTGGGGGGCTCGCCGGAGTTAAGGAAGAATCAGCCGCAACATGGAGGGGGGCTCTCCGGAGAGGTACCCCACTATCTATCTTAGGATTCAGGGTGGGGGCGGTGGTCGCCGGCAGTGGTGGGGCGGTGGCATGGGGATTGTCGGAGAAAAAGCTCGGCACGGGGGGCCTACAGGGATGGCCGGGGCGACGGCGGACCGGCGGTGGGGAGTGTTTTTGGGGCGGGCAGGGCGGCGCACCGCCGGCTGTGGGAGCCGGGAGGCGGCTGTTTGGCCGGTGGTGGCTGGCGGCTCAGGGGGGGTGGAAGTTGAAGATGAACTGCAGGCCCTTGATTCCGTATCCAACGGCTGCAAAATCGACTGACCAGAGATGAAAAAGTCAGTCGACTAACGTGTAGCCTCACCTCTAGTGCGTTCAGTTTTGACAGTAAAATTCAGTTTCGACAGCAAAATTCAGTTTTGACAGTTAATTTCAGTTTCAACGGTTAAATTCAGTTTTGACAGCAAAATTCAGTTTTGACAGTTAAGTTCAGTTTCGACAGTTAAGTTCAGTTTCAACAATTAAATTCAGTTTCGACAGTTAAGTTCATAGATGAGAGGCTGATGTATACATCTACCACTTTGTGGTTATGTATTTTACGTCATCTATTGGAGATGCTATTAGAATTCCACTCAGGTTAACGTTGTTTCTCTTATCCTGCTTCAGCCTCGGCGTCGTATAACTGACGGGAGCTGCTCCAACGACGAAACCCTCCATCAAAGTGGAGCAGTGCCTCGGGCTCCATCTCCAGACGCCTAAGATCTTCTTCCCCTCCTCCGACAGCCAAGTCAGCCAGAGCATCCTCACCGGCCAACCCAATCACGCTGAGATCGACATGGCTTCGCCAAAGAGGTTGTACACTTCTTGTGGTTTGACTTAATCTCACCATGATTCTTTGCATCCTGTGATCTTCCAATTCTTGTGAACCAAACACCCAGATTGGTAGAAATCCTGTGTTTTTAAATTCTCTGTTTTGCACGTGCATTCCTATCCTATCCCTGTCTATTTCCTATTCCTGCATTGTTAGAATCCTCAAATTCAAACAAGCCCTTACACAATTACTTTTGTTACAGATATGTGTGAAAGAAAACCTTGTGTGGTTTGTCCTGCTCCTACGGTGTTGTGTTCCACCCCAGCTCAGCTGCTCCAACGACGGAAGGGTTCACCACAGCAGGGATCCGCTCTCTAGACCGTCTTTCGCCACCTCAGATCTTCTTCCCCACCGCCGACAGCCACGACAACTGCATTACCATCATCAACTAAGCAGATGACCATGAGGACTACACGGGTCCATAAGAGAGGTCGCACTCTTTCGTGTCTGCTTACGTTATGCATCGCTTAATATGATGACATGCTACTTTATCGTCGTGTTCACCTATTAGACTCCGACTCAGGTCCAAACTTATGCTGAAACTTGAGTTTTTAAATGGTTGTGGGGTACATATTGGGCTAGCAATCAGTATTATCTGTCTACTATCTGGTTAATCTCGGGTGTCTACTATGAGTTTCATGTTGGGTGCGAACAAACATTAAAGTAGCCATTATCTGTATTTTTTAACTAAAGCTATTATTTGTCTGCTATCATTGATTTTGTGTCTATCCACAGTTTGCTACCTTCACTCTGGATTTGTGCATGCACTCCTTACATAATCTCACTATGTTTTATTCCTATGCATGTCAGTTATTGTACACAATGGAACTGAACATGTAGAGCAAAAGAGACGAGCCTTGCGTGGGAATTAAATTTCATGCAGACGTCGCTCCATGGTGGGCGCAAAGGCAGCCCCCTCCACCCATTTTGGATCGTAATCAAGAGGAAGATAACTCCTCAGAGGAGGATTCAGAGACAGATGACCAGACCTATTCCCCCCCCTCCCGAGGTGCATGCTCTAACTTGGCAGGGTTATGTTGCTCATATCGTGCGTATGGTATCTTGCATTGCTATGTCATTTGCTTAGTTTAGACATGATTTGTGTGAACGCCACCTGTTTAGTGTCTAATTACCATATATGTGAATTATGCAATGCCATCTTTTTGCAAGACATTATATATGTGAATTATGCAATGCTATCTTGTTGCAAGGCATTATATATGTGAATTATGCAATGCCATGCTGTTTAGCCGAGCGTCATATATGTGAATTATATCATGCTGTCCTTTTTTTTGTATTTCTCATTGCTTTTGTCGACAATGTTTGTATATTCAATAGCTCTTCCTGTGCATCAGCCATTTAAATTGGTGATGGAGAAATCTGGAGTGAAAACAAGGTCATCAGAGCAGACAATGCTACCTGGTGAAGCAGATATCTTGCTGGTTACAGATAGCTCTTCAGAGGAGGATTCAGAGGCAGATGACCAGTCCTATTATCCCCTTGAGGTGTATGCTCAAACTTGGCAGGGCTATATTACTCATATCATGCATATGTTTTATTGCAATGCTTAGTTTTTACATCATATACACGATTGCCCTCTGCTCACTTCTTTGTATATAAATCATATATTTGAATTATATCATGCCATGATGTTTACATAGACAACATGTATATGAATTATGGCATGCCAACCCATTTTCTAAAGACATAATATAGTTATGTCATCTCATCCTGTTCACATAGTCATCATATTTTGAATTATATCATTCTATCCGTGAATTATATCATGCCATCATGTTTCCACCGACGGCATGTTTGTGATTTATGGCATGCCAACCACTTTAATAGACACATCATATAGTTATATCATGTCATCCTGTTTACATAGTCATCATATTTTGAAGTATGTCATTCTATCCTGTTTAGTTAGCCATCATACATGTGAAATTGTGTCATGCTATCCTGTTTAATTAGCCATCATATATGTGAAATTATGTCCAGCTATTATGTTTGGTTAGACAACATAAATGTGAATTATTTCATGCCCTGTTTTCTTCCCTACTATCCATTGCACATGTCTATCTTCCATTGTCTGTACATACAATTACTTTTCTTGTTTATCAGCCATTTCAATTAGAGGGGGTGATGGCAGTATGTGTCGGAGTAAAAACACGGTCTTCAGAAAAGATCGTGCTACCCGTCGATAGAGATAGAACCACAGTTGTACTTGCCCAAGAACCAGCCCCACCACACATAACCCAGACTCACGCAGATTGTACCCCTACCCAGTTGGACAGAGAATCAGCTACACCCTTTCTAACCCCAACCCCAACAGATAGTAACCTAGTTCCCGTTGACACATCACCGTCTCCACCATGAGCACCCAAACACGAGCAGTTAGTAAGGCAACTGCAGTGCCCAAAGCACGAGGACCACCACTCCGAACCCCAAATCAACGCTTAAAGCAGAAGAAGAATTGTTCTCAGGTCAGGTTCCGTAGCTATGGTTCATACTACTTTGCTCTTGCATCACTGTATTTACTCATACCAACTAATTTCAAATTTGAAGGATGCAGTTGAAACTCCAATGGCGCAACAGGTATGTTTTAAACCTGTTTCTTTAGCATGTTTGCTGTTGTAACTTGCTCTATGTTGATTTCAGTTTCAATTGCATAAACAGTTATATTCTCATGCCATGCACCTTACAAGTGTTGTTATTGCTCTATAGTTTCCCACACTTATATTCTATCTAAGCTGTTTTGTCTTAAATAGATAGGATTTGAATTGTATCTATCTTGATTTGGCCACATAAACTAGAATGATATAGACCGTACAGAGACCATACTACATAGATATATGTTTCTTTCATGCTGTTATGATGTTATCCTGTCCACCTTACTACTGAACTGGTTTACCAAAATGACTTTCATATACTACATTGTAAACCTGTGATGTGTTTGTTTGTTTCTCTTTTAGAATGCAGATAAAATACTGGAGAAGAGTACCCCATTATGCAATGGTACAGGAAGTAATGCAGATAAGGTTCAAGATAGTGAGACATCCCTGTTAGTCTCCAAGAAAGTTGATAAAACTATATTGAAGACACTGAGACAACCCCAAAGTCTTGTCTTGATGTAGTGTTGGAATTACTGGCTACTACTGCTGGCACCAGCTCTTCGAACTTGCTGCCTGAATCAGTTCGGCTTCTTGAGTCTCAACTTCAAGTTGAAAGACATCGATCAGATGTTATGCGACAGGAAGCCGGAGGACTGAGGAAGTCCCTGCATAATTCAGATGCATACTTTCTGGGGCAACAACAAGTGCTGGAGGATTTAAGCGCCAAACAAGAGAAAGTTTATAAGCTTGCTAAGCATCTTGCCAGCATTATGGGTACCCAGGATATTGTTTCTTGAGCTCTTCGAAAGTGGTTTCAGTTATGGACTTGTTTTGCTGTGGCATTTATATGCTGCTTTGTTCCCTATATTTGCACTGGTGGCGAACTTTGATGCCCAGTGGATGTAATATGTGTAATAGCCGTGATAGCCTAGCGTAAGTTGCTTGCCTATTTATTTCCTTATTGTCCTGTTTATTTGTTTTCTTGTAGTCATTGCAGTTCTTTTTCCACGGCTTGCTAGTGGCCGCAATAGCCTATTTTTTAAAACTAGGCCACATTAACCATGGGCTACATATTTACTATAGTTAACATTGGCCTCTTACGGGTCGTAGAAACAATGGGCCTTCTAAGGGTCGTAGAAACAATGGGCCTTCTACGGGGCATAGAAACAATGGGCCTTATACGGCCCGTAGACACAATGGGCCTTCTACGGGTCGTATGATCGGTTGGCCAAACATGGGCCAATAACAGACCACATTATGGCCGTAAATGGGCAAATCGTCCATTCATGGGTCGACCATAACGGGCCAACCATAACGGGCCGTCATTAATCGGCCGTATTTGATGACGCTATGAAAATGGCCCAACGTATTAACGGGCCACAAACGGGGCGACTGTAACCACGGGCCGAATTTGGCCCACAAGCAGAAAATGACATAAATGGGCCGAAAGTAAACGAATGCTGGAAATGAGCCCAAGAATAAATGGGCCCTGAGAAGGCCGAAAGATAACATGGGTTGGAAACGGCCCGACGGAATAATGGGCCGTTAATGGGTATAAAGTGAAACATTGTTCAATACGGGCCAGTTTTTACCACGGGCCGTTAATGGGCCGAGGGTTACTAAGGACCTCATATGGGCCGAAAGATGTCATGGGCCATACATGGGCCAGAAGTTAAAACGGGCTGGAATTATATTGGACGACCCAGATGACGCTACTGGGCCTAATTCGGATACGCCGTAAATGGGCCCTGGGTTAGCGGGCTGTAAATGGGCTATATGCGAACATGCCGTTAACAGGCTTGCCGTGGGCCGGCCCTTCACCTTTTGACCAAGTCAAATGGGCCGGCCTTTTCACAAGAATGGGCCTCTGTTGGGCACTGTTCATTACGTGCCAGTTTTTCCACGAGCCGTTAATGGGCCGAGGGTTACTAAGGGCCTCATATGGGCCAAAAGACGTCATGGGCCATACATGGGCCGGAAGTTAGAACGGGCTTGAATTATATTGGATGGAACGCTACTGGGCCTAATTCGGATAGGCGGTAAACGGGCCCTGGGTTAGCGGGCTATAAATGGGCTATATGCGAACATGCCGTTAACAGGCTTGCCGTGGGCCGGCCTGCCACCTTTTGTCCAAGTCAAACGGGCCGGCCTTTTCACAGTAATGGGCCTCTGTTGGGCCGTGTAACGTGTCGACGTATCATAGGCGCTATGGGTCCAATGAGTGGATGACATCTATCCCAACGGCAAGCCAACACGTGTCCCCTCCAGCCAATGATGATTTTACACGTGGAAAATCCCCATTGGTCGGGGCTGTTAACGGGTTATCGGATCCAAAACCGAACCCGATAGCTTAACGTCGTTCCGTTACGGTGGATGCCACGTGTCGGTCACCCTTGACGAAAGCACTTCTGTGACGCGCGATTTATCGTCATGGAAGTGGACACTTCCGTGATGATAATTTTGGTAATGTCATGGAACACTTCTACGACAGCACAGGTATGACTATCTTGATTTTGTCATAAAATTTTCATGGATGTACATGCATGACAGAAAACATGATGACAAACATGTATCATCACGGAAGTGTATTTTTTTGTAGTGCTGGTTATGAATTATCTGTCCCCATAGGTTTAAAACGGGGTATTGTGACCCGCCCAGCGGCAAACCGCGAGGGCACTGCTGATCTATTTGTGTGCAGGGTAATGTTAAATCTGATCTGCATCAATCGACGCTATCATACACATAAAATGGCAGATCTTCAAAGTTACAGATCGACAATGTCATATAAAACAGGAAACATGCACGATGGCATGACGGATCAAAAGTTTAACTAGCCTATTACAAGGCATGAGATGATCAACAAGGAGAAATGTTTTCAAAGTGAGGTATGATGCTCAAGGAAAAGCAGCTTATGATTGTGGACATGTTGAAGCCTCCGGGTCATCCTGTGCCTCCTCTTCATCTTCAGTTCCTTGGTTATCCACCAGCTGGAAGTCAAGCGTAGCCCAGTTGATACCGGTCAACGCTCTAAACACAACTTCATCATCAATGAGGTTTGATGGATCAATGTCAGGAGCGAAAGTATTCTTACGAATCGGTGAGATGAGATCCGTCGTCAGATGACCGAAGCTTTCACCTTTCTGTTGTCAGTATCGTAAGCCGCCTAGTATGTGGCAAGGTTGGTCTCGTCAGCCAGCTTACTAGCCAAAGGACACATTGCTCTTGCTATTTCAGCAAAATCATTAGCACTGAAAGCAAACCCATCTTCTTTTACGCTAGGACAACCATTGGCCAAGTCCTACGGATCAAGATCTGCCAGCCAGGCCTTCGCCCGGCTTAAAGTGGTTAAGGCACCGGCTCTAGGAGCCCCCCGTTTCAAATCCTCAATCCTTTGAGGCAACACGGTAACTTATCCAAGGTATCTTTGATAAATGGGGAGGGGTTTTTCTTGTGCATAGCAATAGAAATGGTACATTGGGCACCAGTATATAATTGTTCCACAAGAGTGTAAACAGCCTTAAGCCGGACGCGCATATCTGAGCCCAACTTTGCGCTTTGTGAACCTATGTCCGGGGAATTATGGGTAAACCGGCAGATATTGACAAGCTAAGTTCTGGAGGTACAAGGGAGACATATTTTATAGACTTACCAAAGATGGCCGACGACATCATGTTAACATGTTCCTTTAAGCCGGACAACTCTTCAGTCACCGGCTTAAGTGCTTCTTCAGCATCAACATCTCTCTTCAATAGAGCCGCCTTTTCAGTTTCCCAGCTAGTTTTTTCAGCATTGAAATCTTGCTTCAGCTGTTCCATATTCTCCAAAACAGTTTTTAATGCAATTTTAGCCTTGGATGTTTCGGCTTGCTGAGTTTTCAAGTTGGCCTTAAGATCTTTCAGCTCAACCTCTTTTTTGGTCAGTTCAACCTGTGATATATGTAAACATGGAAGGCGTTATGCTCACCAAGATTTGTGAAGTCCCAAGCACAATACAAGCATTATACTTGGGCCTTGGGGGCTAATGCATACTTGCTTTTTGAAATTATCTGAAAAGTCCCAAGCACAATACAAGTATTATACTTGGCACTTGGGGCTAATGCATATTGCTCTTTTTTGAGACAGACTCAACTGCTAACCCGGATAAATGACATGATCCGGCTTATAAAATCTACAAGCTGGAATATTGTTTTTGGAAGGCTGGTTCGTCCAAGATTAGCCATGTCTAATTAAAGTCCCTGTTCATGTTTGCAAACATAAACCGGCCCTTGGGGGCTACACATACAAAGTTGAAGTGCTGATATTATAAGTCCCGGCTCATGTTTGCAAACATAAGCCTGCCCTTGGGGGCTACACATGCAAAGTTGAAGTACTGATATTATAAGTCCCGGCTCATGTTTGCAAACATAAACCGACCCTTGGGGACTACACATGCAAAGTTGAAGTGTTGATATTATAAGTCCCGGCTCATGTTTGAGAACATAAACTGGCCCTTGGGGACTACTTCAATTGATCTATGCAACTATTGAAGTTTACAACATATTATTTTCTATCATATCCAATAAACTTGGCGGCTAAGGAAAGTATAGTCATATAGAAAGGAGTGGCAACGTGTACCTCATAATGCTCTTTCATCAATTTTACTAAGCCGGCCTCAAAGTCACGACTGGTGTACAGGCGGTTCAAATAACTAGAGTGGATGTCATGTGCACTGAAATGGGTGTAGCTCTCAAAATCCTTCTTCCATTTGCCTTTATCTTGAGCAGAAAGTTCACCTTTAGTAGTATGCTTGCTTAAGACAGTAGGTTTACCCGGAGCTGTGAATCCATCTCCAGTGACAACAACATCATCATTCTTTTCCTCAATAGGCCTGAGTGGGCTTGGCGGTTCATAAACCGGTTCACTATCCATATGATCTGCAGAGGCTTCTTGATCTTGTGGTGGTGGATCATTGAGAGCATTTTCAGCAATTGAATTAGAAGGTTCTAACTATTGTTTTTCCGGCTCAGACAGGATGGGAAAGTCGGCCGGTTCATTCATTTTAACTTTCTTACTGGGTTTGGCATGGCCCCTGAAAATAAGAAGCATAAGAGGTCAGCATAATGATTAAACATAAGGTTTATATGATTGAACATACTCTTACCAAGGTACATCTTTGAAAGCCGGGATTTGAGTTCCCATTGACTCGCCAAAGGAAGAATGTGAAGCCCCTGATAGTTTGAATCAGACGGGTTAAGAGGTTGTCGGAAATAACCAGCCTTGGGATAAAATGTGTCAGAAATATGAGAGACCTCTGGGCGGCGTTTGCGAACTGGCGTGTTTGGTAAGCCGTACGAAGTGATTACACCACCGCTATGCCGGGTGGTACAATGAGCTTCGAATTGCTCTTTCTTCAAATGAAAGTTTGGATCCAAGTGAGCTAGAGGGTGAGAAAAGCTTACTTTCCGGCTTTCTTGTCGGGTTTTCTTTGTTGGCAGAGGTTCTGAGCCGGAGGAAAGAATAATTACCTATGCGTCATCTGCGCGGCTGGCCTCTACATCTTCCTGACAACAATCGTTGTCAATGATATGTACAAAAAATGAGCAAGAGAGTCAAGTTCTACCTCCGACTCATTATCATCAATGTCATCATCCAAGTTTAACTCGGCTGGTTCAATAGTTTTCTTCTTGGCAGGTTTCTTGACGTCTTTGGATTTGGTTCGAGCTGGTTTGACCAGCTTATCTTGCGGCTTCTTTTTCCAAAATGAAGAATCACCCTAGTAATATTAAAAAGATCAGGAGTGGGCAATGATTAATGCAAATATGATTGAGCGGAGGAAGTGCAACACATACAGCTGGTTGTTTGTTGAAGGCGCTGAAAGGACTAAGTCATGTTTTGCTACATTTTGTTAAGGGTTCATTCAGTAATTTGTTTGTGGACTAAGTCATGTTTTGCTACATGTTGCGCTGGGGATCTTTTACATCACCAGTATATTCGCACATTAAGCCGGGACGACGACTTAATGGCAAGATACTCCAGGACACCCAACATCGAATAAGGTCAACACAAGTTAAGTCGTTGGCCATAAAGGCTCTGAGCTTTGAAAATGCTGGTGCGTACTTGTCCCGTTCCTTTGCACTAAGTTGTGAGGGGAGTGGATGTGTGTTGCTAAGTCGGTGATCGCGGTAACCCGATAGAGGATTCTCATCAGCTGGAGATGTATCTTGACAGTAAAACCAAGTTTGGTTCCAGTCTTTGGGATGACTATGAGGCTCAGCATGAGGAAAACTGACTTCTTTCCTCTTTTGAATCGTAACCCCACCAAGTTCAGTATGGGGTCCATCAACGAACTATGTCTGACGGTTTAAATAGTAAAATTCTCTGAATAAATCAACCATGGGCTCCTCTTGGAGATAAGCTTCACAGAACAGTTGAAAATTGCAGATGTTGGATACATAATTGGGTCCGATATCTTGGGGGTGAAGCTGGAGGAAATGAAGCACGCTGCAGAAATTTTTTGTGCCGGGAGGGCTAAACCCTCGCTGTAAGTGGTCAGTAAAAACAATCACCTCTCCATCTTTGGGTCTAGGGGGACATTCTTCGCCGGGATCCTCCAATGGATGTCCGTTTTCTTAGCTAAGGCGCCAATGGTCACAATATTATTCAGATCTGTTTCGGTGACCCGGGATCGGACCCAGTTGCAAGCAGAGTATGTCTTAGCCATTTTTCAAGTGATCTGAAAGAGATATTATACCAGTTCAAGATTATATGGTTAAACCGGCTGAAGGTTAAAAAGACAAGAAGTAATGAAGCATACATAAGTGTCAAACCAGAGATTGAAGATGATATAACGCCGACTTAAGAGGGGACTAATTGTGCCTAGCAGGTTAGTGTTTTTAGTGAAGCTGCCCACACAGTTATTGAAGTACAAGTATGAGAAAGAAAAAGTTGCCAAGTGTTGAAAAAATAGGTTTCGCAGATGGATGCTATAATTTCGGATCTACGGAGCAACGGATAATGGAAAATATATAGACTTAAAATTGCAGTGCTTGAGCAGTTCATGTGTCCAGATTGGATTTATTATAGAATGGAGATGTTTCTAATATCTAAAAGGAATATTGAAGATATTTTTGCAGAGGAAGAGTATAAAGGTTGGATTGAAATCACAGGATGCAGTGAAGATAAGGAACGACCAAGATGAACTCCGACGAACTTGTCAAAACACTAATGGGATCTATGAGAAAAGGAAGGAGGAGAACTCAACAGGGCTGTTGAATAGCGGAGGCGCGCGAGCAAACTCGGGTCGATTCAGGTCGATGCAGCGGCCGTTGCTTAAGTAGTGGTGAGGATCGATGTCAGCGGCGGCGCTCGGGTGCTGAAGCGACACGTTGTGGAAGACGGAGATGATGAGGCTAGGGGGAAAGTGAAAAGGGACCCCTGGCCCTATTTATAACGTCAAAAGGATAAGTGGCATGTGCGGGAATCAAGGAAGCCAAAAAATGGATGTATAATGGCACAGACGCCTTGATTGTCGGAGGATCATTAAAAGAGAAGATATATTGAGGATTTGGGCATTGTATAATATTAATGACATGTGACGTCATGACAGGTTACCACAATCTTAGGAGATGACGTCATGGCGGGTTACAGTGCTTTGCAAGAGCGAACGAGGAAGGATTTTTCTGAGTATTGACGGTTGATATGAACAAGTTCAAATCAACCTGGGGCCTAATGTTGGAGATATAAATATTAGGTATAACCCGACCAGGAGGGGTCGGGTTAGGCCGATGGCGGGTTACCAAGACAATCCACGAAGATATTGAAGATGGCGGTTCATGAAGCAGGCTTGCTAAGGGCCTGAAGCCCAAAGGCGACTTAAAGCCCGTAGGTGTAAACCCCCATGTATGTATGACTTGTGTTGTAAGGCAAGAATAGTTAGTCACCAAGCCGGATACGTTGTATGAGCCGGCCAGGACTCTATGAACCGACGGGCATCAACCTGTGTATATAAAGGGACGACCCGGCGGCGGTTTAGGACAAGAAAATAAGATATCGAAAGTTAGGTCAAGCGTATTCCCTCCCTGGTAATCAAAACCTACGTAATTCCACCTCAAATTGGATTAGGCTATTACCTTCACCGCAAGGGGCCGAACCAGTATAAACTCTCTATGTCCTTTGTCCCGATTAACCCCTTTAAGTTAACCTCAGCGTGATGGCTCCACAACTAAGTCCTTGCACTAGGACATCTGCCGTGTTAACCCCACGACACTGTCCGAACTACATCACGATGTCACACGAAATAGGGGTGCTGTTCAGGCTGGCAATGGGGATTACCCAGGCGGGTATTGGACTCCCATCCCCATCCCCACGACACCTTACCATGCCCGTCCCCGTCCCCATACCCGTCTGCGGGGATACAAATATGCCCATCCCCATCCCCGTCGGGTCTTTTTTACCCGTGGGGAAACCCATACACACATTCAACAACAACGTCAGATAGCATTTTAATAGAAAAATAGCATTTCAGCACAATAAATAGTATGTTGTGTCTAGGTTAGGGTTTTCTTCGGGCTTTTTTGCCAAAGGGGTGGGATGGGTGAAAATTTTGGTGGGTAAGGGTGGGAATTACATGGGGTCTACTAATTTTTTAGCCTGCATGTAAGGCCTTCACGGGTAAGACGGGTAACGTGCATGGGTAACGCTATCCCATCCCCATCCCCGTCGTGCATGCTGGGTAAGGTATTTGACCCACAAGCTTTCCGTGGGTATTAAAGCTGGCACATCCCCGTCCCCTAATAGAGTAATTACCCATGGGGACGTGGGTAACGGTTAACTATTGCCAGCTTGAGGTGCTGTGCACCCTATGTGCTTTACCAATGAGGTGATGGATCACCAATTTCTGAAAGGGTTTAAGACCGTAAACATCACAATGGAACGACGGATCCCGATGTATGGATTGAAGACTTTATTCTCCACATCCACATGGCTCGTGGATATGACCTCCATACCATCAAATACCTCCCTCTAAAACTGAAAGGGCCAGAACGACACTAGTTGAACATCTTCCGAGAGAACTCCATTGGAAGTTGGAAAGATTTAGAGGATGTTTTCCGAGCTAACTTTCAGGGGACTTATGTACGGTCACTAGATGCTGATGATTTAATTCACATAATCCAGCAACCCAGGGAGTCAGCCCGCAAGATTTGGAATCGGTTCGTAACTAAAAAGAACCAAATCGCCGACTGTCCGGATGCCATAGCATTAGCGGCATTCAAACTCAGCGTCCGCGACGAATGGCTTGCGCGACACCTCAGCCAGCAGAAGCCGAAGACCATGTCAACTCTTACTACACTTATGACCCGCTTTTGCGCGGGCAAAGACAGTTGGTTGGCTCATAGAAGCAACAGTACCAGCGACCGTGGCACTTCTGAAGCCAGGGATGGCAATGGTAGTGTCTAATCTTGGGTTCCGGCAAAACCCTTGTGGTTCGAACACTGGGGTGCGCACGAAGATCTTTCCTTCCGCCCTAGCTCATCTACTCGCCGATTCCTAAGCCTAGCTCGTCAGACCCGAAGAACAAGGGACACAAAGGTTTATACTGGTTCGGGCCACCGTTGTGGTGTAATACCCTAATCCAGTGTGGTGTGGTGGATTGCCTTATAGGCTGGGGGAGAACTAGTACAAGGGAATAACGGCCTCCTGAGGAGAGGTGTTCTTGTCCTCGGATGAGCTTGTTGTGTGTATGGTTGGCTCTTGATCATATGCCCTCTAGGTTGGGTCAGCTCAAGATGAGATAATCCCTGTATGGTGGTGGCTAGTCCTATTTATAGAGGCCCAGGTGCTCTTCCCAAATATCGAGCGGGAAGGGATCCCAGAACGGCCAAATTTGAAGGGGGGTAGCTAGTACAAGCTATCCTGACAAAAGGTGGTCTTCGCCTGCCAAAGGCTCTGGTGGTGACGCTGTTGTGGGCTCCGCGATGACCTCCGCTCTGCTGTCCTGCTAGTCTTGGTCTCGTTGCAACGATATGGAAACCTTTGCTTGACGCCTCAGGACTCCTCGCATGCGGCTGCCCCTTTAGCACCAAAGAGGAAACAGGCACCCTACGCCCGCTCGCACCCGCCTGGCCTTGGTCGTCATGGCTCACGTCATGAGGACCTCGTGAGCTGCCCCTTGCCTTGATATCTCCGCTCCTCGAGAGCGAGCCTAGCAAGGCCACCCCAGGGGAGGTCTTGTGTATTCCGCCTCGCGAGCCTTGGCCCCTCGTGAGGGTCTTGAGTAGTCGCTGACGAGGTTGGGTCGTACCAGGCCGCTGGACGAGCCACGCCCTGGGACGCAGGCAGGCAAGTCTGGCTACCCCCGTTCCCAGAATGCCGACAGTAGCCCCCGGGCCCAAGGCGCACTCGGTCTTGGCTTCGCGGCAAAGCCAAGGGTCAAGTGCGGAGCGCCGCGTGCCCCAAAACCTTGCGGCCTTGATTGACCCCCAAAATCTTGCGGCCTTGATTGACGCATGGTGATTGATGGGACGTGGGCGTCTCCACTTCCCCACGTAGCCTTGGCGGTTGCACGACTCGACAAGTCCCTACATGCACAAAAGACCATCATTACCTGCGATTATGGAGGCCGGCGATTGGCCTTCTCTTGGCTATAAATGAGGCGACTGGCGGAGCCCTTGTTGCCCATCTTCTCCCTTCATTCCTCTCGCTTCTTCTTATTCCTTTCTCCTCGCCTGGCTGAGCCGCCCATGGCGCCGACGAGGAGGTTTTCGTTTGCGGAGAAGGTGAAAACCCGTCAGGAGGGGCCCGGCTCACAACCACCCAAGAGGGGGCGAGGCCGCCCCCGCAAGTATGCCATGACTCCTGCCGTGGCTCCTTGCAAGCGCGGGTGGACCTCCATAGCGCCCGTATCCGCCCTCGGCAACCGCATCGGCGGTCCCTCAAGAGGCGGGGATCGGCGTGGCCTTAACGGCCCTGTGAACGAGGGGAGGCGCGCCGGGGTCGTCAGGCCTCCCCCGCCGCGCTCTCATTCGACGGAGGTGATGCTGGAATTCGTCGTGTGGTCGGAGAGCCCGGCCGGTACCCGGCATATGAAGGAAATATGCCCTAGAGGCAATAATAAAGATGTTATTTGTATTTCCTTATATCATGATAAATGTCTTTTATTCATGCTAGAATTGTATTAACCGGAAACTTAGTGCATGTGTGAATACATAGACAAAACAGTATGTCCCTAGTATGCCTCTACTAGACTAGCTCATTGATCAAAGATGGTTATGTTTCCTAGCCATAGACATGAGTTGTCATTTGATCAACGGGATCACATCATTAGGAGAATGATGCGATGGACAAGACCCATCCGTTAGCTTAGCACTATGACCGTTTAGTTTTACTGCTATTACTTTCTTCATGACTTATACATGTTCCTATGACTATGAGATTATGCAACTCCCGTATACCGGAGGAACACCTTGTGTGCTATCAAACATCACAACGTAACTGGGTGATTATAAAGATGCTCTACAGGTGTCTCCGAAAGTGTTCGTGCTGTTGGCATAGATCAAGAATAGGATTTGTCACTCCGAATGTCGGAGAGGTATCTCTGGGCCCTCTCGGTAATACACATCATAATAAGCCTTGCAAGCAAATGACTAATGAGTTAGTCACGAGATGATGTATTACGGAACGAGTAAAGAGACTTTCCGGTAACAAGATTGAACTAGGTATTGAGATACCGACGATCGAATCGCGGGCAAGTAACATACCGATGACAAAGGGAACAACGTATGTTGTTATGCGGTTTGACCGATAAAGATCTTCGTAGAATATGTAGGAGCCAATATGAGCATCCAGGATCCGCTATTGGTTATTGATCGGAGATGAGTCTCGGTCATGTCTACATAGTTCTCGAACCCATAGGGTCCGCACGCTTAACGTTTGATGACGATCGGTATTATGAGTTTATGATTTTTGATGTACTGAAGGTAGTTCGGAGTTCCGGATAAGATCACGGACATGACGAGGAGTCTCGGAATGTCCGATACGTAAAGATTGATATATTGGACGACTATATTCGGACACCGGAAGTGTTCTGGAAAGTTTCGGAATTTATTGGAGTGTCGGGGGCGTTACTGGAACCCCCCGGGGGAAAGTTGGACCTTAGTGGGCCATATGGGAGAAAGAGGGCAGCAGCCAGGAGGTGGCGCCCCCCCTCCCAAGGGCAGTCCGAATTGGACTAGGGGAGGGGGCGCGGCCCCCTCTTTCCTTCTCCTTCTCTCCCTCTCTTTCCTTCCCCTCTTGGTGATTCCTACTAGGAATAGGATTGCAATCCTATTCCTAGTAGGATTGCACCCTAGGCGCGCCATAGAGGGGCCGGCCGGCCTCCCCCTTGCTCCTTTATATACGGGGGCAGGAGGGCACCCTAGGGGACACAAGTTGAATTGTTTTAGCCGTGTGCGGTGCCCCCCTCCACAGAAACACACCTCGGTCATATCGTTGCAGTGCTTAGGCGAAGCCCTGCGCCGGTAACCTCATCATATCCGTCACCACGCCGTCGTGCTGACAAAACTCTCCCGTGAAGCTCAACTGGATCAAGAGCTCGTGGGACGTCATCAAGCTGAACGTGTGCTGAACGCGGAGGTGCCATACGTTCGGTGCTTGACGGTTGGATCGCGAAGAAGTTCGACTACATCAACCGCGTCACTTGACGCTTCCGCTTTCGGTCTATGAGGGTACGTAGACACACTCTCCCCTCTCGTTGCTATGCATCTGGTAGATAGATATTGCGTGATCGTAGGAAAATTTTAAAATACTACGTTCCCCAACAGTGGCATCATGAGCCGGGTATATGCGTAGATGATATGCACGAGTAGAACACAATGAGTTGAGGGCGATACTAGTCATACTGCTTACCAGCATGTCATACTTTGCTTCGGCGGTATTGTGAGATGAAGCGGCCCGGACCGACATTACGCGTACGCATACGCGAGACTGGTTTCACCGTTATGAGCACTCGTTGCTTAAAGGTGACTGGCGGGTGTCTGTCTCTCTCACTTTAGCTGAATCGAGTGTGGCTACGCCCGGTCCTTGTGAAGGTTAAAACATCATATACTTGATGAAACATCGTTGTGGTTTTTGTATGCGTAGGTAAGAACGGTTCTTGCTAAGTCCGTAGCAGCCACGTAAAACTTGCAACAACAAAGTAGAGGACGTCTAACTTGTTTTTGCAGGGCATGTTGGGATGTGATATGGTCAAGACATGATGAGTTATACGGTTTTGTATGAGATGATCATGTTTTGTAAATGTATCGGCAACTGGTAGGAGTCATATGGTTGTCGCTTTATTGTATGAAATGCAATCGTCGTGTAATTGCTTTACTTTATCACTAAGCGGTAGCGATAGTCGTAGAAGCAATAGTTGGCGAGACGACAACGATGCTACGATGGAGATCAAGGTGTCACGCCGGTGATGAAGGTGATCATGACGGTGCTTTGGAGACGGAGATTAAAAGCACAAGATGATGATGGCCATATCATGTCACATATTTTGATTGCATGTGATGTTTATCTTATTATGCTTCTTATTTTGCTTAGTACGACGGTAGCATTATAAGATGATCACTTACAAAATTTCAAGGTATAAGTGTTCTCCCTGAGTATGCACCATTGCTAAAGTTCATCGTGCCGAGCACAACGTGATGATCGGGTGTGATAAGCTCTACGTTCAAATACAATGGGTGTAAGCCAGTTTTTGCACACGCAGAATACTCGGGTTAAACTTGACCAGCCTAGCATATGCAGATATGGCCTCGGGACACTAGAGACCGAAAGGTCGAGCATGAATCATATAGTAGATATGATCAACATAAGATGTTCACCATTGAAACTACTCCATCTCACGTGATGATCGGACATGGTTTAGTTGATTTGGATCACGTGATCATTTAGATGACCGGAGGGATGTCTATCTAAGTGGGAGTTCTTTAAGTAATATGATTAATTCGAACATTAATTTATCATGAACTTAGTCCTGATAGTTTTTGCATATCTATGTTATTGTAGATCAATGGCCCGTGTTACTGTTCCTTTGAATTTTAATGCATTCTTAGAGAAAGCTAAGTTGAAAGATGATGGTAGAAATTACACGGGCTGGGTCCGTAACTTGAGGATTATCCTCATTGCTTCATAGAAGAATTATGTCCTTGAAGCACCGCTAGGTGACAAGCCCCCTCCCGCCAATGTAGACGCTTTGAATATCTGGCAGACGCGGTCTGATGACTACATGATAGTTTAGTGTGCCATGCTTTACGGCTTAGAACCGGGACTTCAACGACATTTTGAACGTCATGGACCTTATGAGATGTTCCAGGTGTTGAAGTTAATATTTCAAGCAAATGCCCGGATTGAGAAATATGAGATTTCCAATAAGTTCTATAGCTGCAAGATGGAAGAGAATAGTCCTATGAGTGAACACTTGCTCAGAATGTCTAGGTACTACAATCATATGACTCAACTTGGTTGCAAAGTTGACAAGGATAGTGCTATTGATAGTGTTCTTCAATCACTGCCACCAAGCTATAAAGGCTTTGTGATGAACTATAATATGCAAGGGATGCAGAAGACAATTCTCGAGCTCTTCGCTATGCTCAAAGCTGCGGAGGTAGAAATCAAAAAGGAGCATCAAGTGTTGAGGGTTAACAAGACCACTAGTTTCAGGAAAAAGGGCAAGGGAAAGAAGGGGAACTTCAAGAAGAATAGCAAGACAGTTGCTACTCCCACAAAGAAACCCAAGTCTGGATCCAAGCCTGAAACTGAGTGCTTCTACTGCAAAGGAACTGGACACTGGAAGCGGAACTGCCCCAAGTATTTGGCGGATAAGAAGGATGGCAAGGTGAACAAAGGTATATGTGGTATACATGTTATTGATGTGTACCTTACTAATACTCGTAGTAGTACCTTGGTATTTGATACCGGTTCGGTTGCTAATATTTGTAACTCGAAACAGGGACTATGGATTAAACGAACATTGGCTAACGACGGGGTGACGATGCGCGTGGGAAATGGTTCCAAAGTCGATGTGATCGCCGTCGGCACGCTACCTCTACATCTACCTTCGGGAATTAGTTTTAGACCTGAATAATTGTTATTTGGTGCCAGCGATAAGCATGAACATTATATCTGGATCTTGTTTATTGCGAGACAGTTATTCATTTAAATCAGAGAATAATGGTTGTTCTATTTTTATGAATAATATCTTTTATGGTCATGCACCCTTAAAGAGTGGTCTATTCTTGTTGGATAACGATTGTAGTGATACATATATTCATAACATTGAAGCCAAAAGAAGCAAGGTCAATAATGATAGTGCAACTTATTTGTGGCACTGCCGTTTAGGTCATATTGGTGTAAACCGCATGAAGAAACTCCATAGTGATGGACTTTTGGAAACACTTGATTATGAATCACTTGGTGCTTGCGAACCATGCCTCATGGGCAAGATGACTAAAACTCCGTTCTCCGGAACAATGGAGCGGGCAACAGATTTGTTGGAAACCATACATACAGATGCATGTGGACAAATGAGTGTTGAAGCTCGCGGCGGGTATCGTTATTTTCTGACCTTCACTGATGATTTGAGCAGATATGGGTATATCTACTTAATGAAACACAAGTCTGAAACATTTGAAAAGTTCAAAGAATTTCATAGTGAAGTAGAGAATCATCGTAACAAGAAAATAAAGTTTCTATGATCTGATCGTGGAGGTGAATATTTGAGTTACGAGTTTGGTCTTCATTTGAAACAATGTGGAATAGTTTCACAACTCACGCCACCCGGAACACCACAGCGTAATGGTGTGTCCGAACATCGTAACCGTACTTTATTGGATATGGTGCGATCTATGATGTCTCTTACCGATTTACCACTATCGTTTTGGGGTTATACTTTAGAGACAATTGCATTCACGTTAAATAGGGCACCATCTAAATCCGTTGAGACGACACCTTATGAACTATGGTTTGGCAAGAAACCAAAGTTGTCGTTTCTTAATGTTTGGGGCTGCGATGCTTATGTGAAAAAGCTTCAACCTGATAAGCTCGAACCCAAGTCGGAAAAATGTGTCTTCATAGGATAACCAAAAGATACTATTGGGTACACCTTCTATCACAGATCTGGTGGCAAGATATTCGTTGCTAAGAATGGATCCTTTCTAGAGAAGGAGTTTCTCTTGAAAGAAGTGAGTGGGAGGAAAGTAGAACTGGATGAGGTAATTGTACCTTCTCCAGAATTGGAAAGTGGAACATCACAGAAAGTAGTTCCAGTGATTCCTACACCGATTAGTGAGGAAGCTAAAGATGATGATCATGAAACTTCAGACCAAGTTTCTGCCGAACGTCGTAGATCAACCAGAGTACGTTCCGCACCAGAGTGGTATGGTAACCCAGTTCTGGAAGTCATGTTACTTAACCGTGATGAACCTACGAACTATGAGGAAGCGATGATGAGCCCAGATTCCACAAAATGGCTTGAAGCCATGAAATCCGAGATGGGATCCATGTATGAGAACAAAGTGTGGACTTTGGTTGACTTGCCCGATGATCGGAAAGCCATAAAAAATAAATGGATCTTCAAGAGGAAGACCGACGCAGACGGTAATGTTACTGTTTACAAAGCTCGACTTGTTGCGAAAGGGTTTCGACAAGTTCAAGGAGTTGACTACGATGAGACTTTCTCACCCGTAGCGATGCTTAAGTCTGCCCGAATCATGTTAGCAATTGCCGCATTTTATGATTATGAAATCTAGCAAATGGATGTCAAAACTGCATTCCTGAATGGATATCTCAAAGAAGAGTTGTATATGATGCAACCAGAAGGTTTTGTCGATCCAAAAGGTGCTAACAAAGTGTGCATGCTCCAGCGATCCATCTATCGACCGGTGCAAGCATCTCGGAGTTGGAATATACGCTTTGATGAGGTGATAAAAGCATATGATTTTATAGAGACTTTTGGAGAAGCCTGTATTTACAAGAAAGTGAGTGGGAGCTCTATGGCATTTCTGATATTATATGTGGATGACATACTATTGATTGGAAATGATATAGAATTTCTGGATAGCACAAAAGGATACTTGAATAAGAGTTTTTCAATGAAAGACCTCGGTAACGCTGCTTACATATTAGGCATCAAGATCTATAGAGATAGATCAAGACGCTTAATTGGACTTTCACAAAGCACATACCTTGATAAAGTTTTGAAGAAGTTCAAAATGGATCAGTCAAAGAAAGGGTTCTTGCCTGTGTTACAAGGTATGAAGTTGAGTAAGACTCAATGCCCGACCATTGCAGAAGATAGAGAGAAAGTGAAAGTCATTCCCTATGCCTCAGCCATAGGATCTATCATCTATGTAACGTTGTGTACCAGACCTGATGTGTGCCTTGCTATAAGTCTAACAGGGAGGTACCAAAGTAATCCAGGAGTGGATCACTGGACAGCGGTCAAGAACAACCTGAAATACCTGAAAAGGACAAAGGATATGTTTCTCATGTATGGAGGTGACAAAGAGCTCGTCATAAATGGTTACGTCGATTCTAGCTTGGACATTGATATGGATGACTCTAAGTCACAAACCGGATATGTATTTTTATTGAACGGTGGAGCTGTTAGTTGGTGCAGTTCCAAGCAGAGCGTCATGACGGGATCTACGTGTGAAGCGGAATACATAGCTGCTTTGGAAGCAGCAAATGAAGGAGTCTGGATGAAGGAGTTCATATCCGATCTAGGTGTGATACCTAGTGCATCGGGTCCAATGAAAATCTTTTGTGACAACACTGGAGCAATAGCATTGGCGAAGGAATCCAGGTTTCACAAGAGAACAAAGCACATCAAAAGATGCTTCAATTCCATCCGCGATCTAGTCAAGGAAGGAGACATAGAGATTTTCAAGATACATATGGATCTGAATGTTGCAGACCCGTTGACTAACCCTCTTCCACAGGCAAAACATGATCAGCACCAAGACTCCATGGGTGTTAGGGTCATTACTTTGTAATCTAGATTATTGACTCTAGTTCAAGTGGGAGACTGAAGGAAATATGCCCTAGAGGCAATAATAAAGATGTTATTTGTATTTCCTTATATCATGATAAATGTCTTTTATTCATGCTGGAATTGTATTAATCAGAAACTTAGTACATGTACATAGACAAAACAGTATGTCCCTAGTATGCCTCTACTAGACTAGCTCATTGATCAAAGATGGTTATCTTTCCTAGCCATAGACATGAGTTGTCATTTGATCAACGGGATCACATCATTAGGTGAATGATGTGATGGACAAGACCCATCCGTTAGCTTAGCACTATGATCGTTTAGTTTTACTGCTATTGCTTTCTTCATGACTTATACATGTTCTTATGACTATGAGATTATGCAACTCCCGTATACCGGAGGAACACCTTGTGTGCTATCAAACGTCACAACGTAACTGGGTGATTATAAAGATGCTCTACAGGTGTCTCCGAAAGTATTCGTGGTTTGGCATAGATCAAGAATAGGATTTGTCACTCCGAGTGTCGGAAAGGTATCTCTGGGCCCTCTCGGTAATACACATCATAATAAGCCTTGCAAGCAAATGACTAATGAGTTAGTCACAATATGATGTATTACGGAACGAGTAAAAAGACTTGCCGGTAACGAGATTGAACTAGGTATTGAGATACCGACGATCGAATCTCGGGCAAGTAACATACCGATGACAAAGGGAACAACATATGTTGTTATGCGGTTTGACCGATAAAGATCTTCGTAGAATATGTATGAGCCAATATGAGCATCCGGGTTCCGCTATTGTTTATTGACCGGAGATGAGTCTCGGTCATGTCTACATAGTTCTCGAACCCGTAGGGTCCGCACGCTTAACGTTTGATGACGATCGGTATTATGAGTTTATGAGTTTTGATGTACCAAAGGTAGTTCGGAGTCCCGGATGAGATCACGGACATGACGAGGAGTCTCGGAATGTCCGAGACGTAAAGATTGATATATTGGACGACTATATTTGGACAACGGAAGTGTTCCGTAAAGTTTCGGTTGATATATTGGACGACTATATTCGGACAACGGAAGTGTTCGTAAAGTTTCGGAATTTACCGGAGTACCGGGGGTTACCGGAACCCCTGGGGAAGCTATGGGCCTTAATGGGCCATAGGAGAAAGAGGGAAGGAGGGCCAGGGCTTGGGCCGCGCGCCCCCCCACCCCATGGTCCGAATTGGACAAGGAGGGAGGGGAGGCCGGCGCCCCTTTCCTTCTCCTTCTCCCTCTCCTTCCTTTCCCCCTTCACCCTTTTGGTAGTTCCTACTAGGAAGAGGATAGCAATCCTATTCCTAGTAGGATTGCACCTCCTAGGTGCGCCACAAGGGGCCGGCCGGCCTCCCCCCTTGCTCCTTTATATACGGGGGCAGGGGCACCCAAAGACACACAAGTTGAATTGTTTTAGCCGTGTGCGGTGCCCCCCTCCACAGAAACACACCTCGGTCATACTGTTGCAGTGCTTAGGCGAAGCCCTGCACCGGTAGATACATCATATCCGTCACCACGCCGTCGTGCTGACGAAACTCTCCCGTGAAGTTCAACTGGATCAAGAGCTCGTGGGACGTCATCAAGCTGAACGTGTGCTGAACGCGGAGGTGCCGTACGTTCGGTGCTTGATCGGTTGGATCGCGAAGAAGTTCGACTACACCAACCGCGTCACTTGACGCTTCCGCTCCCGGTCTACGAGGGTACGTAGACACACTCTTCCCCTCGTTGCTATACATCTGGTAGATAGATCTTGCGTAATCGTAGGAAATTTTTAAAATACTATGTTCCCCAACAGTGGTATCAGAGCCAGGTCTATGCGTATATGATATGCACGAGTAGAACACAATGAGTTGTGGGTGATACTAGTCATACTGCTTACTAGCATGTCATACTTTGCTTTGGCCGTATTGTGAGATGAAGCGGCCCAGACCGACATTACGCATACGCTTACGCGAGACTGGTGTCACCGTTATGAGCACTCGTTGCTTAAAGGTGACTGGCGGGTGTCTGTCTCTCTCACTTTAGCTGAATCAAGTGTGGCTACGCCCGGTCCTTGTGAAGGTTAAAACAGCACATACTTGACGAAACATCGTTGTGGTTTTTGTATGCGTAGGTAAGAACGGTTCTTGCTAAGCCCGTAGCAGCCACGTAAAACTTGCAACAACAAAGTAGAGGACGTCTAACTTGTTTTTGCAGGGCATGTTGTGATGTGATATGGTCAAGACATGATGAGTGATACGGTTTTGTATGAGATGATCATGTTTTGTAAAGTTATCGGCAACTGGTAGGAGCCATATGGTTGTCGCTTTATTGTCTGAAACGCAATCGCCATGTAATTGCTTTACTTTATCACTAAGCGGTAGCGATAGTCGTAGAAGCAATAGTTGGCGAGATGACAATGATGCTACGATGGAGATCAAGGTGTCGCGCCGGTGACGAAGGTGATCATGACGATGCTTTGGAGATGGAGATCAAAAGCACAAGATGATGATGGCCATATCATGTCACATATTTTTATTGCATGTGATGTTTATCTTATTATGCTTCTTATTTTGCTTAGAACGACGGTAGCATTATAAGATGATCCCTTACTAATTTCAAGGTATAAGTGTTCTCCCTGAGTATGCACCGTTGCGAAAGTTCGTCGTGCCGAGACACCACGTGATGATCGGGTGTGATAAGCTCTACGTTCAAATACAACGGGTGTAAGCCAGTTTTGCACACGCAGAATACTCGGGTTAAACTTGACGAGCCTAGCATATGCAGATATGGCCTCGGAACACTGGAAACCGAAAGGTTGAGCGTGAATGATATAGTAGATATGATCAACATAAGATGTTCACCATTGAAACTACTCCATCTCACGTGATGATCGGACATGGTTTAGTTGATTTGGATCACGTGATCATTTAGATGACCGGAGGGATGTCTATCTAACTGGGAGTTCTTTAAGTAATATGATTAATTGAACTTTAATTTATCCTGAACTTAGTCCTGATAGTTTTTGCATATTTATGTTGTTGTAGATCAATGGCCTGTGCTACCGTTCCTTTGAATTTTAATGCATTCCTAGAGAAAGCTAAGTTGAAAGATGATGGTAGCAATTACACGGACTGGGTCCGTAACTTGAGGATTATCCTCATCGCTGCACAAAAGAAATATGTCCTTGAAGCACCGCTATGTGAGAAGCCCCCTCCCGCTAATGTAGACGCTTTGAACGTCTGGCAGACGTGGTCTGATGACTACACAAGAGTTCAGTGTGCCATGCTTTATGGCTTAGAACTGGGACTTCAACGACGTTTTGAACGTCATGGACCATATGAGATGTTCCAGGAGTTGAAGTTAATATTTCAAGCAAATGTCCGGATTGAGAAATATGAGATTTCCAATAAGTTCTACAGCTGCAAGATGGAGGAGAATAGTTCTATCAGTGAACACTTACTCAGAATGTCTGGGTACTACAATCATATGACTCAACTTGGTTGCAAAGTTGACGAGGATAGTGTCATTGATAGAGTTCTTCAATCACTGCCACCAAGCTATAAAGGCTTCGTGATGAACTATAATATGCAAGGGATGCAGAAGACGATTCCCGAGCTCTTCGCTATGCTCAAAGCTGCGGAGGTAGAAATCAAAAAGGAGCATCAAGTTTTGATGGTTAACAAGACCACTAGTTTCAAGAAAAAGGGCAAGGGAAAGAAGGGGAACTTCAAGAAGAATAGCAAGACAGTTGCTACTCCCGCGAAGAAACCCAAGTCTGGAGCCAAGCCTGAAACTGAGTGCTTCTACTGCAAAGGGACTGGACACTGGAAGCGGAACTGCCCCAAGTATTTGGCGGATAAGGAGGATGGCAAGGTAAACAAAGGTATATGTGATATACATGTTATTGATGTGTACCTTACTAATGCTCGTAGTAGTACCTGGGTATTTGATAACGGGTCGGTTGCTAATATTTGTAACTCGAAACAGGGACTACGGATTAATCGAAGATTAGCTAAGGACGAGGTGACGATGCGCGTGAGAAATGGTTCCAAAGTTGATGTGATCGCCGTCGGCACGCTACCTCAAGATCTACCTCCGGGATTAGTTTCAGACCTATAATAGTTATTTGGTGCCAGCGTTGAGCATGAACATTATATCTGGATCTTGTTTATTGCGAGATGGTTATTCATTTAAATCAGAGAATAATGGTTGTTCTATTTTTATGAATAATATCTTTTATGGTCATGCACCCTTGAAGAGTGGTCTATTCTTATTAGATCTCGATTGTAGTGATACACATATTCATAATATTGAAGCCAAAAGATGCAAGGTTAATAATGATAGTGCAACTTATTTGTGGCACTGCCGTTTAGGTCATATTGCTGTAAAGCGCATGAAGAAACTCCATAGTGATCGACTTTTGGAATCACTTGATTATGAATCACTTGGTGCATGCGAACCATGCCTCATGGGCAAGATGACTAAAACTCCGTTCTTCGGAACTATGGAGCGAGCAACAGATTTGTTGTAAATCATACATACTGATGTATGTGGGCCAATGAGTGTTGAAGCTCGCGGCAGGTATCGTTATTTTCTGACCTTCACTGATGATTTGAGCAGATATGGGTATATCTACTTAATGAAGCACAAGTCTGAAACATTTGAAAAGTTCAAAGAATTTCAGAGTGAAGTAGAGAATCATCGTAACAAGAAAATAAAGTTTCTACGATCTGATCGTGGAGGAGAATATTTGAGTTACGAGTTTCGTCTTCATTTGAAACAATGTGGAATAGTTTCACAGCTCACGCCACCCGGAACACCACAGCGCAATGGTGTGTCCGAACGTTGTAACCGTACTTTATTGGATATGGTGCGATCTATGATGTCTCTTACCGATTTACCACTATCGTTTTGGGGTTATGCTTTAGAGACAGCTACATTCACGTTAAATAGGGCACCATCTAAATCCGTTGAGACGACACCTTATGAACTATGGTTTGGCAAGAAACCAAAGTTATCGTTTCTTAAAGTTTGGGGCTGCGATGCTTATGTGAAAAGCTTCAACCTGATAAGCTCGAACCCAAATCAGAGAAATGTGTCTTCATAGGATACCCAAAAGAGACTGTTGCGTACACCTTCTGTCACGGATCCGAAGGCAAGATATTCGTTGCTAAGAATGGATCCTTTCTAGAGAAGGAGTTTCTCTCGAAAGAAGTGAGTGGGGGAAAAGTAGAACTTGATGAGGTAATTGTACCTTCTCCTCAATTGGAAAGTAGTACATCACGGAAAATTGTTCGAGTGATTCCTACACCAATTAGTGAAGAAGCTAATGATGATGATCATGAAACTTTAGATCAAGTTTCTGCTCAATGTCATAGATCAACCAGAGTACGTTCCGCACCAGAGTGGTACGGCAACCCAGTTCTGGTCTTGTTACTAGACCATGATGAACCTACAAACTATGAGGAAGCAATGATGAACCCAGATTCCGCAAAATGGCTTGAGGCCATGAAATCTGAGATGGGATCCATGTATGAAAACAAAGTATGGACTTTGGTTGACTTGCCCGATGACCGGAAAGCCATCGAGAATAAATGGATTTTCAAGAGGAAGACCGACGCAGACGGTAATGTTACTGTTTACAAAGCTCGACTTGTTGCGAAAGGGTTTCGACAAGTTCAAGGAGTTGACTACGATGAGACTTTCTCATCTGTAGCGATGCTTAAGTCTGTCCGAGTCATGTTAGCAATTGCCGCATTTTATGATTATGAAATCTGGCAAATGGATGTCAAAACTACATTCCTAAATGGATATCTCAAAGAAGAGTTGTATATGATGCAACCGGAAGGTTTTGTCGATCCAAAAGGTGCTAACAAAGTATGCAAGCTCCAGCGATCCATATATGGACTGGTGCAAGCATCTCGGAGTTGGAATATTCGCTTTGATGAGGTGATCAAAGCATATGGTTTTATACAGACTTTTGGAGAAGCCTATATTTACAAGAAAGTGAGTGGGAGCTCTGTAGCATTTCTAATATTATATGTGGATGACATGTTGTTGATTGGAAATGATGTAGAATTTTTGGATAGCATAAAAGGATACTTGAATAAGTGTTTTTCAATGAAAGACCTCGGTGAAGCTGCTTATATATTAGGCATCAAGATCTATAGAGATAAATCAAGACGCTTGATTGGACTTTCACAAAGCACATACCTTGATCAAGTTTTGAAGAAGTTCAAAATGGATCAGTCGAAGAAAGGGTTCTTGCCTGTATTACAAGGTATGAAGTTGAGTAAGACTCAATGCCCAACCACTGCAGAAGATAGAGAGAAAATGAAAGTCATTCCCTATGCCTCAGCCATAGGATCAATCATGTATGCAATGCTGTGTACCAGACCTGATGTGTGCCTTGCTATAAGTCTAGCAGGGAGGTACCAAAGTAATCCAGGAGTGGATCAGTGGACAGCGGTCAAGAACATCCTGAAATACTTGAAAAGGACAAAGGATATGTTTCTCGTATATGGAGGTGACAAAGAGCTCGTCGTAAACGGTTACGTCGATTCTAGCTTTGACACTGATCCGGATGACTCTAAGTCACAAACCGGATATGTATTTTTATTGAACGGTGGAGCTGTCAGTTGGTGCAGTTCCAAGCAGAGCATCGTGGCGGGATCTACGTGTGAAGTGGAATACATAGCTGCTTCGGAAGCAGCAAATGAAGGAGTCTGGATGAAGGAGTTCATATCCGATCTAGGTGTAATACCTAGTGCATCGGGTCCAATGAAAATCTTTTGTGACAACACTGGAGCAATAGCCTTGGCGAAGGAATCCAGGTTTCACAAGAGAACAAAGCACATCATAAGACGCTTCAATTCCATTCGCGATCTAGTCAAGGAGGGAGACATAGAGATTTGCAAGATACATACGGATCTGAATGTTGCAGACCCGTTGACTAAGCCTCTTTCACGGGCAAAACATGATCAGCACCAGGACTCCGTGGGTGTGAGGATCATCACTTTGTAATCTAGATTATTGACTCTAGTTCAAGTGGGAGACTGAAGGAAATATGCCCTAGAGGCAATAATAAAGATGTTATTTGTATTTCCTTATATCATGATAAATGTCTTTTATTCATGCTAGAATTGTATTAACCGGAAACTTGATACATGTGTGAATACATAGACAAAATAGTATGTCTGTCAGGACCCCGATCCTAAGTCACACCGATCTAGTTGTAACACGTCATATCACTTTGCGGCCTCACGCACGGTAACCCCACGGGTGCCACCTTACCTGGCCCGGGACCGTTTGCGCATTTTGGCACACGTATATGACAGTGTCGCTAGCATCCATATAACAGAGAACCCGGGCCAACATGGCTAGTTATAAACCAAAAGTGGCACTAGATTACAGAGACAGGCATCCATGACCCAGCAACGAACGTGTCGGTCATCAACGTATGAACCCAAGTCGTAGCAAGCTACATGGACTTAAAGGAACAACGCGTGACATTTCCCCTAAGGGACAGACACAGGAACGAAGAAGGACACATGCCGGCCAGCCTACGTGTTTCGAGCAGTAGCAAGCTACCAAGGCTCATTGGAATCACTAGGAGGCATTTCCCTGTAAGGTAGGCTACCAAAGGAAAACAACTAGGTGTCGGATCCCACACATACCAAGCATTTCAACCATACACACAATATGCTCAATATGTGCAAATACAACATTGCATCACAACAGAACTCTATGACTAAAAGTACTTTATTTAAGAGGCTCCAAGAGCCATAAATAACATATCCATACAGGTAGGGGTCACATGACCCAACACTCAAGTCATACAGTCATACAAGCACAAGCGGAAGCTACATGTCTGAGTACAGACAACTTAGAAAATAAAACAGGCTTGGTGTAGCCTGACTATCTACAAGGCCCTTCACAAGCTCCAGATCTCCGTCTGGGTGTCAAGCTACTCGTCGACGTCAACGTCTATGTAGAACCCATCAGCAGGGGCAGGGTTCTCCTCTGCAACAGTTATTAAGAAAACATGAGTACAAAGGTACTCAGCAAGTCTTACCACAGAACCTATCATACATGCAACATTATCAAAGGGGGTAGTGGAGTTCATAGCAGAAAGCCAGCTTTGACTCTTGGCTAACCTATACTACAACTCTCAACAGATTGCAAGATGTTACTACGAACACGAGTCCTCTACTCACCACAACAACACACTACCGAGGATCCTCTTCCGTCATCCTACGGAAGGGCCATCCACGGCACTCACACTTGTCTTGAGTCTTTTAGTAGAATCCATCAACTTGTCTATGAACTGTAGGAGTAAACAAGTAGTCCGTACCGCGAACAACGGCTATTCGAATAGATTGATAACCCTGCAGGGGTGTACTTCTTCACACACGCTCCCACCACTTATCGCCGTTTACTCGACGTGTACTCGGCAACCTTCAAGCGGAAGCCCAGCGTGGGTGTCGGCCACGACCTGACTAACTACTCAAGTCTCTCGTCCAGATTTATCGCCTATTTGGGTTCCATCCGTGGGGAGATCCGGCTGGGGTGTCGCTCACGGCCCCAAACGATGTGTACAGGGCTCCCGAGTCACCAAATGGGCAACCGGTCCACCATGCCACGTACCTGTCGCATCACAACCCACCCCGAGGGTCAGCGTTGTGCACGACCTCCAGTAAGCTATAAACACCAGAAACTAGTTGCAACTCCTGGACAGAGATCGAGGGTAATTAATAAGCCGAGAGGGTCAATTAAGGATCCCAATGTGTGGTAGTAGCTGTAACTTGAACCACACATACAGATCTCGGGTCCTATGGACGATTCCAATGAAACAACCCACCATGTACTCCTACATGGCCTTTCATCGATACCTTTACCAAGCGTATTCCACACTTCCTTCTCTTTATCGGTATGATCATTTCACTCTAATCCATCACCCAGATGAACCAGACCAGACGCAACTCTAAGCATAGCAGGCAACATAAACAAATAGCATGGTGGATCACACATCACATGGCTCAATCAACTCCTACACATGCTAGTGGGTTTCAACTATTTACTGTGGCAATGACAGGTCATGCAAGGGAATAGGGTTCAACTACCACAGAAAGTAGCAGTTCACACGCTGTTGCCTTAATGCAGTAAAAGAGAGCAGGAGCGAGAAGATTGGGTTTGTACCGGAATGATCAATGATTGCTTGCCTGACAAAGTGGTTGTCGGGTACTGCTCTTCAACTGGATACGCAGCAGTATCCTCGGGAGCAGGACCTAACACAGAGAATACCAGCGATACAATCATTAAACAAACAAATGCAACAATATGATGCATGCTCATGACATGGCAAGATGCATGTGTTTTAGGCTAATGCAACTACAACCAGAAGGGTTTGAGCTTATTTGAATCAAGGATTCAAATTGGCACTTTAGCTATTATTTAAATAAGTGCATTATCATGTTTTAATGTATACAGCAAGGTTAACTTGCTCAAACATGCATGAAGCGAGTGCCATTGGAAAGATTGGATTTTTCTGATCATTTTTCATATATAAATCTTTTCCATCTGAGCTACTGTTGAATTTATATGATTTTTTGAAGTTTTGGGTATTTTCTGGAATTTCCTGAATTATTTTTAAATGTAAAAATCCCAGAAAAACCTTTACTGCGTCAGCATGACATCATGCTGACGTCAGTCAGTCAACAGGAGCTAGTCCAAGTCAAACATGACATGTGGGCCCGGCATGTCAGTGTCACACCTAACTAACAAAATTAATTAGTGAACTAATTAGCTGTCAGTGGGGTCTGGGCCCACGGGTCAGTGACTAAACTAACTAACTAATTTAATTAACATTTAATTAATTAAACTAGCTAATTAGAGGAGGGGTAGCCCACACGTCAGCGACCCAGGGGTGGTCAACCCCCCGGTCAAACGAGTCAAACTCGCCAGTGAAGTGACGCCGGCGAGGCCAGACACGGCGGCGTGCTTCGGAAAACGTCCACAGGGCTCGGTTCGAGCCGCGGTTGGGCGCGTTGGAGAGCCCTTGTCGTTGCGCGTCGAACGGCGGTGGTCGCCGGACCTATGGTGGCCGGAGGCGACGACAACGAGCTAGACGGCGGCGCCGGCGTTCGGGCGTGTGTGGAGACGCAGCTACGGTGGTCTAGGCGATGCGTGCGTAGTACCTAGCTTATCTACGTGCTGCGGCGAGCAAGATGGACATGTGCCAGTGACCAAATGGTCACCGGAGCATCGCCGGCGGCGGGCACGGCGGCGGTGAGTTCCGGTGATCAACGGAGCGGCAGCTACACGGCGCAAACGAAGCAGAGAAAGGGGGGATTCGGCGTAGGAGCTCACAGCGGTGCTAGCGAGTTCGACGGAGGGGTCGGGGACGCTCTGCAGCTTCTTAATCGACGGCGAGGTGCTCCGGCGATCCGAGGAAGGGGACGGCGGCGTGAAGACGTTGGAGGGATCCCGGCGATCCGTGGCTCAGCGAGGAGGTAGAGGGCGTCGCGGCGAATCTTCTGGACACGGCCACGGGACGAGGGGGAAGGTCTAGGTGCGGCAACGGCGAGCGGCGGCGACGGGCGGCTCGGTGGTGAGAGGGAGGGAGCCAGGGGAGGCGACGGGGACGAGGGGAAAGTGCGAGAGGGGTCGGGGCAGCTGCATGGCGACGCCAGGAGACATCCAGGCCATCGGGAGGCACGCAGGCAGGGTGGAGGTGGCCGGGCGCGTGCCGGCGCGCGGTGGCCACGCGCGCTGCCGACTGGCGCGAGGAGGAAGGCGACAGAATGGGGCTGGTGGGCTGGGCCGGCCTGCAACAGTGCTGGGCCCAAGGTAAGTGCTTTCTCTCTCTTTCTTTTTCCTATTTCTTTTCTGTTTCATTTGTTTTGCAACTTTGTTTAATTAAATAAAATGCCAGAACATTTTTATAACTCATGAAACTTGTCATGCCCACTGTATATAATATGAACAATATGGAACATTATAGTTTATGATTATTTGAGCATTTAAAATATTTTATAACATTTAAATGCCCAAATTCAAATACCATATGATTTAATCCAGAGCCCTTAGATGTCCTAGAAAATTGTGCACCATTTTTAGCAGAGGTTTGAGACCAAGGCAGAAATGATGAACATTTTTGAAGGGCATTTTGGGTACATTGGAAAATATTTTATCAAACCCTAGTTGTTAGAAGAGGGGTGCTGGGGTTTCTATCATTCCCATTTCAAGTTTCTTTGATAAGTAAACATGATGCACACTCTAGCTAGCCCTAATGCAAGTGCTAAACTAGGGATGTGACAACTCACCCCCACTTAAAAGAATCGCGTCCCGAGATTCGGGTTCCTCCGGAAAAAGGGTGGGTACTCAAGTCGAAGACGATCCTCCCTTTCCCAAGTAGCTTCACTCTCGGAATGATGTGACCGTTGAACCTTGAGAAACTTGATATTGTGGCGTCGAGTGGTGCGTTCGGTTTGATCAAGAATACGAACGGGGTATTCTCGATATGTGAGATTGTCCTGGAGATCAAGCGTTTCGTGGTCCACTCCGCGGATAGGATCCGAGAAGCAACGCCTGAGTTGAGAAACGTGGAACACATCATGAACTCTGGATAGGTGCGGAGGTAGTTCCAATTGGTAGGCAACTTCTCCTCGTTTGGCAAGAATGCGAACAGGACCGATGTAACGAGGGGCCAATTTGCCTTTGATACCGAAGCGATGGGTTCCCTTAAGAGGAGTAACCCGAAGGTAAGCCTTATCGCCGACTTCAAAAGTCACAGCCTTATGATGACTATCATATTGGCTCTTCTAGCGAGACTGGGCTGTTTTCAATTTCTCACGAACGATGCGAACTTGGTCTTCTGCTTCCTGGATCATATCCGGGCCAAAGAATTGTCTTTCCCCGGTTTCTGACCAGTTAAGAGGTGTTCGACACCTTCGTCCATATAGAACTTCGAAGGGAGCTTTACCCAAGCTGGCTTGATAACTATTGTTATAAGCGAATTCGGCAAATGGAAGACACTTTTCCCAATCCATACCGAAAGAAATGACAGAGGCTCGAAGCATGTCTTCCAGAATTTGATTGACTCGTTCCACTTGACCACTTGACTGGGGATGGAAGGCAGTACTGAAAGAGAGATGAGTTCCCATAGCATTCTGGAAACTCTCCCAAAATCATGAAGTGAAAAGATTTCCACGGTGTGAGTTAATCTCCAATGGCACACCATGAAGTGATACTATCCGAGAGACATACAAGTATGCTAGCTGGCTAGCGGTAATACTCTCTCGAACAGGCAGGAAATGAGCTACTTTAGAGAGGCGGTCGATAACGACGAAGATAGCATTGTTCCCTTTCCTGGTCCTGGGAAACCCGGTAATGAAGTCCATACCGACTTTGTCCCATTTCCATTCAGGAATAGCTAAAGGTTGAAGGGTGCCAGCAGGCCGTTGATGCTCTGCTTTGACTCGACGACAAACGTCGCAGTTAGCAATGAATTGAGCGATTTCTCTCTTCATCCTAGTCCACCAGAATCTCTGACGTAGGTCCTGATACATTTTGGTACTACCGGGATGAATTGTGAGAGGAGATTCATGAGCCTCCTTAAGAATCATTTGTCGTAGTTGTTGTTTCTTGGGTACCACCAAGCGGTTCTCGAAGTACACAACACCTCGATCATTCA
Organism: Secale cereale; assembly: GCA_902687465.1. Lineage (NCBI taxonomy): Eukaryota > Viridiplantae > Streptophyta > Magnoliopsida > Poales > Poaceae > Secale > Secale cereale. The sequence goes on from LR738711.1 coordinate 142,417,876, forward strand.
TAGAGAAACTCCTAGCAACTCCGCTAGCAATGTTCTCCTTGATCCGAGATATGCCTTTATCATACCGCTGGGCAACTATGATTTGATCCATAAGGGTAGGTTTCGCCACCAAGGTGGAAAGAAAACCTCGAGGAACAATGTGAAGGTTAAGCTTACGAAATTCCTCGTGGAGAAGTGGTTGCCCTTGTTGTAGCATTAAATTGTTACAATAAGACTTACGACTTAGTGCATCAGCCATGACATTGACCTTTCCAGGGGTGTAAGTGATTCCTAAGTCGTAATCTGTGAGCAACTCGACCCAACGTATTTACCTGAGATTTAGATCCGGTTGGGTGAAGATATACTTCAAACTTTGATGATCAGTGAAGATTTCACAGCGATTACCAAGGAGGTAATGTCGCCATGTTTTGAGTGCATGGACTACAGCTGCAAGCTCTAGATCATGAGTAGGATAGCTATCCTCATGTGGACGCAACTGTCGAGATGCGTATGCAATCACTTGACGATCTTGCATGAGTATGCAACCTAGTCCTTGTCGCGAGGCGTCGCAGTAGATTATAAAATCCTTAGAAAAGTCTGGTGGTACCAGTACAGGTGCAGATGTCAGGCATCTTTTCAGTTCCTGAAAACTGGACTCGCATTGTGGGGTCCACTCAAACTTTTTATCTTTCTTGAGGAGTTCAGTTAGAGGTTTAGCAACCTTGGAGAAATTTTCGACGAAGCGTCGGCAATAGCTCGCTAAGCCAAGAAAACTCCTAACTTGCTTGACCGATTCAGGGGGAGTCCAATCAAGGACGGCTTGAACTCGCTCGGGATTGACAGCAATACCCTTGCCAGAAATCACATGACCTAGATAGGTTACTTCCGGAACCAAAATTCACATTTAGAGAATTTGGCATAAAGGCGGTGCTCGCGAAGTTTCGTCAATACCAGCCTTAAATGCTCGGCATGATCTTCCTTGTTCTTGGAGTAAATGAGTATATCATCGAGGTATACCACGATGAATTTATCCAAGTGCTCCATGAATATAGAATTCATTAACTGAGAAAAGGTAGCTGGGGCATTGGTTAACCCGAAGGACATGACGGTGTACTCATATTGGCCATAACGAGTAACAAAAGCCGTTTTAGGAATGTCCCCGTTCTTGATTTTGATTTGATGGTAACCCAACCTCAAATCCATCTTAGAGAAGACTGAGGATCCAGCGAGCTGATCATACAGGTCGTTGATCCTGGGGAGCGGATACTTGTTCTTTATGGTAACCAGATTGACAGGTCGGTAATCTACAACCATCCGCTCCGTTCCATCCTTCTTCTTGACGAAGAGGACGGGGCAAGCCCAAGGGGAAGAACTAGGACGGATGAAACCTTTTTGCAAGGACTCATCGAGTTGTTTCTTAAGATCAGCTAATTCTAGGGGTGCCATCTTATAAGGTCTCCTAGAGATTGGGACAGTTCCAAGGATAAGGTCTATCACGAACTCGACATCTCTGTCAGGTGGAATTCCTGTCAGTTCTTCTGGAAAAACATCCGGAAAGTCACAGACTACCGGGATATCTTCGAGTTCTGGTAGAGGGCTGGCATTAAGAGAGTAGAGCTGATGCTCAGCCATTCGGGTCAAGACATTGACTATCTTGCCGGATGGATGTGTAAGTTGAACGGTCCTAGTATAGCAATCAATCTTGGCGTAATGAGTTGTCATCCAATCCATACCCAAAATGATCTTTATGTCCAAGGACTTGAGAGCGGTTAGAGATGCTAGGAAAACAAGTCTATCGACAAGGATTTCATTTCCATGGCTTACCCTAGAGGTTTGCCACTTTGAACCAGGAGTTTGAATAACCATGGAAGTAGGCATGTCACAAAAAGTCATGTTGTGCAATCGAGCATAGCTCTCAGATATGAACGAATGGGATGCTCCAGTATCGAAAAGAACAGACGCCGGAAGGCAGTTAACGAGAAGCGTACCAAGGACGACGTTAGGATCCTCATAAGCTTCCTCGGCAGAGACATAGTTGACATGACCACGTGCAGTGGGGATTGGCTTGACATAATTCACCTTGCCGATTGGCTTACCACGGCCAACGGGTTTTCCTGGCTGGTTCTGAGGACACTCACGCATGTAGTGCCCCGGTTATCCACACTTGAAGCAGGTCACAGTGTTAGTGCGTGGAGCAAAGTTGGAAGGTGGTCCTCCATAAGTCTTAGCAGGTGCAAACTGTTGAGTTGGGTGAGGCGCCTCATAGGATGGCCTCGGTGTGTACTTGGGTGGCAGAGCAGTGTTAGGAACCCACACACGGCGCCTGTGAGAGCCAGAGCCGGATGAGGAACCAAAGTCTCGAGGATGCTTGCGTGTGGCCTCGAAGTCGGTCTGGCCCGTTTCAGCACTGATAGCCTTGTTTACCAACTTCTGGAAGGAAGTGCACTCGTGCAGACGTAGATCTCGGCGGAGTTCAGGGTTGAGTCCCTTGCGGAACCTCGCCTGCTTCTTGGCATCGGTGGATACTTCCTCAGGTGCATAGCGTGCCAAGTTGCCAAACTCGCGACTATAGCCATCCACAGTTAACCGGCCCTGGGTGAAATTGCAGAATTCCTCCCGCTTGCGATCCATGAGACCTTCCGGAATGTGATGTTCACGGAATGCCTAGCTGAACTCAACCCAAGTAGTGATTTGGCCAGCAGGACGCATAGCTTCAAAGTTTTCCCACCAAAGACTGGCAGGGCCCTCAAGATGGTAGGCGGCGTAGGTAACCTTGTCGGCTTCAGCCACACGGGCAGAGTGTAGCTTATGGGTGATACTACGTAGCCAGTCCTCTGCATCCAGAGGTTAAGTGGAGTGATGGAACTTTGGTGGGCACATCTTGATAAAGTCATTGATTGACACCACGTCATTCCTCTGGCGGAACCCAGTGTTCTGCTCTATCCGTTCCAGCAGACGGTTGGTCTCTCTCTTGTTCCGTTCTGCCTCGAGCATAACTTCCGCCAAGGAGGGTGGCTGGGGCAGATTCCCATCTCTAGCCCCACTAGCCTCACCCTGCTCCTGAGCAGCAGGAGTGTTGCGAGTGTTGACCATCCTAAGAAAACAAAGCAATGGTTTAGACAAGGATGGCAAAAAATTGACATAGAAGTGCAGAATGTAATGGATGACACGGAATGCAGAGATGTTCATCCGTACGACATGGTAATATAGAAACTGCTATATATGCACCAGTGGTCATACACACCATACATAGTTTAGTACAAGCCAAGGCTAATGTACAACTGCGGTGAAAGACGATACATCCCATCAGAGGCATTCCAAGCTCCTATACATTATTTAACTACACCTCCGGAATTCAGTACACACTAAGTCATATTCCACAAGACGCGCAGGACTGTGGGAATACAACTACTACAATACTACTACTACCACGGTCTAACTCAGACATTCCCGTAGTAATCTTCGTAAAGATTACCACCGTAGCCTGGAAGTGGAACAGACGGATCTTGAAACTCGCGAGCACTCGAAGGCTGTGGACCATAGGGACATGGATGTGGCCTCGGTCCCGATGCTGGTGGTAACCGACGCCCACGTGGAGGTGTAATACCCCCAACGTCACGCCAATCCATGCGATCAGGCAGACGAGTCCGCACGGGGTACAAATCCCGCGTGTCCAGATACCCGGCGTGCACAGCAGGTGCAAGCCGTGTCAAAGTAGTCCAGTGGGCGGCTCGAGTGTTATACAGCTCCATTCGGAGGGCACGGACCTCAAGGTCCCTATCCTCCAGCATCTGAACAGTAGTCTGAAGCAGTGGCTCTTCATGAGCAGCATCAGTATACAGACCAGTGTAGTAGCCTTCCTCTCCAGGAAGTGAGGCTGGCATGTAACAGAACTCAGTGTTCAGCAACAGGGCATGCCTAGCCCGGAGAATGGTCATCATCGAATAGGCGGCATCCTGCACTGCCATCTCGATGGTAACCCCGAGTCCATAAGACCAATGGATGGGGTCGTTAGCTCCGGGATATGAGGGGTATATCTGGACTGTGCAGAAATACTGACTCTGATTGAAATCCCGGTACTGTTCCTCCACGGTGTACTCAGGATACCAGTGATAACCGGTCTCAGTCAGCACACAGACTAGCATGGCCGTGTGACCGGGCACATTAATGCACCGCGTCAAACGAACCACTTGGTGAGGGATGCGGCCAGACATCTGAAACACGAAATAATGCAAAGGCATTAGTGTTTCTGGAAGAAATCGGGCAGCATAACAACTGTAAATGCTCAAACAAAGATTTGAGACATCATACAAATGATAGCATAGCCACTCAACAATTCCATATCAAGGTTCCGGGTCCAATAATCATCATACTAAAAGGATAGAAACTGAACTGAGGCTTGAAACCAACAATCCTAAGAGTCTACGGATTAGTAACATGTGAACCTAGTAAGGATAAGAGGCCTAGTTCTAAATCCCCGTAGAAAGAATAGACTGACTAGGATCAGAAGGCATAAGGTAAAGGAGTAAAAAGAGCCTTACGTTCCCTTCCACAATCAATTCCCCTACATATAACTAGGAATTTTTCTAGACTCAACATCAACCAATTTGGCTTGAGAAACCTACAGGCAGTCCAGCTCTGATGCCAACGCTGTCAGGACCCCGATCCTAAGTCACACCGATCTAGCTGTAACACGTCATATCACTTTGCGGCCTTAGGCACAGTAACCCCACGGGTGCCACCTTACCTGGCCCGGGACCGTTTGCGCATTTTGGCACACGTATATGACAGTGTCGCTAGCATCCATATAACAGAGAACCCAGGCCGACATGGCTAGTTATAAACCAAAAGTGGCACTAGATTACAGAGACACGCATCCATGACCCAGCAACGAACGTGTCGGTCATCAACGTATGAACCCAAGTCGTAGCAAGCTACATGGACTTAAAGGAACAACGCGTTACATTTCCCCTAAGGGACAGACACAGGAACGAAGAAGGACACATGCCGGCCAGCCTACGTGTTCCGAGCAGTAGCAAGCTACCAAGGCTCATTGGAATCACTAGGAGGCATTTCCCTCTAAGGTAGGCTACCAAAGGAAAACAACTAGGTGTCGGATCCCACACATACCAAGCATTTCAACCATACACACAATATGCTCAATATGTGCAAATACAACATTGCATCACAACAGAACTCTATGACTCAAAGTACTTTATTTAAGAGGCTCCAAGAGCCATACATAACATATCCATACAGGTAGGGGTCACATGACCCAACACTCAAGTCATACAGTCATACAAGCACAAGCGGAAGCTACATGTCTGAGTACAGACAACTTAGAAAGTAAAACAGGCTTGGTGTAGCCTGACTATCTACAAGGCCCTTCACAAGCTCCAGATCTCCGTCTGGGTGTCAAGCTACTCGTCGACGTCAACGTCTACGTAGAACCCATCAGCAGGGGCAGAGTTCTCCTCTGCAACAGTTATTAAGAAAACATGACTACAAAGGTACTCAGCAAGTCTTACCACAAAACCTATCATACATGCAACATTATCAAAGGGGGTAGTGGAGTTCATAGCAGAAAGCCAACTTTGACTCTTGGCTAACCTATACTACAACTCTCAACAGATTGCAAGATGTTACTACGAACACGAGTCCTCTACTCACCACAACAATACACTACCGAGGATCCTCTTCCGTCATCCTACGGAAGGGTCATCCACGGCACTCACACTTATCTTGAGGCTTTTAGTAGAATCCATCAACTTGTCTATGAACCGTAGGAGTAAACAAGTAGTCCGTACCCCGCACAACGGCTATTCGAATAGATTGATAACCCTGCAGGGGTGTACTTCTTCACACACGCTCCCACCACTTATCGCCGTTTACTCGACGTGTACTCGGCAACCTTCAAGCGGAAGCCCAGCGTGGGTGTCGGCCACGACCTGACTAACTACTCAAGTCTCTCGTCCAGGTTTATCGCCTATTTGGGTTCCATCCATGGGGAGATCCGGCCGGGGTGTCGCTCACGGCCCAAAACGATGTGTACAGGGTTCCCGAGTCACCAAACGGGCAACCGTTACACCGTGCCACGTACCTGTCGCATCACAACCCACCCCGAGGGTCAGCGTTGTAAACGACCTCCAGTAAGCTATAAACACCAGAAACTAGTTGCAACTCCTGGACAGGGATAGAGGGTAATTAATAAGCCGAGAGGGTCAATTAAGGATCCCAAGTGTGGTAGTAGCTGTAACTTGAACCACACATACAGATCTCGGGTCCTATGGACTATTCCAATGAAACAACCCACCATGTACTCCTACATGGCCTTTCATCGATACCTTTACCAAGCGTATTCCACACTTCCTTCTCTTTATCGGTATGATCATTTCACTCTGATCCATCACCCAGATGAACCAGACCAGACACAACTCTAAGCATAGCAGGCAACATAAACAAATAGCATGGTGGATCACACATCACATGGCTCAATCAACTCCTACACATGCTAGTGGGTTTCAACTATTTACTGTGGCAATGACAGGTCATGCAAGGGAATAGGGTTCAACCACCGCAGCAAGTAGCAGTTCACACGTTGTTGCCTTAATGCTGTAAAAGAGAGCAGGAGCGAGAAGATTGGGTTTGTATCGGAATGATCAATGATTGCTTGCCTGACAAAGTGGTTGTCGGGTACTGCTCTTACACTGGATACGCAGCAGTATCCTCGGGAGTAGGACCTAACACAGAGAATACCGGCGATACAATCATTAAACAAACAAATGCAACAATATGATGCATGCTCATGACATGGCAAGATGCATGTGTTTTGGGCTAATGCAACTACAACCAGAAGGGTTTGAGCTTATTTGATTCAAGGATTCAAATTGGCACTTTAGCTATTATTTAAATAAGTGCATTATCATGTTTTAATGTATACAGCAAGGTTAACTTGCTCAAACATGCATGAAGCCAGTGCCATTGGAAAGATTGGATTTTTCTGATCATTTTTCATATATAAATCTTTTCCATCTGAGCTACTGTTGAATTTATATGATTTTTTGAAGTTTTGGGTATTTTCTGGAATTTCCTGAATTATTTTTAAATCTAAAAATCCCAGAAAAACCTTTACTGCATCAGCATGACATCATGCTGACGTCAGTCAGTCAACAGGAGCTAGTCCAAGTCAAACATGACATGTGGGCCCGGCATGTCAGTGTCACACCTAACTAACAAAATTAATTAGTGAACTAATTAGCTGTCAGTGGGGTCTGGGCCCATGGGTCAGTGACTAAACTAACTAACTAATTTAATTAACATTTAATTAATTAAACTAGCTAATTAGAGGAGGGGTGGCCCACACGTCAGCGACCCAGGGGTGGTCAACCCCCCGGTCAAACGAGTCAAACTCGCCGGCGAAGTGACGCCGGCGAGGCCAGATACGGCGGCGTGCTTCGGAAAACGTCCACAGGGCTCGGTTCGAGCCGCGGTTGGGCGCGTTGGAGAGCCCTTGTCGTTGCGCGTCGAACGGTGGTGGTCGCCGGACCTGTGGTGGCCGGAGGCGACGGCAACGAGCTCGACGGCGGCGCCGACGTTCGGGCGTGTGTGGAGACGCAGCTACGGTGGTCTAGGCGATGCGTTCGTAGTACCTAGCTCGTCTACGTGATGCGGCGAGCGAGATGGACATGTGCCAGTGACCAAATGGTCACCGGAGCATCGCCGGCGGCGAGCACGGCGGCGGTGAGTTCCGGTGATCAACGGAGCGGCAGCTACACGGCGCAAACGAAGCAGAGAAAGGGGGGATTCGGCGTAGGAGCTCACAGCGATGCTAGCAAGCTCGACGGAGGGGTCGGGGACGCTCTGCAGCTTCTTAATCGACGGCGTGGTGCTCCGGCGATCCGAGGAAGGGGACGGCGGCGTGAAGACGTTGCAGGGCTCCCGGCGATCCGTGGCTCAGCGAGGAGGTAGAGGGCGTCGCGGCGAATCTTCTGGACACGGTCACGGGACGAGGCGGAGGGTCTAGGTGCGGCAACGGCAAGCGGCGGCGACGGGCGGCTCGGTGGTGAGAGGGAGGGAGCCAGGGGAGGCGACGGGGACGAGGGGAAAGTGCGAGAGGGGTCGGGGCAGCTGCGTGGCGATGCCAGGAGACGTCCAGGCCGTCGGGAGGCAGGCAGGCAGGGTGGAGGTGGCCGGGCGCGTGCCGGCGCGCGGTGGCCACGCGCGCTGCCGACTGGCGCGAGGAGGAAGGCGACAGAACGGGGCTGGTGGGCTGGGCCGGCCTGCAACAGTGCTGGGCCCAAGGTAAGTGCTTTCTCTCTCTTTCTTTTTCCTATTTCTTTTCTGTTTCATTTGTTTTGCAACTTTGTTTAATTAAATAAAATGCCAGAACATTTTTATAACTCATGAAACTTGTCATGCCCACTGTATATAATATGAACAGTATGGAACATTATAGTTTATGATTATTTGAGCATTTAAAATATTTTATAGCATTTAAATGCCAAATTCAAATACCATATGATTTAATCCAGAGCCCTTAGATGTCCTAGAAAATTGTGCACCATTTTTAGCAGAGGTTTGAGACTAAGGCAGAAATGATGAACATTTTTGAAGGGCATTTTGGGTACATTGGAAAAGATTTTATCAAACCCTAGTTGTTAGAAGAGGGGTGCTGGGGTTTCTGTCATTCCCATTTCAAGTTTCTTTGATAAGTAAACATGATGCACACTCTAGCTAGCCCTAATGCAAGTGCTAAACTAGGGATGTGACAATGTCCCTAGTATGCCTCTACTAGACTAGCTCATTGATCAAAGATGGCTATGTTTCCTAGACATAGACATGAGTTGTCATTTGATCAACAGGATCACATCATTAGGAGAATGATGTGAAGGAATAGACCCATCTGTTAGCTTAGCACTATGATCGTTTAGTTTTACTGCTATTGCTTTCTTCATGACTTATACATGTTCCTATGACTATGAGATTATGCAACTCCCGAATACCGTAGGAACACCTTGTGTGCTATCAAACGTCACAACGTAACTGGGTGATCATAAAGATGCTCTACAGGTGTCTCCGAAAGTGTTTGTGGTGTTGGCATAGATCAAGACTACGATTTGTCACTCCGAGTGTGAGAGAGGTATCTCTGGGCCCTCTCGGTAATGCACATCATAATAAGCCTTGCAAGCAAAAGACTAATGAGTTAGTCACAAGATGATGTATTACGGAACGAGTAAAGAGACTTGCCGGTAACGAGATTGAACTAGGTATAGAGATACCGACGATCGAATCTCGGGCAAGTAACATACCGATGACAAAAGGAACAACGTATGTTGTTATGCGGTTTGACCGATAAAGATCTTCGTAGAATATGTAGGAGCCAATATGAGCATCTATGTTCCGCGATTGGTTATTGACCGGAGATGAGTCTCGGTCATGTCTACATAGTTCTCGAACCCGTAGGGTCCGCACGCTTAACGTTTGATGACGATCGGTATTATGAGTTTATGAGTTTTGATGTACCAAAGGTAGTTCGGAGTCCCGGATGAGATCACGGATATGACGAGGAGTCTCGGAATGTCCGAGACGTAAAGATTGATATATTGGACGACTATATTCGGACAACGGAAGTGTTCCGTAAATTTTCGGTTGATATATTGGACGACTATATTCGGACAACGGAAGTGTTCCGTAAAGTTTCGGAATTTACCGGAGTACCCGGGGGTTACCGGAACCCCTGAGGAAGGTATGGGCCTTAATGGGCCGTAGGATAAAGAGGGAAGGAGGGCCAGGGCTTGGGTCGCGCGCCCCCCACCCCTTGGTCCGAATTGGACAAGGAGGGAGGGGGGCCGGCGCCCCTTTCCTTCTCCTTCTCCCTCTCCTTCCTTCCCCCTTCTCCCTTTTGGTAGTTCCTACTAGGAATAGGATTGCAATCCTATTCCTAGTAGGATTGCACCTCCTAGGCACGCCACAAGGGGCCGGCCGGCCTCCCCCCTTGCTCCTTTATATACGGGGGCAAGGGGGCACCCAAAGACACACAAGTTGAATTGTTTTAGCCGTGTGCGGTGCCCCCCGGCCTCCATGGAAACACACCTCGGTCATACCGTTGCAGTGCGTAGGAGAAGCCCTGCACAGGTAGATACATCATATCCGTCACCACGCCATCGTGCTGACGAAACTCTCCCGTGAAGCTCAACTGGATCAAGAGCTCGTGGGACGTCATCAAGCTAAACGTGTGCTGAACGCGGAGGTGTCGTACGTTCGGTGCTTGATCGGTTGGATCGCGAAGAAGTTCGACTACATCAACCGCGTCACTTGACGCTTCCGCTCCCGGTCTACGAGGGTACGTAGACACATTCTTCCCCTCGTTGCTATACATCTGGTAGATAGATCTTGCGTGATCGTAGGAAAATTTTGAAATACTACGTTCCCCAACACAACATGGGGCCCACGAGGCAGGGGAGCGCGCCCAGGGGGAGGGGGCACGCCCCCACCCTTGTGGACGCCACGTGTCCCCTCTGTCGTGGTTCTCAAGTCTCCCGTGAAGATATCGTTCCAAAAATATCTCTCCCGAAGGTTTCATTCTGTTTGGACTCTGTTTGATATTCCTTTTCTGCGAAACCCTGAAATAGGCAAAAAACAGCAATCTAGATGGGGCCTTTGGGTTAATAGGTTAGTCCCGAAAATAATATAAAAGTGTATAATAAAGCCCATTAAACATCCAAAACATCATATATAATAGCATGGAACAATCAAAAATTATAGATACGTTGGAGACGTATCACCTACCGAGTCGATCATATCGGTCCCATCGAAATGCCTAACGGTCACATTATGAACTAAATCAGTCTGACCGAGTTTTCTGATTCGGTCCCACCGAGTTTGGTAAATTGTGTTTAACGGTTATATTTTGTGTGGAGGCTATATATTACCCCTCCACCCACTCTTCATTCGTGAAGAGAGCCATCAGAACAAGCCTACACTTACATTACTCTTTTTCTGAGAGAGAACCACCTACACTTGTGTTGAGGTCAAGTATTCCATTCCTACCACATGAATCTTGATTTCTAGCCTTCCCCAAGTTGCTTTCCACTCAAATCATCTTTCCACCAAATCCAATCCTATGAAAGAGAGTTGAGTGTTGGGGAGACTATCATTTGAAGCACAAGAGCAATGAGTTCATCATCAACACATCGTCTATTACCTTTTGGAGAGTGGTGTCTCCTAGATTGGTTAGGTGTCACTTGGGAGCCTCCGTCAAAATTGTGGAGTTGAACCAAGGAGTTTGTACGGGCAAGGGTATCGCCTACTTCGTGAAGATCTACCCTAGTGAGGCAAGTCCTTCGTGGGCGATGGCCATGGTGGGATAGACAAGGTTGCTTCTTCGTGGACCCTTCATGGGTGGAGCCCTCTGTGGACTTGCGCAGCCGTTACCCTTCGTGGGTTGAAGTCTCCATCAACGTGGATGTACGATAGCACCACCTATCAGAACCACGGATAAAAAATCTCCGTGACTACATTGCGTTTGCTTCCTCAAACTCCTCTATTTACCTTCATATGCAATTGTTTTACATTCCGCTCCTATACTCTTAGAATTGCATGTGTAGGTTGATTGCTTGACTTGTGCATAATTGCTAAAATCTGCCAAGACTTAAAATTGGGAAAAGGCTAAGTTTTTATTTGGTCAAGTAGTCTAATCATCCCCCCCCCCTCTAGACATACTATCGATCCTACAAGTGGTATCAGAGCTTTGGTCTCCATTTGCCTTGATTTCCATAGCTTTGTTGATCATAGCCTCGGTTTCACAACCTAGGAGAGTATGGCGTCTAGCGAGGGAAATTAACACCTTAGAGGTCCTTACTTTGATGGTACTAATTTTGCTAGTTGGAAGCATAAGATGAAAATGCATATTCTTGGACATAACCCCACCGTTTGGGCTATTGTGTGTATTGGTTTGCAAAGTAAATTCTTTGATGGGAAGGAACCAAACCGTGAAGCCACCGCTGAAGAATTGAAGATGTTGCAATACAATGCTCAAGCTTGCGATATCCTCTTCAATGGATTGTGCCCCAAAGAATTCAACAAAATCAGCCGTCTTGAGAATGCAAAGGAAATTTGGGATACTTTGATTGATATGCATGAAGGTACCGACTCCGTCAAGGAATCCAAGTTGGATGTGCTTCAAAGTCAACTTGACAAGTTCAAGATGAAGGGTGGTGAAGGTGTCGCTGAAATGTACTCTAGGCTTGCTCTCATCACAAATGAGATTGCCGGCTTAGGAAGTGAGGAGATGACCGACAGATTCATCATCAAGAAGATCAAGAGTCTTGGATGGAAAATATGATACCGTGTGCACATTGATCCAAATGATGCCTAATTACAAAGATCTCAAGCCTACGGAAGTCATTGGAAGAATTGTTGCTCATGAGATGTCACTTAAGGATAAGGAAGAGCTCCACAACAAGTCAAGTGGTGCTTACAAAGCCTCATGTGATGCTCGCACAACATCAAGTGAGAAACAAACCTTCAATGAAGAATTGAGCCTAATGGTGCAGAACTTCAACAAGTTCTACAAGAGTAGAAGCAAGGAGAGAAGTTCCAAGTCAAGGTCCTACAATGACAAAAGATCTTCAAGTCGTGATTGGAATTGCTACAATTGTGGAAGACCCGCACACTACTCAAATGAGTGTACGGCTCCACACAAGAGAAAAGAAGACTCACCTAAAAGGAGGAGTAGAAGAGAAGATTCACCACCAAGAGAGAGAAGGAGTAGAGATGATCGTTATGAACGAAGACCTTCTCGGAGAAGCAAAGATTCGGAAAGGAAGGACAAATCATCATGGAGCTATATGAGACGAAGACATCAAGCTCATGTTGGTGAATGGGTATCCGGTTCCGACTCTGATGAGCACTCCGAAAGAAGCCACTACTCCGACTCCGAAGATACTCAAGATGAAGGTGTTGCCGGAATTGGTCTTGTGTTATCCAACTCCTACGACATATTTGACTCACCAATTAAAGGAATTGGAATATGCTTCATGGCTAAAGGCCCTAAGGTATCACACCCCGAGTATCTTGATTTTAATAGTGATGAAGATGACTTGCTAGGAGATGATGATTTACTTGTTGGTAGCAATAGTGATGAAACCTATGGTGAAAACTATGATGAAATTGCTATTAATCATGATAATCAAGATAAAACGAATGACAATGATAAGGAGAAGATTGAGCGTCTAACTAAAGAATTAAACACTCTCAAGTTAGCTCATGAAACTACCTTGGAAGATCATCGAGAACTTTTAAAGACTCATGAGAAGTTACGCTTTCAAAAGCTCAACCTTGAGCAAGAGCAAGAGTTCTTAAAAGCAATTAATGATGATCTTTGCAAGAAAAGATCTTCTTACATTGCCAAGTGTTTACTCTTGTCTACTTACATGCCACAAGTTAAATCTAGCAACAAGAAAAAGAAAGATTCTTCATCTAGTAGTAACAATAATCATGCTAAATCAAATATTGTTGCTTCTAGTAGTACTCTTGATTCCACTAATGATTCTCTTAGTCAAGTTACACTTGAGCAAGAAAATAGCCTATTGAAGGGAATTATAGAGAAAGGTGATTACAAGAGCCTTGCCGGAAGTAAGCAATTTGAGGAGATTGTACGCAAGCAAAGAAGACACCGGAAGAATCAAGTTGTTGGTTTTGAACAAAAGTTCAATGCCAATGGAGTTGAGTGGGAAGAAGATCAATACCCCAAGACGAAGTTTGTTCCTCAACAATAGAAGTATGATCCTACATCTTTCCAAGGAACACAAGCTCAAGATGATCTTCCACCACTAGACCACAAGCAAAAGGGCAAGGACAAACTTCAAGAGGAGATTGATGCATTTGAAGAATCTCCCAAGGCCTTGATCAAGTGGGTTCCCAAGACTACTTCAAGTTCTACTTCACAAAGTACATCTACAACTCCAAGGATTCCCATCAAGATGGTGTGGATCTCGAAGAAGAAGAACTAGAGAGTTCTTGAGGGTGACTCCGCCAACATACTTCACTCATATCATTTTGGCGAGGACAAGTGCAAACAACTTCCATATCTTGCACTAGTTCAAGGAGTCACAAACCCCCTTGTTGGTAAGACAAGGGACAAGGTAACCAAATGCTTTCATGGACATCATCTTATGTGAACATCACTCTATGTCCGTGGATATCTTTGTTTATTCCTTGTGGGACTAACCCGTGTAGGTATTGAAAGTGCAATTCACTCATATGGATTGCTCCAAATGATCTACATCAACATTGAGCATCCACATCTTCAACGCCTACATGAAGTCATCATCGACAAAACCCAAGGTTAGTTCATCCCTCTTAGAGGGGATATCACATCTAGGGGGAGCTTTACTCTAATCAATTGAGCTAAAGCAACTCTAGTGATGTGAACACAACAATGCTTTATGTAAAAGTGGTAACCCCACTTGTGCTTAAACGATGAGTATGACCTATGATCAAATGTTCTCATTTGACTCCTAAGTCAATATACTCATATATAGATGACATAGTCATCGCCAATTGCTTGATAGATGCTAGAATGGTTGTGCATGCTTTGCCACATGTTTCATTTGCTATCTTATTGTGTGAGCATGTTGAATGCATATTTTTCTCACTCGAGGACATCCATTTGTTGCTTTGACTGTTTGGCTCTTTCTATTTTTCCAAATGGATGGACAAGAATGCCTAAGAACTCCCTCTAGCTATCTATGCTTTTCTCGTCTCAAACTCTATTCATGCTACATCACAAAGTTTGATCAAGTTAGATTCGAACCACTCTGTGTGAGGAGCACTCGGAGTCCCCGATTCGGCATAGACTTAAACTTCCAATACCTCTTTGTGCATTTCGGTATGACCGAATCATCCACTTCGGTCACACCGAGTTCACTAAGTTGATCTAGGTTTTCAATCTCGATGCAACCTATTTGAACTTTTCGGTCACACCGAGTTGCAGTAACCGCTTGCGATCTACATCTCGACGCCACCGAGTTGTTCCACTCGGTCACACCGACAGGGTTGGGTTATATATATCGTCGGGTCAAAATTTGGAAAACTTTCCAAAACCTCTCGCCCGCGCGTGACCTTCTCTGCCGTCTCGGGTCTCCGGATCGTCTTCTCGCCACCAGCGACCTCCCGCCACTGGTCTCCGCCGCCGTCAATGGGATTCTGCCCCGCCGTTGCCACCGTAGCAAGCTCACCGCCAAGTTAGGGTGTGAGCTCGATCTGTGTGAAATCCTTATCTCTGATTCTAAGCACAAAGATATTGCCATGATTCTTGCCACAATTGAAATCATCCTATCCAGCACAAACTCCGTATAGGTTAGTTTTCATTCGAAAATGTATGGTTAGGTCTCTGCCGAACTCATCTCGGACCGACCGAGTTGTAGAAATCGGTCTCATCGATTTAGCTTAGGCCATTGCACTTGCACTTTTCGGTCTGACAAAAAATTGCAAATCGGTGCGACCGAGTTCAACTCTCTGTGAAACCCTAGCAATCTCCGAGTCACCAAACTATGACTCGGTCTAACCGAGTTCGCTAGTTTAGACTCCAAAATTTTCTTTGGTATCACCGAGTTTAACAATAGGTAGCTCCAAAATGCTTTCTGTGGAGAACTAAAACTAAGTTTCGAGTCATCTGTTTAAAAAAAAACCCTGCACTTTGTGATGCTCATCCACTCTATCTCATCTACCTCTATTCACAGGTTTTGCTGCCAGTGTAATTGCCAATATTTCTGATCAAAGTGATAGCCAGAACAGGTCAGAGGAGAAAGTACAGTTGAGTGAGGGCACTAGTCCCTCTAGCAGTTCTGATGAGGGTAGCAGGAGCACTCCAAGTAATCTTCCAAGCTGCTACCAAGATAAGGAAGAAGAAAACTTCTGACAGTGAGGATGAGGACTTTGTGGCTGATGAGGCCACTTCAAAGAAGCAAGCTGTGAAAGAATCAACTAGGGCTGTCAAGCCAGGTTTGAACAAGAAGGCCCCTGCCAAAAGAGCTCCAATGTCAAAGGCCAGAGCATCAACTCAAGAAACAATGGTGTTCACTCTTGAAACCAGAGATGATGAGCCAGCAGGAACTAAGAAAAGGGCTAGCAAAACCACAGCCAGAGTGATTGGCAAGCCATCCATGAGAGATGATGATGATGATGAAGCTGAAGAAGAAGAAGAAGAAGAAGAAGAAGAGGATGATGCACGAGCACCTAAATCCCAGAAGCTAATGGGGTGCCATTAACTCAGGGGTTGCTCCTTCAAAGCCCAAGAGAAGCACGAGGAACATTCCAGCTACAGAAAAGAACAAGGCCCCGGTGCCTAAGATTGATGAAGATGCTGAGGTCCAAGTGCTCAGAAAATTGAAGCCCAAGATCCCTGATCATGATGATAACCTTATTGTTGCTGAGGACATGAAGTTGAGGAAGGATGTAGGTCTCAGATGATGGAGAAAATCTGATCCATATGCTGTGAGGAGAAGGATTGTTGTGGATTATAGGTTCCATACAAAAGAACAACAAGACTTCAATGAGACTATTCTGCTTGACAAGAAGCCCATAGTGTGTGACATGAGATGGGTTGATTGGGAATACATCAAGGAAAATGAAGATCACTTCCCAAGTGTACATGACAACTTCAAGGCTTGTGGAGTTGACAAGTTTGTGGGTCAGAAGCTGACAAAATGGAATGATGAACTCATCATGCAATTCTACTCTACAGTTCATTTCTATCCAGATGGTAGAATTGTATGGATGTCTGAAGGTACAAGGTACCAGTCAACTGTTGATGAGTGGGCCAAGTTGATAAAATCCCCTAAAGAGCATGAGGATGACTTGGATGTCTATTCCAAGAAGAAGAAAGACCACAACTCTATGGCAAACATGTACAAAGAGATCGCTGATACAGCTTTGGAAACACACAAGTTTGGATATGTACATTACTTGTTGTCTCGTCTAGCTACAATCAACACTATATTAAGGCATACATTATTGCCTAAATATGGAGATCACAAGATGATCAGAGGCCATTCAATCAACTTGCTGAACATTTTTTATGTGCCAAAGAAATTCAAAGTGATGAGCCTGATTGTTGAAACAATCAAGAGGACTGTTGCAGATCAGAAGAGATAATGTGGGTATGCTCCACACATTCAGGAGCTCATCAACTCCAAGATGGGCACAGGCACATACCTGTTGGACAAGGAACATCTACCCCTATATCCTGAATTTGAGGACAACATAGTTGTGATGGATGAGAATGAACCTTCATCAGTGCAAGCACAAGAGAAAAGAGCCAAAGCTAAAGCTAAGAAAGCAGCAAAGATACCAAGTGTTGAAGAGGCATCTCAAATGTCCCTCAAGTCAAAACAAGATCAAATGGCATATCTGATTCAAGCAACTTTGAGGATTGAGAAGAGCTTGGTCACCCTGACTCAAAATCAGGAGAGCTTGGAGAGGATCATTGAAACAAAGTTCTATGATCTTGATCTGAAAGTGACTGAGATACAGACTGTAGTTTAGCAGCTCCAGGAGGAAGCAGAGGAGAGGAAAGGGCAGGCTACCACAGATGCCTTTCAGAGAGTGCCTAGAGGTCAGAGATCTGCTGCAGTGCCCATACCTGACACTAGAGCTACTACATCAGTACCAGTAGCTACAGCTTTAGTGCCACCTCTAGTTGCCACTCCACCAGCTCCAACAACATCTATAGATGCCTTCATCCTTGGAGTTCTCTCAACACCACCTCCCGAAGATCAAGCCTAGAGAGACGCATAGCACTATGCATATTTTAACTTTTTGGTAACTTGTTGCCAAAGGGGGAGAAATATGTATATATCATAGGCTTCGAGAGAGAGTGTTTTTGCTTCTTGGTCTCTTGATATTTGGTTGATTGATACGTCCAAAACGTATCTATAATTTCTGCTTGCTCCATGTCTTTTTTGTGTGATATTGCTATGATATTTATACACTTACATACACTTTTGATCATATTTGGACTAACCTACTAATGGCTGCAAAAGTGCACGATGTTCTTGTTTTACACTTTATTGTGTAGGAATTACTTGGAAATTGACAAAAACGCAAAAGGAGTCGTATTAGAGTAGGACTCTGACTTTCATGAAATCTGTCTGAAAACGTTTTTCTAAGATGGTCACGTTCCGGCCCGAAGACGACGTCAAACGGAAAAAGTCTAGTTGCGAAAGTTGTGGGGAATTTCAAGGCGATGCTTCTGGATATAAAATTCGTCCAAATCGGAGTCCGGACGACCGAGAAAAGCCCGTTTTACTGAAGCCCAAAATCTGATGACGGGAATCCGAGAGTCTATATAAAGAGAGGAAACCTAGGTCACCGAGGGCCACAAATTTTCCTCCTCCCAAGCCGCCGTCTTGGAGGGGAGGACCAGCACCATTGCAGCACCATCCACAAGGAAGAAGGGGGGCCAAGGAGCCGCTGCCCCTAGGGCCGCCGCCGCCCCCAAGGGCCGCCGCCGCCCCCTAGGGCCGCCGCCGTCTCCTCCTCGCCGCCGCCGCCTCCGTGGCCGCCGCCGGCCGCCGCCTCCTCGCGGGGCTGCACCTCTCCATCAACACCATCATCAACCTCCTCCTCACCATGACCATGCGTGAGTAGTTTCCTCCGGGGCCGAGGGCTCGTACGTGTAGCTATGTGGTTATCTCTCTCTCCCATGATGTGATCTTCGTTGTGATCATAGGCTATGTTAATCTAGGGTGATCCTATGATATTTCCCCTTCCTCTATGTATTGAATTGATGTACTCAC
Organism: Secale cereale; assembly: GCA_902687465.1. Lineage (NCBI taxonomy): Eukaryota > Viridiplantae > Streptophyta > Magnoliopsida > Poales > Poaceae > Secale > Secale cereale. The sequence goes on from LR738711.1 coordinate 142,436,655, forward strand.
TTGTCTTTATCTAGTATAATCACCGAGACCAAGGTGACAGCGGTCTATTGGACATGGATTAGAAAAATATTTTCATGAGTGATTTCCTCTCTTGTGTGTTGATTGAAGATTGAGAGTCTCTTGGTGCTTGTCTTTGACTATCCTTTAGATATGTTGTGGTGATTGTGGGACTCTATTTGGATGGCCGCGGTGACATTGGGAAATCCTTAGATTGAGAACTACGAACTTTGAGGTGTGCTTTTGTAGCCCTACATATTTCTCGTCCTCTCTTGACCACGGAGGAATGACCTCCGGGTGCGTCTCCATTGCATGTTTTATGGGAAATATCATGTGATTCGATTATGTTAATGTTGTTGGGAGTTGCCACTAGTGAAAGTATGATCCCTAGGCCTTGTTTCCACCATTGCAATACCATTTGTGCTCACGTTTACCACTTGTTTGCTTGCTGCACTTTTTATTACAGATTTATATTACTTTGTTTTGCCATCCATATCACTTGCCATTTAACATCTCTTCGCCGAACTAGTGCACCTATACATCTAACAAGTGTATTAGGTGTGTTGGGGACACAAGAGACTTCTTGTATCTTAGTTGCAGGGTTGATTGAGAGAGACCATCTTCAACCTCTACTTCCCTGAGTTCGATAAACCTTAGGTCATCCACTTGAGGGAAATTGCTGCTGTCCTACAAACCTCTGCGCTTGGAGGCCCAACATAGTCTACAAGAGTAGAAATGTGTGTAGACATCAAGCTATTTCTGGCGTCGTTGCCGGGGAGGTGAGCGCTTGAAGGTATATCTTTAGATCTTGCAATTAAATCTTTTTGTTTCTTGTTTTTTATTTCACTAGTTATGTTTATGGAAAACCGTGCTATTGGATCGTTGCTTGCGGGAAGACACCCCACACCTGTGGTGGTTGCTCCTCCCCCTACTGAAATTGTGCCCTATAAAATACCGGCTGGTATTATCAATTATGTTTTGGCTAATCGTTATGCAGGAGACAGACATCCCGGTGAACACTTGCTATATCTGTCACAACTGTGTTCATTATTTAAGCTTGCAGGTGTATCGAGGGAGTTTGTCATGAGGAAATTATTTGCCTTGTCACTGAAAGGAAAAGCATTGGAATGGTATAGGCTACTAAATGACTCTCACCTGCTGGAGTGGGAAGAGATCCATTCTCTCTTTTACTCCAAGTTTTATCCTCTTCATGAAGTCCATAAGAATAGGAATTATGTTTATAATTTCTATCCTCATGACGGAGAGAGCATAGCTCAAGCTTGGGGGAGACTGAAAACGTTAATGCTAAAATGTCCTAACCATGGGCTCCCCAAAGATATTATTATTACTAACTTCTATGCGAGGCTCTCTCGACAGGATAAGGATTTGCTCGACGCTTCCTCTATGGGTTCTTTCACAAACAAAAAGATTGATGCTAAATGGGAACTCCTTGAAAGAATTCAACGCAACACTGAAGATTGGGAGATCGACAAAGGTAAAGAGTCAGGTATAATTTATGAGTATGATTGCATTAAGTCCTTTGTTGAAACTACAAGTTTTAATAAGTTTAGTGCTAAGTTTGGGCTAGATTCTCAACTCCTTGTTGATTTCCTCAAATCTTTTGCTTCACATCTTAATATGCCTAAGGAGGATTGGATCAAGCATCATAAACCTTTTAAAGAGACTTGCAAAGAAAATGAAATTGTCCATGATGACTGCAACATGCATGATCCAATTCCTAAAAATGAAGTTTTATATAAGCATGTTAATTTTTGTGGAGTGGATAGACCTTGTGAAAGGCCTATGATTGAAGAAGAGAAGTATTGTAAGCAACATAAGCATGAAAAAACAATCACTTGGGTCAGAGATTTAAATGAAATTGCTAGAGAATTGTGTGACATTTATCCTTTTACTTGTGAACTTTGCCGTATAGAGGGTCACTTTAATTTTCAATGCATGAACTCTCAAAACATAACTGTTAACCAGTTGTGTGATGACATGATCACCTCTGATCTTTATGATGAGCTTATGTTATTTTTGATGTGTGAAGAGCTATCAGAAAAGACTTCTTGGATGGATGATAATTCCATAGGAATAAAAAACACTTTGCAAAATTGTCATCTCTATTGTGTTGTTAATTGCCATGAAAATGATTACATAAGTAAGATTAGAAAGAAGGGAACTTTACCAAAGTATAAAAATGTCTCTTATATTTCTGCTAATAAAAAGGAGAGTATCTCCCAAGTTTCCCCTATTGTTTCTAATGATAAACCAGGATACGTGGAGAAGCTTCATCTCCAACCACCCCCTCCTAAGGTGAAGAAGAAGAAAAAGAAGAGGAGGAGGAAGAGGAGCAAGAAGGAAGAAGAATGGGCATCAACCTGGCCTGAGCATATTCCTCCTATCAACTTTTATCCTAACGGTTGTAAGTTTAAAGAAGAAGGTGAAGTTTATTGCCTTAATTATTATCTTGATGATACGTCCGTAGGTACTATTGAAGATGATTTTGATTATGATATGCATGTTACTTATTGTGATTGGGAAAATGATGATAATGCTGCTTATGATCTTGAAAATCTTTTTGGTACCAACTCTGAAAGTGAAGATATTGGAAGCTCTAAGCTTGGGGATGATAGGATTGCAAATCCTATCCCCACTAGTGATGTGATGATTGATAATTCTCTTGCTAGTAAGAATAAAGACAACATGTTTACAAATATAGTTGCTAGCAATGATAATGCTCTTCTCTACCATGATGATGATATAACTCCAATCTATAGTGATTATAAAGGTACCTATGACATAAGGAGAAATTATCCTTATGAAACTTGTCATAATCATGGAGGGAATTACTCCCTTGTTGAACACCACCCTCCTAATACACAACTAATCTATAGTGTTCAAGTTGTTTATGATAGTCCTACTCCCACTATTACCAATGAGAAAAATTATGCTTATGTGGGGAGTGAGAGTACCTTTTTTCATGTGGATCATGGTAACAATGATTTATGTGATGCTTATATTGTTGAGTTCATCCATGATGCCACTGAAATTTATAATGAGAGAGGGAGGCTTGGTTCTAAACATCTTAATAATAAGAAGTTTCCTCTCTTTATGGTGAATATTTTGAAGTTATGCTTGTTTTGCCTTCCTATGCTAGTTGCTTCGTGCTTCAATGAATTATTCTATTGCTATATTCCTATGCATAGGAAGCATGTCAGGCTTAAATGTATTTGGCATTTGCTTCTTGATGCCCTCTTTTGTTCTTCAGCTCTTATTCTTACGAGAGCATCATTAAATTCCTATGCCTAGCTTAAAGGCATAAAAGAAAGCGCTTTTGGGAGGCAGCCCACAATGAATAAAATTTTATTTTGCTTTTTGTTGTGTCTTGATGTTGTTTACTACAGTAGCATCATCATTGTATCTTTGCTTTTCATATTTGTGCCAAGTATAGCCTCCGATTGCTAGAAAGTTCAAAAGTTGTGAGGTGCTGTCCAGGAAACAGATTCTGTCCTTGGATAGAAAAATTCGTATAAAATCACCAGATCATCTTTTTGGTCTGAATTTTTTTCGACAGCGTTCTCTATATAATTGTCTTTCGTGCGTCTGTTCTGAGTTTTTTTATTTGAGTTGCAGAAGTGCCCCGAACAAATCAATTACTACCTCCTGTTCTGTTTTTCACAGATTCTGTCCTGTTTTGCCTTTCCTTCATTTCGCAAACCAAGAGCTTGCTTTTTCTTTGCAAAAACCTTTTGGCAACCTTGAGAAACAGTAGAACTTCAATAATAACCTTATTTCCAGCAAGGTATAATTATTTTATTAACGGTACTAACCTCGCTAATCAGATTATGATGAGTTATGTATGAAGGGAGTTTTCAAGTGTGCGAGGGAAGATGATAAAAAGATTCAGGAGTGTCAAGCGCTCAAGCTTGGGGATGCCCCCGTGCACCCCCAAGAAATATTCAAGGAGACTCAAGCGTCTAAGCTTGGGGATGCCCCCGTGCATCCCCTTCTCCATCAACATTATCAGTTCGTCTTTCGTTTCGCTATATTTTTATCACTTCATGTGTTATGTGCTATGCTTGGAGCGTCTTGCTTTTAGTTCTCTTTTTAGTTTTTCATAACGAGTCGGAAACCAGCATTCCTTTATGTGGGAGAGAAACGCGCTCCACTTCTACCTTGAACATAACATAGAATTTTCATGTCTATCTATGTTGTGTGTGTTCTTTGTCTTTTAATAGCTACTATCATGCTCTGCTCTTAGTATTCATGCTTATCTTTTCAAGAGCTTTTATTTAGTTGGTTGCTTGAACTCTCTTTAATTACCATGCTCACCTTATTAAGAGAGTTTCCTTCCGTTGCATTGGTCAATGTGTCTATGATAAAGATGCTACTTGCATGATGGTGCATAGTAGTTCAGGTTTTCTTATGGTTAATCTCAAATAGCTGGGGGGTTCCCAATGTGTTATTGGAGTACCAACTTGGTTTGTTTGCCTATGATGTGGTATGGTTTAGTAATATCTTCCTTCAAGAATTTATTTTGATTGACTTGGCGTATGCTCACGCATATTCAAGACTGTAAAAAAAGTCTGTCAAGCCTTGATGATATTTTGTTTCTGAGTAGCGATATAACTACCATGCCTGATTCAATGTTGCTTTGTCGCTCTGCATGATTATGACCGTCATTGCTCTTTTAGTTGGTCGCTCCCAGTCTTTTGCTAACCTTCGCCAGTACTAAGCGGACTGACTGCTTGTGCATCCAAAATCCTTTAAACCAGTTATGACATATGAGTCCACCATACCTTCCTATACATGGTATTTACCTGCCATTCCTAACGAAGACTTTCAGGTACCATCTCAAAATTATTCAAAAAAAGCATTTCTCTTTTGTGCCTCTGTTTTAGCTCATGAGGAAGTAGTAATTAATTCATGATCTTTTTAAGTTGGACAAGCTTCACCCCGGGATTGCTTGTCTAATGTGCAAACCCATAATACGAGAAGGAACTGGCATAGAGTGCGCCCGGCTCATTAAAAAAATATATACAACAAACAAACTCTCCTTCACGCTTTGTTCATGAGAAATCAGAAAACTTTGGCAGTGATAAACAAAGGAGATTAAGAGGATGTGATCGTCCTCATTCGGGAGCCGTTCCTCGAAACATGTCCAGCTCAAGAAGTGATTGAGTTATCTGCTAGCATTCGTTGACAAAACATGCATGTTCCAAAAAAATAATTATTACCTCTGTTTTTAAAACCAAGAGCTCTGGTACATGTTTAGTTTTTGTTTCCGACCATGGGTTTTCAACCTTGCCAACAAAAGCCACGGTTCGAGAGTCTCCACCTTCTTTAAAGCACCAACTACTGAGAGCATGATTGTCATTCTGAGTGTAATATGCATTGTCCCAAAGTAGCATTGTCTTTTGCATGATTGTGATATCGTTTATTTTGAAATCATTGTATCTAGTCATCACTTAAACCTTGGAGATGCCCCTGCATTTATGTTTTGCTTCACTAAAGGGGGCAAGCTAGATATCACTTTATCATATTTGCACATCATGTTCATTACGAATCTATTTGATGTTTCAATATCATATTGTAAAACTTTCATTTCTTTGTAATTTTCTCATGGGGCAACTTAATTATTATAGATTCATTGTCTCAGTAAGCTTTTGTCATATGACTATGAAAAAGTCCTATATGGTTAATAGCATGTCACCACAGAAATTATGCTTGTTATCATTAACCTACTCGAGGACGAGCAGGAATTAAGCTTGGGGATGTTGATACGTCCAAAACGTATCTATAATTTCTGCTTGCTCCATGCCTTTTTTTGTGTGATATTGCTATGATATTTATACACTTACATACACTTTTGATCATATTTGGACTAACCTACTAATGGTTGCAAAAGTGCATAATGTTCTTGTTTTACACTTTATTGTGTAGGAATTACTTGGAAATTGACAAAAACGCAAAAGGAGTCGTATTGGAGTAGGACTCTGACTTTCCTGAAATCTGTCTGAGAACGTTTTTTAAAGATGGTCACGTTCCGGCCTGAAGACGACGTCAAACGGACAAAGTCTAGTTGCGAAAGTTGTGGGACATTTCGAGGCGATGCTTATGGATATAAAATTCGTCCAAATCGGAGTCCGGACGGCCGAGTTTAGCCCGTTTTATTGAGGCCCAAAAATCTGATGACGGGAATCCGAGAGTCTATATAAAGAGAGAAAACCTAGGTCACCGAGGGCCACGAATTTTCCTCCTCCCAAGCCGCCGTCTTGGAGGGGAGGACCAGCACCATTGCAGCACCATCACCAAGGAAGAAGGGGGGCCAAGGAGCCGCTGCCCCCTAGGGCCGCCGCCGTCTCCTCCTCCTCGCCGCCGCCGCCGTCTCCTCCTCGCCGCCGCCGCCTCCGTGGCTGCCGCCGGCCGTCTCCTCCTCGCGGGGCTGCACCTCTCCATCAACACCATCATCAACCTCCTCCTCACCATGTCCATGTGTGAGTAGTCTTCTCCGGGGCCGAGGGCTCGTACGTGTAGCTATGTGGTTATCTCTCTCTCCCATGATGTGATCTTCGTTGTGATCATAGGCTATGTTAATCTAGGATGATCCCATGATATTTCCCCTTCCTCTATGTATTGGATTGATGTACTCACTTGTCTTTATCTAGTATAATCCCCGAGACCAAGGTGACAGCGGTCTATTGGACATGGATTAGAAAAATATTTTCATGAGTGATTTCCTCTCTTGTGTGTTGATTGAAGATTGAGAGTCTCTTGGTGCTTGTCTTTGACTATCCTTTAGATATGTTGTGGTGATTGTGGGACTCTCTTTGGATGGCCGCGGTGACATTGGGAAATCCTTAGATTGAGAACTACGAACTTTGAGGTGTGCTTTTGTAGCCCTACATAATTCTCGTCCTCTCTTGACCACGAAGGAATGACCTCCGGGTGCGTCTCCATTGCATGTTTTATGAGAAATATCATGTGATTCGATTATGTTAATGTTGTTGGGAGTTGCCTCTAGTGAAAGTATGATCCCTAGGCCTTGTTTCCACCATTGCAATATCATTTGTGCTCACGTTTACCACTTGTTTGCTTGCTGCACTTTTTATTACAGATTTATATTACTTTGTTTTGCCATCCATATCACTTGCCATTTAACATCTCTTCGCCGAACTAGTGCACCTATACATCTAACAAGTGTATTAGGTGTGTTGGGGACACAAGAGACTTCTTGTATCTTAGTTGCAGGGTTGCTTGAGAGAGACCATCTTCAACCTCTACTTCCCTGAGTTCGATAAACCTTAGGTCATCCACTTGAGGGAAATTGCTGCTGTCCTACAAACCTCTGCGCTTGGAGGCCCAACATAGTCTACAAGTGTAGAAGCGTGTGTAGACATCAGCCGGCACCCTGCCGGGACGGGGAAGTGCCCCCGGATTCATCTCCATCGACGTTGCTTCCTCCCTCCATGATGCGGGAGTAGTTCCTCCTCGGGGCTGAGGTTTCTACCAGTAGCTATGTGGTTATCTCTCTCTCCCATGATGTGATCTTCGTTGTGATCATAGGCTATGTTAATCTAGGGTGATCCCATGATGTTTCCCCTTCCTCTATGTATTGGATTGATGTACTCACTTGTCTTTATCTAGTATAATCCCCGAGACTAAGGTGACAGCGGTCTATTGGACATGGATTAGAAAAATATTTTCATGAGTGATTTCCTCTCTTGTGTGTTGATTGAAGATTGAGAGTCTCTTGGTGCTTGTCTTTGACTATCCTTTAGATATGTTGTGGTGATTGTGGGACTCTCTTTGGATGGCCGCGGTGACATTGGGAAATCCTTAGATTGAGAACTACGAACTTTGAGGTGTGCTTTTGTAGCCCTACATAATTCTCGTCCTCTCTTGACCACGGAGGAATGACCTCCGGGTGCGTCTCCATTGCATGTTTTATGGGAAATATCATGTGATTCGATTATGTTAATGTTGTTGGGAGTTGCCACTAGTGAAAGTATGATCCCTAGGCCTTGTTTCCACCATTGCAATACCATTTGTGCTCACGTTTACCACTTGTTTGCTTGCTGCACTTTTTATTACAGATTTATATTACTTTGTTTTGCCATCCATATCAATTGCCATTTAACATCTCTTCGCCGAACTAGTGCACCTATACATCTAACAAGTGTATTAGGTGTGTTGGGGACACAAGAGACTTCTTGTATCTTAGTTGCAGGGTTGCTTGAGAGAGACCATCTTCAACCTCTACTTCCCTGAGTTCGATAAACCTTAGGTCATCCACTTGAGGGAAATTGTTGTTGTCCTACAAACCTCTGCGCTTGGAGGCCCAACATAGTCTACAAGAGTAGAAGCGTGTGTAGACATCATTGATACATTTGTGTGTTTGCTTCATACTTTACGTTATGTGTGTGAGATACTTGTTTGATCATGTGATTGATCATATGCTACTTTAATGCTTGCTTGAATGATATTATCTTTAATAATATCCCTATGTGATCATTCACTTTGCTTGGTGATGTGTGCATGCTCTTAGTTTATAACATTTTGAGTGCTCCACCAAGATGTATGTGACAAGGAAGAGTAACCCATGATCCTAATCGATTGTGCATTTGCATTCAAACACAAATTTTAAATAATGCACAAATTTAGGGGGAGCTCTTGCTTATCACATACTTCTCAAAGCGACGATGTATTTAAATCTTATTATCATTTGTCGAAGCTTTGATCTATATGTTGTCATCAATTACTAAAAAGGGGGAGATTGAAAGTGCAAATATCCCTTGGTGGTTTTGGTAATTCCTAACAACATATAGCTCATTGAACTAATGCTCTTTCAAGATGATCATTTCAGAAAGCTCAATGATTGGCATGGCATGGACTAGGAATGTGGACCCCTCAAAATGCTAAGGACACATATTGGCTCAAGCTCAAGACTCTACATTTTCTATTTTAGTGATCCAAGATCACATTGAGTCCATAGGAAAGCCAATACTATTAAAAGGGGATGAGGTGTTGCTTAATGGGTTTCTTGCTCAAAATGCTTAGTGATATGCTCCAAAACCCACAACCACTTTCTCACATCCACATATGTCCCAAACAAAAAGTCAAACTCAGCCCCACCGGAACTCTCTATCCGGCGCCACCAAGTTCTCTTGACATAGCCATTGCCACAAACCCTAGTCACTTCGGTCTCACCGATAGGGATCTCGGTCTCACCGAGTTGGGATTGCAAACTCTTTGTTTCCCTTCGTAACGTTACGGTCTAACCGAGATGAGCGATCAGTCCCACCGAGTTTGCAATGCAAACTCTCTGTTTCCCCTTCGTAACGTTTCGGTCCAACGGAAACGAGCGAATCGGTCCCACTAAGTTTGCCTGACCAACTCTCTGGTTAGCTTATTACCAAAATCTATCCTACTGAGTTTGTGTAATCGGTCTAACCGAGATTATGTTATGCCCTAACCCTAATGAAATCGGTCCTACCGAGTTGATCATATTGGTTCCACCGAAATGCCTAACGGTCACATTATGAACTAAATCGGTCTGACCGAGTTTTCTGATTCGGTCCCACTGAGTTTGGTAAATTGTGTGTAACGGTTAGATTTTGTGTGGAGGCTATATATACCCCTCCACCCACTCTTCATTCGTGGAGAGAGCCATCAGAACAAGCCTACACTTCCATTACTCTTTTTCTGAGAGAAAACCACCTACACTTGTGTTGAGGTCAAGATATTCCATTCCAACCACATGAATCTTGATCTCTAGCCTTCCCCAAGTTGCTTTCCACTCAAATCATCTTTCCACCAAATCCAATCCTATGAAAGAGAGTAGAGTGTTGGGGAGACTATCATTTGAAGCACAAGAGCAAGGAGTTCATCATCAACACACTGTCTATTACCTTTTGGAGAGTGGTGTCTCCTAGATTGGTTAGGTGTCACTTGGGAGCCTCCGTCAAGATTGTGGAGTTGAACCAAGGAGTTTGTACGGGCAAGGAGATCGCCTACTTCGTGAAGATCTACCCTAGTGAGGCAAGTCCTTCGTGGGCGATGGCCATGGTTGGATAGACAAGGTTGCTTATTCGTGGACCCTTCGTGGATGGAGCCGTCCGTGGACTCGCGCAGCCGTTACCCTTCGTGGGTTGAAGTCTCCATCAACGGGGATGTATGATAGCACCACCTATCGGAACCACGGATAAAAAATCTACGTGTCTACATTACGTTTGCTCCCTCAAACTCATCCCTTTACCTTCATATGCAATTGTTTTACATTCCGCTGCTATACTCTTAGAATTGGATGTGTAGGTTGATTGCTTGACTTTTGCATAATTGCTAAAATCTGCCAAGACTTAAAATTGGGAAAAGGCTAAGTTTTTATTTGGTCAAGTAGTCTAATCACCCCCCCCTCTAGACATACTTTCGATCCTACATCGTCGCATCCTCGAGCTGGTGATCTCCGATGAAATAGCCAACTTGGAGCTCGAGATCGCGCTCCAGATGTACCGTGAGCGTGTCGAGCGCTTCGACGACGCCTGCACGAGTTCAGGCAGAGCCAAGAGCTACCCTAGGCAAGGGCTGCTAGTCATGGTCTCATTGACGCGTTTTAATTTGGAAAGTCGTTTTGATGTGGATAGCTATGTATTTACAGCAATCATAGTATTGCTCTATTTATTGCTCTGTTTCAATGTGTGTACTCAGTTTCCATTCTTATATGTTCTGTTTCAATGTGTGTATATACACTTTCCATTCTGTATATGTGCATGATAACAGCTAGATTCAAATTAGTATACAAAAACAGATAGAAAATGGAATTCATAATATATATATATATATATATATATATATATATATATATATTGTCCATTAGATCATCACATATACATGATGATACTTAACTACTACGTACAATGAATAATATTGAAAACGAACAATACTAAAACTAATAATCCCTCCTGGGGTCAGTATTCCGGCATCCCCTCGCCAGCAGCTCCCTGGTGCGCGGCGTCTTCCCAGTGCGGCGGCAGTACTCCGACTCCTCCGCCTCGCAGCGCTTGACGTACCGATCTGCCTCTTGCCGGCGGACACGCGCGGCCGATCTTGCCATTTCGTTGGGCGCCCACCGGAGCTCCTCGTCAGTGGCACGTTGGAGCTTATCGGCCCACCTCCACGCAACGATGAGGCGCCCAGCGCCTATCACCTTCCTCGCGAAGTACCCGTCTTCGTACACTTCCTCGGCACCATGACGCGCCCGCCCGCAAAGCTCCGCCGCCTCCTTATTTTCAGGCAGCATCACGGGCTTCACAGGCCGCCTGGTACCTGGCTTCGTCCTCTGCCATCTCCTTCTTGAATGCCACTTGCCTGGCTTTCTCAGCCGGCGGCAGCGACTTCCACAGACAAAGATTGTACTGGTCCCAAAACCAATCCCAAGTTGTGGGGTCCGGTGCAACCTCGTCAGGCGGCGAGTAGGGGTCCTCGTCGCTGCTAATCGAGTGAGCGTCCTCGGGGGTGGTGACGCCTCGTCGGCGCGTGGGCAGACAGGCGGCGCCATGGTAGAGATTTGAG
>LR738711.1:142448375-142513536 GCA_902687465.1 Secale cereale
AGAGAGAGAGAGAGAGAGGGAGAGAGAGAGAGAGAGAGAGAGAGAGAGGGCGAGCGAGGGGAGGATGTAGATGAGAATGCAGGCGGGACGACGTGAGCAAGGTAGTATGTATTAGCGGCCAGAATCTAGATCGACGGGGACAGTACACATGTCGGTCCCAGGAATTTACGAGTACTGTAGTTTGAATTACACACAATTCCCGCAGCAAAACCATGTGTGAACATAATAGCTGACGGTTTCCAATACAGAACCGTGTCTGATTAATGATCCCCGCTGATGACCTACCAAACCTCGAGCCGCGAGATAGAGTGCCAATCGTGTGGGGGCCGGTTGTCTTGGCAGATCTTTACATTTTCTTTTTTGAACACAAGATATTTACACCGTCTGATGATTTTTTAACTCGCACACAAGTACACAAAATATGGTTTTTCAAACCGTTTTGGTTAGGCGTTGCATGTAGATGTAGTTCAAATTTGAATTACGGTCATTAAATGGTTAGAAAATCACTTAAATTTCTTTAAAAGGTTAAATGACCCCTGAAAATTTCCAATTTTTCACATGACAGTTGTATTAGTGCATGTTAGACGTAGGAAAAAAATTGAAGGCCGTAAGAGGAAGCTATCTCCCGCCCGTCAGCAAATATGCATTGTTCTCTCTCGGAACCACGAACCTTCTAGTGAGTTGCTCCGCTTTGTGAGGGGTGTGTGTCCAAACTTTCGTCAAACAGGCCAATTTTTTTACCACATCATCTTGGTGGCATGACATTAAATCAAGTAAGGTTTCATGTTTTTCTCATCATTTTTTAATTTTTTTGGAATTAAAATGCCATGGAATGCGCCGATGCCTTGACACCAATATGTTTGAAAATTCCTTTGAATTTACTGCACATGGAATTACCTCGCACACAAGTACACAAAAATATGATTTTTCAAATTGTTTTGGTTAGCCGTTGCATGTAGATGTAGTTCAAATATGAATTACGGTCATTAAATAGTTAGAAAATTACTCAAATGTCTTTAGAAGGTCAAATGACCCCTGAAATTTACCAAATTTTCACATGAGAGTTGCACGTTAAACGTAGGAAAAAATTTGAAGGCCATAAGAGGAAGCAATCCCCCGTTCGTCATCAAACATGCATTGTTCGCTCTCGGAACCACGAACCTTCTAGCGAGTTGCTCCGGTTTGTGAGGGGTGTGTGTCCAAATGTTCGTCAAACATGCTAATTTCTTTACCACATCATCTTGGTGGCATGACATTACATCAACCAAGGTTTCATGTGTTACTGATCATTTTTTAATTTTTTGGAATTAAAATGCCATGGCATGCACTCCATGCATGTGCCCATGCCTTGACACCAATATGTTTGAAAATTCCTTCTAATTTACTGCACATGGAATTAACTCGCACACAAGTACACAAAAATATTATTTTTCAAACCATTATGGTTAGGCGTTGCATGTAGATGTAGTTCCAAATGCTGTCGCGGAAAGGGGTAAAAAAACATTTGTTTAGGACCGATGCGCACCAGTGAAAGGACTACGTCTGGTTGGAGGGGTTGTGATTTAACACAGAAGATAAACTCTCTTTGCCCCATTCTCCTTCAACTCGGAGCTGAACAGACTCCAGTTGATTTCACTCATGGTAGATACTTGTCGGCGATCTCCAAACCTTCGACAGACCTCTTCGCGAACCAATATGACTCTTGATTGCTGAAGATCTAACTCGGTGAGGACAACAACTCTTCAACACTCGAGCCGACACCTATCCGTCTAGAGAGTGTGCAGCTCTCAACAGTAATAGGTACAATAACCCTAACTCAGAACTACTGTGATGCTCAACCACTGTCTAAGTTTTGGCTCTTGATTTTTATTTCGGTGGATCTTAAACTCAAATCACTCGGAGAGGGGATGCTCAATCAATCTTCTCAGAAATCTTAAGCGGAGCAGCCAATGGGCAACATTGGAGCGGGGTGGCTATTTATAGCTGCAGCTTTCCTAGAAGGGAAAATACCAAATATGACATGTGGAGCGGCTAATGGTTGAACGACACGAGTCCAACGGTCGGTAATTGGGCACCACGGTTACATTCCATGCAGAGCAAGAATTGTGAACTCCTCGGTTTGAAAGATATCTCCTACAGCACGAAGAACAACATCTACTACTGGCAAGTAATAATTCGAAACATAAAGAGATTTTTCCTCGATTTTGCATATGCTTTGGGCTATGCATCACAGGGGATCTAAGCTTCGAGAACCTGTACCCCTCTTCATAGTACGGAGGTCCTATGACTCAAATACATGAAAGAAGAACAACAAAACGAATGCTACGTCTTCACTTTGTCTTCGACTTCCATTCGTTGCAGTCAATTTTCTTTGGACAGAATCTCCGAACCAATTGTTTCACATCAGCAATAAATTTACGAGGTGTTAAATCCTTCACACCTATCTTCTTGCCTACATGTCTTCAACAGATGTAGCTCATTCTTTTTTGTAAAGAAGATATTCTTCGATGAAGTTCCTTGAACTTGACACCGGAGACATCATCCTCTTTGGTTCTGCATGGACTATTTCTTGTTGTGTGCACTAGCAAACAAATTAGCCCATGCATGTTTCTATCAACAATCTCCAAAACACAGGAGGGAATATATTGCCCCAATAGTTATAGTCAACATGTTGCGGACCGGCTAGAGATCAAAATATTACGTTGGACATCAGACATGTGTTGCTGGATGTCTGATACAATGCGTGAGCCATTAGCCCCGCAGGATGACCTCAAATCGAAATGTGTCTGGCATGAAAGTTGTTCGCCTGGTTGAAACAGTCGAATTTTCTTTTGGTATCATCTTCATCTGAGGTCGTTTGTGCCTTGTGGGACCTAAAAACCAAATTGTTGCTTCAGACTTGCCTAAATCTGAGTTCGGTTAATTTTGGAAAGATTTGGACGTGATTTGGAGTCATTTTCTTGTGCGGAAGTCCAGCCGCCTCATTAATAGATGAGAGGTGACGGTCGATTGAACAATACACAATCGAACAAATCAATCTACTACTTTTTTGTGTTCATCTGCTTTTTATCTCTCCATTATATCTTTCTTCTCGTTCTTCGGTAGTTCTTCATGCTGGTGGGCTGCAGATCCACGAGGCTCTAGGGGCAAGCGAACCGACTTGGATCAGCCCATAGCCGCCGCGAGCCCTGTCGGGGTCCCTCCCGGGCACGCGGGGCTTTGGGTCTACAAAAGCATTCGCCGGCTGTCCTGCGTATCGCACTCCCGGTCGGATATCCTTCGGCGTGATCTGCGGTGCATCACCCTCGGCGTAGAGGGTACACGGTGATGTGTTCATGTGCGAATAGGGCCCAGAACATCCACATGCAACAGTTCTACTGCATTGGCGCATCAAGTCGCCGGAGTGGCAAGTTGGTATTCTCTAGCAGTGCCATGGCACTATCCAGCGCCATGGAAAGGGTGGCGGCGGCCGCCACCGAAGTCATAGCATCATGGTGGAGAACGGTTGTAGCGCTAACGGGTAGTGACACGGCGATGACTATCTTGCCTGAGAAGATGAAGAAGAACGGAGACAAGGTTCGGCATCCTCGTTGTTTCTGTTGGAAATATGCCCTAGAGGCAATAATAAAATGGTTATTATTATATTTCCTTGTTCATGATAATCGTCTATTGTTCATGCTATAATTGTATTAACCGGAAACCGTAATACATGTGTGAATACATAGACCATAATATATCCCTAGTGATCCTCTAGTTGGCTAGCTCATTGATCAATAGATGGTCACGGTTTCATGACCATGGACATTGGATGTCATTGATAACAGGATCACATCATTAGGAGAATGATGTGATGGACAAGACCCAATCCTAAGCATAGCACAAGATCGTGTAGTTCGTCTGCTAAAGCTTTTCCAATGTCAAATATATTTTCCTTAGACCATGAGATTGTGCAACTCCCGGATACCGTAGGAATGCTTTGGGTGTGCCAAACATCACAACGTAACTAGGTGGCTATCAAGGTGCACTACAGGTATCACCGAAAGTATCTGTTGAGTTGGTATGAATAGAGACTGGGATTTGTCACTCCATATGACGGAGAGGTATCTCTGGGCCCACTCGGTAAGACATCATCGTAATGAGCTCAATGTGACTAAGGAGTTGGTCACGGGATGATGTGTTACAGAACGAGTAAAGACTTGCTGGTAACGAGATTGAACAAGGTATAGGGATACCGACGATCGAATCTCGGGCAAGTATCACACCGGTAGACAAAGAGAATTGTATAAGGGATTGATTGAATCCTTGACATCGTGGTTCATCCGATAAGATCATCGCGGAACATGTGGGAGCCAACATGGGTATCCAGATCCCGCTGTTGGTTATTGGCCGGAGAGATGTCTCGGTCATGTCTGCATGGTTCCCAAACCCATAGGGTCTACACACTTAAGGTTCGATGACGCTAGGGTTATAGGGAATGTATGTACGTGGTTACCGAATGTTGTTAGGAGTCCCGTATGAGATCCCGAACATCACGAGTTCCGGAATGGTCCGAAGGTGAAGATTTATATACGGGAAGTCATTATACGGACACCGAAAAGGTTCGGGTGGTGCCGGTATTGTACCGGGACCACCGAAGGGGTTCCAAGGGTCCACCGGGAGGGTCCACTTGCCCCGGAGGGCCCTATGGACTGTATATGGAGAGGGACCAGCCCCTAAGTTGGTTGGTGCCTTCCCCCCCTAGGGCCCATGCGCATAGGGTTGGGGGAAACCCTAAGGGGGCGCCCCGTTGGCTTGGGGGGCAAGCCCCCTTCCCTTGGCTGCCCCCCCCCCATAGATTCGATCTAAGGGGGCCGGCCCCCCTCTCCCTTGCCCCTATATATAGCGGGGAGGTGGGAGGGCAGCCGCACCCATTGCCTGGCGCAGCCCTCCCCCCTCCCAACTCCTCCTCTCCTTCTGCGGTGCTTGGCGAAGCCCTGCCGTCGTGCTGCTACTGGACGGAGTCTTCCCCTACCTCTCCTCTCTCCTTGCTGGATCAAGGCGTGGGAGACATCACCAGGCTGTACGTGTGTTGAACGCAGAGGCGCCGTTGTTCGGCGCTTAGATCGGATTCGGCCGCGATCTGAATTGCTACGTTTATGACTCCACCAACCGCGTTCTTGCAACGCTTCCACATCGCGATCTTCAAAGGTATGAAGATGCACTCCCCTCTCTCGTTGCTAGTCACTCCATAGATTGATCTTGCTGATGCGTAGAATTTTTTTGAATTTATGCAATAGTCCCCAACAGTGGCATCATGAGCTAGGTCCATGCGTAGTTTCTATGCACGAGTAGAACACAAGTTGTTGTGGGCGTTGATTTTGTCAATTTACTTGCCATTACTAATCTTATCTTGATTCGGCGGCATCATGGGATGAAGTGGCCCGGACCAACCTTACACGTACGCTTACGTGAGACAGGTTCCACCGACTGACATACACTAGTTGCATAAGGTGGCTAGTGGGTGTCTGTCTCTCCCACTTTAGTCGGATCGGATTTGATGAAAAGGGTCCTTATGAAGGGTAAATAGTAATTGGCATATCACGTTGTGGTTTTGGCGTAGGTAAGAAACGTTCTTGCTAGAAACCTATAGCAGCCACGTAAAAAAACTTGCAACAACAATTAGAGGACGTGTAACTTGTTCTTGTAGCATATGACGTGCGATGTGATATGGCCAAAAGGATGTGATGAATGATATATGTGATGTATGAGATTGATCATGTTCTTGTAATAGGAATCCCGACTTGCATGTCGATGAGTATGACAACCGGCAGGAGCCATAGGAGTTGTCTTATTTTATTGTATGACATGCGTGTCAATGAAAACGCCATGTAATTACTTTACTTTATAGCTAATCATTAGCCATAGTAGTAGAAGTAACAATTGGCGAGACAACTTCATGAAGACACGATGATGGAGATCATAATGATGGATATCATGGTGTCATGCTGGTGACGATGATGATCATGGAGCCTCGAAGATGGAGATCAAAAGGAGCAAAATGATATTAGCCATATCATGTCACTATTTGATTGCATGTGATGTTTATCATGTTTTTACATCTTATTTGCTTAGAAGGACGGTAGCTTAAATAAGATGATCTCTCACTAAAATTTCAATAATGGTGTTCCCCCTAACTGTGCACCGTTGCTAAGGTTCGTTGTTCCTAAGCACCACATGATGATCGAGTGTGATAGGCTCTAACGCTCGCATACAACGGGTGTAAGCTATATTTACACACGCAATACACTTAGGTTGACTTGACGAGCCTAGCATGTACAGACATGGTCTCGGAACACGGAAGACCGAAAGGTCAAACATGAGTCGTATAAAAGATACGATCAACATGGAGATGTTCACCGTTGATGACTAGTCCGTCTCACGTGATGATCGGACACAGCCTAGTCAATTCGGATCATGTATCACTTAGATGACTAGAGAGATGTCTATCTGAGTGGGAGTTCATTAAATTTGATTAGATGAACTTAATTATCATGAACATAGTCTAAAATCTTTACAATATGTCTTGTAGATCGAATGGCACACGCTAATGTTGCCCTCAACTTCAACGCGTTCCTAGAGAAAACCAAGCTGAAAGATGATGGTAGCAACTATACGGATTGGGTCCGTAACTTGAGGATCATCCTCATAGCTGCCAAGAAAGCATATGTCCTTGAAGCACCGCTAGGTGATGCACCCATTTTCCCAGCAACTCAAGACGTTATGAACGTCTGGCAGTCGTGTAGTGATGATTACTCCCTGGTTCAATGTGCATGCTTTACAGCTTAGAATCGGGGCTCCAAAAGCGTTTTGAGTAACACGGAGCATATGAGACGTTCCAATAGCTGAAAATGGTTTTCCAAGCTCATGCCCGGGTCGAGAGATATGAAGTCTCCGACAAGTTCTACAGTTGTAAGATGGAGGAAAACAGTTCTGTCAGCGAGCATATACTCAAAATGTCTGGGTTGCACAACCACTTGTCTCAGCTGGGAGTTAATCTTCCAAATGATGCGGTCATTGACAGAATCCTCCAGTCGCTCCCACCTAGATACAATAGCTTTGTGATGAACTACAATATGCAAGGGATGGAGAAGTCCATTTCTGAGTTATATTCAATGCTGAAATTAGCGGAGGTGGAGATCAAAAAGGAACATCAAGTGTTGATGGTGAATAAAACCACTAAGTTCAAGAAAGGCAAGGGTAAGAAGAATTTCAAGAAGGACGGCAAGGGAGTTGCCGCGCCCGGTAGGCCAGTTGCCGGGAAGAAGCCAAAGAATGGACCCAAGCCTGAGACTGAGTGATTTTATTGCAAGGGAACGGGTCACTGGAAGCGGAATTGCCCCAAATACTTAGCAAATAAGAAAGCCGGCAACGTCAAAGGTATATGTGATATACATGTTATTGATGTGTACCTTACCAGCGCTCGTAGTAGCTCCTGGGTATTTGATACCGGTGCAGTTGCTCACATTTGTAACTCAAAGCAGGAGCTGCGGAATAAGTGGATACTCGCAAAGGACGAGGTGACGATGCGCGTCGGGAATGGTTCCAATGTCGATGTGATCGCCGTCGACACGCTACCTCTACATCTACCTTCGGGATTAGTTTTAAACCTTGGTAATTGTTATTTAGTACCAGCTTTGAGCATGAACATTGTATCTGGTTCGCGTTTAATGCGAGATGGCTACTCATTTAAATCTGAGAATAATGGTTGTCCTATTTACATGAGAGAAATGTTTTATGGTCATGCCAAGCTGGTCAATGGTTTATTTTTATTAAATCTCGAACGTGATGTTACACATATTCATAGTGTGAATGCCAAAAGATGTAAGGTTGATAATGATAGTCCCACATACTTGTGGCACTACCGCCTTGGTCATATTGGCGTCAAACGCATGAAGAAACTCCATGCAGATGGACTTTTGGAGTCTCTTGATTATAAATCATTTGACACGTGCGAACCATGCCTCTTGGGCAAGATGACCAAGACTCCGTTCTCCGGAACAATGGAGCGAGCAACCAACTTGTTGGAAATCATACATACTGATGTGTGCGGTCTGATGAGCGTTGAGGCTCGCAGTGGTTATTGTTATGTTCTCACCATCACTGATGACTTAAGTAGATATGGGTGTGTCTACCTGATGAAACACAAGTCTGAGACCTTTGAAAAGTTCAAGGAATTTCAGAATGAGGTTGAGAATCAACGTGACAGAAAAATAAAGTTCTTACGATCAGATCGTGGAGGAGAATATTTAAGTCACGAATTTGGCACGCACCTAAGGAAATGTGGAATTGTTTCAGAACTGACGCCGCCTGTAACACCTCAGCGTAACGGTGTGTCCGAACGTCGTAATCGTACTCTGTTGGACATGGTGCGATCTATGATGTCTCTTACGGATTTACCGCTATCATTTTGAGGTTATGCTTTAGATACTGTCGCATTCACTTTAAATAGGGCACCGTCTAAATCCGTTGAGACGACACCGTATGAACTATGGTTTGGGAAGAAACCTAATTTGTCGTTTCTAAAAGTTTGGGGATGCGATTCTTATGTCAAGAAACTTCAACTTGAAAAGCTCGAACCCAAAGTGGAAAAATGCATCTTCATAGGATACCCTAAGGAAACTATTGGGTATACCTTCTACCTCAGATCCGAAGGCAAGGTCTTTGTTGCCAAGAATGGATCCTTTCTAGAGAAAGAGTTTCTCTCGAAAGAGGTAAGTGGGAGGAAAGTAGAACTTGATGAGGTGGTTGTAACCCCTCTTGAACCGGAAAGTAGCGCGGCACAGGAAAATGTTTCTATAGTGCCTGCACCGACTAGAGAGGAAGTTAATGATAATGATTATGAAACTTTGGATCAAGTTAGTACTGCACTTCGTAGGTCCATGAGGACACGTTCCGCACCAGAGTGGTACGACAACCCTGTCCTGGAAATCATGTTGCTAGACAACGGTGAACCTTCGAACTATGAAGAAGTGACGGCGGTCCCGGATTCCAACAAATGGCTTGAAGCCATGAAATCCGAGATAGGATCCATGTATGATAACAAAGTATGGACTTTGGTTGACTTGCCCGATGATCGGCAAGCCATAGAAAATAAATGGATCTTTAAGAAGAGGACTGACGCGGATGGAAATGTGACCATCTATTAGGCTCGGCTTGTCGCTAATGGTTATCGACAAGTTCAAGGAATTGACTATGATGGGACTTTCTCTCCCGTAGTGATGCTGAAGTCCGTCCGAATCATGTTAGAAATTGCCGCATTCTATGATTATGAGATATGGCAAATGGACGTCAAAACGACATTCCTTAACGGTTTCCTTAAGGAAGAAATGTATATGATGCAGCCGGAAGGTTTTGTCGATCCTAAGAATGATAACAAGGTATGCAAGCTCCAGCGCTCCATCTATGGGCTGGTGCAAGCATCTCGGAGTTGGAACATTTGCTTTGACGAAGTGATCAAAGCGTTTGGGTTCATACAGACTTATGGAGAAGCATGTATTTACAAGAAAGTGAGTGGGAGCTCTGCAACATTTCTCATATTATATGTGGATGACATATTATTGATGGGAAATGATACAAAACTTTTGGAAAGCATAAAGGCCTACTTGAATAAGTGTTTTTCAATGAAGGACCTTGGAGAAGGTGCTTACATATTAGGCATCAAGATCTATAGAGATAGATCGAGACGCCTCATTGGTCTTTCACAAAGCACATACCTTGACAAGATATTGAAGAAGTTCAATATGGATCAGTCCAAGAAAGGGTTCTTGCCTGTATTGCAAGGTGTGATATTGAGCACAGCTAAATGCCCGACCTCGGCCGAAGATAGAGAAAAGATGAGTGTCATCCCCTATGCCTCAGCCATAGTTTCCATTATGTATGCCATGTTGTGTACCAGACCTGATGTAAACCTTGCCATAAGTTTGGTGGGGAGGTACCAAAGTGATCCCGGAATGGAACACTGGACAACGGTCAAGAACATCCTGAAGTACCTAAAAAGGACTAAGGATATGTTTCTCGGTTATGGAGGTGACGAAGAGCTCGTCATAAAGGGTTACGTCGATGCTAGCTTTGACACAGATCCGGATGACTCCAAGTCACAAACCGGATACGTGTATATTTTGAATGGTGGGGCAGTTAGCTGATGCAGTTGCAAGCAAAGCATCGTGGCGGCATCTACATGTGAAGAGGAGTACATAGCTGCTTCCGAAGCAGCACAAGAAGGAGTCTGGATGAAGGAGTTCATCACCGATGTAGGAGTTATTCCAAGCGCGTCGGGCCCGATGACTCTCTTCTGTGACAACACTGGAGCTATTGCCATTGCCAAGGAGCCCAGGTTTCACAAGAAGACCAAGCACATCAAGCGTCGTTTCAACTCCATTCGTGGTTATATTCAAGATGGAGACATAGATATTTGTAAAGTGCATACGGATCTGAATGTCGCGGATCCGTTGACTAAACCTCTTCCACGAGCAAAACATGATCAACACCAGAACTCTATGGGTGTTCGATTCATCACAATGTAACTAGATTATTGATTCTAGTGCAAGTGGGAGACTGTTCGAAATATTCCCTAGAGGCAATAATAAAATGGTTATTATTATATTTCCTTGTTCATGATAATCGTATATTGTTCATGCTATAATTGTGTTAACCGGAAACCGTAATACATGTGTGAATACATAGACCATAATATGTCCCTAGTGATCCTCTAGTTGGCTAGCTCATTGATCAATAGATGGTCACGGTTTCATGACCATGGACATTGGATGTCATTGATAACAGGATCACATCATTAGGAGAATGATGTGATGGACAAGACCCAATCCTAAGCATAGCACAAGATTGTGTAGTTCGTCTGCTAAAGCTTTTCCAATGTCAAATATATTTTCCTTAGACCATGAGATTGTGCAACTCCCGGATACCGTAGGAATGCTTTGGGTGTGCCAAACATCACAACGTAACTAGGTGGCTATCAAGGTGCACTACAGGTATCACCGAAAGTATCTGTTGAGTTGGTATGAATCGAGACTGGGATTTGTCACTCCATATGACGGAGAGGTATCTCTGGGCCCACTCGGTAAGACATCATCGTAATGAGCTCAATGTGACTAAGGAGTTGGTCACGGGATGATGTGTTACAGAACGAGTAAAGACTTGCTGGTAACGAGATTGAACAAGGTATAGGGATACCGACGATCGAATCTCGGGCAAGTATCACACCGGTAGACAAAGAGAATTGTATAAGGGATTGATTGAATCCTTGACATCGTGGTTCATCCGATAAAATCATCGTGGGACACGTGGGAGACAACATGGATGTCCAGATCCCGCTATTGGTTAGTGGCCAGAGAGATGTCTCGGTCATGTCTGCATGGTTCCCGAACCCGTAGGGTCTACACACTTAAGGTTCGATGACGCTAGGGTTATAGGGAATGTATGTACGTGGTTACCGAATGTTGTTCAGAGTTCCATATGAGATCCCAGATGGCACGAGGAGTTCCGGAATGGTCCGGAGGTGAAGATTTATATATGGGAAGTCATTATACGGTCACCGGAAAGGTTCGGGGGGGTGTCGGTATTGTACCGGGACCACCGAAGGGGTTCCAGGGGTCCACCGGGAGGGTCCAACTACCCCGAAGGGCCCTATGGACTGTATATGGAGAGGGACCAGCCCCTAAGAGAAACTCTAGCAGACCCTGCATCCCGCCGGCCCGCAAAACGCGTTTGCAGTTCGCGCAAAACAGCTTTTGCGGGCTGGCTCGGGATGGCATAGATGCAGACCCCCAAACGGATCCGTAAAAAGGTATATTCTCGGAATATGCTTTTTTACGGGTCGGCTATGCGGGTTCTGCTCTTTGCGACGCTGCATCCCGCATATCATCAGCCCGCAAATATCAAATCCAACATAATTCAACAATCGAAAACAAACTGAATTATTCGAATCAAACATAATACAATAATCATCCGCATTACAAATAATTATTCAAATCACCGTAGCAAACTTAAATAATGCAATAAAAAACTTGTCATGAATACAAATACAAATAAATACAAAAATTAGTCACTGTCCAGCCCTTTGCCAATGGTGCTCAATGAGATCTTCCTGAAGTTAAAAGTGTGTGTCTGCATTTTTAATCTCCTTGTATGTCTGAAGAAAAGCTCTAATGCGGTTTGGGTCTCTAGCTGGTTGGGCACGGCTACCCACATTGTCGTACAAGAATTCTAAGTTCATTCCTCTCTCATCTTCAAGAATCATATTGTGTAGGATAACACAGCATGTCGTGATGTTCTTCAAGGTTTTCTTATCCCAAAAACGAGCAGGACCACTGACAATGGCAAACCTAGATTGCAAAACACCGAATGCTCTTTCAATGTCTTTTCGGGCTGCCTCTTGCACCCTTGCAAATTCACATTGTTTTTTTTTGTTGTGGGTTCTTTGATGCTTTTGACAAATGTGCACCAAGGAGGGTAGATACCATCTGCAAGATAGTACCCCTTTGTGTATTCTTGCCCATTGATAGTGTAGTTACAAGCAGGAGCATCACCACTAGCAAGTCTAGCAAACAAATGAGACCGTTGCAACACATTGATATCATTGAGAGTACCCGGCATACCAAAAAAGCAATGCCAAATACATAAATCCTCATATCCTACGGCCTCTAGCACAATTGTTGCATCACGAGACTTGCCACAATACATTCCTTGCCATGCCTTTGGGTAATTTTTCCATGTCCAATGCATACAATTGATGCTACCTAGCATGCCCAGCCAACATCTCCTCTCATTAGATGCCATCAGTTTCTTTGTGTCATCCTCATTGGGTGCCCGAAGGTACTCAGGACCAAAGATATGAATGATCACTTTTGCAAATCTACGCACTGACTCAATTGTAGTATCTTCACCAATGCAAAGGTACTCATTGGCATAGTCAGCCGGAACGCCATATGCAATCACCCGCATAGCCGCCGAGATTTTTTGATATGCACTAAATCCTTTTAAGCCCACGGCATTCCTTCTTTGAGTAAAATACCGGCAATTTGCCTCGCAAGCTTGAACAAGTTTTACAAAGAGGGATCGGCGCATTCGGTACCTTCTCCGGAAGAGGTGCGGAGGATACATAGGATTCTCCATGAAATAGTCTTGCATCAAAATCTCGTTCCCAAGATGGCGATTCCGAGGAATGCACAGACACCCGACAGTAGATCCTCGCCTCCGGTGCTCGTCTTCATGCTCCTTCACGGCAAGCGCCATGACTAATGTTTGCTGCCGAAAGGTCGCAAGCATGGTCTCAACATCCGAGTCGTCCGAATCGGACGAATCGAATAGCAAGAACTTCTCGCATGGGGTCAACTCCATCTACACGCACACCGGCGTGTCAATCCACTACACAGCTCGCAAAAACCACAAAAAAGGGACTAACCAACGGCGGGGTTGTAATGCCCAGGATGGGACTATACCTCCTACGTGTCGAGGCACGACTTAAAGGTATAAGCCCATCCTAGAATGATCTCAAGTTTGGTATCTTTGCACAACTCATGTAAAAGAGGGATTAAATTGCAAAAGAAGATAGTTGGCTTACACTCGCCACTTCACACAATACATTACATAAGCAAAACATCATTCAAAACATCACAACCCGACTACGGGTGAAGATCCAAAAGAAAGATACCAAAACAACATAAAGCCACAGGTCCGGATCGAATCCTAGTAGAAACCACTACTGAACATCGAAACGTCACAAACAAACGGCCACTCTCTTCATCGAGCTCCTGGTGAAGGACTTGAACCAGCTCCTGCATCGAACTCGGCTGAACCTGCATCTGGTGTTGTAGTATCTGTGAGCCACGAGGACTCAGCAATCCCATAACCATGGGTAACAAGACTAGCAAAGCTTTGGGTAGGAAGAGGTAAAGTGGTGAGGCTGCAGCAGCGGCTAAGCATAATATGGTGGCTAACTTACGAGTACCAGAATAAGATGAGAAGCTACGCAAACGGTCGCAAAAGAAGTGATCGCTAAAGATCCTAACTACATACGGTCAAACATAACCCCACCGTGTTCTCTTCTCAAAGTGAAAAGAGACAGTCACGGTTACCCACACAGTTGTGTGTTTTACTTCGGATCATCTGTCAAGTTTTCTACAACCGGACATTAACAAATTCCAATCTGCCACATAACCGCGGGCACGGCTTTCGAAAGATCATAACCCTGCAGGGGTGTCCCAACTTAGCCCATCACAAGCTCTCACGATTAACTGAAGTGATAAATATAATATCATCACCCCTTATCTTAGGGAAAACCGATCAGGCTCGGCATCCCGGTAGCACAAGTCATTTCGACAATGGTAAAACAAGTCCAGCAAGACCTCCCGGCGTGCCGACACCCTGATAGTAGCCGCGTGTATCTCGTCTCAGGCCACGACCGGATGAGCACAGCGTACAGCAACCGAAGACCCCAGGTGACTGGGTGGCACCGCACACGACTCTATTTGGGACCAACACCATCAGCACTGGCCCCCCCTGCTATGTAGAATTAAGAATCCTCGGGGACATGACCCCCTATGCAATTTAATTAATTATTAAGTTGTTATTATGAGCAAATTAAAACCAATGTTGGGCCTTGCTGGAGGAGTTTTATTCAAAGTCGAACTGTCAAGGGGTCCCCATTTCACCCATCGTGTAAGGAACGCAAAATCAAGGAACATAATGCCGGTTTATCGGCGCCTAAGGTGGCATGAGTGGAACAAAACACCGAGCAAAAGGCCAAACCTTCCACCCATGCCCAGTATATAAGGTGTGTTAATAATAATTATAGATATTGTGATATATCCAACAACAAGTTCCCACCTGGAACGATCTTCATCTTCACCTGCAACTAACAACGCTATAAGAGGGACTGAGCAAGCGAGGCTGAGCAAGCGGGTAACATAGCCAAACAGTGGTTTTGCTAGGAAGGTTTCAAAGTTAGAGGTTTCATGGCAACAAGGAGAGGCTGACATAAAGATGGGTAGCGCGACATGTAACGATAGCATCGAGACAACTAAGCATGGCAATGGTAGTAAAGGTATCCAAGGGTATGATCATCTTGCCTGGGATTCCGCAAGGGAGAAGAACAAGTCCATGAAGTAGACGGAGCAGCACAGTCGAGCGAATCCTCACAACTCCGGAACGAAACCGAAGCTAACAAGAGAAGCAACCGGAAAGAAGCAAACAACACGGTAAACACACATCTCATAAACATGGCATACGATGCACATCCAAGTATGATGCATGTCCGGTTTAAAATATGCATGGCATGGCAAAGTGCACAAACAACACTACAAGTTAAGTGGAGCTCAATATGCAATGAGTTGCATATTGACGAAACACCACATTTAATTATTTAGTTGACTCTCATTTAATTACAAGACAAGATTAAATGTTGGTTAACATGGCAAGAGGTGAAGTAAAAGTAAACTACCTATTTAGGCATTTTAAATGAGGCCGGAAATAACAACAAAGATTCCGGAAACTCCTCATGCACATATTTATGAGTTTGGTACTGTTCTGCCTATAACCACATTTTAAAGTTGTTAAACAGCAAAACAAAGTGCATCATGTTATTCTACACATTTTTCTACCCCAAAAACATATAAAGTTTATAAAATTTGGAGCTACGGTTATTTAGTTATGAAATAAATCATTTTAGCATGGCATTTGAGAAAAATTTAAATAAACAGCAAGTTAAACATTTTTAACTGGGGTGAAAGTGGCATATTATTAAACTACACAAAATTCTAAGCAATTTTCATATATAAAGTTTTTACATAAGATGCATGGTTATTTAGTTATTAAATGTATGATGTTGGGGTCTTTTCTATAAAACTGCTGTTCTAAGGAAAAAAAGGAAAAACGTCCTGACAAAAAAAACAACACGGTAAAGGGCTGAAACCCGGGTGGACTGGGCTTCTCACCAGAGGGCAAAAAGACCCGTCAGTGAAGCTGGGCTGCGGCCGACGCAGCAGGCCGGGAAGGCCGTGGCCCAAGCGGTTCTGCGCGTGCGTCTGCTTGTCCCCGAGCAGGTGAACGACGGTGGCGGCGCCACCGGCTGCGCTGGACCTCCGGCGAGGCGCGAGGGCAGCGCGAAGGCCAGGAACGGGCAGCGGGGCACGGATCCGCGCCGGATCCGGTGAGGGCGGCTGGTTCCCGGTGGTTGGAGGCGACGCCCGGCGCGGTGGAGCTCGAGGTCGTCCATGGCGGCGGCCTCCTTGCTCCTGCGCGATGGAGCTCGCGGATCCCAGCGGCGAAGGAAGTGGTGGCGGGGCCGGCGAGGCGCGAGGGCAGCGAGGTGCTCGGGTCGTCGGCAGGAGGCGCGACGGCGACGCTCCGATCCTGCCCGGGATCGACCGGAAGGAGGAGCGGGTCGGGCGAGGAAGGGTGCTTGGTCGCGGCGGCGCGGTGCGGGCCTCGGGCCCAGATCCGGCCCGGGGCGGGCCGGGGACGGGCCAGGCGCGGTGGGGAGGCGCGGGCACCACGCGGCGGCTTCCGGTTGGTCGGGCGGTGCGCGGCTGGCGGCGCTGGCCAATAGGAGGCCAACAAGTGGCAACAGCGAGGTGGCTGGATGAACTGGCGGCGACAAGTGGCAGATCCGGAGCGGCTGGGCACGGAATGCGAGGTGGGAGGCGGCTGGGAGGTAGGGGAAGGAGTAGGTGTCCATATTTGGCAAGGGAGGGGTCTATATATAGCAAGGATAGCTAGGGTTAGGGGTTTTGGGGGCTTTTGGAGCCCTCGGATGCCGATCGGACAGCTCCGATCGGATGAAGGGGTAGGTTGGGCCTAGAAGAGGTTTGTGGGCTGTGGAAAAAGGCCTCGGGATGAGAAGAGAGAGAGAGAGAGAGGGAGGCCCGCGGGTTTTCGGAGACCGAAAACGTCCGACGTTTTAACCGGCTACTAGTGCCGCTATATTTAACCGTTGAGCTATCAAACGAGCTCCGAATGCGATGAAATTTGGCCGGCGGCCTGTCTACACTATAATAAGACCACACGCCAAGTTTCACCCCATTCCAAGAACATTTTCCGACCACTTATAAAATAAATATTCGGAGTTACCGCGGGCGCGTGCGAGTGTGTCTGGGCTCAGAATGGGCAACGGAGAGAACTGGGGAACCCGAACGAATGCAAGTTTTGAAAACATGCTAATGAAATGCACATGATGACATGATGACATGTTGCAATGCAAAATAAATAAAGCAAGCACAACTGAAACACACGGGAGAACCCGGAACATCTGGAATCTTCTGGAATCTTCTGGGACGTCGGTCTTCGGGCGTCACAACTCTCCCACACTAACAGAGGATCTCGACCCGAGATCCTAGAGATAACACCGGGTAACAACGAAAAAGAAGAGGAAGAGGTAAAACAAAGTTGCTTCTTTGACAAACGAGTGAAAACCAAAGAACCTTGAGAGGTTGAACAAGTTGAAAGAAGAAAGCAACGGAGATGAACGAAGTTTAGAGCACTCCGGTAAAGGAGGAAGAAGGAACATTATGAGAACCTTGTAGGTTGAAAGACATGAACAAGAGTTTATGAACCAAAAGAATAAGGAACCGCAATGGTATAGCCAAGGAATAAGAATGACAGAATTCGGACAGCACTCCGTCTGAAAATGGAAGGAATTAATAAGAACTTGAGGAGATGGAATGATACTTGATGAAATCAATAGCATATTGCCTCCGAAACAATTAAAAGAATGGCACAAGGTTAAGAAGAATTCAGACAGCACTCCGGTTAAAAAAATAGGCAAAACTTGATAAGATGACGAAACTTGAATGAAGAATACAACACTCCGGTTAAATAGACAAGCAAAGGAAGAATATGATCTTGATAAAAACGAGATGATGGGACGAAGAGAGCAATATCACAATGCCTCCGGAATGAAAGAATAGCATATAAATGAAAGTAAGAATTGAACGGAGAAGAAAATGACAACTTCTCTCAAAATTGAATTTGAAAGAGCGTCTATACCAAGATGGGTTGAACAGAGCTGTTGGAATTCAACAACGAAAAGAATAAGCTTGATGTGGGCTTATGGAAAACATCTCAAAATTAAGAGGTGACAACCAGCCACTAACGGAAACGATTAAATGGATTGAGATCAACAAGGAGATGAAAAACTTATTTCACCGGAAGGATAAATGAAGAACTTGGGTCATTTATAAGCACCACAATACAACAATCCTTAGGGAAAGCTTTTAGGTGAATTATAACCCAAGATGACTACAACGAATAAATTGAAGGGTTGAAAACATCTCCTGAACAAGGAAAAATGATGTTTTTAAATATCTCATTCCTAACAACTCGTGAATCATGAAACATGAAGGAATTGTCAAGAATGACATAACACCATCTGAAAAGGTAAGGGAGAAAGAATTGCACTTCAAAATGCAAGAAGAAGAATATTTGAGCTCCAACAAGAATCTTGATGAAGACTTCGAGGATGAATTAAAATGATGATGAACCACCATGAGAACTCCGGTAATGAGAGAATGAGAAGTGAAAGATGAAAAGAGTAAGATTCAAGGTCTGCGGTGAATTAGATGGAGGTTTGAAATGATATAATTGAAATAACATGGAGCTCCGGAAAACAAGATGAAGAACTTAGAACCGAGAATATGATATGATGAACAAGCTCCAGACAAAAGAATTAAATCACCTTGAAGGAATAGAATAAGAATTACGTTGTGCATCTCCTACACCAATTAAATTGATGATAACCAAAGGATTTGGCATACTACTTATTCTCGTTGGAAAGAATTAAAGAGAGGTCTAGCACAACCTTGGATAAATATTCAACGAAGCACCGGTAGGATTATGAAAAGAACGAGTGAATTAAAACGATAACAACGGAAGAGTAATCTTGAAATAACCACCGTAAAAATATGGAGACGAACGAAGAGGCATCAATGAAGAATATTTGGAGGACGAAGTTGAAAACTGAGAACGAAGAAATCTTCTGAAATGATGGCCTTCGGAGGATCACACTGGAAAGAATTCATGAAATGCTTTGGATGGTATAAAAGAATTCCTCACAATCGGAACAATAATGAGGATGGCATGAAGCTAGAACCACGAATCTTGAAGAGAACGGGCCAGGATTCAAGAGAAACACTTTTCCGGTCTTCAAATGTTGAGAATGAAGACGAGAAATGCCATGAAGAATTTCGAGATACTCCGAACGGATGACAAGAGGAATGTGGAGCAAAAGATGGAAATAATTGAAAACAAGCTTGGAGAAGGCATGTGACTGATGGAAATCATACTTACGTCACACTTGAAAAGAATTTTTGAATAACTCCGGAAAAATTAGAAGAGTCAGGTAAGATCCTGGAAAAAGACCTGTGGGTTAGGGCCCACTCAAAATAAATCACCGTTGGAAAAGATTGCTTAAGAGATATTGCACCGGTTGAATTAAATGGCTTGAGTAAGATGATAATCCTCTAAAATAATTGAAAGGGTTAAGAATGGAATTATGAATCTTCAGCACTCCAGATATGAATAGCAAGAGGAGAATGATTAATTGGTGCACCTGAATAAGAAAGCATTGTGAAATGAGGAAAAAGGATAAGATCAACACCGAAATCTTGAATTACATCCACCGGCAGAATTAGAGAACAAAAGAATGATGAACTTGAAGCTCTTGAGCATCTTCACGATAATCACCGGATAAGAACATTGAAGGGAAAAGAATGAAGAAATATCACATGCATTAAAATGGATATTTCATTTAGAATTTTTGGCTCTGAGAAGAAGAAGGGTGGGAGGGTGGGGAAAACAAAGACAACTTGAGATGAATGAAACAGACAAATCGTCGGATTTCTCAACGGCGTCTGTATGGAGTAACTTGAAGAGAAGGCACACCGGTTGGAAAGGATTAACATGAAAATCTCGATGGTCAAGAAGGACTAGCACTCTCATAGAAATATGAGAACACCGATTAGGAAAAAGGTATGGAATCCACATTTGACATCGAAGCAACTCGAATACCAGAATCAAGACAAGAACAAAGGGTAGATGTGTAACATGATCTTCACAATATCATCCGAACAGAGAATTGAACGAATGAATTCTGCAGGTACATCAACTTGTCGAGAAGCCACTTGGAGAACAAAATGAAAAATAAAAAGGAACAAGAAACAGATAGAACAAATACAAGATAGAAGTTTCGTTCGACATCTTCGTGCTGAAAGCTCATGGAACATGTTACAAAAGGGTTTTGTCATCCCCGAATCAGCATAGCCAAGGACCCTTTAAGATGCAACTCCCGATCAGAACAAGTCCATAAAACCACTTCACTCAATGTAGAACCCCAAACTTCATATCGTGCATTCGTTGGAAGAATGCCTAGAACTACTAGATGAACCCACCTATAGATTTCCGAAAGTTTCCAGTTATGCAATCAGGTGTTGGGGATACACGGGAAGCACCGCGCAATCAACTCTAAACCTACATCCAGGTGTATCCATCCTTCAACACATAACCAGTCTTTCTCGGAAACTGTGTACCTCGGACCATCGAAAAGCATCCACTATAACAAGCTATGGCAATACTCCCGAACTACCTCCCCAGTACTGGGTGATGTCGGGGTTATCTTGCCACTGGCCGTATAGGAGAGATTTTCGATGTCGGCCGTCTTAAGTATTTAGTACTGCCGCGATATGCTTGTGACAACAATACCCCGAAGCTCAACTCCTCGGTAACAGGAGGCATCGAGAACAATATCCTTGTCACAAGAACATCGAAACAATCCCAGAATACTCG
The DNA here is from genome assembly GCA_902687465.1 of Secale cereale. NCBI lineage: Eukaryota > Viridiplantae > Streptophyta > Magnoliopsida > Poales > Poaceae > Secale > Secale cereale. The sequence goes on from LR738711.1 coordinate 142,469,208, forward strand.
CGGGTCTGATACCAACTTGTAATGCCCAGGATGGGACTATACCTCCTACGTGTCGAGGCACGACTTAAAGGTATAAGCCCATCCTAGAATGATCTCAAGTTTGGTATCTTTGCACAACTCATGTAAAAGAGGGATTAAATTGCAAAAGAAGATAGTTGGCTTACACTCGCCACTTCACACAATACATTACATAAGCAAAACATCATTCAAAACATCACAACCCGACTACGGGTGAAGATCCAAAAGAAAGATACCAAAACAACATAAAGCCACAGGTCCGGATCGAATCCTAGTAGAAACCACTACTGAACATCGAAACGTCACAAACAAACGGCCACTCTCTTCATCGAGCTCCTGGTGAAGGACTTGAACCAGCTCCTGCATCGAACTCGGCTGAACCTGCATCTGGTGTTGTAGTATCTGTGAGCCACGAGGACTCAGCAATCCCATAACCATGGGTAACAAGACTAGCAAAGCTTTGGGTAGGAAGAGGTAAAGTGGTGAGGCTGCAGCAGCGGCTAAGCATAATATGGTGGCTAACTTACGAGTACCAGAATAAGATGAGAAGCTACGCAAACGGTCGCAAAAGAAGTGATCGCTAAAGATCCTAACTACATACGGTCAAACATAACCCCACCGTGTTCTCTTCTCAAAGTGAAAAGAGACAGTCACGGTTACTCACACAGTTGTGTGTTTTACTTCGGATCATCTGTCAAGTTTTCTACAACCGGACATTAACAAATTCCAATCTGCCACATAACCGCGGGCACGGCTTTCGAAAGATCATAACCCTGCAGGGGTGTCCCAACTTAGCCCATCACAAGCTCTCACGATTAACTGAAGTGATAAATATAATATCATCACCCCTTATCTTAGGGAAAACCGATCAGGCTCGGCATCCCGGTAGCACAAGTCATTTCGACAATGGTAAAACAAGTCCAGCAAGACCTCCCGGCGTGCCGACACCCTGATAGTAGCCGCGTGTATCTCGTCTCAGGCCACGACCGGATGAGCACAGCGTACAGCAACCGAAGACCCCAGGTGACTGGGTGGCACCGCACACGACTCTATTTGGGACCAACACCATCAGCACTGGCCCCCCCTGCTATGTAGAATTAAGAATCCTCGGGGACATGACCCCCTATGCAATTTAATTAATTATTAAGTTGTTATTATGAGCAAATTAAAACCAATGTTGGGCCTTGCTGGAGGAGTTTTTGTAATGCCCCGGATGTAATACTTTCCCTTTTGGGCTTATAATAAATCTCCGGCTTCATCTATTTCCATTTCGGGTTCTTTGTCTTTCGGGCTTTCCTCGTTTTGTTGTGTGAGTGTGTGGCATTCATTCATATCATGTAGACATGTGCATTGCATTGCTTTTGTGTTGTGGGTTGCATCCGGTTCCGCGTGTTTCTTCCCGTTGTCCGTTTCGTGTTCCGGAGCTCCCTCACGTGTCCGTGGCGTCCCGTAGGCCTACTTTGTTGTTCGGGCGTTTTTCGTTACCGGTGTGCCGCGAGGTTGTGTTGTGTGTTGTTGTTTTGTTGTGTGCAACCCGCCTCTCAAATCTCGTCTCGTTTGGACTCCGTTGACTTTTCCCTCCGTTGTCCGTGTGGGTCCGAAGTGCCCTTACTTCGTGTCCCGGAAATACCCCTGCTGCAGTCTTTTATCTCCGTCTGGTCCTTTTAAATCATCCCCGCGATCGGGTCCGTTGGATCCCGATCGGAGGGCTCCTAAGCACCCCTAGCCTCCAAACCCTAGTCTAAAACTGCTATATATAGACCCTAGTCTATTTGGCATGTCCCCTTCTTCTTCCTCCTTCCCTCTATCTTTTTTTTCTTTTTCAGATCTCAGATCCCCAGAAACTCCTCTGGTTCCTCGAGGGAACCAGATCCTTCGATCTGACCAGCGCAGCCGCCGATCGACCGGGATCTCCCCAGGTCAACCCTCCGCGCGCTGGGCGCCTCGACCGCGTCGGTCGCACCGAGCCAGGCGGCCAGATCGCGCGCCGGATCGGGCCAGGGGTCCGGTCCCCACATCGCCGCGCCGAGCTGGGCTGCGCGTCGCCCCGGCCCGACCGCTCGATCTCCCGAGCGCGCCACCGCCGTCGCCTCGGCTGGGCCGCCGCCTACCGCAGTGGGCCGGCCTCGCCTTCGCCCTCCTACCAGGCCGCGCCCGCCGGGCCTCTGCCGCGCCTCCCGCGAGCCGCACCAGGCCGCCAGCCGCCGTCCTGGGCCGCGGGCCGCCGCCGCACAGCGCGCCTTCTCCGCTGGGCCGCGCCGTGCCAGCTCGCCAGCCGGGCCGCCGCTCGCCCGCGCTGGGCCTCTGCTCCGCCCCGGCCCGGATCGCCACCGCCAGCCTCTGCGGGCCGCGCCGCACTGTTCCCCGCGGTGGGCCGCCGCCTCCGCCGCTACTGTTCATCCGCACAGTACCGGGCCGTACTGTTCATCTCCAGATCTAATCCCTGAGGTTGTTTTTTTTCCCTAAGACCCCAGATCTGTTAATCTGAGATGCCTACTTTGACCATGCATAACTTTTACTGTGGTGCTCCGTTTTGTGCGTGTAATATGTCCAGATGTTCGTGGAGATGCCCTCTACGTTTTACCTGTTGTAGTCATGCATGTTAGATGTCATCTTGACACTTGTTTTGCTGTTACAAGAGTGCATGATGATATAAACTGCTGTTATGTGTTATTTTCATGCCACCTTTGACTTGTGATATCTTTTAGCTCGTTTGTCCAAACGAGGCAAATGACATGTCCACGTGTTCGTCTTGACACGAACTACGTGTTGTGTGTGATAGGTTGCATGGTAGATTTATTGTTTCCTTGTTATCATCGTTGCAAGATGCCATGTTCACATGTTGTGTTTTCACTTGTTATGAAATGCCATCTTGTTGAGCTCGTTGTAATCGTTGAGTTTACCTCAATGATGCATGCTTGTGTGTTTCGGGATAACCGTCATATGTATTTTGATGAGGTGCTTACCCTTTGCCATGTTTAGCTTAGATGTGACTTAAACATGCTCTTTTTGTTGCTATGATGATGTTGCTGTTTTGGGACTTAGTGAAATTTCACTAAGTCTGAAATCTGTAACGTTCCGATGCCATGTTCGTGTGATGTTGTAGGACAAAGCATGATAGTTTTGGGGTGGATTTTGATTGTTCCTTGAAGTATATATTGTTGTCTTTCCATCCATGTCCTCACATGTCCATTTGAGTGGCTGTAGCATGTTTATCTTTTGCTCCAAACTTTCAATAAAATTCTGCTGCCAGAATTTTATTTCAAAGTTCAATATGTCCAAGATCATTGCTATTGATCCGTGACTCCGTTTGGGGTGCACTTTGGACCTAGTTGCTGTACATTATATCTAGTTTATGTTCAAGTCCTTTGCCATGCTTTTTGGGTGCTGTAGATTAATTATTTTGAGCTCCAAAGATGCTATGTTGCTGTAATTTTCAGTTTTCGCTCAAATCTTGTTTCGGGCATAACTTTTAGCCCGTAACTCCGATTTCAGCGAATCTTATATCAAACTTGGGTGTTTTTCTGTGTAGATTAATAATATCAGCTTGTTATCTTGTTTTGAGGTGTTTTGCTTGAGTGATGTTTTACGTGCTCCATGTGCATCTTTAGTGCATCCATCATGCATCCATGTTTTTCGAGTGCGCATTGCATCGTGTTGATTGGTGCTTGGTGTGTTTGTCTTGTTTAGAGCCGGAAGTTGAGCACGAGTTTTCCAACGAGGTTGAGCACGAGGTTTCCAACGAGTTTGAGCAAGAGGACCCTTCTTTTGATCCGAACGTCTTCTCTTCAGGCAAGATGACCGAACCCCGATAACATTACTATCTTTGTCTATTGCTAGTAGTCTCGATCTATAGTTTTGCCTCGATGCCCATGTTCTTCTTGTCAGCCTCCTACTTGTAACCAATTGCCATGTTTAACCAACCCTACCTATGCAAACCGTTGCTTGGCTAAGTACGCTTCGCTCAGCCCTTCTTATAGCGTTGCTAGTTGCAGGTGAAGTGAAGATGCTTGCTCCATGTTGAAGTTTGGTTGGGTTATATCACACTATATAAATGCTTTAACTGAAATCACCTATACATTGGCAAGGGTGGAAGGCTAAGCCTTTTGCTTGGTGTTTTGTTCCACTCATGCCGTTAGGATCCGTATAAGCCGGTTTTATGTTCCTTGATTATGCGTTCCTAACACGGTTGGGGTGTATGGGACCCCCTCGATAAACCGCTAAGTGCTAAGTCTTTTCCAGCAAGTCCCAACATTGGTACTATTCGCCTAACACAACTTAAACCTTTCCGAGGGAGTAATTAACCCGAGGCTTAATTAATTCAACCCCCTGGGCCAGTGCTCGATTTGAGTGTTGGTCCAAACTAGAGTCGTGTGCGGGGCCCCCCTTGGCAACTTGGGTATTTCGGCCACTGTACGCTGTGCTCATCCGGTCGTGGCCTGAGACTAGATACGCGCGGCTACTATCAGGGTGTCGGCACGCCGGGAGGATTTGCTGGATTAGCCTTGCCTTAGCTCGGTATATCTTGAGCACGGGATTCCGAGGATACTCGGGTCTTCCCACTTTGGAGTTGCGACTCCGCGGATCGTGGGCTTGTAATGGGTCAAGTTGGAACACCCCTGCAGGGTTTGAACTTTCGAAAGCCGTGCCCGCGGTTATGTGGCAGATGGGAGCTTGTTAATTCCGGTTGTAGATAACTTGACACAATGATACTAATACATTACCAGCGTGTGTTCCGTGACTGTCAATTTCCGAATAGGGATTCGGGAGTTGAACACGGAGGGGTTATGTTTGTGAGCTTGTAGCTAGGATCACTTAGTGATCACTTCGCGCGTTGCCTTCTCTTCTCGCTCTCTCTTGCGTAAGTTAGTGCTAGTTGCTGCTGCAGACTCTTTGTTGTTCCTTCACCTCATTTCTTTCTTCAGTCTGTTCCCTCACCTAAAGGCTTTGATAGTTCTGTTACCCGGGAACGGGATTGCTGAGTCCTCTGTGGCTCACAGTTACTTCACACACCAGATGCAGGTCCAGCTGTGAGCTATCCAGGTGATGGCACCGAGCTGGATTGGGAGTACGACGAGGAGCGTAGTCGGTACTACGTTCGCTACCCGGACGATCAGTAGTGGAGTCTCTTACTAGGATTCGATCCGCCTGTGGTTGTTTTATTTATCGGAGTTTGGTACTTTGACATTTGGCTTTTGCCCTTAGAGGGTTGTAGTGATCTTATTGTATGATGTTTGAGACTTGTACTGTTATTCTGTGACGTGGCGATTGTAAGCCAACTATTTTCAGTTTACTATCCCTCTTTTACATGAGTTGTGCAAAGATTACCAAACTTGAGATCATTCTAGGATGGACTTATGCCTTTAAGTCGTGCCTCGACACGTAGGAGGTATAATTCCATCCTGGGCATTACAGTTTTATTCAAAGTCGAACTGTCAAGGGGTCCCCATTTCACCCATCGTGTAAGGAACGCAAAATCAAGGAACATAATGCCGGTTTATCGGCGCCTAAGGTGGCATGAGTGGAACAAAACACCGAGCAAAAGGCCAAACCTTCCACCCATGCCCAGTATATAAGGTGTGTTAATAATAATTATAGATATTGTGATATATCCAACAACAAGTTCCCACCTGGAACGATCTTCATCTTCACCTGCAACTAACAACGCTATAAGAGGGACTGAGCAAGCAAGGCTGAGCAAGCGGGTAACATAGCCAAACAGTGGTTTTGCTAGGAAGGTTTCAAAGTTAGAGGTTTCATGGCAACAAGGAGAGGCTGACATAAAGATGGGTAGCGCGACATGTAACGATAGCATCGAGACAACTAAGCATGGCAATGGTAGTAAAGGTATCCAAGGGTATGATCATCTTGCCTGGGATTCCGCAAGGGAGAAGAACAAGTCCATGAAGTAGACGGAGCAGCACAGTCGAGCGAATCCTCACAACTCCGGAACGAAACCGAAGCTAACAAGAGAAGCAACCGGAAAGAAGCAAACAACACGGTAAACACACATCTCATAAACATGGCATACGATGCACATCCAAGTATGATGCATGTCCGGTTTAAAATATGCATGGCATGGCAAAGTGCACAAACAACACTACAAGTTAAGTGGAGCTCAATATGCAACGAGTTGCATATTGACGAAACACCACATTTAATTATTTAGTTGACTCTCATTTAATTACAAGACAAGATTAAATGTTGGTTAACATAGCAAGAGGTGAAGTAAAAGTAAACTACCTATTTAGGCATTTTAAATGAGGCCGGAAATAACAACAAAGATTCTGGAAACTCCTCATGCACATATTTATGAGTTTGGTACTGTTCTGCCTATAACCACATTTTAAAGTTGTTAAACAGCAAAACAAAGTGCATCATGTTATTCTACACATTTTTCTACCCCAAAAACATATAAAGTTTATAAAATTTGGAGCTACGGTTATTTAGTTATGAAATAAATCATTTTAGCATGGCATTTGAGCAAAATTTAAATAAACAGCAAGTTAAACATTTTTAACTGGGGTGAAAGTGGCATATTATTAAACTACACAAAATTCTAAGCAATTTTCATATATAAAGTTTTTACATAAGATGCATGGTTATTTAGTTATTAAATGTATGATGTTGGGGTCTTTTCTATAAAACTGCTGTTCTAAGGAAAAAAAGGAAAAACGTCCTGACAAAAAAAACAACACGGTAAAGGGCTGAAACCCGGGTGGACTGGGCTTCTCACCAGAGGGCAAAAAGACCCGTCAGTGAAGCTGGGCTGCGGCCGACGCAGCAGGCCGGGAAGGCCGTGGCCCAAGCGGTTCTGCGCGTGCGTCTGCTTGTCCCCGAGCAGGTGAACGACGGTGGCGGCGCCACCGGCTGCGCTGGACCTCCGGCAAGGCGCGAGGGCAGCGCGAAGGCCAGGAACGGGCAGCGGGGCACGGATCCGCGCCGGATCCGGTGAGGGGGGCTGGTTCCCGGTGGTTGGAGGCGACGCCCGGCGCGGTGGAGCTCGAGGTCGTCCATGGCGGCGGCCTCCTTGCTCCTGCGCGATGGAGCTCGCGGATCCCAGCGGCGAAGGAAGTGGTGGCGGGGCCGGCGAGGCACGAGGGCAGCGAGGTGCTCGGGTCGTCGGCAGGAGACGCGACGGCGACGCTCCGATCCTGCCCGGGATCGACCGGAAGGAGGAGCGGGTCGGGCGAGGAAGGGTGCTTGGTCGCGGCGGCGCGGTGCGGGCCTCGGGCCCAGATCCGGCCCGGGGCGGGCCGGGGACGGGCCAGGCGCGGTGGGGAGGCGCGGGCACCACGCGGCGGCTTCCGGTTGGTCGGGCGGTGCGCGGCTGGCGGCGCTGGCCAATAGGAGGCCAACAAGTGGCAACGGCGAGGTGGCTGGATGAACTGGCGGCGACAAGTGGCAGATCCGGAGCGGCTGGGCACGGAATGCGAGGTGGGAGGCGGCTGGGAGGTAGGGGAAGGAGTAGGTGTCCATATTTGGCAAGGGAGGGGTCTATATATAGCAAGGGTAGCTAGGGTTAGGGCTTTTGGGGGCTTTTGGAGCCCTCGGATGCCGATCGGACAGCTCCGATCGGATGAAGGGCTAGGTTGGGCCTAGAAGAGGTTTGTGGGCTGTGGAAAAAGGCCTCGGGATGAGAAGAGAGAGAGAGAGAGGGGGAGGCCCGCGGGTTTTCGGAGACCGAAAACGTCCGACGTTTTAACCGGCTACTAGTGCCGCTATATTTAACCGTTGAGCTATCAAACGAGCTCCGAATGCGATGAAATTTGGCCGGCGGCCTGTCTACACTATAATAAGACCACACGCCAAGTTTCACCCCATTCCGAGAACATTTTCCGGCCACTTATAAAATAAATATTCGGAGTTGCCGCGGGCGCGTGCGAGTGTGTCTGGGCTCAGAACGGGCAACGGAGAGAACTGGGGAACCCGAACGAATGCAAGTTTTGAAAACATGCTAATGAAATGCACATGATGACATGATGACATGATGCAATGCAAAATAAATAAAGCAAGCACAACTGAAACACACGGGAGAACCCGGAACATCTGGAATCTTCTGGAATCTTCTGGGACGTCGGTCTTCGGGCGTCACAGGGGTGATCCCGGGGCGGCGACGGTGGTTGATTCCCAGCGGCGGCGGCAACGACCAGGGGGGCTCTTCTCGTCGGATCCGGAGGGGCGGTGCAGCGGCTCGGCGCGGGAGGGTGTGGCGCGGCCCCGCGACGCAATTCCGCACGCATATATGGCCGGAATCGCCGGCGGCGGGCGGGCGGAAGCAGGGGCGGGCGGCGGCGGAATGAGGGGGAAAAGAGCGCGGGGCTGAAATGTCCCTCCTGCCAACTACTTCTCTGTGATGCAGGGCACCGCAGCCGCGAGGGGGAAACCCGCATTTTCCCGGGTTGGGGTCGGGAATTTGCCGCTCCCCTCAAAAAAATTTGCGGGCCAGGGCAGGATGCGGGGTCTGGTCGGGCTGGCTTTCCGGACCGTACCCGCATTTTGGCGTTTATTTTGTGGGTCGGCGGCGGATGCGGGGTCTGCTAGAGTTGCTCTAAGTGGGATGGGCACCTTCCCCCCTAGGGCCCATGCGCCTAGGGTCGGGGGAAACCCTAAGGGGGGCGCCCCCCTTGGCTTGGGGGGGCAAGCCCCCTCCCCTTGCCCCCCTAGATTGGATCTAAGGGGGCCGGCCCCCCTCTTCCTTGCCCCTATATATAGTGGGGAGGTGGGAGGGCAGCCGCACCCATTGCCTGGCGCATCCCTTCCCCTCCCAACTCCTCCTCTCCTTCCGCGGTGCTTGGCGAAGCCCTGCCGGAGTACCACGCTCCTCCACCACCACCACCACGCCGTTGTGCTGCTGTTGGACGGAGTCTTCCCCTACCTCTCCCTCTCTCCTTGCTGGATCAAGGCGTAGGAGACGTCACCGGGATGTACGTGTGTTGAACGCAGAGGCGCCGTTGTTCGGTGCTTAGATCGGATTCGGCCGCGATCTGAATCGTTTCGTGTATGACTCCACCAACCGCGTTCTTGCAATGCTTCCGCATCGCGATCTTCAAGGTATGAAGATGCACTCCCCTCTCTCGTTGCTAGTCACTTCATAGATTGATCTTGGTGATGCGTAGAATTTTTTGAATTTCTGCAATGATCCCCAACAGTTTCGACTTTCTCTTTCAAGTTTCATGGCCTAGTACTCTTGATTGAGAGACGTGCGTGATAACGTGTAACGGAACATTGCGATGAACAATAACAATCGCTATTGATTGATAATGATGTTGTACATATTTATACCTCCTGAAGAGGCGATTACAACGTGCTGGATTAGAGGAACATTTCCGTTAGACTAGGATCGCGACTGTTCGGCATGCATAACAAGTACTCATTTTCCTTTTGGTCCACAAACTACGCTTCATTTATCTAGCCAGTGTTTTGTTTCGTTGTCACATTGCTAGAATAATCTGTACCTATAATAACTTGACCTATGCAGAACACCCCTTGCCACTTGAAAATACATGAGCATATGGAGAACTATGTTGCTGCGTACAGAGTTGATGAAAACAAGTCGTCCCCTAGCCGCTAGTAACTTGCCTTTCTAGCTAGGTTCAAGTATTCCTGGACATGAATTTAAATTTCTATTTAATTCGTAGTCTCACAAGAAAATAATAAATGTAGGTTATCTAGGTAGAATTTAACCAGACGAACTGAGCTTAAGCTTTTATGGATTCAAATTTGAATATCTATACAGTGTTTCCTTAGTGTTTTACGTGGGTCTTTACCTAAAATTGTTCTTTAATAACTTTGTACTAGCCTCGGTACAAAGTGGAGTCCTTTATTTTGGGACGGAGGGAGTACATAGTAAGGATTATCGTGGCTGTTTTTCTTTAAAAAAATCTTTAGTGACTTCGCTCCGTGAATTGAGGGTAGCTCAAATGGTTAGATTTCCTTCTGGTGGAATCAACACACTCATGTTCAAGTTTTAGGCTTGACACAAGTGTTCGTATTTTTCTGAAATTATTTCATACTTCTCAACATTGTTTGCTCGGTGGGAGACAACGTTTTCGTCGACAACAAGACATTTGTGGTGACAGTTTCAATCTCAAGATTTGATGGCCCAGTCTGTGGAAGGGTTCTCATAAAACACGTTAATAGAGGTCAGCATATGTACATCTATGTATGCGTATTGTGTTTTGTTAAGAAGTAACTGCTCCCCTCTAAAATCACTCTAGAGTTTACAATGTAGTTATGCAGAAACGTGGTTTGTACTTGAAGGAATTGGTTAAAGTTTGAGTTCAAATGTCTCTCTGGTTCACACAAGATATTAAAATTTAGGAATGCTTAGGTAAAAATCATACCACACGGCATATGAGGTACTCCCTCTGTTTCAAATTATCCGTCGTGGTTTTAGTTCAAATTTGAACTAAAACCACGATTGAGTAATTTGGAACGGAGGGAGTAAGTATTTTTCAAAAAATATTATTCTCTAAAATTTACTAAAAAATCTTGACCGTGAAATAAAACTCCTTTTCCCCTCGTTTTCGTTTGGCCATGGTTTGGACAGGGATGACCGGATGGGTGACAATGTGACATCGATCGTCAGTCGGAGGAACTGCGAAATAATTATACCCTGGCCGCTCGTACCAGGCGGACAGAGGCTGCGAGGCCCGACGCGTCACGCAAATATTTGGATTCTCCACGGAATCCCAGACGGTGCAGAGGCCTGCGCCTGCGCACGCACGGACGCATGCACGCCCGCTCGCTCGGTAACCCACGCCTGGACGGTTAACTCCGTTGTACTGGCACTCGTAAGCACGCCGGATCCTCTGCGCCCTCCTTCCGTCCCTGCGGCGACACGACCGCTGCCGCTTGAGCACAGAAAATCCTTGGGCCCGCTGGGCCCGCCGGCCAGGGAGCGAGAGAGCGCACGGACAAGTAGCCATTGGCCACACCGCTTTACGGGGACAGCGATGGCCCGGCATTGACAAAGCTGACTGCGACTGGCCCCTGCTGCGTGGCCCGCTGGGCCTGCCTGGGATTCCGTTCTCCTTTTCTTTGTGGGCACCAACTTTTCTTCTCCAGTTTTAAAGAGAGTGAGAAAATGAACTTGAAAAATGGTTCACTCCTGGATGACCGTACGTCAGGCTTTCAATTTTCACACCAGTCGGACTGATGTCAACATAATTACATATCCGTTGTCGATCTGTATGGTTTGCACAACAAGCTTTCACGATAAACGAGGAGTCCAAAATGAGCTTGAATTCCCACAACATTTTGTATTTTGAAACGGGGCCTTTGGTTCTGACTTTGGTTATTAAAACAACTTTTAAGGGATCATTTGCTAGATTCTGGAGGATTTGCCGTACGACTACCGCTCCTCCTTTCGAGAAATTACTGCGGTACTTAGGCTGGCCATAGTGGGGAGTAACTTACACTAATAACATACACGTATTACTAGACTATGTTACTACCTTCATAGTGGGTAGAAACATAGATGTGGTGTCATGCAAGAGTTCATTTATTAGTCTATAGACTCAATTTGCATTGGTATGTGTGATGTTACAGTAACATAGCTAGTTACCATAAGCACTTCTCTCCTCATTAATTACATGCCACATAAACAAAACTGTGTTGGGATGTGTGATGTTACTAGCTATGTTACTCCCACTATGGCCAGCCTTAGCAGGGGTAGTACGCCTTCCGAGAAATTTCAAGCAAATCAAATCAGAAAAGCACAAAAACAAAGCAAGAGAAGGTAGAAAAGCTAAGACGTGCACGCTCTTCATCTCGTGAAAATGTACAGAACTGGCCCTTATCTGAAACTTCAACACAAAATGACCCTATTTTGAAAATATTTCACGAAATGACCCCTTTTGCATGACGTCCGCGGCTAGGGCGCCATGCTAGATAGCATGACGCCTCGGGGTAGGGCGTCATGCTATTTGGCATGGCACCCTAGGCCGGGGCGCCATGCTACATGTCACTACCATGACGCCCTAGCCCGGGGCGTCATGCTCTCTAGCATGGCGCCCTAACCCCGGGCGTCATGCAAAAGGGGCCATTTTCGTGAAATATTTTCAGAATGAGGTCATTTTGTGTTGAAGTTTCAGATAAAGGCCAATTTTGTTGATTTTCACCTTCATCTCTCTCTCGGAGTGAGCGGCAGACAGACACAGGCCTCCTCTGTCGCCTTGCGGACGGGGCACGCGCGCGCATCTCGAGGCACATCTGACGGCGTAGCAGGAAGATCCGCCTGCGATCGTACGGCCCGAGGCATATGGCCGCGGAGGAGGGCTCGGCGCACGTGCTCTCCCTGGCCGGCGCGTGGCGCGCAATGTACGTAGCAGTACGTACCGCTGCCGCTAGTACCACTCCTGTTTTCTATGCTCTACCGACATGCTTATAAAAATGAAAAACGGCCCATGAGGAAAGCAAAAAAAAAACGGCCCATGAGACGGCCTATGGCTTATTTGTTTTGCTTTTGTCTGCATTATTACGCTTTTTTGGGTGCTGCTGCGGTGACAGCGGTAACAGATACGTGTGCTAGATCATGTTACATTCTTTTCCCGTCAGGTCGTTCAGACTTCAGAGCCAAGCCCACATGAAAGAGGAAACCACGCCGCTTTTGGTAGCCTGATAGAGCTAAACTCAAAGATCTCTCACGTGGCCCAAAGAGCAATACATCCATCCATCGATCTACTTGGTCACGCGACGTACGTATGCACGCAAGCAACATAAACCGTCCAAGAATCTTTGCATAAACTAGCACGCTAACTCGAACCAACAAGCACAGCAGGTCTGACCATGGTGGCCAGACAGGTTCCCTTGAAACCCCTCCGGCTCGCTCGTCCGCTCAGTGTGAAATCTGCGTGCCACAGTGACTTTTTCGTGTGAAATATGCTTGGCGCAATGACGTCCTGCCCCCTAGTTTCACCCCGTGTGTAAAGTAAATAAATTGACAGGAGCAGGGCGCCGCTGCACTTCACGAGAAACTAGAAATTCCGTCCGTGCCAGACCGATCGTGGACCATGCTCCACTCTACCTCACCACCACGCCCTGCAAAGGTTTATTGCGGCCATTTACATCCGCTTCATGGTGGTGGCCATGCTCATGCTCATGCGCGCAGGGGGCGCAGACATAATACTCTACCCGCCCGCCCACTGATCAATTTCAGAAGCCATAAATAAATTCAGACACCTGCAGCAACACCAGTGGCATGTTTTTCAGAGAGAAAACCGCATCGTTTTATACTTTGATCCCGGGAAACAAACAAAGCCCACCGACGTTGCTCTCCTCACCCGGTCGATGTGGCCGAGGGGGACGCAAATGCTGCCGCCGGTACAACCACACGACCTGTCTACTGTACAAGGTTCCAAGCAAACAATGGCGATGTGTCTGCGGGTGGCGACGTCAGCTAGAGCTAGCTAGCCCTTCCGATCATTGCATTCTTCTCCCGTCCTTGAAAATAAACAGCCTCGTTTGTTTCTTCTGCATGATTCGTGGCTCCCAACCACCGCTAGCTCGCTCCCGTCAGTTAGTGGACAAACTGAAGTGGAATTAACAAAATCTTTAGTTAGTACATACTATTTTACACTACTTTGATTGATTCGATTGCATTAGGAAGTCGTGCGGATTTAACTACGTAAGAGTAGTTGGCTAAATATATTATTGTGAATCTTGGTTCTCTACACTGAATGTGTATTCTATGCTTGAAGTAGGTGTGGCACCTTTTCTGCTCTCCCTTTGGAAGATTTTGCCACGGGTATATTCTCCCTCTGGACTCTGGAGTGCTAGTTTCAGATATTCCTTCTCTTGCATAAAGAATGATATTTTCTTTGGAAGAACAGAATCATTCGGGAATGGTGGTTAGTCATGCATGTTTCCTGATTTGTTCTCTTACATAAAAGCAAATAAACTTGCAACTCCCACCTTAATTAATTTGATCAACATAAAGTGGCAGCAGTGAACCTACTCCGGCCTTTGTTCGAGACGGAGCGAGCATGGGAGATGGTCCATGATTTGCACTACTGTCGAAAGGGTGAAGACAATGTAGCCAAAGCCCTGTTTGATTTGTTTGTTTGTACCGGGGCGCTAAAGCCGTGTGGCCCATGCCGCACTCATAGCGTGGCCCAGGGTTAGGATCCGAATAATTGCTAGGCCTGGGACCTCATAACAAATATTGTTGGGTGAAGACAATGTAGCTGCTTCCTCCCTCCTTCAATGTATATTTTTCCTTGTTTTGTACTAGCTTTAAGTTTCAGTGCTAGATCTCAGTCTATTTAATTCAGCATTTCTTATGTAGGACGATTAAACTCAGATGGAAGGATTTGCTTTGCGAAAATATTGTTTTGAAGAAACATTTTTACTGGATTAACTTGACAAAAAGCTACTACCTCCGCCCTATAATATAAGAGCGTTTTTTTGCCCTACGCTAGTGTAGATAGATTGCATTTCTCGTGTGTGTACAATAATAAAAACAAATTTAACACTTGGCAAAGCTCTGCTGCCAACCAGTAAAAAATGACATGTTTAGTACTCCCTCGGTTCCATAATAAGGTGCTTACTTTATAGTACTCCATGGCACAAGTAGAACTACTGCAACGGAAGCGATCATGTTCCTGGCGATTTTCATGGCCAAGTCTGCATGCATGTGGGGGCTCGCCTGGTCAAAATGCATTTGCATGATCAATCAGTAGCTAGCCTTTAGTGGCCGTGTGTTTGCCTTTAGTTTGTGGGATCAGGGTCGCTCCGGTTACTCTAATTATTCATCCCCGACCCTATCATACGATGCTACATTATGCATGGCTCCACTCCATGATTGCTTTGCTTGCACAAAATAATCGATCGAAGAAAAACAGAAAGAGAAAAGGATAGTGAGACAGCCGAAGCTCTGGGCCTAGATCGTTGGGGTTCACTGAGCCTACTGAGCCGTATGCGGGCCTAATCTGGCCTATATGGTTGTTTCTATCCTACAAACAATGGATTTCGTGTATGCAATCGAACTCTGCTCTTTTGTGATAATTCACAACGTTGCCAAGGCTCATCTACACTCGGTAAATAGTAAAATTGATAAAATACAATAAATGGATAAAAAGTGAAAAATTTAGACATCGAAGATGCTCATGTGTGCAAGGTGCCCACAATTTTTTTAGGGTGTTTGAACATCTGAGGAGCTTACACAAAGAAAACAAAATTGGCTACGAATAGTGTTATCTTTCAAAGTTTCTCACGCATCCAATTTTTTTTCTTTGCACGAGCTCCTCCGAAGTCCAAACACCATGAAATTTTGCACGAACTTGTGCACATGAGAATCTTCGATGCCTAAAATCTTCAAGTTTTTTTGTTTCTTTTACTATTTTTAAAATTTACTATTCACACCTGGGTGTAGATGAACCCTGTATTCTTTTCGCAGATTCCTCTTGGCTCCGGTATTATCCATGTGCAGCTTTGAGGGTTAGCATAGTTGTCGGAGGAAATCTCTTTTGATCTGCAAGAAATTTAGGGTTTGTGACCCAGTCTGTGCTCCTCTACACTTTTCTGTGGTGATGCTCATAATTTGTATATCTGAGTTTAGGGGGTTGAAACTTTTATATTGTTTTTTCTAAGAGTTCACCTACTATTTTTCAACTAGTTTTCGGGATATAATCCAGATCAAATTACTAATCACAATACAATTTGTTTGTTAAAGAAATTCTACCTGTTGAGTCCCAAGAGCATGCGCTCGTGAACAACATGTCATTTTAGAGTGTAAATTACTCAAATTATATGAGCTAGCTCCATTCAATTACCAGTGTACCCCGGTAGTCTTTCTAATACACTCCCTCCATTCCTTTATGTAAGGTGCATTTTTTGGGCGCGGTGACCTAGGCGCAGATTTGAGGAGAATTTTGAACAAAAATACCCTTAGCTAATTAGGTAGTTAGCAGGTTAATTAGCAAAAATTAAATAACTAGCAGCCAAATATAAGGCAACTAAATCTCGCTGCACTAGAATAAAATCAATCAGTAGGATGGGAGAGAGAGAAATGTGAGTGCATGCAATCAGGGAGAGATATTTTTTCTTACTACCTTCCTATTGGGAATACATAGTACTTTTTTATCCAAGGCGTGTAATGGATGGAGGAAGGGCACGCATGGAAAACTGAGAGGAAAAGAGAAATACACCTTACATTGTGATTTTTTTGGGGAAAAACTAATACACCTTATATAAAGGAAGAGAGGGAGTAGATAGTATATTGTATTCCACCGATAATCGACCAATTTAAGAATATAATACTTAAATATGTTCCCACAAGTAATAAATTCCAGGTTAAACATGTAAATCATTCCATGTATAAATATATGTATAATCAAATAATGAGTTAGTCTCAATATTAATAACTCCAAGTGATTCGAATGTAGTTGCAAGACATATAATTCCAGCATCTCCCACTCGTCCAAAACGATCATTCAAATATTCATAAATACATAGCCTTAACATGCTTACCAAATACCTAGCTTAGTCAGGGGATCAACAATCATATTAACACACACCACACAAAAAAATGAGGAGGAATAGGGGGAAGAGCACAAACCCTGAATTTCTAACATCACCGCCATTGTTTCTACTGATTCACCCCTTCTCCAGTATAAAGAGTCTGAGAAATCACTAATTAACAGAGAGGTATGTTTTTTTTTATGTAGTTTTGCATATCTATGACAACAATGTCTCGAAGATAGTGGCGGTTTCGTACGGAATAGAAGTTTCATGGTTGGCAGTGGGGAAAATCACATAAAACATGACCCCACGTAGAGATCCAAATATGTTGAACCCAAACATCGCTAACTTTCTGGCTTTGCATATAAATAAATACTACCAGGAGACCATTATTCATTGCACCGCCATGGCGATGTCATGTAGCGCAGTGATTTCACAAACGACTAAGATTTGACAAGCTAAATTACACAACTAACATATATATTTCACGGTCTCTGATAGTTCAAAATATGCACCGGTTGCTAAAGAGATCGGTAGAACTTATAAGTATTTTAGAGAAGAAATGGTGGATGGTCTTCGTTTTTTAGGCGTAAGGGCCAACTTTATTGCATGTGAAACATTGACATGATACAAAGAATCAAGAGAATCAAGTAGCCACACTTGTCGTCCATTAGCTATAGAGAGAATTGTAGCTAGGTCGTGTGCTTCCCAATTAGAACTTATATGCTCATGGACAAAAAGAAACACTTTGAAAAACTTCCCTTCACATTTTGATCTCTTGTGGGATTCAGTTGTACGAGCACCAACTTCCCAAGTTGCATGTCGATATTCTTCAGCATCGAAACTGCGTGCAGTTTGCACGTTATCCAGCTAGAGATCTATTGTCATTGAAAAAGCCTCCGCACATGTGACTGCATGTACGGTTGCCGGGTCAACCATGCCCTCTATAATAAAGTCTAAGGAATAAGTATATCTCCCAAATTCATCCATGCATACAACAAGTACATCGCATATGTTGCTCGCCTTGTCAACAACAATACCCACATTAACTTTCATGGCACCCAAAGGTGGAGGGTGCCGGATCAACAGGATGCGACTCTAGCCACGACATTGAGTCGGCCATGTCTAGATCTCTAAGAAACTTTTGAATGACTCCCACGACCAATATTGGAGTTTAATAGATGGATTCATGAATAGCTTTCCTCCTAGCAGTCCAAATAGGCCACGATGTGACTGAAATCTTAACAAAGTCATGGTGATTTCCATGAAATGAAACAACCACGGCTTGGCTTATAGAAACCTACTATCACTCACATGCTCAACTAACTCGTTCACTGGTGCCCACATACATAGAGTAATTGTACAATCAACCAACGAGTGTCACCAGTCATCCTCGCTCACATGGCAAAATGAGCATGCCGTCATGTTTCTTGGGTACATAGTCTCGCCGGAAGGAATGGTGAAAAGATAGGATGTAACTTATATTGACCCAACAAAACTACCAAATTGGGTAGGTCAAGTCCAATAAAGCCTAGCAACTCGGCCGCGCTCGTTCACCACTCCAGCACGGGAGCGACTATATCTCTCTTTTAGCGTGTATGACGGAGGGCTTTAAAAATATTCATCATGTGTTTAAAAAATTATTGTTGTATATAAAAAATGTACATACCATTCAAACAAAATGTTCATGACATTTCAAAGTTATCCACAAGTTTTAAATAATTGACCATACCAATTTTAATAAATTGTCATGAAATGTAACCATTTTTTCTGTAATTTTTTGAAAAAATATATTTATGATATTCTAATAATATTTATCATGTATTTAGGGATGTTCACCGTGTATTAAAAAATGCTCAAACATGTATACATAAAATGTCATGTTTTTATCATAAAAATGCTTACCATCTACTAAAAGTTCATCGTGTATTTTGGAAAATGTCAACGTCTTGCAAAAATAGAAAAAAACGAAAATAGATTTTTTTGAAGGGAAATGAAAAGTACAAATGAATATAAAAACAAACAAGTAAACTCAAATAAGAAGAAGAAAAGAAAGGATAGATCAAACCTTTCCAAAACCGGGGAACAGAAACTTCCCAAAACAAGCACGAAACTGTCAAGCACTACTTTAAATGGGCCATGGCTAGCTTTGAAACACCAGAGGCGGGCGCTATAAACGCCTCGCAATAGCGGTCGTGGTGTTCTAATCTGAGCTCATTTAAGGGCGGGTGAACAGTAAAATGAAAATATAAAAAAAGACCTTGTGTTTTTCGTGTGAAACATTTACAAATGATTTGATGGATTACAATATTTCATCTTGAAATAACATGTGTATAAAATATGGCAAAAAAAACCCAAAATCAATGCTCCAAAATGTGAAAAATAACATTTTGGAGCATTGCTTTTTTTTGCCACATTCTCCACGAATGTTATTTGGTGATGAAATTTTGCAAGCTATCAAAACATTTGTCAATGTTTCACACAAAAAAAACATAATTTTTGAAAGTTTACTTTTTTACTATTCATCTGAGCTCACACCAACTCGAGATCAGAACAACTACGTCCTTACAATAGGGGATATAGAGAGGCGACATGTCTTGCTTCTAGGATGCCGAAAGATGTCTCGCCTTAAGGGCACCCTCCTCGTCGCTACTATTAGGCGGGCCCAAGTAGCTTTTTTTTTAGAATCGGCCCAAGTAGCTTCCAACATGTTTGTTCGGTTTCATTTTTTCTTTTCTCCATTCGA
The DNA here is from genome assembly GCA_902687465.1 of Secale cereale. NCBI lineage: Eukaryota > Viridiplantae > Streptophyta > Magnoliopsida > Poales > Poaceae > Secale > Secale cereale. The sequence goes on from LR738711.1 coordinate 142,488,436, forward strand.
ACTGTTCTTTCGAAGTTCATATATTTTAAATATCATATTTATGTATATTATAAAATTTAAATAATATAAAAAAATCACGAATTTGCAAAAAGTTAACGTGGTGTAAAATAATTGTTAATATTAAAAAATGTCTGACATTATGGGACGAAGGGAGTAGTATATTAAAAAAACAATATTGATAGCAATCAAAAAACTTGTGATAGTGAAATAATGTTCATGCATTTCATTAAAATTTAAGCGCCATTTAAAAATATTTATACAATGTAAAAAAGTTCACTTAATTAATAATGTGTTCTTGGCATTCATAAAAATCTATGTTACATTTCTAAAAAGATGACGTCTTTCATAAATATTTACGTGCCATTTAGAAAAATATTATCAATGTAAAAAAATGTTTGTGTAGTTAAAAAAATGGTTCAACGTGTAATAGAAAATTGTTTAACATCTATACAAAAATTGTTCAAAGCATGTATTTGAAAAATATTTAATCATTTATTTGAAATTTTACAATGTGTATAAAAACACTTCAGATGTACAAGAAAGAAATGCAGAACACGTGTTAAAAAGGTAGACATATATTGAAAGACAGCAAAAAAAGGGGAAATAAAAAATCTGATGAAAATCAGGTAGTAAACCACATATAAATGCAATAACAAGAAGAAGAAACACACGGAAGGTTCTAAAACATGTTCATAGAATCTGTCTAAATCTTCTACAAGATCTACAGTGTTGAGCTGACCCGTTTAGTGCAGTGCTAGAGGCGAGACTGAAGGATCTTTTGCAATAGGCGAGAAATAATCCTTGCGGAGGATATATTGCACCAACACTCTGATGCTCACAATTCGACAGATGGCTAGTTGTTTTTTTGAGCGGTACAGATGGCTAGTTTTTTTTTTTTTGAGGGTTTAGCTAAATTTTATTCGTCAAAAGCCACAGTATGTGGGATACAAATCGGATCATGGGGTTGGCCATACCAAACATGGCGCCCCTGACCGAGACCAAGAGAGAATTTAGCTAAACTATGTGCTTCACGATTGATAGCACGACATTCATGAATAAGAGTACAGGTAAATGAAGACGCATTGAGCTCAATCTCTTTGATGATGGCTCTGTAGGCTCCTTTAGCTCCCGTCTTTGATGTCGGCCCACTGCTTGCTTAGAATTTAATGAGATAACAAGTTGTTGTATATGTAGATCCGCTGCTAGGGCTAGCGCTTCTCTGCACGCGATGACTTCTAGAGTCGATGGATCAGTGACATCATTGATAACTAGGGCTGAACCCCCCATGTAATTGCCGTCTCTGTCCTGAAAAACTAATGTTGTTGTTTCTTTCCTTCCAGTCCGCACTCCAGCATCTACATGGATTTTGCAGTAGCCATTAGGTGGAACTTTTGGTCTCTGTATGTTCGGCCCCCCGAGCAGCCGTCGTCCGGTTAGTAGCAGGACTTGCCACCTCCTTCACCGCTGCCAGATCCTGGATGAACCGATTCACAAAGGAGTGAATAGCGTGTGGGCTTTGGAAAACCCCCTCATGGATAGCTTTCCTTCTTGCCGCCCAAATTGCCCATAGTGTCACCGCCATCATCACGAATCGCTCATGGGGAAGTGATTGCATGTGTGCGAAAAGCCACTGCTTCGCACTAGGTTCCGTGCTCAACGCGATCGCCTGACCTAACTCATCATCCACTAGCGCCCACGTGCACCTGGACATCGTGCAGTCCACGAGTGAGTGGCGCCAAGAGTCTGGAGCTCTACAGATGCTGCATGAGCTGGAGTCTGCCATATGCCTGCGCGCCCTAACATCATTCGTCGGGATTGAGTGATGTGACAAGCGCCATAAAAACATCTGAACTTTGCCGGGGATTGCAGTCCTCCATAGCGTTTTCCATTCGTCAATTGAGCTGAACAAGATAGATATATGGATGCAGATCCATGATCTTCTACATGGCTTTTTCCCCTAAGATCAAAGCACTATCTTCCACGGTTGACGAGTTCATATACGTTGTACCAAGATCGCATGACTTTGAAGGAAACTTCGCTCGTGTTCGAGTGAAGATTGATCTTACTAAACCTCTGAAGAATGTTGTATCCCTTGTGATCAAGAAGAAAGATGTTTTACAAAGAGTGATTTTCAGGGTAAAGTTTGAACGGCTTCCAGATTGGTGCTGAGTATGCGGTAACTTGGGTCACTTGTTCAAGGAATGTGGGGATGGTATCCACCCCCCGAAAGCACAAGTTTTCAAGGATCTAAAAGCGTCATGGTTTAGGGGTCCGGTCCGAGGGCCAGGAGAAGGCAAAGGCCAGGGAGGAAATAGGGGAAGAGGAAGATCAGGCCGTGGGGCTGGTCTTTCAGGCGCGCAGGCTCGCAACTCTAACAGCTTCGATGACCCTCTCAACGATACTATAATGGAAGATGATGATGCCAATAGAAAGAGAGTTGTTGAACAGATAGCTCCAGCGAGAGCAAACACTGTGGAGCCGACTCTGACAACTAATGGGAAGAATATCTTGGCTCTTCCTCCTGCAATTGTCCCTCCAAGTCCGTCCAAGCAAGACCCCAAGAGAACCAAAACCAACCTAGGCGACAAGCTAGCTCCAAAGAACTCTACCTCAACAAACAACCCAGATGCGTGTTTGGCGAGCCCCCCAGGGAGGTCGCGCCTAGCGCAATGAGTATCCTAACATGGAACTGTCGCGGGGCTGGCAAACCCACGATGGTTAATGAGCTACGTGACCTCACGAGGCAACTTGCCCCCTCTATATTATGTATCTTGAAAACTCAAATAGAGGGCTCTCGAGTGGAGAGTTTAGTAGGTACTCTACGGTTTGATAAGAGTTATGCAATTAATAGCTCAGGTAGGAGTGGAGGAATATGTATTTTTTGGAAAGATGAAATAAAAGTTGAGATTATTGGGTTTTCGCAGTATCATGTCGATGTCATAGTTGAGAATCTTGCCGAGATAAAATTCAGGGTCACATTCGTGTACAGGGAGGCCCAAGTGAATGAGAGATACAAAACATGGAACACACTGCGTGGTATTGTGAGTGTTAGTAATCTTCCATGGGTGGCTATGGGTGATTTTAACGAAGTGATTCATGCCCATGAACATGATGGTGTGGGGCAGAGAAGCCAAGCACAAATGGATGCATTTCGGGATACCCTTGACATGTGTGGTCTCACTGATCTGGGGTACACATGGATCAATTGGACGTTTGAAAAGAAGGTGTCTGGAGGCACCTACACCAGAGTGAGACTTGATAGGTGTGTGGCTACCCCTGAGTGGCTTTTGGCCTTCCCAAATGCGGTAGTTGAGCATAAACATGCAGCAGGCTTCGATCACATACCGATTTTGTTTCAATTAACGGAAGACCAATCATGCAGACGGACCCCATGAATTTTCAGATATGAAACTTTGCTGGGAAAGGGACCCCTCTCTCCCTAACTTTGTGGGTGCTAGCTGGACTAAAAGCCAGGGCAACTCTGCCAAGTCGCCGCATGCAAAGCTGCAGACACTATCTAATGATTTGGGTGCATGGGAACGCAGCCACTTCGGGAACGTAAGGCAAGAGATCGCCCAATTTAAAAAGCAGCTACAGGTGTTGCGCGAATGCCAAGGGAGGATGGGACCAACACATGGAGAGACAAAGATTACAGATCGGCTGGTCGAGTTGTTTCACCGAGAAGAAATGCTGTGGCGACAAAGGGCGAGACTGGATTGGCTAGTACATGGGGACAAGAATACTTACTTCTTTCATCTCAAGGCTAGCCGTCGAAGGAGAAAAAACTAGATAAAATCCTTGCAACGGGCGGATGGGCAATTGATAGAGCAGAAGGAGGAGATGGAGGCCATGACGAACAATTTTTATAAAAGCCTCTACACTTCCGAAGGGGTGCAAAATATGCAACAGGTGCTCGACACAGTCCCATGCAAGGTTACCCTGGAAATGAATGAAATGTTCAACGCTCCATACAGCCAAGCAGAAGTCAAAACGGCACTCTTCCAGATGTTTCCAACAAAGTCACCAGGCCCGGACGGCTTTCCAACACATTTCTTCCAACGCCACTAGGAGATATGCGGTGATGAAGTGACCCAAGTGGTGCTAAAAATTATAGAAGGAAAGGAGTCAGCTGAATGCATTAACGAGACAATCTTGGTTTTAATTCCTAAGGTGAAGAACCCCACCCAGCTGTCTCAATTCCGCCCTATAAGTCTCTGCAACATCTTGTACAAAATTGCATCTAAGGTAATTTCTAATCGTCTGAAGTTAGTCTTACATGAGATTATATCAGAAGAGCAGTCAGCCTTTGTCCCTGGGCGGTTGATTACATACAACATCATAACAGCATATGAGTGCTTACATTTTATGAAACGGAACAAGGCAAAAAAATATCAGTCATGTGCTCTAAAGCTCGATATGATGAAGGCCTATGAGAGAGTTGAATGGCCATATTTGCAAGCTATAATGCTGAAGTTGGGTTTCACTGAGAGATGGGTGAACATAGTCATGAGCCTTGTGTCTACGGTAAAAAATTTAGTGATGTTTAATGGAAGAAGACTTGAGGAGTTTAACCCCTCTAGGGGTATCAGACAAGGGGACCCAATCTCCCCATACTTGTTCTTGTTGGCAGCAGAGGGTCTTTCGTGCGTCTTAAAATCCAGAAGTGAGTCATCCAACCTACATGGTCTAGAAGTGGCACCTTCGGCGCCACCGGTGAACCATCTTCTATTTGCTGATGATAGCTTGCTGTTCTTCAAGGCTAACTGTGTGGGAGCGACCGAGGTGAACCTAGTTTTGGACATGTATTGTCAAGCTACATGCCAGCGGGTCAACTACTCTAAATCTTCCATATTTTTCAGTAAAGGGGGTTCCAGATAGCACCAGACAAGAGATTAAAGTGCTTCTTAATGTGCCCAATGAAACTCTTAATGAAAAGTACTTGGGCATGCCTTCAGACATAGGAGGCTAATAAAATGGAGCTTTTAGATATCTCAAGGATAGGCTGTGGAGTAAGATTCAGGGATGGATTGAAAACTCTGTGTCTTCAGTTGGGAAAGAGGTGCTTGTGAAAGCTGTAGCTCAAGCGGTTCCAGTCTACTCCATGTCCTGTTTCAAGCTTCCAAGAGGACTTTGTGAACATCCAAATATGTTGGTTAGGAAATTATGGTTGGGATCCAAACAAGGCCGGCACAAACTACATTGAGTGTCCTGGAAAACGATGACCCAGCCAAAATGTATGGGTGGGTTGGGTTTTAAGGACTTTGAGCTCTTTAATATGGCCATGCTAGCTAGGCAGGCATGGGGCCTCTTGGAAAACCCAGGTTCCCTAAGTGCTAGAATCCTCAAAAGCATATACTATCCAGGAACATCAATACTGGAGGCGGTGATGGGGAATCACCCTAGTCAAATCTGACGGGCGATGATAGAAGGACAAGACACTCTTAAACTCGGACTGATTAAGAGAATTGGCAATGGACAAGAAACAAGAATCTGGGTAGATCAATGCCCCCCACGAGGTGAGATGCTACGATCATTTGGGTGCAGGGTGCAAAACCCTGCAACTTGGGTCTCTGAACTGATTGATGTAACGTCAGCAAGGTGGAATAGATAGAGGGTAACCGAAGTCTTTATGCCAATGGATGTCAACATGATCATGGGAATCCCCCTGTGCACAAGAAATATCCTTGGATTTTTGGAGCTGGTTCTTCGAGAAGAAGGGAAACTTCACGGTTCACTCTGCCTACAACATGCTTGTTGCCATCAGGCAAAGAAGGGAGGCGTGGCTTGAGCAAACCGCCGGCTCTTCTGACTCGGCCAAGGAGGAAACCGTATGGAGATGGCTAGTTAATATCCCAAACCAAACATTGACAAACATGAACAAACTAGCCCAGACCCTTGTCGGTTTGAGCCCACGCCACCACATGCTCCACAGGAAATCCAGATGAGCTTTACACCTTGGACCCATCACCTCCATCTTGAGGAGGTCCTATAAGGCCTTGTACAATTCTAGGTGCTTAAAGAGATGCTTAGAAAAATAAATCGTTTTTTTTTGAAGCACCGGTGCCTATTTCTATAGGAGAGACGTCTAATTAAGTGTCCACCCTATACAAAAAAGCACTGATGCTTAAGAAAAGTCTGATTTATTTCTTCAAACACCTCTCCTAAGCACCTTGCATTGTACAAGGTCTAAGACACATTTTGCATTGAATTGTCTCCCAATCACACAGGCGCGAGTGGTCGAGCCGGCGCAGTAAACTACGTTCATGTGCGTTTCGTTCATGTTTTGTGTTATATTTCCGGTTTGTCCATTCTGTAGGTATTGTAGCTACTCGCAGCATTGAAGTGAGACAAACACTTCAACCCACGGTTTATTGTTTTTAAAACCTATTTTTTTTCTGAAAAAGGCAAAGGTTTTGAAATTGTTTTTGTTTTCTGAATATTTGAATATGTTTGATATTCAGAACATTTCTTTGAAAAGTCTGAACAATTTTTGAAAGCAGAAGCAGTTTTGGAAATTCCAAACATTTTTGAAACATGAAAGTTGTTTGAAATTCATTTTTTTTTGAAAAACATGAATTTTCTAAAAAAATAATCCAAAATTTTATTAAAAATGTGTATTTTTCCTTAACATGATTACTTTTGACTTCTTCATAATATTGAAAATGAGTAAACAAGAAAAACTGGTAAAGTAAAAAATAGGAAAAACTAAAATCCCAAACTGGAACCTGGATGGTTTCCAAAACCGGTAAAACACCGGACAAGAGAACCATGATTTTTTTTTTTAGAAATAGAAAACCAGGTTCTGTTGACTCATAAGGCCTTCCACAATGTGGTCGATGCCCAACACATTAAAATATTGTTGGCTGGGCAACGATGCCTTAAGAAATTTGTTTGGCACCGGTCTCACAGCGTGTGTACTCCTATGGCCTGAAATGTGTAGGCCCTTCACGTGAATAGAAAACTCAAGCAAGCCATCCACTGCGTACCTTCAGTCTACTTTACTTTTTTGTGTGGGCCATCGAGCTAACTGTTTGAAACTTTGTAAGTTTTGGCATCGAAGCAAGTATGTGCTCCGGTGCTCAGAAATTTTCTTATGGCACCGGCTGGGCAATATAGGGCATTGATGCCAAATGAAGCAAAAGTGATTTTGGTACCTTTTTTGGCCTACATTACTACATAGTGGAGGGCCTAATAGCTTAAATGTTTAAATGGATCCTGCTGCGAAAGAGCTAGTTTCACACCTAAAAAAAACTAGTTTGGAAAAAGAAAAAATGCTGCAAAATAGCTTTGAAATACACCCCGCAAAAAAAAAACTTTGGAAATACCCTCATCCTGCCGACCACATAAAAGCCCCGAGGCACCCTTCCAAACAGCACCAACAGAACCCGCGCAAAGCACACGGCCGGAGGGTACATCCGTCACTCCACCGAACCGACAACCTTTGGCGCACGGCCAGCGGGCGGGCTCCCCACCAGCGTGAACACCCACACCACCCCGCAGAAAACCTCGCCAAGATTCGTGCGCGTTCGAAACCGTAGGGGCATACCCGTAATTACCCCATCACCCAAAGGAGATTGCCTTTGTCACCAGTTGACACCCACCCACTCTCTCTCCTCCGCCTCCGAGATGGCCAGCTCCTAATCCACACCACCACCGCCGCCGCCGCCATTTCCACTTCGGCCTCTGCCTTTGCCTCTGGGGGTGGCGCGATGGGGTACCTTCTCCTCTCGCCCTCGCCCTCGCCGCCGCTCGCGTCCCGGCACCGCTCCCCCGCCGTCGCCGCCGGCCGCCACCGCGCGCGGAGGGGCGCGGCCGTCGTCGCGTCGTGCGATGGCGGGCCGTCTTCGTCTCAGGCGGCCCGGTACGCGCTGGCGCGGCGGGCCGTGCTCCTCGGGGTCTCCGCGCTGCCGCTCCTCCGCGACACCGCCGCCAAGGCGGCCGCGCCCAGCAGCGCGGGTCTCGTGACTGGTTAGTGCGATGCTCCCACCTGGGATCCGTTTGTTCATGTTAATTATGTCTGTAATATTGTTTGACAAAAAAGGTTTTACCACCAATTTTGTGACTGTCACCTATGGTTGCAGTACAAAGAGCCAAAGACTGTAAAAACAAAAACCTTCTAAAACTGCTAAAACAAAGAGATTGAATGTCAGCCTGCCATCTTGCACTCGTACCTAAACATATCAGATTGAAATTTCACCTGACATTTCAAAGAATGCCATAACAGCCTGAATAAAAGGGTGCAGTTTCATGCCAAATCTCAAGACTATTTCTGCAGAGAGTTACATGTCTTGTGTTGTAGAGATGTGTGGTGATGAATTTTTCTTTTCATACTATCGTACTTTTACAAAAAGGTGGTGGCAACTATAGATAACTCCTCAAACTATATCTTTACCCTTGATATGTGCTACGCCTCAAAGGTTTATGTCTGGATTTTGTGAAAGGTCCATACCTCCTGAAGCATCGGTCAGTTTGGACATGGCATAAATCCTGTATTTTAGTGCTGTCAATTGCTCATGAAAGTTCTTAAACCTGATATTCTGGTGGAATAGATTTGAAATTGGAGTTACACAGCTATGCTCTCATTATTCACAACTTATCTCAAGCGAATTTTGATCAGATGTCACTTTTTAAATTTTCCCGCAGTTTATGGCATGTCATTACCCCAAGGGTTTATTAGAAGAAAGGGGATCCTTGCCCCGAGGATAGATCGTCATGCTCAGAATTGCTACAAAACTTTCAAGATTGGACGTAATAAAGTCATCTGTAAACCTAACGATGCCATGCTTGATGGTCAGAATTCCTGCCCTCATTTAAATAGGCATATTGAAGATGGAATTTACAGTATCATTTATGACTTTCGTAGTAACCCTGTCAAGGTGTACTATGATGCATTCCTTTGCTTTTGCTGCCTGGTATAAATATTTACTAGTGTGCCTGGAAACTCTACTCCAAGATAAGGTTATTTTGAATTCCCTTGTCTTCGTGCTGCCTCATTGTCATCACACTGGAGTGCTATTTAGTGCTTGCATACGAACACTACTAACTTGGGAACATTTTGTAAACATAAACATACTGATACTAGATTACTAGTTCATTTGTTTTCCACATTTATGGTGGCTTGGAAAAATAGATAAATAGTTGACGTTGCTTTTCCTCTGTAGAGACAAAAGATGTCCCAAAGGTGGATGAACCTCAGGCTGGCGGAACTATGGTTGATGATCCTCAGGCTGGCGGGACTATGGTTGATGAACCTCAGACTGGCGGGACTCAGTCAGAAAAACCTCTACCTGAAGCCCCTCAACCTGAATCATCCTTACCGGTGGTGCAAACACAATCTTCAGGGAATCCACTTGCCGGACTTCTGAATGCAATTGCGGTTATTGCCTCGGGAGTTCTTGCTGGATTGTATGGTACATCTCGACAGGAAAAGAAGGCCCTGCAATCTGTCGTCTCATCTGTAAATCCTCTGCAAACCACACTCACTTTGACATATTTCATAATACTTGCTGATATTCTTGTGTTGTCTTGGCCAAGATCCTAAGGAAGGAAAAAGAGAAATGGACACAAATAGCAATGTACGTAGTGCATACCCATAGACAAACACACGTGTTTGTGTGTGTTGGTGCACGTGCGTGTGCTTTGATTACTGGGCGTGGGCATGTGTTTTATAGAAATGAACACTCTCAAATTAGGGTGTGCGAGAGCTTACATATATTGGACTGATTAAGACTAATCTTTGTTAAGCTTGAAAGTATAGGACTCACTGAAACCTTGTGAACTTGAATACTCTTATTTCCCACCATGATGTTCTCAGGGAAACATATCGTAAGTTGACTCACTTAAAGAGTGAAACTTGCATATGAATGTAATAAAGATTTAAAAAATATTATAAGTACTTAATACCTTGACAGTTTTATATGTTCAAATTGATCCTTGAAGACATTTATCTGACATGTCTAAATTGCTACTTTGTTCAGTTGGAGGTCAAATTGGCTGAAAATGAGGCAGCGATCTCATTGATGCGGGAGACCTATGAAAAAAGGTTATCAGAGCAACAAGCAGCACAGAAGAAGCAATCTATGAAGTTCCAGGAGCAGGAAGCTTCATTACTAGATCAATTGGCTTCAACAAAAAAGACTGTAACATCACTAAGCGACGAATTCAGAAGAGAGAAGGCACAGGCTGAGGAGCTCAAGGATGAAATACGGAGATTAGAGAGTAGTATTGATAAAGCTGGGGGTGATAAAGATGTGCTTGAAGCCAAACTGACAGAAAAGGTTGGTGAAATGAATGATTTGCAGGAAAAATTAAGTCTACTCAGCCAACAGAATGATAGCAAGGAGAAACGCATCGAGGAACTCAACTCATCACTTTCTTCAAAGGAAGCAGAGTACCAGAACCTGCGCCGTTTCTCTCACCAAACAAAAGAGAGTCTTGAAGTTGCAAATGCTAAAATACAACAGCTGGAGGAAGAGATTCATACGACTAAAAATGATCTTGCTTCTAAGATATCGTCAATTGATTTATTGAGTGAGAAACTTCAAGTATTAAACTCTGCAAAGAAGCAAGCCGAGGAAAATATAAATGAGCTAATCAAAGAGTGTACAGACTTAAAGGCTTCTTCTGAGATAAGAGCGAACCACGATTCCGAACTACTGTTTCAGAAAGATGATCTGATCAAACAGCTGGAAGAAAAGCTCTATGTTGCATTAAGTGCCTCTAGCAAAGACCATGAAGTCATTGCCGAATTGAACAAGGAATTGGATGCCACCAAAGCAATGCTAGACGATGAAGTCGCGGCACTGAAAAGCCTTCGAGATTTACTTAAATCCACTGAAGAGACCCTAAGTGATTCCCGAACTGAGGTTTCCAAACTTTCCGAGGACCTTGATGAAGCAAATAGAACAAATAAGGACCTGGTATTGCAGATTTCAAATCTCCAAAGCGAGTTCAATGAAATGCGAGAAGGTCTGACTTCCAAGCTTGGAGAGGCAGAATCAGTATCTAAAGCTCTATCAGATGAACTGGTCTCAGCTAAAGAGATGGTTCAAAAGGGCCAGGAAGAACTTGAAGCTACCTCTAATGAGCTTGCTTCTGCCGTGGAAGCTCGTGACAACCTGAAGAAAGAACTGCTGGATGTGTACAAGAAGTTCGAATCCACCACGCAGGAGCTTGTTGATGAAAGGAGAATTGTGACTACTTTGAATAGGGAGCTTGAGGCTTTGGCCAAACAATTGAATGCAGATTCTCAAGCACGAAAAGTACTCGAAGCAGACCTGGATGAAGCAACCAGATCACTGGACGAGATGAACACGAGTGCATTGTCACTATCTAAGGCGCTAGAGAGCACTCATTCCAAGAATGCCACTCTTGAGGCAGAGAAAGAAATGCTATCAAAAGCTCTTGATGAACAAACAAAACTGACAACCGAGGCTCAAGAGAACTGCGAGGATGCTCAGAATCTTATCACGAGGCTTCAGACGGAGAGGGAGACTTTTGAAATGAGGTCTAGGCACCTCGAAGAGGAACTGGCGTTAGCGAAGGGTGAGATGTTGCGCCTAAGGAGGCAGATTAGTGCAAGCAAATCCCAGAAAACAAGATATGTCCCCAGAACAAGTCCATCGCCAGAAACCAGCACTGCTCCCAGAGCAAATAAGCCCACGGAGACCAGCAATGTTCCCAGAACAAGTGTTCCCACAGAGACCAGTCAGACCCCGAACGAGCAGTCTGTGAATGATGGTACTCAGAAGACCGGCGAAATTGCTGCCGAGACTCCATATACTGTAAGAGTAAAGGCTAGGAGAGGAAAAGGTGGTGCGTCGCGATGAATCTGTCTGGTAGTCCCATAGAGAAGAGCCATCTTCCTTTCATTTTGTTTAGTCATCAGTTATAACTTTATTTTTCATGCTACCATCATGTAGCGTCGATGGTCATTTCAGTGCTATTTAGCTTACTTGTGACGTTTGAGACATCCAGTTCCTTTCCTGTAATTCACGTGCTGCGAGTTTTGAAAATTTGAGGGTTTACATGTGTACAGGTTAATTTTTTGAACTGTCAACATGACGGAGAATTCTTTTATCTGTAGTTTCACTGAATTCTTCATAGATATTATCTGCTTGTTTTATCTACTTGCTAGAATCAATTTTCTGCTATTCACTGTTAATCTAGCAGCATTTGCTTATTTTCAAATGCAGTAGCACTACCTATAATTTGTGCATTACATGTTTTCGGTTAACCCACATGGTCCTGCTTAATCACCCCACCACGTAATCTCCCACGTCTACATAATCTAGCTTGCACTTTGTCTATAGAGGTTCCCAGCCCTGTGACTAGCTTTGATTAAACCGCATTCTTCTCACGCACAATGAATTGACTACTCATTAACAAGATAAATTTGAGTATTAAATGTTTTAGTTACATAAATTGAATAGGCAATCTGAAGGCGACTAGGGAAAGCCGGTGGTCGGTGGCGGGGAGGGGATTTCTGGTGCCTCGTCTTCGGCTAGTAGATAGGTAGGGTTTAGTTCTCGCAGGGGCGGCGTTTGGACGGATGGCGGCGCTTCTTCTTCGAGTCGATCTTTCAAGCTCCGATCCTCCTCAAGTTCGTCTTTTGCGACGGATTAGACGAGCTCTGGTGTAGATTCCTGCCAGCTCCTTGGGGCGGCGAGGTTAGGGGTTTTTCACCGCGTGTACGCAACGGTGATATTTGATGTCAAATTCTTCACATCTATTCAAGGATTCAACGGCGATAACTGCGGTCCGGGTCGTTGGTCCTTAGGGGGACATCCACGAAGACTTCCCGGCTATCATCAATAAGGTCAGGCGGGCTCCGGTATGGGAGCGGCAATATTGGTGCGTTGGCGGCAATGGTCGTTCAGTGGTCCATGGACCTCAATGTAACTTTTATTATGCTTGAGGCGTTTTGTAGGTCCAGTGAATCTTTATAATAGATATGCTCTTTTCGTAAAAATAAAAATAAAAAGTTTGTAGTTGATATGTATTATTAACTTTTAATCATTGTTCAGTGCTTTGCACGTACTCCCTCTGGTCTTTTTTAGTTTGCATATAAGTTTTGTCCGAAGACTGAACTTGTAGAAAAAAGTGTCAACATTGTTAGATTCATTACAAAATTAACATTGTAGAAAATACGTCTATATACATCTGAATGTAGTTTTTATAGTGAAATCTCTAAAAAGATTTACATTTAGGAACGGAGGAAGTAGTCGTTTTATAACCTACGTGAATTATTACATGGTTAATATTCAAGCCTCGTGTTTGTTTTAAAACAGTAGTGAAACGAAGCACAAAACATATACTCTATACAGAAAAAAAGACTTGCACAACGGGTGAGATAACTTATGAAACGACCATGTAACAATACATGATTAAACATGAAATAAACATGATAATTTGACAATTAATTTTCAACAGCTTCGCACTGGCTGCAAGGCTCCACAACGTTTAACTCAACTGTAGAGGGAACTTTCTCTAAGATGTAACTTTTCACAACCACGAGCGCTTTATGGGCTTCCACGATCATATTTTTATACCCAAGTGAGCATTTACTAGCACCATCCGAACACCTAAGATCATAACAGACAGTGTCCAGTGTAAGGCGCTCCAGTGAAATCGCGTTGTCAAGAATATGGGCTGTTAGCTCAACCATGCTTTTCGCAGAGCAGAAACCGATGATCTTCACATCCTTGATGCTGCCATGGCAGTGTCCTGGCATCTGCCTTAGGTGTGAGGAATCACCTAAAAGGCTAAAACTGAATCATGCTCTACACTCTCTTGTGTTACCTGCCCATGATAGATACCAATTTCACTCATAACAGAGAAACGACAAGATATGTGCTTGAATTAACTGTTTCAATAGACACTAGATATCCTTGGGAAGAGGAACATGACTTACAGACAACATTAAGGTCTCCAAGGAAGGACAAGCATCAAGAAAAAAAACAAGAGAAAAGTAATCATAGTCCGGGCAAAAAGCCCCTGCTGATACCATGAAAGAAATACACAAGTGCTTGAGGTGGAGGAATTTGACAGGTAAAACCGGTATGTCTGTCTGTATAGAAAAAAACGCCTCAGATTTATGATATACCAAGGAAATTGACAGTAATAACCCAGAGTTTAGAGTATTACCGCCAGGGATGAGGTTATGTCAAGATTTGGGACCATCTGTGGAAGCTTGGCGCGAGCATAATGAACAACGTTCCAACCAGAAGCTGAAATCATAATGTCTAGCACCGCATCTCCAATTGAAACTTCTACTACGCCACCAGTGTATTAAAAAACGGTGAGATTAGGAGCTTTGCTCTTTATAACTTCCAGATTTTCACAATCAGTGACCAACAACTGGCTGAGCCTCTGGAGCTCGCAAGGTATCTTGAGGCAAGTTATCTCTTTGCAATACGTGAGTACAAATTCCTCCAAAGCTAAAGAACATGAAAGAAGGCACCCTAACTCGTCCCCTGTAATATACACTTCAGACAATTCTAGACTTGTCAGGCTTCTTAGGCAACTAAATCCAGCCATGGGACGGAAGACACAACTGCTGAAACGAAGATCCCGAATTGTGTTTGCACTCCCATTAAGTAAAATTGAGCATGGAAAGTTGTAATCCAAGTCATCATGCAGCAAAAGGGCAAGTTCTTCAATCCCTGGCTTAACAGCAAGGTGAAGCCAATCGTTAAGATAACATGCGCTAATATTGGCAACATCATCTATTTCAAGCCTGAGTGCCTTCACACCATTGCCTGAGTGGTTTTTCAGAATGTGGTAAATTATCCTGACAAGATTGCTCGTTGTTTCACCTTTAAATAACTTCTATCTTCCTTGTGGAATCTAGGCACCTTGGGGCAAGAAATGGCCCTCATTTGGTCTCTCTAAAGTTTGCTAATATCCATGTTGGAACTCACATTTGTCCTGCCCCAATTTTATTTTGCACTAATTTTGGTAAAACAAAACTGAGCATTAAACCAAGCATGCTCTGGATCATGGTGCAATCATTCAATAGTGTAGAAATGTACTCCCTCCGTCCCAAAATAAGTGACTCAACTTTGTACTAATTTTAGTACAAAGTTAGTACAAACTCGAGTCACTTATTTTGGGACGGAGGAAGTATCAGTTATGATACATTTAAACAATTAAACTTCAAACTAGTGGATAGATATAGACATCCAAACAACATCAACATTCGAACTAGTAGTCTCAAACAACATCAACATCCAAACTAGTGGTGATATAGACACCCAGATTCTGGATGGAAGTGATAGTGGACACATAAGGGGAACGCTTATTGAACTACCAAATATCAAGAAACACCCTTCATAGAAAATAGTGTGTCATGCTTTATGAGATTATCAGCTGGGCGAGGATGGCATGTGCCAGATCTAAATGAGAAAAATAATAAGGACAAGTTACAGATTGAAGGTTCTGCTAAGTATAAATAACAAAGATAGTAAATATAATCACAATAGGAGAATATAGTATAGATGTGTAGCCCTAGGAAGTCTGCTCAGTAATATTTACATTTATATAGCATAGACCCGCCAATGTGAAGCTAGAGCAGTTGTTAAATATCAGCAATTTATGACGAACCTCTGGAAGGCTTGGCCCTAAACGTCTCAATTTTTTACCGCCCAGAGGTTTGTCTTCTTGTAGGCAGGTCAACTCTTTCCTTTTGGCCAATGAAGCAATCAATCCATCTGCAATACATGGTGCATGGTTAAAAGATTTTTTTTTTAAAAGGAGGATGACCCCCGGCCTCTGCATCTAGGAGATGCATACGGCCACTTTATTGATTATTATTCTCGAGGACCTTACAAAGTATTACAATAATATGTCTGAATCCGCCATCTTGGCAACATATGCCGCTACTCCTATCCAAATGATGAAGGCGTGTTAGCTGGGCCACTACCCAGACCACTCATCTAAGCCTAACATCAAAATGATGAAGGGGTGCTAGCTGGGCCACTACCCAAACCACTCACCTAAGCCTAACATCAAATGCCGGAAGCCCCAGCCGAGCCACATACCGGGTCTGGGGCACAATCCGGTCAGACGCACTCGTATGTCGTCGCCGCCATCTTCCACAGGTCCGTCTTCAGATCATATTGAGGCTTCTACCTTGTCTGGCCACTCTGCCATCGACGTCACCATGACGCCAGATAGCTACCTCCTCCTGCGCGAGTCCATCTCCGCGCATTGGACACCGAGCCTTCACAGCGCCATGCCGCTGATCTCCGCCGCCATCAATGTGTGAGATGAAGTACCGCTCCACCATCCCCCCAGCCATCACTTGCTCCAAAATGATGCCCCCGGGAGGGACAGCGATAAAACGCCATCATCGTCCGATCCGGAAAACCCAGATCTGGGGTTTCCCCCGGAGCATCCCGAGCCTGATGACGCAGACTGCAACGACGATGCCTCGACAAGGGAACGACATCTAAGACGCCGTCATCGTCCGCCATGACCGTAGTCGGCGCGATTTTCATCGGCAGTTGCTCCACCAGACGTGCGCCACCGACGTCGCTGGTCCCTTCAACCGGAGTAAACTCCAAAACGATGCCCTAAAGAGGGACTACGACGCAAAATCGCCGTCATCGCTCGATCCCAAGGAGATCTAGGGTTTCCCCCGGAGTTGCCCGCGCTGTCAAGGACCAGACAAGGGTAGAAACCCAGCGGATCTGCCCAGCTGCCGACGAGTCGCACCCGCCACCGTGCCGACGGCAGAACAGCGGATCTGTGCCTACGTTTTTTCGATCAAACACTCATAGAATCATATAGGATTCAAGATGACATGCCACCTCAATCCCACGTTTTTCCTGTTAGAATTGGGCCCATTATTTGGGCAGCCCAATAAGAAAATTCTGAAATCTCAAATGGGCCCATGTTTGTGGCAGCTCACTTGCTAGTGGAGTGGGGAGTGGGAGCTAAAGTTTAGTCCCACCATGGAAGTTGGAGGAGATGTACACCACCTTATAAGGTGGAGTGTTCTACCACTTGTAAGTGAGTGAGAACAGGAGAGCCTCTCGCGCACTCCTCCTCCGACGACGCCGCCGCTCGCACGCACGCACGCACCGCCCGCCCGTCTCGTCACGACGCGCCGCGGGTTGCGGGAATCTCGCCGAGCCGAGCTTATTTTTGCTGTGCAGGAAAAACGCGACAGACGTGTCAACAGTTAGCCAATTCGGGTCGCTCCCGGATCGTGGGCTACTGTAACCGACCCGAACGTGCGCGACGTGGACTCGGCCCACGTTCGCCTCCGTTAGGGTTTTCCTGAGCCGCACTATATAAGTTGTGCACTGCCTGCGACGCAAACCACCGAAACCAATCTAGGGTTTTGCCACTCTCGTTCCTTGCGCCGCCACCGTAGTCTACTCCATCCCGAGCGCCGACGTGCACCGGCGAACGGGAGAGCAGGTCTCCGGAACCACTCGCTCTTGTGATCCTGTACGGGAGAGGGCGAATTAGGTTTTTTGGGAAGCGCCTCGCGCGACTGCTCGCTGCTTCCACCACGGCTCGTCTACCTGCTGCTGCGGCGGTTCGCCACCGACGCCGTCTTCGATCGATCATCACCAACGTCGCCATCAACAACATCGCCACAACGGGCACCGCTGCTTCATCTGCAAATGCTCGGTACGTGCGCGGTGTCTTTGTTCGTTGTCTAAACATGTTTAGTGTGCACGTGTTTAGCGATCTGTTGCTGCTATTCTGCATGTTGATTAGTACATCTACTGTATTGGAGTTTCACATGTTAGTAGCTGCTGTCGTCATGTTTAATATGCTGGAATTAATCATGGAAAAGATGCCTAATTATCCAACAATCCAAAAACCTAATTGTAGGCAATTTCCTAATTTATCAATGGCTGGGTTTACCGATGCGATGAAACCGGATAAGTTTACCGGGGTGAACTTCAAGAGGTGGCAGATTCAGTGCCAACTCTGGCTTGAGGCCCTGAAGATCTGGGAGGTCAGTAAGGGCAAACCTGAAGGAGCTATGTCTGAGGAAGATCAGACTAAGTTCAAGGATGCCACTACTGCCTTAAGAGGCTGTGTTCTAAGTGTTCTTGAGGGACGTCTGCGAGATGTGTATATGCACATAACAGACGCCAAAGAGCTCTGGGATGCACTGGATGCTAAATTCGGTGCAACCGATGCAGGCAGTGAATTGTATGTCATGGAGAGCTTTAACGACTACAAGATGGTGAACAACCGTGGCGTAGTCGAACAGGCTCATGAAATACAGGTCATTGCAAAGGAGCTTGAACTACTCAAGTGCGTCCTACCTGACAAGTTTGTGGCTGGGTGCATAATTGCAAAGTTGCCTTCTTCGTGGAGGAACTTCGCCACAACGCTCAAACATAAGAGACAGGAGATATCGGTTGAAAACCTGATAGCGTCTCTTGATGTTGAGGAGAAAGCTCGGGCTAAGGACGCTCATGAGAGAGGTGTTGAGGGTCAGTCTAGCGCCAACATGGTGCAGAAAAACTCACACTACAAGAACAACAACAACAGCAAGAAAGGGAACTACAAGCCTCCGACAAATGTGCCTGTCAATACTACTTCCTTCAAGAAGAAGAAGAAGCCGAACAAGCTGGCCAGACTAGGGTGTTACACCTGTGGAGTAGTCGGCCACTTTTCCAAGGACTGCCCAGACCGTGCAGACCGGAAGAAGAATGTCAACGTCGTGACCGCTAGCGGTGCTGATGGGTACGGTAATTTACCGTTTGTGTTTTCAGTTTTTCAATCTCCAAGTTGGTTGATTGATACGGGTGCTAATGTTCATGTGTGTGCTGACATCTCTATGTTCACTTCTTATCAGGTCGTCCGAGATTCTCCCGTCATAATGGGGAACAGTTCGCATGCTACTGTTCATGGTGTTGGCACGGTAGATCTGAAGTTTACTTCGGGAAAGATCGTGCAGCTGAGGAATGTGCAGCATGTCCCTACTATAAACAAGAATCTCGTTAGTGGCTCCCAACTCTGCAGAGATGGGTTTAAAGTAGTATTTGAGTCCAATAAAGTAGTTGTGTCGAGATTTGGACAATTTATTGGTAAAGGCTATGAGTGCGGAGGCTTGTTCCGCTTATCACTTTCTGAGTTTTGTAATAAGTCAGTATACCATATTTGTGACAATGTTGATTCGGATGCTAGTGTTTGGCACTCTTGTTTATGTCATGTTAATTTTGGTTTACTGTCTCGGCTTTCCAGTATGAGTTTAATTCCGAATTTCACTATTGCCAAAGGTTCTAAGTGCCATAGTTGTGTGCAATCAAAGCAACCTCGGAAGCCTCACAAGGCAGCCGAGGAGAGAAACTTGGCACCTCTAGAACTCATACATTCTGATCTGTGTGAGATGAATGGTGTGTTGACAAAAGGTGGAAAGAGATATTTCATGACGTTAATTGATGATGCTACTAGATTCTGCTATGTTTATCTGTTGCAAACTAAAGATGAGGCATTAGACTACTTTAAAATCTATAAGGCTGAAGTTGAAAATCAATTAGAGAGAAAGATCAAACGTCTTAGGTCGGATCGTGGTGGAGAGTATTTTCCCAAAGTATTTGATGATTTCTGTGAGGAACATGGTATTATTCACGAGAGGACGCCTTCCTACTCGCCCCAGTCAAACGGGGTTGCTGAGAGGAAAAACCGCACGCTGACCGACTTGGTGAATGCCATGTTGGACACTGCTGGTTTATCTAAGGCATGGTGGGGGGAGGCTTTATTGACTTCATGTCATGTCCTGAATAGAATTCCGAACAAGAATAAAGATAAGACCCCTTATGAGGAGTGGGCTGGGAGAAAACCATCACTTTCTTATTTGCGCACTTGGGGATGTTTGGCTAAGGTCAACGTTCCAATTCCCAAGAAACGCAAACTCGGACCAAAGACAGTGGATTGTGTCTTTCTAGGTTATGCACAGCGTAGCGTTGGCTATAGATTTTTAGTGGTTAAATCTGAGGTACCTGATATGCATGTTGATAGTATTATGGAATCTCGTGATGCAACATTTTTTGAGAATATGTTTCCTATGAAAGATATGCATAGACCTGCTAGATTTTCTTCTGAGCTCATTCCTGAATCTAGTACATCTAGTGATTATTCTGAACAACCACATGTTGAGGAAATCCATGAGAAGGATGACAATGAAGCTCCCAAGAGGAGTAAGAGACGGAGGGTTGAAAAATCCTTTGGTGATGATTTCATTGTGTACCTTGTGGACAATACTCCCACGTCCATTGCAGAGGCATTTGCATCTCCTGATGCAGATGACTGGAAAGAAGCTGTCAATAGTGAGATGGACTCGATTCTTTCCAATGGAACTTGGGAGTTATCTGAACGACCCTATGGTTGCAAACCAGTGGGTTGTAAGTGGGTGTTTAAGAAGAAGCTAAGGCCTGATGGTACTATTGAAAAGTACAAGGCACGGCTTGTAGCCAAAGGCTACACTCAGCGAGAAGGCGAAGATTATTTTGACACCTATTCACCTGTTGCTAGACTGACCACCATTCGTGTACTACTTTCCCTGGCTGCCTCTTATGGTCTTATCGTTCATCAAATGGACGTAAAGACAGCTTTCCTTAACGGGGAGTTGGAAGAGGAAATCTATATGGATCAGCCTGATGGGTTTGTGGTAAAGGGTGAAGAGAGAAAGGTGTGCAAATTGTTAAAATCTTTGTATGGGCTGAAGCAAGCACCTAAGCAATGGCATGAGAAGTTTGACAGAACTCTAACTTCTGCGGGCTTTGTCATTAATGAGGCTGATAGGTGCGTTTATTATCGCCATGGTGGGGGCGATACGGTTATACTGTGCTTGTATGTTGACGACATACTGATCTTTGGTACAAGTATGAGTGTGATAACTGAAGTCAAGTCTTTTCTATCAAGTTGCTTTGATATGAAAGATCTGGGAGAAGCTGATGTGATTCTGAACATTAAGCTGATTAAGGATGAGAGTGGGATTACGTTAACACAATCACACTATGTTGAGAAGGTCTTGAGCCGGTTTGGCTTTATAGACAACAAGCCCTCTCCAACGCCTTACGATCCCAGCGTGACACTGCGAAAGAATAAGAAAGGACCGAGAGATCAACTGAGATACTCTCAAGTGATCGGTTCGCTCATGTACCTTGCGAGCGCGACACGACCTGATATCTCTTTTGCTGTGAGCAAGTTGAGTAGGTTCATGTCTAACCCGGGTACTGATCATTGGCATGCACTTGAAAGGGTCATGCGTTATCTCAATGGTACAATGAGCTATGGGATACACTATTCAGGGCACCCTGCTGTGCTCGAGGGATACTGTGATGCCAACTGGATCTCAGAAGTTGATGAGCTCTATGCCACAAGTGGATATGCATTTCTTCTTGGAGGTGGCATAGTGTCATGGAGGTCTTGTAAACAAACCATATTGACGAGGTCAACCATGGAAGCAGAACTTATTGCTTTAGATACAGCCACTGTTGAGGCGGAATGGCTGCGTGAGCTTTTGATGGACTTGCCGGTGGTTGAAAAATCATTACCGGCGATCCTTATGAACTGTGACAACCAAACGGTAATTGCCAAAGTGAACAGTACTAAGGATAATGCGAAGTCGTCAAAACACATTAAGAGACGTCTCAAGTCTGTCAGGAAAATGAGAAACTCCGGAGTGATAACTGTCACATATATTCAGACAGACAGAAACCTGGCAGACCCCTTTACGAAGGGACTATCGCGTAATGTGATAGAAGGTGCATCGAGAGAGATGGGTATGAGACCCGTGGATGTTACACCATAGTGGTAACCCAACCTATATGATCGGAGATCCCGTGAATTAGGACCTGGGAAGAACAAGCTATTGGTTTAACTGAGGAGAGTTCTATGTGAGACCCTCTCTAGTGAAGATGCAGAACTCTCAAGTGCTGTAAGGCAGGTTGGCAATATTGCCTTAATGTGTTCATGTTGGCTATTCATAGCAAAGATGCTATCCTACAGAGCATTCTTGAAAGAACACACCTATATGAGTCCGACTGTCAAACGTCGCAGTCTATGAGATTTGGGTGATCTCTAGTAAACTCATGAAGAGACCAGGGAGTACGACGCATATGCTCCACCCGCGGGGTAGGCTACTGGCAGCCAGGTACTAGTTATGACTTTGAGTGAAGTCTGTTGGCACAAGCTTGCAATTCAAGGCGTAGTCCATTGTTCAAGTTGCTGGCAGATGTAGCTTAAAGCTCTAGGCGGAAGTTCAACTTAACAGTCTCTACTGAAACACTGGTATATAAACAAGTAGCGAGGATTGGCAAAACTCTAAATGGACATTTGAGATCTGGTGGGGGATTGTTAGAATTGGGCCCATTATTTGGGCAGCCCAATAAGAAAATTCTGAAATCTCAAATGGGCCCATGTTTGTGGCAGCTCACTTGCTAGTGGAGTGGGGAGTGGGAGCTAAAGTTTAGTCCCACCATGGAAGTTGGAGGAGATGTACACCACCTTATAAGGTGGAGTGTTCTACCACTTGTAAGTGAGTGAGAACAGGAGAGCCTCTCGCGCACTCCTCCTCCGACGACGCCGCCGCTCGCACGCACGCACGCACGCACCGCCCGCCCGCCCGCCCGTCTCGTCACGACGCGCCGCGGGTTGCGGGAATCTCGCCGAGCCGAGCTTATTTTTGTTGTGCAGGAAAAACGCGACAGACGTGTCAACAGTTAGCCAATTCGGGTCGCTCCCGGATCGTGGGCTACTGTAACCGACCCGAACGTGCGCGACGTGGACTCGGCCCACGTTCGCCTCCGTTAGGGTTTTCCTGAGCCGCACTATATAAGTTGTGCACTGCCTGCGACGCAAACCACCGAAACCAATCTAGGGTTTTGCCACTCTCGTTCCTTGCGCCGCCACTGTAGTCTACTCCATCCCGAGCGCCGGCGTGCACCGGCGAACGGGAGAGCAGGTCTCCGGAACCACTCGCTCTTGTGATCCTGTACGGGAGAGGGCGAATTAGGTTTTTTGGGAAGCGCCTCGCGCGACTGCTCGCTGCTTCCACCACGGTTCGTCTACCTGCTGCTGCGGCGGTTCGCCACCGACGCCGTCTTCGACCGATCATCACCAACGTCGTCATCAACAACATCGCCACAACGGGCACCGCTGCTTCATCTGCAAACGCTCGGTACGTGCGCAGTGTCTTTGTTCGTTGTCTAAACATGTTTAGTGTGCACGTGTTTAGCGATCTGTTGCTGCTATTCTGCATGTTGATTAGTACATCTACTGTATTGGAGTTTCACATGTTAGTAGCTGCTGTCGTCATGTTTAATATGCTGGAATTAATCATGGAAAAGATGCCTAATTATCCAACATTTCCTATTCCCGCGTTTTGGAAATCCTACGAATCAAAGAGGCCCTAATCTTTGGTCAGTTCTTGGCTTCTTGCACAGAACCACTGTTTTTTTCCTCCATGCAAATCCACCATCTCAGAACAAATAATTTGCATTGCACCGGACCTGACATCTTGCCGGATGTCAGTGTGGCAAGACACAAATGCAGAGTAGATATTGTGGTTTTGTGCCAAGGAAAAAAAAAACACTCATGGTTCTACGCACCAAGTCAAGTAACCCAAAGGCTGGTGCTTTGTGCAATTTCCTTTTATTTTTCCCACCAAGTAGAAATAGAGTCTAAGATGGAGCTCAAACAAATAAAAGGAGCTCTTGTGTCAGGTACTAGAGGGAGTACATGGAAGAGGATTGGACGGCTAAGATGACTCTTAATTCCATCTAGATCTATGGATATCTGTGTATCTTCTTATTACCGCTGCTGTTTTTCCTTTTGCTTCCAAGTTAGAGCATCTCCAGCCGTTCGGTCCCCCAGGACGCCGGAAAAACGCGTCCTGGGGGCGAGCCGGCGAGAATTTAGGCGTGGAAGCGACTGCGTTCCCAGTCGTCGCCCCCAGGGCTCAACAAAGTCGCCGTTTTTTCACACAAACTCGTCGAAATTCATGCAAACTCGGCGACATTCATTCAAATATGTACAAAATAAACATGGCCTAGCTACGCCGTCCGGCTTCTACATGCCTAGGCGCTTGCAGAAGACGGTGTAGTCTCTGCCGTCGTCGTCGTGGTCGTCGTTCTCATCCTGCCACCCGCCGCTGTCCTTGCTGCAGCCCTGTCCAGGGTCGCCGACGCGGGTTGGCCCGGCCTCCTCCTCGTCGCTGTCGAGGTAGAGGACGCCGTCCACCTCGCGGACGGGCTGGCGGTGGCGCGCCTTGTGTTCCTCAAGGGCGCGGCGCTGGCGAGCCACCTGCTCGCGGACGTAGTCCTCCCTCGCCCACCTCATGGCCGTCTCGTCGGCGGCGGCCATGACGAGGTGCTCCGGCTTCAACGGGAGCGGCTCCGCCTCGGTTTTCGGCCGGACGAGGCGCAGGCTACCGCCGCGGCCTTCCTCGGGGATGGTTAGGGCGCCGCTGCGGGTGCGGCGCCCTAGCGGGGACTCCCCGGCCGTGTCCTGTGGCTCGGGTTTGACGGCGAAGGCCGCCGGCGAACTACCCGGGGAGGACGAGGTCGTCGCGTCCGACATTCGCCGCGGCATCCACGAGCTGCCACGGCGGCGAGAGAAGGACGGGGGCGCGGGGCCGGGGTACTCGAGGCGCGGCGTGTTGCCGGCCTCGATGTAGCCGAGGACGTGCTCGAGGGTGCGGCCGGGCACCTCCCACCACTCGCGCCGTCCTTCGGCGTTGTGGCGGCCGCGCGGCACGACGCCGTTGGTGGAGGCGATCAGGCCATCGCGGCGGCGGTCGAAGTAGAGCGTCCAGAAGGCGGTGTTGTCGGGGGAGTACGCCGGCCGTCGCCGCTCCTCCTCCGTCAGCGACGACCTAATGCGGGCGATCTCTGCCCGCCGGTCCGCCCTGGTGGGAGCGGGTGGCACCGGCACACCGCCGGCGCTCAGACACCATGCGCCCGGCACCCTCATGTCCGGGGGAGCCGGGTAGTCGGCCTCGAACAGGAGGCGCGCCTCCCACTCGTGCAGGTGGCGGCGGCCGAAGCCGTTCTTCGCCGCCGAGTCGCCTGGGTACCGCGCTGCCATTGTCGTCGGCGTGGGAGTGGAGTGTGCGGGGGGGGG